>CM076582.1:1024852539-1025480520 GCA_034641835.2 Pinus albicaulis
ATCTTCTCTTGATATTCAGTTAACCTCTGACTTACCTGGTTCCATGTTTCTTCTAACTGTAACAGCTGATTGATCCTCCTAGTCACATCATCAGGTTCTTCTTGACTTTCTTGCATGAATCGGGCTATTGGTAAGGCTAACTGTACAAGGAATACTGCTGCCCTCCCATATACTAATTCATACGGGGACTTCCCAGTTTCTCTCTTGCTAGTAATCCTGTTGGCCCACAAAGTGAATTTCAACTGGGAATCCCAATTTTTCTGATTTTCGTTTATTTCCTTCTTCAGTGCTCTCACCAGGGTTTTATTCAAGGACTCTGCCAGGCCTTTTCCTTGTGGGTAATAGGCCGTAGACTGACCTAATGAAATATTATACTGTTGGCAGAAGCTGACAAAATTTGCAGATTTAAAGGCATGTGCGTTGTCAGTCACTATCCTGGCAGGGCATCCAAATGTGGATATGATGTTTTCTTCCATAAATTTTATTACCACGACATCTGTTGCATTCCTGGTAGGTATAGCTTCCACCCACTTTGTGAAATAATATGTGGCCATTAACATCCACTTATGCTGGCCACTTGAAGGTGGGTGTATTTCACCTATAAAGTTGATTCCCCATTGCTGAAATGGTTCGTCCACGTGAACCAGAATCATGGGCATAGGTGCTAGCTTCTGTCTTTCAGCAAACCTCTGACATTTATCACAAGCTCTAACCTGGGAAAACACATCTCCAAAGAGTTTGGGCCAGAAGAAACCAGCCTTCAGGATTTTTTGAGTAGTATCCCTCCAACTGTAATTACCCCCATAGATTCCTTCATGAAACTCAACCATTATATTATCTACCTCTTCTTTTATGAGACACAGGAGTAGGATGCCTGAGGGGTCTCACTAGTATAGCCGACCATTTGCAACAATGTACTTCTATGATCTCAACCTCAGTGTTCTATATTTAGCTTTGTCACAGCTGGGTGGGCAGCTGAGTGTTAGAAGATATTCCACTATCTCTTTATACCACGGGCTGATGAGGTACTTCATATGTGTCTTCTGGGAAGCTATCTCTACTCCCTGCGGCTTTTCTTTCTTCTCAGACTCCTCATTATCTATCATGGACAAATTTATACCCAGAGCCTGACAGTTTGATTCGGACAGGATTTTGGCTAACCCTTGTCCCTTGATTAGTTTGGTAGGGTGAATGTCTAGCTCATATTCTTGTATTTTGGCAATCCATTTCCCTCTTTCTCCTTCGCTATCTCCCTGGATAAGAATATTTTTAACAGCTGCTATAGGCACAAACGTAGTGATATGGGACTGCAAGACATACATACGAAATTCTTTGAGAGACTTCACCAGAGCGTATGCCTGTTTTTCTAATATGTTATATTTCAGCTTAGCATCGCGGAGCACCTGACTAAAAAAGGTGATAAGTTGCTCATACCCTTCTTCATTTTTCTGCAATAGAACTCCTGCCACCGTGTGAGGTGATGCAAAGGAAAATATCATAAAAGGTTTGGCATAATCTGGCCCAGCTAGCACAGGGGCTTCAGCAAATTCTTTTTAATCTTGACAAAGGCCTCTCATGATTCCTGTGACCACTTTACCTCGTTATTCTTCTTCAGCATGTCAGTTATATGTCTAGCTATCTCATCATAATTAGGGATGAACCTCCTTAGAAAGTTAATACGGCCTAGGAACACCTGAACCTCCTTTCTATTTCTGGGAAGAGAAATGCCATTTATAAATTCTACCCTCTTAGGGTCTATCTTTACCCCATCCTTGGTTACAATATGTCCCAAAAGCTAGCCTTCTTCCAATGCAAACAAAGACTTATGTGGGTTGAGAGAGAGGCCATACCTTCTGCACTTCTCGAAAGTTCTGCACAATTTTTCAATGTGCTCTGCATCATCTTTTGAAAACACAGTAATATCATCCAGATATACCACCACAAACTTATCTTGCTCCCCATCAAAGGCAATATCCATCGCCCTCTAAAAATTCATCGCTACGTTAATCAACCCAAAAGGCATCCTAGCATACATAAACGTCCCCCATGGAGTGGTAAAGGCAGTCTTCTTCTGATCTTCTGGTAGTACAGCCACCTGATTGTACCCAGAGAATCCATCCATCATCGACATCCAAGAAGCTCCTACCACTTTCTGCAGGATGTGATCCATCTTGGGCAGTGGATAATTATCCTTTAAGGACACTCTGTTTAAATTTCTGAAATCAACACATAGCCTTATTTCTCCATTATTCTTCCTTACAGGAACTAAGTTTTCCACCCACTCAAAATATCTCAATGGTACAATGATTTTTTCCTTCAAAAGTTTCTTAATTTCTTTCTCAATAGAGGGAAGCAGCAGCGGATTTATCTGTCTAAGCTTCTGTTTATGTGGTTTAGCATCTCCCTTCAGAGGAATCTTATGCTATATGATGCTGATATCGAAGGTTTTTAGGTCCTGATAAGACCATGCAAACACATATTTATATGACCAGAATAATTTCTGGTAGAACTCTTTATATTCTTCCCGGACCTTCTTGGACAACTTCACGATTTTGGGATCAGCCTCAGTGCCAAGATTGAGATCTTCTACTTGATTTTCCTCCGCGACTTTGTTTGGATACAGGGGGACATCATTATTGTTAAACAACCTTTCTAAGGGCACTAGTCCTTGGGGAATGACATTCCCTTTCAACTGCAGAACTTTGTGGCCAGCCACCCTTTTCTCCCATTTATCTCCTGAAGTGTTTTCAGCCTCTTCTTCCTCACAAGTATCAATCTCCATGTTGGAAAATTCCCCAACTGTTTCCAGGAATATTTTCACCTGTTCTTCATCCTCAAACACCTACCAATGTTTGATGTTTTCTGGGATTGATGGTCGATACCGTACCTCAATTTCATATCTCAAGAGAGGGTTTTGAGATGGACGGAAGGTACTAGCAGCCACTGCAAGGGAATCTTCCATCCTATTCTGCTCCCGGGGCATGAACTGGATACTGAATGCCAAGAAGAAATTCTCCACCAGATCCCAAACTTCTTTCTTATAATCCCTTAGCCTAGGATGTTTGGATTGGCACTGATTCTTCACTTATCTGACCACTAGTTCCGAATCTCCCAGAAATTTTAGACTTTGTATGTTCATGCTCCTGGCTATCTGCAGCCCTAACAGAAGTCCTTCGTATTTGGCCAGATTATTAGTGGCTTCATACTCCAGCTTGAAAGACAAAGGGACCCATTGGCCTGATGGAGAAATCAATAATACCCCAGCCCCATTACCTTCTCTGGAGTTTGCTCCATCAAAATTAAGTGTCCAGATTTCTGCTTCATGACTCTGTATGGACTGCTCAGTCTTGATCTGGTAGCATGATGGTTCGTGAGCGTACTCTTTATATTCCTCCAGCATCAAACATGGGAAATCTCCCTCCCTGCTATAAACTAAAGAATTAACTGAGTCGTCTGTCTTCACAAATCTAGTTTCCCAATACAGCCTCCTCTCCTGGCCACCAAAGATAGGGATAGTGGCATAGGTCAGGTCCAACTTGATTGATCCAACAATTTTAGTCCCCCAAGATCTTGATAGTAGCATGTTGAAGCGAGCTGGGATGTCAGCCATGACGATGTCCATTACTACATTTTTTGCTGGGATCTGGGCCAGATTGACCACCAAATCCTTGATCATACCCAGGCATTTAACTCTCTTGAAGTCAAATGAATAAAGGTCCTTTTATGGACGAGTGATTTGTAGTCCTAGTTGTTCCATGACCGAGAGGGGAAAAAGGTTATGAGAGGCTCCCGAATCTAACATACAGTTATGCAGCAACAGGTCATGTATTACTAAAGACACATAAAATGGGGGAGTGGTAGCATCTAATTCTTCAACATGTGGGCCAAATACAACCATAGGCCTTTCTTCTTGAAGGTTCAGACTATCTGGAATATGTTGGAATATGTATTACTTCTGGAGGAAGCATAAAGGATGTGACCTGGGACTGATATGCGGGCTATTTTAACAATTCAGTCAAGGGAACTGGGATTTTTACCTTCTCAAGCTCATTTTGTAAACTGAAGGAAGAGGAGGACCTATTTACTGACACTTCTTTTAATTCTTTATATTTTGAGTCTTTGTTCTGGAGGGGAGGTTGACTTCCTTTATGATTTGCTTGACACTAGGGGGTGTAGCCATTTGTGAAGAGGAAGGAATTTGATCAGAAGACTGCAAAGATTGGTTAAGAGGTCTCTTATGTTTGTCTGGGGTCCTTTGAGCCGTTGCCTCCTTTTGAGAAGGTTCTTACTCTTGAGGTGTGTCCTCCTCCTGATCCTGAGTGCGAGTTCTCTTCCTGGAAGATCTGAGGTCATATCTTCTATTAAACTGAGCTTGCATGAAATCAACAAACTACTTGCAGTAGTCATCAATCTCAGGATCTTCGGTGCTTTCATTAGTTTTTCCTTTTGCATGTGTCGGAACCTCTACTTCTCCACTTTCATGTAGGGGGCATTCAACTTCATCACTGTTTGAGAAAGCAAGGTATGCCTCCTCTTGCCCATAACTGGTGTCTTCGGTAGGGCCATCTACTTGACCTTCCAGGTATAGAGGGTGTGGTACCTGGTCTTGCTACTCCTTCCATTCCCTTTGCAGTATCTGTAAGGGTGGCTTACTTTATTGAGGGTTGTAACCCCTGTTTGGAGCATTTTGGAAATTCTTGGAGGGTGAATCCTTCGCCTCCATTTCAAGTTTAACCAGCTTACTTGAAATATTCTTAATCATCTTGTTCATCTCCTCAATCCTGTCATTAGCTGAATCTCTATCTTAACTCGAGGTGGATACCTCTTCTTTTTCCCTTCTTCTAGTATTCTGTTCATGTTTTCCCTTGGATTTACCAGTAGAGGCAAAATTTGCCTCTAGCTTTAGTGCATCTGTCTGGGCATCATCTAGGGTGGCCAGCTTTCTTTCTCTTAGAGAGAAACCAAATTCAGAGTCAAAATATGCCACGAAAACAACCTTGGCAGTGGTCTGGTGAGGTTTCATATCAGCGGGGAGGCTCAGATACAACTTGTTAAACCTCTTGATAAATTCTGACACTCCTTCAGCATGTCTTTTCTCGAGTGTGTTAAACTCAGTAAGACAATGTCCATGGTCTTTCTTCTCTCCCCATTTTATGAGGAAAGTATCCTTCATTCCTTCCCATGTGGTGATGGAACGGTCTCCTAGTGTCTTGAACCATTTTCTGGCTTCACCATCAAGAGATTGCAAAAACAGTCTAAGGACTACGTCTAGATGTTCCACATTAAAATTTTCTGCAAAAGAGCAGAAGACCTCAAGGTGTTTTTGAGCTTTGATCTCATTTTCACCATTGAATCAGGGCAAGATATTTAGATAGTCCTGTGGCATATCATTCAACACTTGACGTAATGCCAGGGGGGCATATTTATTCAACAGGAAGCCAGGGACATTGGCCACTGGAGGAGGTGGGGGTAGTGTAAGGGTTTGATGTTTAAAAGGAGGAGGAGGAGGTAGAAGTGAAGTATGGATAACGATGGGAATGTACTGGATAGTAGCTTGAGGTGTTGATGGGAACAATGGGCTGTGAATAACAAATACTTCAGTGGCCTCCTTGACCTCCTCGACTTCAGGGGTAGGGTGGAAGGAGTAATATGTGGTATCCCTTGACTCATCTTTGTCTTTGATTTGGACACCTCCTAGGCCTGGACTATCTGAGTAGTAATCAGTCTCTCCCATAGTGGAGTTGGGACCTTACACTTGGAAAAATTGAGAGGAGGAGGATGGAAAGTCTTCTAGGGAGAATTCAGGGATCTCAGTATGGACTGATTGTCTTTCCCTCCAACTCCTTCTATGTAGGATCTTTTCTGGGTCAGACACAGAAGGTGTCTTTGGCTGGGATGTATCTGACCTCAGGTGTGGCGTACGAGGAGCCAGGACTGCAAGTAAATTTATCTGATAAATGAATGTGGAGTCGCCAAGGTGAGGGATCTACAACTCTCAACTCTCCATGCTCACCTAATTGAAGAGTGAATAAGGTTTTGTCGAGGCCCAGGGATTTATTTTTTCTCAACTTCGAGTCCCTGGCAACGATGCCAAAAAGATGTTGTCATTCCTAGAGACAGCCTTGAGTTGTGAAAGACCAGTGCCTAGGACATATTATATAGTAAGGAGCATAAGGTATATTTCAAGACCATTATCAGTATAAGGCTCTTTACTACTTCAACTTTTACAAGGAGGTGCAATATAGATGGAACCAGAATACTCACATATTCAGCATAATGAAAAGACGCTACAAACGCAAGAAGTGAATCCTCAATATAGATGCATCAGACAACTCAAAGAAAACTTTCAGTAAGGAGGGCTGGGTTCTAAAATACTTTACAGAGATTTAAAAATCAGACTACGTTTGCTGCGTAGAAAATACAGAAGGAATACTAACTACTAATGAGATGGAATTCCGTAAACATATCTAAACATGAGATGGGATTAATAAGATAAGAATCCATGCATGTCAATAAATTTCAAATAATAACATCCCATAGTACTTAATATAGAGGAAACATGAGTAAAGTGGAAAGTGAAACAGCATATCATGCCTAATCCATATTTAAAGTGCTAGACTAGTTAAGTATAAGTATCAATGGCGATAAATTTATACCAAAGCTAGTGAGCCACTCGCATTCCAAAACATGATATAAGAGAATTGGAAATGGTGAAATGAAAAATCAAACAATATCACATAAGGCAGAGTTACATACTATAAAACATTAAGACTAGAATCCTCACTTAAAATAAAACTTCTTCTCGCTGAGACCCAATGGGCTCCTCAAATTTCTATTGAGATTTCAACAACAAGCATACAAAAATTCTTACACAGCCAAATTCTTCAGAAAATCTGGAACATGTTTTTCTCTTCAGTTCTTGCTTATATAGAAGCCTCAGAAAACATGAACGAGAAGATATTTTTGGGAAAAATATCTTCCTCACGTGCTGGAAATCATTTTGAGGTCTCCATCAAAAATAACCAAAATTCATGATGAGGAATTGGGGCATCTCATCATTGATAGTTGGGCTCATGGCCATTTTAAACAAAAATATCAAATAACAATTTCTGACAAAAAGTGAAATGCAGGAGTGGAATGTGAATTCCACTCGAAATTTAAAAGCAACAAACTAAAATAGAAGTAAAAGACCAGTAGGGCCGAATCATGAATTGACGATGCTCGCTGATGAGGTGGAGTTGAGGTGGTCGCTATCACAGGTGGCGAAATGTTGGCGGAGAGAAATCAATTCGCCTCTGATGTGGCAGTTGAGGATTTTCTGCCTGTAGCCCTTCATGATTTTCTTTAATTCTAATTTAATTTGGAGGATGGGCTATTGATCATCAATATTAGCCGAAATCCCCAAATTTTCTTCAATCTTCCGTTCCTGCCGTGGCAGGTCTTCGACACTGCTACTCTGACTTGCTGTTATATTTGGCCGTTGATGAAATGGCCTCTCTCTGTTCTAAACCACAGTCACTGTGATTATGGAATACAGGGTGAGTTAACCACTCTGCGAAAACCTGCATCATAAAATAAACCAATTATAAAATCCAGGTGGCAGAAGAGATGCTTTGAAAACCTGTGGAATGGTGGTAGAAATGGTGAATGAAGGAAAAAACTGGCAGAAGAGACCAGAATAATCGTTGAAACCCAAAGTTTAGCGTTTGGGTATATTTACAAAGAAAAGCGATGGAAACGAATGAACGTGGGCCATTTGATGTTGGGACCCGGCTAAGGGGGAGGGGGATTAGCTTTGGGCCATTGGATTACAGGAGGTGATCAACGGTGGAGGTTAAACGATGCAGTTAAAAGAGGCTCCGATGAAGAAATATGGGTGCAAGCGCGATGCGATGTGGACTGTCGATCTTGGATCAAATGGACGGTCAAGATCAAATCGGCGAATCACAATCAGGAGAGACAGAGGGTGACACCTTTAAAAAGTTCTGATTGATGATGCTGCGATTGAGCGCCAGTCGTTGGATCACGAAGGGAATCAATGATGAAGATCAAATCGGCGAGAATATGAATGGGGGCAAAGAGGCGGAGCGGGAGAAATGAGGGTCGTTGGATCTGATCAGATGGATGGCTATGATAAGATTGGGGGATTGCAATCGGAAGGGACGGGGGGGGGGAGACACAGCAAGAAGTTTCGATTGTGATTGAAGCAGGGATGCGATTAAATGACCGCCATCCGATATGGAGAGAGATCGACGACTCTGATGAAATCAGAAGAGTGGATGGACATGAACGATGGGCATGACGCGATTAGCGCTGGGCCATCGGATCTGGCGAGGAGATCGACGGTCAGCAGGAAATCGGAGGGAGGAAAGGGAAGAAGCGATGGGCATAGTGCGATTAGTGTTGGGCCGTCGGATCTTAATAGATCGACGGTGGGGATCACTGCGGGAGCCGATAGACCACAGTCCAATTGCATCGGGGAAAACAAGAAGAACAAAGGAAATGCACCCTGCGAAAACTTTCGATTGTGATAAGGCGCCCAAGGCTTAAGCGCTTGGTCTCGGTGCTTAGGGAATATGGGGAAATGGTTAAGGGGCTGGCCTAAAAAGGGGCTTAGCCTGTCATAAGGTGAAAAGTGGGTTTTGGCCTATTTTTCAATGCATTTTAAGGCCGAAAAGGTGTAACGGTAGAGAGGAAAATGGATTGTCAGAACAACCAAGGGTATTCGTAAGGTTAAAAATGGGAATTGAATGATCAATGAGGGATTAATGAGGAATTACGGGAGGGGAAAATGGTGTTGAAATAGAGGATTAGTGGGAATAAAATAAGGGAAATGGAGGCCTTTTTGGGCATTCATATTCACAGAAACAGAGAGGTTTTTAACTGGAAACAACAGTGGGGATTCATCAAAGGACAAAGGGCATAAAGGGATTTCAAGGATGATGTGTTTTCAGTAGGAATGCATTACTTGAAAGCTTAGAGACAATTTGACCCCCTGTTTGCTTGTCAAAAATTAATAGGGGGCTACCATGATCAACACCAAGGATTAGTGTCCTCTGCTTACAGATTACATGAAGGCTGGGGGATCTAGCCCATTGCGTCCTAAGGAGGCTACGGGGCCAAGTGGTCTGAAATTATGGTGTGTTGATTATCGTGTTGCCGGGCTACATGATACTAACCACTGTCCCCATATTGGTGCTTATGTGCCAGAATTGAAGCAACAATGGTGTCGATTCTGCTCCTCTATGGGACATGACAAGCATAACTATCGGACCTATGACTTGATGATAGATAGAGGAAACCTATACAGGGTATAGGCTAACCCTTCTTCACCACTCTCTCCCTCAAGCAGAGGAGGCTTCCCAGCAAGGGGCAAGGGAGGGGGAAGGGGTGGAGGCGCAGGTCGAGGAAGAAGATAATTGATTTGTTACAACTGTGGAGAAAAAGGGCACTTTGCAAGGGACTGCTCGAACCCTGCAAGACAATCTTGCCAATATTTTTGACAATTGGACTATGTGATTGAAAATTGTCTAGTCTTGATAGAAAAAATGCAGGAAACACAGTAGACACCTACGCAGAATGTAAAGAGGGTTAAGGTAGAACCGCGTGATGAAGGACCAAGTATTAATTTCATAACGTGCAATGGCATGGCTACTGGAGGAGATGAGGAGAAAGTTGTGGCTGAACCTCTTATCCAGAGAGTAGTTGTCACTCAGAAAAGCTTGGACCTATAGAAGCAGAAGTAAACCTTCGTTGTAGTTCACAAATAGTTTTCTAAGGATTAGGTGTCTACTTCCACGGCTCCAGCAAACCTAAGAACAAAAGACAAAGTTAAACCATTTCTCCAGGCATGTATGAAGCTGATACGCAACCAAAAGGTAGTGGAAAATATTCATGCACTAATAGATAGTTGCGCAGAAAGAACTAACCCTCTCCCAGAAGTCAAGTATGTGCACACGATTTACAAGCATAAGAAACACACTGGTCGGGAAATGTGTCTAACAGCATAGACTGGTGACTATGAAATGGATCAGGTTATCTTGGACCTAGGATCAGATGTGAACGTGCTTCCCAAGCAAACTTGGCAGTGGATGGGAGAGCCTAAGCTAGAATGGTCTAATATATAGTTGCGCATGGCTAACCAACACAATATTATACCATTGGGGAGGCTGTCAAAGATTATGGTCGATATCGTAGGAGATAAGGTACGCACCGAATTTGAGGTAATTTAGATTGTGGAATATGTGGACCCCTATCTTGCACTCCCAGGACTGGATTGGGAAATAGACATGGGAGGCATTATCAACCTAAAGAAAAGGAGCCAAGTGTGCGCTACATCATCACTGCGACTGATTATGTAACTAGATGGGCCAAAGCACAAGCTCTGAAAAATTGCACTGCAGATACCGCTGGGCACTTCATTTTTTATCATATTCTAACCAGGTTTGGCTACCCAAAGATCTTAACGAGTGATAGAGGTACACATTTCTCTAATGAAACAATACAGGGCTTGACCTTGAATGAATAATTTTGGATCCACCACGTGAAAAGCACCCGATGTCATCCACAGGAAAATGGAGTTGTAAAAGCTTTTAATAAAATCTTGGAGCAGGCACTGACCAAGGTCTGCAATGTTGATCGTAGCGACTGGGACGTGCACATCTCGTCATTCCTTTGGGCGTATTGAACCACCTGCAAGAAGCCAACTGGGAAAACACCATTTCAGATGGTTTATGGTAAGGAGGCCATTATGCCCATGGAGTATATTTTTCCTAGCCTATGCATCACAGCCTTTACCAACATGGCTGAGCGTGATATCATTGAGGAGAGGTTAGCACAGCTTGTGGCCTTGGAGGAAGATCGTTTCATTTCTACCTTCCATTAGCAAGTTTAGAAGGCCCAGGATAAGACATGGCATGATCAACATATTTGGAAAAGGACATTTGCGAAGGGAGAATTGGTCCTGCTATACGATAGCCAATTTTTGAAACACCCAGGTTTCCATTAGCACTGGCTAGGTCCCTATATGGTAAAGGAAATTACTAATGGAGGAGTGGTTTGGTTAGCCACCCTGCGCAGTGATATGGTACCAGGATATGTCAATGGCAATCGGATGAAACCCTACCGAATCAAATGACTATATGGTCGGAGTAGCTGTATGGAGAAAAATATGCGTAGGTGGGGGGACAAACGCAGGCAGGACCATGGTACGCCCATGTATCAATCGTAGGTCTAGAGGCCCGGAGAGGTGTGCGGGGAGCGCAGGGTTTTCTCAGGGCGCAGGAGGTGCGCTGCGAGTGTAAGGGTGTGCTCAGAGTGCAGGAGGTGCGCTGGAAGCATAAGGTTAACCTACAGCTGCGAAAAATAGCCGTTGGAACAGTAAAATAGGGTAAAAAGCAAATTTTACCATTGAAAGGAGCGAGTGGCCGACAATTAATAAGGTGATTTCCAAATATTTTTTACCGTTTACTTGATGGAAAGTTTTTGGTAAGCCTCACCCAACCGCTAGTTGATCTCCAAGGCTATAAAAGTAGGAGGATAACTCAGAAGAGGGTTTCATGTATCTTGAATAGTTGGTGCTTTGTGAAATTCTATGACTATTGCGCTTTGTTCATGTCTGAGCGTGCTTCCCCCTCTGATAGTAGCAACCCTAAGTTTCACACAATAATGACTGCGACTAATCCCGTTAAATATTCCCAGACTGTGGCCTCGATGGAGAAAGAATCTGAGGAAGTACTAGAAGTCACCCCTGAAGTTGAGGAGGTTATGTCCACACCGAGGAAGGAAAAGCAGAAGGGGAAGGGAAAATTACAAGAGCAAGGACTGGGAAAACCTGCAAAGTGGGCTTGGGTGAAGCTACGTACTTCCCCTTGGAATGTGAAATCCCCACGAATGGTGCCCTAAGCGTGTTCACCCAACCCATTGAAGAGACCTTTGTCCACTCAAGAAGAGGCTCGAATCATTGAACTAATAAGCTCGCTACCACTGTATGTGCGGCCTCACAGGTCCTTGGTCCACACACTTAACAATCTCGATGGGATGTGTGCCTATCTGCAGATGCCTCTGATTTCGGGCGAGGTCCCCATCATTGGAGACTCCTTTGGCAAGCTCCACATGGTCAAGTTCGACGATCATGACCTAGAAAACTTAGAGGTCTTCCCCGAACTGGCACCAGAATTGTATTTGGATAGAGTATTGGAGGATGATGTAATGAAGGTAGTCCCTATGCCATGGGCAAGTGGATTGGCTGGGTCTGGGTTATTAAACTTGCTATGGATGGCTCATTTCAGCCACTAAAATATAACTGATAGGATTGTGTGATAGTTGTTTTCTCTGGTCCATGACGACTGCTTATGGATTCTGGAATGCATTCCCATAGACGCAGTGCTCACACACCATATCACTAGTCTACCCATGAAAGGACTTAATCCCATGGAGCGTGTTAGGAATAAGTATGAACAAAAAATCACTGATAAGGTGTGTGAGGATTATCACATTGAATAGAACACTAGGGGGTTCATGATCAGCACTATCAGTGACCCCGGTGCACGCATGGGCACCTTGTTGTTAGCATGCAAGATGATGCGCAAATGCCAGGTTGCCATGGTCCTCACATATGTCATCTAGTTGGCTGGCCACTGCGAAAAGGGGGTCTGATTCAACTGGTCCCAGTTTCTGTGTAGTCAATTTCTGGAGAACGTGCATGAAGCTTGTGATCATGGAAGGGCCTTATGTTACTCTTGGTTATTGCTCCTTATTGTGTTGGTCGCATGGGAAGCCCAAGAAGATTCGGTCCTCCCCGAGCTAGAGTCGGATATGTGCGAAGGGGCACGGTATGAAAATATGTGGAATTCTAAGGATGAAAAGGGAATTGAAGATAATAAGGTCTTCTGGGTCCTATTTCAAAGCTGGTTCACAGCTGCCATTCACTCCTGACCATGCTTGTAACTAGCAATTTATGACAAGTACAAGAACATCACATCGTTTCAAGTAACAATGCATAATGTACAGATATAGGTGCCGCAAGGATCCAACATGGGTATCACTCCTGTATATGGTCGTTGATGAGGAGGTCGATCGTCTTATTTCTACTTGGCCTTTGAATTTTAAATTAAGCTTCAAATCAGGTACACAGGAAACTGTAGGTACGAGCGCCACAAAGGTCACCCCGCCCAACACCACCAAAGAGACTAGAGGACGGGGCAAGAATATTGGGAAGGGAGCAGACTCGAAATCACAGAAGGATTTGAAGCAGGATCTAGGAGTAGAGGGTCTGGATGTGGGAGGTGCTGACTCCCCTCGAGGTATGAAACAGATTGGTGACCCTGTTAAAGGCCTATGGAAGAAAAAACGAGCTACAGGACCAGATCAAGTTTTTGGTACTACTCTGACCAAGGAAGACCTAGATCATATCGTAGATGCAATCACCCTCGCCTCAGAGGATAAATGGCTGGCTTTGGAAGAGCAACATAAGGCTACAGTTGCTACGCTGCAGTCTGAGCTCCAAGCTCTGCAGCTCAAAACCGAAACTTTAATGACGAGTATGGGTCAGGCATGACCACCAGCAGTGACATGCAACGAATTGATCCTCATAACAGAAAGCCACCTTTGACCCTTGCCAGGCGTAGCATTCATCTCGAGCTCACCTATCTTGGGAGCGCAGGTCTAGGCCTGTGCAGAGGTACAATTGGATTTAGCTTGATTGCCACATGAACCACTGCAAGTCCTCCACGCATCCATTTTCGAAGAAATTCAACACAGAGACTGTCGGGTGCACCAGCAACTCAGTAAGGCTAGGCAGAGGATTGTGGAGAAGACCGCTGAAGTGTCCCAGGAACAGGTTGCATGCACCCTTGCCACCACGTAGCAGACAGAGTTGGAATGCCTAATTAGTAGGCTCTACGCAGATGTCACTGAGGATATCCTAGCTTCTGCCACCCCCCAAGCCAAGATTGAGGGGATTTTCGAAACACTAAAGGCTTCAAGGACTGAGATTTAGGCTATTAAGATAGATATGGAATAGAAAATTGTAGCTTTACAGGCCAAATTGTAGCTAGAAACTCCACCTGAGGTATGAGCCCAGTGAGCCGCGCTAGTAACTAAGGCCACCAATACTATCACAGCTCATATTGCTCAGGGTGCAGAGCCGTTCGAGACAGCTATGTAGCTATGGTCTAAGGTGCAGCGTGACCCCCTCCTACAAGATTTTACTCAAGAACTATGTTAGAAGGAGGAAGATTTTGAACAACTCAAGGATACTATGTCATCCTTGAACCCTTCTCAATGCTTGGCATGACTGCATACTAGCCACTAACTTAGAGATGACATTGAAGAGCTCTGCCACAAGAAGAAGGTTCTCAGTGACCACCTTAAACCTTGGGCCGACGAAGCCCTCAAGCTCTCTCAGGACGTAGATATCGTAGTCAAGCAGCTAAACCAGAATTTGGAGAGCTCATTACTGCTAGAGAAGGTCCAACTTCACAGAGGTTGTTGGAGATTGCTTAGAATGCCGCTGCGCAGAGTGAAGGAGTGTTGCCTCCACTGGTTGATATGATCAGGTAGCTTCAGGAGAAGATGCAAACCCAACAGCTGTAGTGACTTGAGATGAGTCACAATATTGTGTTGGGGGCCTATTGGAATAAGGTTCCCTGACCTTCATTTTTGTATAATTTTGTAATATTCGGTCTTGCATAGGGTTTTTTGGGTGGGCAAAAGACCCTAATGTTTTGTAATGGGTTAAAGGGTAGCTCTAGGGTCTGCAAACCATGGTTTCCAGTCCATAGGATAGCGAAGGCTACAATATTATAAATAGATATATAGTTGGGTCTATTGAGTAATTAAGTCTATATATTGATGCTACATACAAATTGTTAGATCTGTTTGGGTTTTTTTGGGTAATGACTCTTGTTGGATGTGTGCACGGAGATCCTCAATCCTGCTGTGTGCAAACCCCGCTAGGCTGTGTGCACAGGCTATGTTGGGTTGTAAGTGGACCTTTGATATTAATGAATGCAAAGTATCGTTGAAGTATCTGTGTGTTATCTAAATCAGTTGTGTTTACTATTGAAGCACATATGTGATATTTATTTAAGCTACGAATGTATCTGTGTTCCAGAAATGGCATGAGTATATCTGTGATCTGAAATTAGCTGTGATTCTAATGCTCTGTGATTTTGTAATGCGCACATGGATTCGAATGTACTGATTAGATCTGATAGTGTTGATATGGTCATATGTTGGTTACACTGTTAAAAGAGCTGTGAATAGACTCATTATGTGAGAACCTAACAAGCTACAACCTAGGCATGCCTTGTATTACCTCCTCTCTCCCAAGGTGCAGAAACCTGGTTCTAGCACCCTCACATACTACTTCAAGTGAGACCTTGGCCTACGCAAGTAGGTAATTTCCTAAAGGGCCAGTAGTATAGGGGTTTGTTGGGAAACCTTAACCTCCGAACCTAGGTCAAGACCCCTCAAGCTAACAATTAAAATGACCTTGTTTCAGATTATATATAGCGTACAGTTTATTATAAATAATACTGAGATCAAATGTTTTTTAAAATCTACGATTGAATGAATGAATAAATGCTTACTATATATTTCTTTATTTATGATGTATCTTAATATATTTCTTTCAAATATTTCCTAGTATAGAGATTGGGTATGGGGAGTTGAGAGTGATGCAAAGGAGGGGAGGTGGGGGGGGAGGGGCCATGAGAGCTTCCACCTTCACGTGGCTGTCCCTATTCAGTAGATAAAAAATTAATATTTGGACAATATTGGAGTAAAACTACAAGATCCAATAGAGAAACAACAAGTTCAATGGTGACTTCATTACTGCTTCATCGAGTGGAGGGAGGTTTACTCCAAGATTAAACTACACAAATAATTTATTCTCAAAAGAAAGAGGAGCTCATTTAGGTATTCATGCACTCAAGTTTTTTTAATTATTATTTATTGGTGCAATTAAATTTAATAATTGGTCAAATATAATCTAATTTTTCCTTATTTGTCTCATGAATATGTGTAGGAAAATATGTGTCGATATGGATTTTGAAGAGGAACAACTATCGGAAGAAAATATCTCAAAAAGGTAACATTACATTTAGCATTTAATTTTTCATTTTTTTTATTAGGAATTTTTTTGGTGTTTCTTATTATTTGAGAAACCTATGTTTTATCCCTTTTATAGAGTGTCATGTGTATCCTATTTCTTAGAATTAGAGATACTTGTCCTCTCTATCTATTCATTATTGCCTGGTTTTCAAGCTGATGTTTGGGAAAATGGAGGAGGCTCCAAGGAATGGTCATTAACTTTAACAAGGTATTTTCCTTTTGAAGTTATGGAAAATTTGATTTCAAACTAACTTCATTTATACCTTTAATGTAGATGTAGATGAATTACTCATTATGGTTTGGGCAGCAAAAAATGGAGAATGTGTAATTGTCATTTGTTTTAATTTCAAGAATTTGCTCAAATGAAATACAGTACATGGGATGTGAGGTTCAACAATGTTGTGCCAGAAGAAGATTGCACTACAACTAAGCTCATTCAGGTATTCATGACCTCAAGTTTTTTTAATTATTATTTATTGGTGTAATTAAATTTAACAATTGGTCAAATTTAATCTATGTTTGCCTCATTGGTCTCATGAATATGTGTAGACAATCTGTGTCGATTTGGATGTTGAAGAGGAACAACTATCAGAAGAAAATATATCAAAAAGGTAACTTTACATTTAGCATTCAATTTTTTGTTATTTTTATTAGGAATTTGTTTGGTGGTTTTTATTATTTGAGAAAACTATGTTTTAGCCCTGTTATAGATTGTCATGTGTATCCTTTTATTAGAATTAGATATACTTGTCCTCTCTATCTATTCATTAAAGCCAAGTTTTCATGCTGAAGCTTGGGAAAATGGAGGAGGGTCTAAGGAATGGTCGTTAGCTTTAACAAGGTATTTTCCTTTTGAAGTTCTAGAAAATTTGATTTCAAACTAACTCGGTCTAGACCTTTAATGTATATGTATCCCAATTACTCAGATTATGGTTCAGACAACAAAAATTGGAGAATGTGTAACTGTAATGTGTTTCAATTCAAGAATTCTCTCAAATTAAATAATGTACATGGGATGCAAGGTTCAGAAAAGTTGTGCTAGAAGAGGATTATAATACAATTCTATGTAGATTGCATGCCAATCCTTTTTTGGCACAACATTTCTGAAGTTCTCATCCCATGTATATTATTTCATTTGAGCGAATTCTTGAATTGAAACACATGACAATTACACATTCTCCAATTTTTGTTGCCTAAACCATAATCTGAGTAATTGAGTTACATCTACATTAAAAGTCTAGACTGAGTTAGTTTGGAATCAAAATTTCTAGAACTTCAAAAGGAAAATACCTTGTTAATGTTAACGAACATTCCTTGGATCCTCTTCCATTATTTTCAATAATAATTCATCATATATTCGACGTACATTTAACAAGTGTCGGATATTCGTCAACGTTGATCAACAAACTAGTGTCGAATAGCTGTATCCTGTCCGACGCAAAATATCGTTGGATCCATAGCACCTTCATAGAAGGAACATAGATAACATTGGTTATCCGATGTATACACAAACCATCAGACTGATAGTTTGGTCATCGAATGAAAAGTCACAACATCAGCTAACTGACGTATGAGAGTTGGATATTCGATAAAAACATCCGATGAAATCCAACCAACGATATCTATGTCTTGGGTTTGTTGGATATTAGACAAAGTTGAGTCATATAACCGACTAAGTGACATCGGATTTTGGCCCCATTTGTACTAGTGAAGGTGGGGAGACGAGACATCAGTGAGTTATGGCATAGGAGATTGGGCCATCTTTGAAGATCATGTAACAGATTTGTATAGGACTTCCAAAGGGTGCACTCGTGTAGCGAGATACATGAAAATGTCGTACATTGGGGAAGTATACCAAAGACGTCATTCACGATAAGAAAATCCAAGCAAAGGCGATCCTTGATAGAGTTCACTCAGACATGTCTGGACCGCTTTCAACAACTTCCACTACAAAACACATGTATTATGTGATTTTGTAAATGTTTTTTCACAAAAGTGTTGGATTTTATTCATGTTAAAGAAATATTAGATGTTCTCCGAGTTTTGTGATTTCAAGGCACTTGTTGAGAAAGATACAGGGGAAAATTTTATGGCTCTAAGGATCGATAATGGTAGATAATATGTTTCTAACAAATTCAAGAAATTATGTATTTCAGAATGAATTCGAAGGGAATTTATAACACCTCATAACCCACAATAGAATGGGGTTGCAAAAAGGTATAAAAAAACTATTGTGGTAGTAGCACAAGCTATGTTGCATTATCATGGCCTACCATTTCATCTGTGGGAAGAAGCATGCAATACAACAGAATTTATGCAAAACATAAGTCCTGATCAGATACTTGGTATGAGTACACAAGAAGAATATTTTTTAGGTAAGAGACGAGATGTGTAACATTTTAAAATTTTTGTTTCATCAGTTTATTTCCATGTGACCAATGATTTAGGAATAATCTAGAGCCAACAATTGAGTTGGGGATATTTCTGGGGTACATGCTCACAAAAATCATGTGTACTTGCTAGCACATAGAATGAAAATGGTCAGAAGAGATGTGAAATTCGATGAAGAGAAGGCCATGTGAATTTCCCTTGAGAGGGAGCTTTAGTTGCATCCGATTGAGGATATCTTGGTTACAAAATAAGAACCTCAAGATGTGGAGAAGACACAAGAAGAGGTGCAGAGAGTGGAAGCACCCACTAATGCAGATACATCCCGAGATGTAAGGAAGCACAAGAGAGAGGCTAAAAGTTTTTTTCTTCATGCTAGAGTGAATGTGGAAGCACCCACATCACAACACAGCCAGAGAGGGGCCCTAGAGCAGTACACTATATACATGGCTCTTATGAGTTAAGGTATAGAGATAAAACCAACCTCTTTTGAGGAATAAGTGTAGCAACTAATTTGGGTTGATGCCATGGTTGAGGAGTATGAATCCATTATCAGAAATCATGCATGGGACATTTTCCAAAGATCAAAGGGGAAGTCAGTTGTAGGATCTAGGTGGATCTAAAAGATGAAGCAAGAAGAATATGGTAGTTTGGAGAAGCACAAGGCTAGGTTTGTTTCCATACTGTCCTCTCAGCTGAAGGGGATTTATTATGATTGATATTTATCAATCGGATACATCCTTGCACTCTTAATGTAGATGGGATGCTAGATACATCAGATGGATGTAAATAAAACCTTTCTCAATGGGGTGATTAAGGAAGTGGTGTACATTGAGTAGCCAGAAGGTTTTGAGACCTTCGACATGGAGTCACATGTGTGTAGAATTAAGATAGCATTGTATGGGTTGAAGCAAGCACCTTACGCTTGGTACACCATTATAGACAACTATTTCAATGGGTTGGGCTTCACCAAGAGTGAAGCAGATGTGAAACTTTATCATATTGTGGTATAAGGTAAGCTTTTGGTTATTGTAAGACAATCATAGTGAAATGGCTCTTGTACATATAGAGTTATTGTAATAATTAATGGATCTCACAATGTATCAACTATAATGATGTAATATAAATGATATATATTATATGTATGGATCATTGGTGTCTGATTTCTTATAACATCCTCTATTATCTGACATAGTGGTATTGGCACATGATCTCAATCTATGGTGCCTCCGTAATAGACATGATATCAACTTTTTTCCTTGGAAAAATAATATTGAGTCATTGGCTCATTTTAATCATAATGTAATAATAGTCTTAGTTCTATATTCTCTCCACAATAGTATTATTCTCAACATAATAGATATCATCACAATAATAAGTGTCCGACATAGCATTAGTTAGGGTGGAAAATAAAAATTTCTTCAGGGTAGCCCAGGTGGCTTGCACAACATTGGTCAAGGTGGCCAAAGTAGCCTACATAGCATTGGTTAGGGTGGCTAAGGAAACTCGCACAACATTGGCCAGGGTGGATGAGGTGGCCCATAAAACATTGGTCAGGGTGGCCCAGGTGGCTTGCATAAAATTAGTCAAGCTGGCCCAGCTGACCCGCAAAACACTGGTCAGGGTGGTCCACACAACGTTGGTTAGGGTGGCCTAGGTGGTTTGCATAAAATTTCTCATGGTGGCCCAGGTGGCCTGCATAACATTGGTAAGGGTGGCCCAGGTGGCATGCATCATAGAATTATTTACGGTAGCTTAGGTAGGCCACATAAAAGTTTTTAATGTGGCCTAGGTATCCTCAAAAACATTGGTGAAGGTGGCCTAGGTGGTCCACACAACATTGGTCAGTATGGCCCATGTGGCCCTCACAACTATGCCGAGTGACAACGGTTCATATGGCCTAGGTTGTCCTTCTCAGTGATCTCGCTCACATGGCCTAGCTGATATATCTTACTATGAATGTAATCTATATATGAATTGAAAAATTGATGACTATCTAATATAAGAAGAAGAATTGAATTCCTATCCCCGCCCCCCCTCCCCGTTATGGGGTTTTTCCTTAGTCTCCGACCAAATTCTAGTGTCTCTATTTTTGCATGATTTTCTTTTAATGTTCCTTTATGCCCCACTACATTATTGATGTTATTGTTCCTTCCACATAATTTCTAATGAAGTTATGATATCATGTAGTGAACTTAATATGTAATATTAATAAATTGGTAAATGCAATTATCTAAATAAAAGAACAATATAGCCCTAATAAAAATTAACATGGAATGAGAGATGGGATGAATAAAATTAACCACCCTTGTGAATACATACAACTGATGGCAGCAAGTGAAGATGACGAAGACCTAAAATAATTCTAGGCTTTCAAGGAAACCATAGGAAACCTTATTATTAGGGTTTGATGAAGAACATGATGTTAGGGTTTAGAAGAGGCCCTTAGAGTGTACTTGGAAGAAGAACCTAGATATGATGAAGGATTGAGTTCTACAAGTCTTGAAAACCTAACAAAAATAGCAAGAATTTATTTTAGCACATATGATAGATTTTGTATAACCCTAGGTGAACAAGTATAAGTTGGGTTTTTTATGAAGACAAATGAAAATATTGAAGGAAACATTGACATGTGACTTTTGGAAGGTGATTCAATAGGGATATGATCACCTCTCGGTAAATATAATTACCTTCTAAAATTATATATTTATGACATTGATCTTGTTTAGATTTATTATTTTGATCCTTCTTGCATGAATATTTGAGTATTTGAATTGTTCTAACTTCTTGATGAAGATGTGATTTTCATATCCCTCTTGAGGATCATATGGATACTAAATAATTAAGGAAAAGAGAGATAGCATAGGAAGAGAAAAAATGGATCAGGAAAAATAATCTTGAACAAGAAAATGAACCTGATGGAGGTTTATTCTAAGAGATAGGCATAAACGGGATAACAAAATGGATATTCTAGAAGTTTCTAAGATATCCAAATATTACCAGGTATGCACAATATAACATAATTTTTTTTATTTGGTTGTAATATCAAACCCCAAGGTAAGACAAGAATATAACATTGAGAACATATGTTAGTAAGTTTTGTTCCCATTACATATGATATTTTAATGCATTTTCTAATTCCCATGATATTTGGTTTGATTTAAATAGACACTAACTTGATACTATTAACAGTTCTTGTAATAAATATGGTAATAGTATGGTTGAAATATTGATACTCATAATCAACTAATTATCTTTTTGTTGATATTAATAAGGCTTTGATAATTTGTAATTTCTATGATGACTCAATGGATTTCCTAACCTGGCAATGTTAGGACTTTGATGAAAACGTTCCAGTAAGTGTTTTTGTGACTATTAACCCTAGATGGATGTTTGATGATTAATATCCGCTACCTTTTATTATGCATTGTTCTTCTTTTATATGATGAGATATAGATGAAAATTAGGTAGGGTTTGAAAGGATCATCTCCCGTACCATTGGTTATGTATTCCTCTTATTTATGAGATGTTCTGAGATGATGTGAGATAGGAATTATTGATGATACAATTTTTTATCTTCATTTTCATTGAGATATGTTTATTCAATATATTTCATGATGCAACTATGATGAGATAAGGCTTATGATGAAAATGTAAATTTCTTGCTATTTGAGAGGGAGTGTTAAATTTGGAAGCTAATGATAAATTCCTTAATCCATTGGATCAAATAAATAAATATCAAGTAAAATATTTATTGGATTAAAATAAATTATTAAGAGTCTCATTTATGTCAGCTTCAACTATTGCAAGGAATATTTTTAACTCAAATTTAAAATTCCTATCTAAATTGGCCTCAAATATTTAAGTTGGATCTCCTAAGAGTCATGCCTCTTCATCCATGGTATCAAGTATAAATACCAGATAGGAGTGATCTCTAAAGAATAATTCAAATGGCATGAATTGGTCTGATATTTTTGGGGATGTTTGAGGTTTTTCTCTTTAATCTCTCTCTCTCTCTATCTCTTTCACATCACCACATGACTATTCTCTCTCACATGTTTATTATTTATCGTAGTGCTAAGAGTCTATTTTATCTCACAAATGTTATGGGTATTGTCTTAAGGATATCACTCTATTTTGGTATCTCTATGATGACATTCAATTTCATTATGGTTGTCTCACTAAAAGGACTTAGGGTTCTCACACACAGAATTATTGTAATAAGAAATGTCTCTCACATAGTATCAACTGTACTGATGTAATCAAAATGATCTCTCATATATGTATGGATCCTTTAAGTATGACTTCTTATGACATCCTCTATTATCTGACCTAGTGGTATTGGCACATGAAATTGATCTATGGTACCTTCGTAATAAACATGATCTCGAATTTATTCCTTGGCACAATAATATTGAGTCCACATCTTAGGTTAAGCATAGAGGCACATTAATCTCTACTATATAGTCTCGACACACTAGCAGTGGTCTCGACATAATAGATCTTAGCATAGTCATAGGTGGCCTGCACAACATTGTTATAGGTGGCCAAGGTGGCCCGCATAAAATTGGTTAAGGTGGTTTACATAGCTCACAAAAAATTGGTTGGTGTGGCCCAGGTGGCCCACATAACATTTCTCAGGGTGGTCCAGGTGGCCTACACAACATTAGTCAGGGTGGCCCAGGCGAACCAAATTAGTCAGGTTGGACCAAGTGACCAACACAACATTATTCAGGGTGGCCCAAGTGGCATGCAAAACATTGGTAAGGTTGGCTCAAGTAGCCCACAAAATATTGGTCATGGTGGCCTAGGTGGCCCACTCATGATTGGTCAAGTTGGCCAAAAAATCATAACATTGGTTGTGGTGGCCCAAGTGGCCTAAACAGCCTTTAGTCATGGTGGCACATGTGGCCCACATATTATTGGTTAGTATGGCCTAAGTGGTCCTCACAACAGTTGGTTAACATGGCACATGGTGGCACAGTGACAATGGTTCGTATGGCCTAGGTTGGAATGCTTAGTTATATGGATCACATGGCTTGGATGACATATATTAATATGAATGTAATTTTCATATCATTTGAATAATTAATGAATCTCTAATAGAAGAAGAATAATTGAATTTTCGCTTTTCCAAATTTTGGGGTTTACCCTGGTCTCTGATCAAATTCTGGTGTCTCTACTTGTGCATGATTTTATTTTTTTGTTCCTTTTTGTTCCATTGCATTACTAATGTTATTTGTATTTCTACATAATTTCTAACGAAGTTATGATATCATGGAGTGAATGTAATACATAATATGAATAAATTGGTAAATGAAATTATGTAAAGCAAAGAAAAATACAACCCAGAGAAAAATTAACATTTTTTAGTTACATGATCCTCCAAAAATTTCGAATAATAATGCAAAAATAAATAAATTAAATAAATTAAATACATTCTATTGGTTACTCATGCACAAGAAAATAATTATAGCATAAAACCTCAAAAAGACAGGCATAGGAGGTCCCTCAAGGAGTATTCTATGCAAGAAATAAGAGTAAGAACTATATAATCTGTTGTTGGAATGTGAATACACAAAAACCATGTTGATGGAGGTAATAGTAACTCTTTAAATAATGAAAAATGGCCTACATCGCCCCAAGAGCTCTTCGTCTCATGGAAAAAATATTGTGTTGGAAATATTTGTTGAGATTCAATAGGAAAATTTCAACACCCACACCTAGTGCATTAAGCACCGAAACTAGGGTGGGGCCCATAGGGCCATTTTTGGTGCATGTCTATTTTAGTTATCCCTTAATTAATATGGAGAATAAAATGTAATCTGGTCTCAAAATAACTTGGAATAGTTAACTGAGAGTGATAAGATTAGTTAGCTCATGGAATTCGAGTTAGAGGTAGTTGGTGAGGCATGCCGAGTAATTCTAGTTGTAACAAAGATCGAAGTGCAGTGGTGCATTAGTTAATGCAGGTTTTAATTAGTTAAACTCAGTTAAGTGAGTTAAACTCAGTTTTGCTAGTTTTAAATGCTTGATACACTAGTGCGAGATCAAGTAAATTAAATATTAATTAATTCACAATCATTGATCTCACATGAAAATGAAGATTTACAATTATTAGTTGCATGCGTGTTAGATCCAGTGGAGACCCAATTGAGATCTAGGTGAAAGAGAAGTTGAATATCAGTTGTACGATTATTGGGTTGCACCCATGCAGGCAAACATCCATTAGAGTTCCCATGATATTTTCACCTTCAAGGAAGGCCAAAATTCCTATTCTTTAGGGATTGCATTCATTAGGGATTGCACAAGCAAGGCAAGTTTTTTGGAGGTAGTAAATTGGTTAAGTATTGGTCAGTTTTCGCATGACATTTGGAGACAATTAGCTAAGTACTGGAGGGCTCTTGTGAGAAGAGTTTGTATGTAATTGTTTCATGATCCATGCTGAATATACAATAGAAGATAGTGGGGTTTTTAGCAGCACTATTTCCCCAGGAAATTATCTATGTTTATTTGATTTGATTCTTATTTGCTTCATGTGATTGGCAATTGTGTTTTTAATTCCACAAAATATTTGCAGAAGAGATTCAGTATTTAACTTTAGTACATTGTTATATTGGATTGAATCCAAGATATACATGCTTGTTGTATAACTTATACATGTTATCAGAGCACAGGAAATCCGAATTTTGAAGGAGGAGCTAAGTTTGTGAGTGGATAGAATTCGAATTTGCAGAAAGACTTTCTTGGTGCTACATCTGATTTAGGATCAAAATGGCTTTGATGGCTTGAGGTTCGAGTATGCACTCTAGGGCAGCTCAAACTATTTTTCTTGGAAGGATAGGATGGAGGAAGTACTTGAAGACAATGGCTTGAAGGAATTTTGTTAGTCATTAGTATTTTTACTTGTTTTGATGACTAGATTCCTTGGCTGAGTTTTCTAGAAGCTAATCTCAATCTGTCAATTTGTCATCTAGAAAACACCTCAAAATTTTTTTTGTCTTCCTACCCCTCTCCTTCAGCCTACAATGAGAAAAACCCTTCAGTTTTCTAAACCTATCTCATTACAGCAAAGACTCCCTGTCTATATATGTTATAATTTTTTCTCTCTACCATCAAAATTCTTTGTTTTCCATACAACCCAATGTCTAACATTTGACAAAGTGACTACCCCTCAATCCGTGATCATCTTGTCATGTGATAATCCACTCATGCCTAAGAAGTCATTCAAGATATGTGACAAAATCTGTAGGTCTAGGTGGTGGTGCTTTAGGGAAAACTCCTTGTCAAGACTATTTTAAGCCAAAACCATGTTTGTCATCATCATGTTAGCCATCATTCTCTTATCACCCAAAAAACAAAACCCTGGTCTATCCTTCGGTCACACACCACTAAATCTTGCTTTGTCTCTTTTATGCAGAGCTCACAAGTGTTTAAATCAGGAAAAGAGAAAGAGTTTCCCAGTCAGAAGAAAGATGATCAAGTGAATTTTCAAGCATTATCATCATGTTATATCAAGAAATCTCTCCAAAGGATCAAAAGACATCTATCAATGCATCTCTGCAGGGATGTACTGATTCATGACACTAAGAAAAGTGTGAGAAAAAATAGCACCTCAGGAGAAAGTTTCATGCTGTGTCAGTTTACTATGGAAGTCAGAGAAAGTGAAGATTGTGGCCAACCCTATAAATCAGCCTTATACAACCAACAGTGATAGTCTTCTGGAAAAAATAGCTTTAAAGAAAATTAGGCATCATAGGGAAGATATAAGAAGGACAACTGCTTCTTATACCTTATCATGAACTCAACTTTGAAAGGCTTTCACAAATAGTTTCACTACCCATGAAAACACAGTCAAGGGAAAGAGTTAGTTCAAAGATACATCACAGTGAGTGCTCACCATTTACAAATCACATTATTTACTCCCGAAGATGCACAGTGATTTTATGCAAATAGGGATATACATTACTGACAGGTCCTCATAAAGCAAAGGGAAATATGATTCAAATGATTTCATCAAGGATAAATACCAAAGATTCACTATTGCCTTCTATTTTGTATTTTTCAAACAAACGGACAGGGGTCATAGTTTTGAAATGAATGAAGTTTTATAGTTTTAAGGACCTCCATCAGCAAATAAGTAGGGGGCCTTATAGTAAGTCTGAAAGGTCATAAAGACTGTGTTTTGGAAGCCTCCTTCAAAAGATAGGCAGAGGATAAAGGCGCAGTCTTAGAGGGCCCATATTTGGAACAGGTAGCATTTTTCAAAGGTGAACACTGTCAGATAAAAGACCTCCTTCCAGAGAAGAAAGGGAATCCCTCATAGTCCTAAAGAAGCCTCCCTTGAATGACAAGCACAAGATCTCTTTGGATGATAAACATAGTTTGTATAAAGAGCCACAAACAATTTGTTCATGGAAATTTTTCAGTTGGTTAACATAGGTCAAAAAAGCACCCATACAGTTTATCAAACATTGCCTCCTTCATAATAAGTAGAGGGCCCACAGACAACTTGTTCAAAAATAATTCTCAAATGATAAAAAAAGATGGCAAAAACATAGTGTTGACAAGGCCTCCTTCACAAATAAGCAGAGGGCCCACTTACCACAGTTGCATAAGACCTCCTTCATAACAAGCAGAGGGTTAAAATTCATCAAATATTTACAGTGTTTGGGAAGATTTGCAATGATAGAGAGTGTTTGGGAATCAATCTTTTCATAATTGTCTTTAAATGACAAAGCATAAGGAGAAGCAGCTTTTAAAATATGTTCGTGATTTGGTCGAAGAGTTATCCTGCAAATAGAAAGGGATAAGTTAGTTTGTTAAAAAGGGCAACCCCTCAACAAAAGCACAAAATCACTTTTCAAAACAAATACAAAGTAAAAAGGAGAAGTTTTGTTTTTCAAATTGATAAGAGAGGGAAAAGTGTGTTTTTAAAACTATAAAATCACGGCCAAAGTATCTTCATATCATTGTGCAAACCTTTTGGGCAAGAAAAATGATCTTCAAATGACCATTTTCTACCTTTCATACACGTGACGCACCTGAAATTTGCTGCGACATGCCTGTAGGTGTTCGTAGAAGTGTTTTTCAAAGGACACAATGTGCTTGTCAGGCGACGCGACATGCTTGTGCACTGCCCGGCGTTCAGGCATCAACACGTGGCGTGTTTGCCCGGGCCCCTCCTGAACGGCCCACAACCCGATGTTCAGCCATGAACATGTGGCACGTTTTCCCGGGCCACTCCTAAACAGAGTTTTGACTGCCCAGGCCCATGCTAAAGGGAGGTGGTTGCCATCCTCATGAGCCCTCAAATTGCCAAAAAAATAAGAAATTTTCACAAAAGGTTATCTCCAAAAATAGCCAAGGCATCCTTTAAAGAGGTATTTGTGGTTCTTTGTTCAAATGTTTGATTGATAATCACAAAAGAAAATCAGTAATTTTAAAGGGCCATAAGTCTTATTGGTTGCAAAAAATCTTGTTTGTAGAGTAAGAAGCAAAGTACAGATGTTAAGAAATGGGGAATATTTTTAGTTTAAAGACTTGTTTTAAATGAATAGTTGAAAGAGGATACAGTCTCATAAAGGAAAAAGATAGATTTATTTTGAAGATCTTCACACTCAATAACAAGGAAAAAACATAGTTCTTCAGAAGGAAAACTTATTTTCATTAAAAAGGGAACTTGTTTGTAGCTAAGAAAGAAACACAGTACTTAAGGAAGAAATCTATTTTCAGTTTATTTGAAAGACCTGTTTTGATAAGAGAGTGAAGGAAAGCCTAAACAACTATGCCTCCAAAAAAGGTCAACAAAGGGGGGTATCACAACAGATTTGAACCTATAACTGTGAAAGAGTTGAATGATTCCCCTTTTGTCCTTTTCAACTTCCATGACATAGGGTGCCTTGATTTTTTCCAAAAAGTCCAAGAGGTCACAAATCACCCTCCCTTAACACAATTTTTCGCCCTGACGCTGCAAGGAAAACATGTTCACCTAGCAGGACTTGATTTTATTCTCACTCCTAGGTCAGTGTCAAGAGCCACCAAGATTCCCTATCTTGGTGAGAAATGGTTCAAACAAACTTATTTAGACCTAGACCACTACAAAATTTTCTTGAAACCAACTTACCAAAATGAATGCAAAGCTATTTTCCCCTTTTCTCATCTGTTGAACAGTTATGCGCCCCTTATGAAAACTATCATGAGATATTTCACATGTGAGGGGAGATATTCCCGAATTTATTCCTATCACATCAGGCTTCTGATGCATTTCACAAGAACTCAGTTACTAAATCTCCCTTTCTTCCTATAAAAAATAATAAACAAGATGTCCTCCCTTTTCCAAAAGAGACCTCCTGCTCAGCAAAAAACTAGTATTTTCCATCATTCTGTCATCAAAATCATCATCCTTCACCAACTTGAAAAGAAAGGAGTTTCTTGGGAGACTTTCATTTCTCATCCAGATTTTGCTACTTCCTCTTCATCTCGTGGCCCATCTCATATCTCCTCCTCACCCTCCACTCACTATGTTTCCCCTTCATCTAATCAATCTACCCCTCAAAGGCCAACATCACCCATGATTTATAGTGAAAAGAGCAGTATTATGAAAGCAAGCATGAAGTTAGTGATGATGAGGAACATAGTAATACTTGGAAAAGTAGTGAGGATGAATAACAAAGAAACCCTAAGCAAAGCAGTGAAAATGAGCATAGAGACAGTTCACCCACAGCTAGTGATGATGAAAAACAAACTGGAGAGAAGCCAGCTAGTGATGACGAAGAGCAAAGGGAAGAGGTTCAAAGCAGTGATGAGAAAAAAAGTGAAAATCAGCAGCACAACAATCATGAGGACAGTCCTCAAGGAAACAGTGAAGATTCCAAGCAAGGTAGTGATGATGAACAACAAAACAGTCCTCAAACAGATAGTGAAGGAAACAAGGAAAGTAACAATCAACAGAGCAGTAGAGACAGTGAAAAAAACACCTCCCAGCAAAGTAGTGACTATGGTGGTAGCCCACACACAGAGTCTAAGGAAAAAAGTGAAGATGATGGCAGCATGAAAAATAACAAAGAAGACAGTCATAATGAAGGTAGCCCTCAACAAATTCAACACAGTGATAGGGGTAAACAAGGCAGTCCATAGACAGACACTAAAGATAGTTAAGTAGCAAAAAAGGATGATGAAGCTGGCAGCCCTAAACAAACTCAAAACAATGATGAAAACAGTGAACAAGGCAGTAAAGCAAGTGACGATGGAGGCAGCAGTGTAAAAGATCAAGTTGAACAAGTGCTAGTGATAAAACCTCCTCTCTCTTCTCCTCAATACAGCCAAGAACATGTTCTTGCTGCCTCTCCTAGGCAAGGGGCCATGATTCATTCCTCAAAAGCACCAAAGGCTAAAAACACCAAATCTGTAAAGAAGAAAATCACTCCAGCAGTGACTAGTAATGTCACTAGGGTGTTAAGGAGTAGAGGAAAACTGCTTAAGAAGAGTATTATTGAGTTTCCAAAGGGAACAAGAGCAAAGAAGTCTATCAAAAACAAGGGCAAAGAAAACGTTAAACAGCAGGTGAGTAGTCATGAATAGGAAAGAGAGTTTGACATCATACAAATAGACAGTGATGCTGGAGATGATGAAGCTAGAATTCTTGAGTCACTTTTGCAAAATAAAGAAGCCCAAATCCATGACTTAGAAACTGATCTAGAAAGGTCAAAGGACCTCATACATTTTCTACAAATGCAAAATAAACAAATGAGTGGGCAAATGGAAATTTATGAGGCCTGAGCATTCAAATACCAAAGGGAAGCATACAAAGCACAAGTCAAGCATGAAGAGTATATGGGCGAATTTGATGATATTGAGGAAGAAGAGAAGCTAGTAAGAAAAATCCATAGGACTATGGGTCTTAGGAAAGCTTTGGAGAAACAGAGGGAAGAAGAATCAACGCTTGTTCGATCATATCCTCTCACACAATTGCTTTCCCAAGAGATAGAAAATGATAAAGAATCATGGCTTGAAAGAGCCAACAAGAATTTGGAGGATAAATGAGAGAAGGAAAACAAATACTTGGGTTTAATAATGAATATTACCGGGCATTACAAGAAATTGAACCAATTTTCCCGAAGAAAACTAAAATTTTCTCAAGAAAGGCGCAAAACAACCCAAAGGAGGCGCCCAGTGAAAAAAGGGGAAAAAGACATATCTAGGCTTGAAATCATGGCTTCAGCTTCCTTGCATGCTTCTAAGAACCCATAAGGGGTTTTCTCACCAAAATTGAGCAAATTTTGACATGATCTTGTTTTTTGTGTTTTTTTGGCCCTAATTGAACATTTTTCTAGGCGCTTCCATGTTTTCTAGGAGCATCCTCAGCTCATGAAAGTCATTTTTTTGGATGTATTAAATTTGGGGGAATCTACTTACAAATTTTCATATCACAATAAGGTGTTTTAGTCCCCCAAAGAGGCAAAAATCAGTCAAAATTCACCTTTTTGCCTCACATATCAGCAGATGAGACCCTCCAGGGTTTTTTCACTCAGTCCAATTTTTGATAGAATTATAGGGATTAGTTTTGGAAAAATCAAGTAGTTCTAGAAACTAGACATCTAGGGCTTTCTAACGAGCTATCACGAGCCTCGTTTCAACATCGGGAAGTTCCTAAAAAGTTATCTACAAAACAAGATTCTTTCTGCTGCTATGCTCCTGTAGCATTTTAGCTTAAAAAGAAGTTTTCTGAATATGACCATCCAAATGTGCATTTAGCTATTTTTAACTCCATGTCAGAGATTAAAAGTCAATTTTCTTTCTATTATTAGCTTAAATAGATATTTTGAAGATATTTTGTGCCTTGGGCTTTGCAAAGCCTCAAGGATAAAATCAGATATTTGTATTAGGCCAATGGCCTTCTAGATGCTCTAAGAGGGTTTCTTTCTCTTTGGCCTATATAATCCAAGAGAATTCATTGTAACCAGAGGCTGAACTTGATGTTATAGAGTAATACATAGCATTACAAGCTTTTAAGAAATGCTTTGTCTTATGAAGTGGATGATCTCTTGCTTGACTTGGATGGTTGAGGAGGATTGTATGTAGGATTCCATGGCCTGGTGAATGGTATTGTGTTCCTTATCTGTTATGTTTCCTTAGTTTATCATACATTTTTTCATGCTTCTTGCTTTTTGTAGGTCAGTAAAGAATAGATTTGAGATATGCCCATGGAGGCACCTCAAGTTCTCTGATTCATCACAACTTCTATGTTTTCATCTTTCTTCGTTATGTCAAAGAATTCTTAATTTCTCTTTGGTACCTTGAGAAATTTTTATCAGTTTCATTAAAAGCCATTATGTATGCTATCTAGTATGATTCATGGTACGCCTTACTTACTCATAGCTAATAAAAACTCCATCTCTAAAATCTCCCTCTGAATTATTGATATTCTTAGTTAAGTCAAAGAGGTCTTGTTTCAATCTTGCCCTTTGTCCATACTCTGCAGTCTTATTTCAAAGTTCCTGATAGCTCAAGATATGATGTTTAGGAGTTCCCTCTCCATAGACTAAGTTTTTTTTTGTCTTATTTGTTTTCCCAAAATTCTGAAGGTGATTTTCCCAAAGTTAAAAGGGTCTTATACTTCTATGCATCACCCGAATGTTTATTTTCTGCATCTATCAGTTTGAAGCTTCATTTATAGTGATTAATGGTTAGCCCTACCACATGAATGCTTGATGTTTAACTATTTATGCTTAAAAACCTCTTTGTCTTTCACAAACTTAGTGTCCATCTCATTTCACTTTCACCCAAAGAATCCATTTATCTCGACCAAATCGGCCCTGCAGTAATACCTTGTCAACCATTTGAGATAGTCTCGACCTTTTCGACCCCATAGCCTAGTTGATCTGAATTTTTTTTTATCTATTTATCCTTTGATCAGTTCCCCCTCAACAAACCTAAAACAAACCAAAACATACTTAACAACTAGCCTAAAATCTAATATACAGAAGCAAACAAGTTTACATCCTTTGCATAATAGAGAGAGCCCTCTCTGAGTCCTGGAAGGCTAGGTCCTAGGGCTCAAAAGCTTGGCCTGATGTTACCCTATCATTTGGCTTGCCAATCTGCCAAATCACGGGACCATAAAAAATTCATTGACAATGATGTTCCTAAGCCCATTGTGACAGTGCTGCAAATCCTGATGTATGGCAAAAGAAAGTGGCAAACACGAGGAGGATCCTGTTGGAGGGAGTACGAGACCACATTGTCTTAAGCCTCCATGGGAAAGGCAAAAAATATGCAATGTGCAAGGATTTTATGGATCTATTCCAGAGTAGCAACGACCATAGAAAATTGGCACTCAAAGATAAACTCAGGAAGATCAATATGGAGAAGGGTGACTCCATACCAAAATATCTAAACAATTTTGTCCAATGCTGGGATGAACTGGGGAGCATTGGTATAATTCTCGCTTATGATGATTTTATGAGCTTGGATGTCCTAGGTATTCCCAAGAGTTGGCACATTTATCAAGAATATGTCAATGGAAGGGAAAAATTTTCAGATTGGGAACAACTGTGGTTGAATTTGGTGCAAGAGGAGTTCAAACGGAACACCAGAGATGGATCTTCATCTAAGAATTAAGATGAATAATATTGTGCTTTGGCTACCAAGGTGAAGAATGGGAAGGGGAAGAAATTCCATTCCAAATCTGAGTCCAAGAATGGAAAGAAGCAGGACATGTACAAGGTGAAGTGTTTTCACTGTCACGAACATGGGAATTTTTCTACTAACTATCCACAAAAGAAGAAGAACAATAAGGCTGGAGGATCTGTAGTTGTTGAGGCTATAGCCTCAAAATTTGAGCTTGACTTCTCATTTATCACATGCATGGTTTCAAGTTCAATGGGATCTGTGTGGTATTTGGATAGTGGCACTTCCTTTGACATGATGAGAGATAAGGAACTTTTCAGTGACTTGGAGGAGAAGGATCTATAGATGCATATTGAAATGGGCGATGATGGGCAGTACAATGCTACCGGGATTGGTACAATTACCTTCCATAGGAAATTAGGTAAACCATTTCAATTAAAATATGTAATGCATGTACCATGTTTGAAGAAAAATTTAGTCTCAGTTGCAATGTTGGAGGATAGAGGCCATGTTGTTGTTTTTAGTGAAGGAAAATATTTCCTGCGACACAAAACAACAGGACAAGCCAAGAGGACAGGGATTCAATTTAATAATCTCTACAAGCTAGAGGTAGATGGCTATGCAAAAATGATGGGCAAGGCCAATCAAGTGGTGAGCCGAGATGAGGGAAAATTATGGCACAGAAGATTGGGCCATATTCACCATGGAACCTTGAATGTAATGAAGCAGATTTATATTGGTCTTCCTAGGGGTAAACTTCCGTAGTCAGACACATGCAAGGGATGTACTATGGGAAAATATGTAAATGCCACCTTTCATGAGAAGGATAACTGAGCTTCGGGGATCCTTGAGAGGGTTCACACAAATGTGTGTAGACCATTCTCTGTTGCTTCAACAACAAAACATAAGTACTATGTAATATTTGTTGATGACTTTTCTCGTAAGTGCTGGATCTTCTTCATGGAGAATAAATATCAAACATTCTCTAATTTTCTTGAGTTTAAGGCACTGGTGGAGAAAGAGTTGGGGAAGAAAATGAAGGCTCTTAGGAGCGATAATGGTGGAGAATGCATATCTAATGAGTTCAAGAACTTCTACAGCAAAGAAGGAATTTAAAGAGAACTAATAGTACCTCATAATCCACAACAGAATGGGGACATCGAAAGAAATAACAGAATGATTGTGGGTGTAGCAAGAGAGATGTTGCATGATTAAGGCCTACCAATGCATTTGTGGGTGAAAGCATGCAACATTGCGGTATTTGTGCATAAATATTGTCCTCATATGACACTTGGCATGAGTACACCTGAAGAGGCTTTCACTGGTAAGAAACCTAATGTTTCACACTTTAAGATTTTTGTCTCATATGTTTATGTGCATGTGACCAAGGATGCCAGGAAGAAGCTAGAAAAAACAACTTAGATTGGGATTTTTGTGGGGTACACTGAAACACACCATAATTATTGAGCGTATTTTCCAAACAGGAGAATGATTGTTTTGTGATGGGATATAAAATTTGATGAGCAGAAAGCCTTGTGGTTGTCCCTTGAGTGGGAGCTAGACTTGCATGTAGAGGAGGAAATGTTGGTTCCCAAGGATGAGCCTCAAGATGTGGATCAACCACATGCAAAGGATCATGGAGTGTAGGAACACACTCATGTAGAGCCATCCATCAAAAATGGTAGAAGGCACACTATGGAAGCTGATAGATTGAGACTTGATGCTGCGGAAAATGTAGGAGCCCCTACTTCACAATGCAGATAAAGACAGTCTTCTAACTCATGTATTGGATACATGGCTCTTATGAGAAAATATATTGTGATTGAACCATATTCCTTTCAGGAAGTTGTGCATCAACTAACTTGGGTTGATGCAATGGTGGAGGAGTATGACTCCATCGTAAAGAACAGTGCATGGGAGATTTTCCCAAGACCAGTCGACAAATCAGTGGTTGGATCGAGATGGATCTACAATGTAAAGCAAGTTGATGATGGGAGTGTGGATAAATACAAGGCCATATTTGTAGCCCAGGGGTTCTAACAGATCGAGGGGATCGATTATGATGAGACTTTTTCACCTGTTGCAAGGTGCTCTTATATTAGATCCATTCTTGTGCTCTTAGCACAGATGGGATGGCACATTCATCATATGGATGTGAAAACTATTTTTCTCAGTGGGATCATTGAGGAAGAGGTGTGTGTAATATTCCCAAATGGGGAATGCAGCAATACAATGCAGAATGATAGAAAAATAACGTAGATAATATTTTATAAAGTAGAAGGCCAATATGGAGACCTTTCATTTGTATTTACAACAGAAAAATAGATGTAAAATATGGCCCATAAGATGCATAACAGGAAACACAAGTCTCCATTGAAAGAAAACCCTCAAAATGAGGTGTTGCAGCCATATATTAAGACTAAAAAATCCTTACAACATTATTTTACTGGTTCTGCAATAGTTGTAGATTACACATCAGATCTAGAAAAAATATGTGCATAAAAATTTAGATCTATATCAGATCCATGCACTATACAAGCTCCTCTAATGAACCCCCTTGGGGTTTTCAGCAAACCACCAAGTATAAGATGTAGATATGAGATCTAAGGCTGCAGATATACTAAAAATTACAGATCTAGAAAGTGGATCTAATCTGATATGAACAATAAAATGACCTCCTCCAATAGATCTCCAAAATGAAGGGAAGATCCCCAACACTTAGAAAATCATCTCTCCAAATGGTGTGCTGAAACACCCTGCAACTCCACCTACATGAATAACATAGATCTGGATCTATACTATGCTATAGGGATCAAAATATGGTTGCACTCATTCTAATGTCTGAAAATGATGCTCAATAATTTCAATATTTTCCTCCCAATGAAGTAGAACCCTCCTCCACTGAAAAGAAGCACTGAAATGAACTAGATCTGAAATATCTAATCTCCACTTGCTGCAGCTTGCAAAAACAACCAAACCCTCAATAGGATTTGCATTGTAGTTGAAAGAAGAAGCTTGGCCCTAAGCCATATATTTGAAAATTCAATACAAACTCTCCCAAGAGCTACTCAATGGGAAGAGGTGGGATTCCCGACTAGGAACACCCAATGCTAAACAACATTCAATCTCAACTAAACAACAAGAGAAATATATATGTCTAAATAGACCATATATTCAGAAAATATGATAAAAATCAACAACCTTCTAATGCTGCCATCCCCTTCCTTTTATAATACAAGAGCTTGTAAACCCTAAACCACATCCAATGATAACACTTCTTTCACACAAGGCATCTCCATCAAAAACTACCTTGTGCCTCAGTGATGGCCACTCCGCCATGATAGTGCTGTATATTTGGTCAAGGTTGACCCAGTCAAAATGTTTTAGCCCCTGTCCACACCCTAGGGTGCTTTATTAAGCTGAAAATATGATCAAATTTCACATGAGAAGTGGTTTTATTCACAATAAAGAGTTTTATGGGTCTCCCTACCCACTTATTCACCTTTCTAAGTGATAAAACAAAATTTTAATATTCCCTTTAGTTGTAGGCTAATTTAGGAATATTATAGTGTGCATACAACAACCTGAAGGTTTTGAGATCTTCAATAGTGAGTCACATGTGTGCCGACACAAAAGAGCATTATATGGGCTGAAGCAAGCACCCCGTGCTTGGTACACTCGGATATACAACTATTTCACCAGACTAGGCTTCACCAAAAGTGAAGTAGATGCAAACCTATATCAGATTTTGGTTGAGGGTAAGTTATTGATTATTTTTCTTTATGTTGATGATCTAATTTTGACTGGTGATGAGTTGTTGATTCACTCATGCAAGGAGGATCTTGCAAGGGAGTTCGAAATGAAGGACATGGGACTCCTTCGTTATTTCCTTGGATCAGAAATATGGCAGCAGGATAGTGAAATTTTTGTGTCTCAAGGAATGTATGTAAAGGAGATACTGGGTAAGTTTCACATGGAGTGCTGCAAACCCATGGATACTCCTCTTCCAAGAAATTGGAGGAAAGAGGATGCTACTTCTGGAGAGGTAGTGGATGCTACTGTCTACAGGCAGTTAGTTGGTCCAGTGATGTATCTAGTGAACACAAGACCAGACATTTTCTACGTAGTTAACCAATTGATTCAAGCTATGGTTAAGACTACCAAGATCTTTTGGAAGGTGGGTAAGCATGTCTTGAGATACCTAAGGGGCACATCAGAGTATGGTCTATGGTACAAATAGACAGAGGGAGTGAAGCTTCAAGGCTTCACGGATGCAAATTGGGCAGGAAGTCCATCAGACAGAAAGAGTGCATCAGGAGTGGTCTTCAACATAGGATCGACAACAGTTTCTTGATACAGCAGGAAACAACAATTTGTGGCACTCAGTTCAGCAGAAATAGAATACATCGCAGCAAGTCAAATGCATGTGAGGTTGCCTCGATGAGAAATATATTGTTTGGTTTGTTTGGTTCTCAAATGGATCTGACAGTGATACATTGTGATAATTAGAGTTGCATTAAACTCTTGATTAATCTTGTGTTTCAGGATAGGTCCAAGCACATAGATATCTGGTACCATCATCTCATATATTGTGTGTAGAGAAGAATAATGTTGCTTCGGTACATTCCCATAAAACATTAGGATGTAGATATTTTGATGAAGGCACTCACCAGGAGAAAATTCCAATACCATAGACATAAGATTGGGGTGAAGGATAATCCCTTTCTTGTTGAGAGGGATCATTGAGATTCAACAGGAAAATTTCAACACGCAGACCTAGTGCATTAAGAACCTACACTAGGGTGGGGCCCATAGGGCTATTTTTGGTGCATGTCTATTTCATTTATCCCTTAATTAAGATGGGAAATAAAATGTAATCTAGTCTAAAAAAATAACTTGTAATATTTAACTGAGATTGATAAACTCAGTTAGCTCATGGATTTTGAGTTATAGGTAGTTAGTGTGGCATGCAGAGTAATTGTAACAAAGTTTTAAGTGTAGTGGTGCATTAGTTAATGCAGGTTGTAATCAGTTTAACTCAGTTAAGTGAGTTAAACTCAGTTGTGCTAGTTGTAACTGCTTGATATGCTAGTGAAAGATCAAGTGAATAAATATTAATTATTTCAAAATTATTGATCTTACATGAAACTAAGGATTTACTATTATTAGCTGCATGCATGTCAGATCCAGTGGAGATCCAGTTGAGATCTAGGTGAAAGGGAAGTTGACTATCAATTGTAGGATTATTGAGTTGCACCCATGCAACCAAACATCCATTGGAGTGGCCATGGTACTTGCATAGTCAAGGAAGGCCAAAATTCCTATCTTTTAGGGATTACATTCATCAGGGATTGCACAAGCAAGGCAAGTTGTCTAGAGGTAGTAAATTGGCTAAGTATTGGTCAGTTTTTGCATGAGAGTGTGAGACAATTAGCTGAGTAATGGAGGGCTATTGTGAGAAGATTTTGTATGTAATTGTTTCATGATCCATGTTGAATATACAATAGAATATAGTGGGCTTTTGAGCAAAAATATTTTCCCATGAAATTATTTATATTGTGTTTGATTCTATTCTTCTTGCTTCAAGTGATTGGAAATTGTGTTTTTTATTCTACAAAATATTTGTAGAAGCGATACAGTATATAACTTTAGTACATTGTTAGATCAGATTGAATCCAAGATATACATGTTTTTTGTATAATTTCTACAATATTAATAATAAATTGTCCTTTAAAAAGTAATGGGAATCTCTTCCTAAATTCCTTTTTTGGAAAGTGTGGATAGTCAAGAAAAATGACATCTTCAATAATAAGAGATTCACTCCTCCCAGTTCAACAATGAAAGCAATTTCTTTATGTGCTAAGTATGAAGCCGAAAAATAGGATCACACTTCCTCTCGGAAATTCTTAGATTAGATGTAAATGGAACGGCTTGGTAAGTTCAGGAGCTTGGAAAATACCTTGAAGTCTAATGGAGGGAAATGGTACAGAAAAGTAAGAAAAATAGAATCTGAAATTCACTGATATAGAATTCAAAGCTTAGAAAGGTAATAAGAAAGGATTGACTCTATATTTTGATGGTGCATATAAGAGAAACCCAAGATTGGTAGGAAGAGGATAATTTATTTATGATCATGACAACAACAAATTGTTTAGATACTCATGGGTAATTAGCAGAATGACCAAAATTAGAAATACTTGGACTCTATAAGGAACTATTGAAAGCCAAATAAAACCAAGTGAAAATGCTTACAATTATGGGATACTCCCTTTTGATATTACCCTACTTGGTTATATGATCCTATCAAAAAGATAAAGACTTAAAAAACATAATGAAAATAATAGGAGGAATACTAGATGAATTTCCTTCCAAAAACTACTTCCATATTATTCTTGATCTAAATAAGGAAGCTGGAAAATATGATAACAAAGGATGTAAATTGAACCTAGTGTTTCTCGGGATTAATGCTCAAACAAGATCCTCAAGAATCCCATATCGAGAAAAAAAAATATCTCCAAGATTCTTGTTCTAGAATTGGAAACTACAATTTGTGGAACAATAAAAAATTCTAAAAGAGAATCATGCAATCATTTATGGAGCTATCTAGTGCAAACTAAGGATGTCTCCTTTTGATCTAGGATTAATTTTAGTGAGTGAATTATAGAGTCCTATAGATTAATGATCGAGATTTATGAAAGAAAAAAATGAAATAAATATTCAAACAGAAAAATAGAGATGCAAAGAAAACTAAACTTCAATTCATTGATAGTAAACACTGAAAATTGTTTACATGCAAAATGGAAATAAACTATCTCGGGTGATGGTAGCTTATCTCTAAGAAGAGATGTGATGGATACATGCCTTCTAAACTATGTTGCAATATGGCTTGAAGGCCTTTCTATTATAGATAAATAAGGAAAAATCCTAAACATCCAAAAACCTAACCCTAGGAGATGAAGTGCCAAACTCATGTGGGCCCCGTTGGGGTTAGTTGCTACATCAACTTCCCATGGTCGTAAATTTGGTGTATGATATCCATTTGATGCATAAAATTCCTCATTATAAATATATATTCGAGGAATACAATTTTCATCTCCAAACCATTGCTGCAAGATATGGGTTTTTTGTTTTTTCAGAAAAAAATTTAGGGCCTTAAAACGACTCTGGAAGTTCAGGACCGAAAGAAATACCAAAAATAGTAAATTATGCTACAATTATGGAAAGAGAAAGAAACAATGTTGGGGGTCCAAGTGGAATAGGTGGGTATCCACCGATATCCACCTAGATCAATCATCCCTCCTTAGGAAGTAATGGTACCCATTGCATTGGGTGCCTCCCTGAGATGGGGAAACTTCTACTAAACTTGTTCTTGAGTGAGCCACTTGCCCTGAGGGAGGAGCTTTATAGATTTTGGAACTTGATATAGTTGTATCCTCTATTTTTGAGTGCTCTTAATTTGTGTGTCCATGATCCCATCAGTTGTGGCATGTTCAATGCATTTTGGGTTGAGCTCTATTGGTGTTAAATTGATCCAGATTTATGAAGGAATGCAATAGAATACACATATAACCCTAAATATAAAAATGCAGCAGAAATAACACTTCATTTCATTAATGTCAAAGAGCTGAAATTTCTTTAGACTCTGAATGGAAATAAACTAGCTAGGGCATTGGTAGCTTATCTCTGAGAAGAGATGTGGTGGCTATAGGTCTCTGAAATCTATGTTGCAATGATGCTTGAAGGCCTATATATTATTGAGAAACAATGGAAAACCATAAACATCCCAAAACCTAACCCTAGGAGATGAAACTCCAGAATATGGGCCCCGTCAGGGTAAATTGGTAAATCAATTTCCCAGGGTTGTAACTTCGACATACTATCTTTGTTTGATGCACATGATGCATTGTTAGAAATATATATCTGAGGGCTAAAACTATTGATAGTGAATATAAATTTTGGAATGAACATACCATCCACAGAAGCGATGCCAAAAAAATGTCGTTTAGAACCTCAAAAAGACTCTGGAAGTTCAGGGCCTAAAAAACTGCTATTAATAGTAAACTGTGCTATAATTAAGGAAACTAAAAAACTGAAAGAAGAAATGGTGGGGCATTGAGTGGAATAGGCAGCTGGCCACTAATATCCACCTGGATCATTCCTCCCCCCTTAGGAAGCAATGGTCCCCATTGCGTTGAGTTCCTCCATGAGATGAGGAAACTTCTGTCAAACTTGGTCCCTGGTGAAACACTTGCCTTGGTGTAGGAGTTGGCCAGCGTTGACAACCCGATACAGTTGGATCTTCTATTGGCGAGTGTTCGTGATCTGCATGTCCATGATACAATCTATGGTGGCATGTTCTGTAATGTTACTAAATTAGCTAAGCTAATTGGAACATTAGAATTTTTTTTTATTTTTCATGTTTATGAATAATAGACTAATGGAGGACACGCAACACTCCTTAGATCTAAAAATAAATACATGCTCAATGTGAACAAGATTAAATATGATCTAGCTGCATAAAAACCACTTGTGTATGAATAGGGCTAAGGTATTTGAATGGGTCAACAGGACCAAATCACAAGATAGTCCAGGTGCATTGAACCTCCTAAGTGACCTGCACAGTTCTAGAAGGATCTTCTCAATGTGAAAGGGGCTAATTCAAGTGAAGTGGTTCAGGGTTTTGCACTTCCTCATTTTATAAAAAGGAAGGAGAGGGCTCAAGAAAGGGTTGTTGATGATAATTTGAATTTGAGGTTGCTGGGGCAACTCGTGTTCTCTTGGCTGTCTAGCCAAAGGGAAGAGGGCATCCTATTTAGGAATCCTCTCTCCTTCCATGGAGTAGCTCTTTGGAGGAGGATGTGCTGCATTGATCCACTATCCGGTATTTGGCCAAGCTTATAATTCCAACTGCAATGCAGATCCTATTGAGGGTTTGATTTCCTTTGTAAGTTACAACAAGTGGAGTTTAGATCTTTTCAGATCTAAAGCATTTCAGTACTTCTTTTTAGTGGAGGAGGGTTTCTAATCCATTGGAGAGTTGTATTGAATGATTTGAGCTTCATTCCAGATCTTGGCATCAGGCCAATTTTTTCTTCATTGTATACTGGGTAGTCATTTCCCTAGATCTGCGTTATTGCTAAAGGAGTAGCGTTGCAGGGCTTTTGGCATCATTTTGGAGCTAGATCTCTGATGTGAAGGAAGCCTCCTTACATCAAGGGTGATCCGTGGATTGGCCAACCAATCCAAGTCTATTTCTGATCTGATACATTCACTGAAGTTTTTTCTTCAGAAATTCTGAATTATTCTGCAGATCTGCTACAGTAAAACTCAGATCTGCTCCGGCATTTTCATGTATTGCTAAAATCCCCAAGGGGAATGTAATAAAGAGCCCTTTGGGCATTTGGATTCATTATAGATCTGTGTTTTAATGTATTTATCAGTTTTAGATCTATAATATAATAAAAATAAGCTTCACCCTCCTGAAAATAATGTTGAAGGGTTTCTGGTTCATTCTCTTGTCTTGCAGCACCTCAATCTTGAGGGATTTTCTATGTAAAACTGTTGTTTAACCTTTCTTAATGCCTATGCCATGTTCCTAAAATAATTATATTATTTTTAATACTTTTTTACATCTTATACCTTCATAAAATATGCTGCCTTTGCTTTAGTAAATTTCTACATCTTCCAAGTCATGGGAAATCAGGGTTTTTCTTGACTAGTAGGGAAGGAGGAACTGTTTAACTTAGAAAAACGCATTTTTTTTGCTGAAATTATACATGTAGATCCCTCTTGACCTAATATAACATATTTCAGAACCTTTAAACTTCGTTTTACACATATTTTCTTATACACCTATTTTAGGGCTAAAATCTTCACTTTTCCCCACTTTTCTGCCCATAAAAGCTGAGTAAATGTTGTTGCAAAATTTTTAATTGTTTTCCGAGTGTTTATAAACACTTTTTATGATAGCTGAAGTAAAAATTCCTTAAAAATACGTTTTTCAGGCATGTTTTGCTGAGAAATCCATTTTCGGGACATTATAGTGGTATCAAAGCATGATCTTTGGCTCCCGTGGCTTCAAGAAAAATTGTTGAATCCTTGAAGCAGGAATATTTCAATATCTATAGACAGAGTATACAGATGGCCAGGTAGCCTCTGGATCTCATCCTTTTCTTAAAGGTGACATATCCAGTAAATGCCCCTGCAGTCAATCTCTGGAATATAATCTTGATACTCCTGAAGAGGGAACTTTGCAACAATATCAGAGAAGAGAAGAGATAGAGATCAAAAATATGAAGGATATGATTTTTACCTCAACATATTTCAGATCCAGGAAGAGCCTCTTTAAAGAGGTTAGACAGAAGAAGGAAGGAGGAAGAAAATGAAACTCCTAGAGGGTTTCAAGGAGCAGAAAGTTGCAGTGAGACCTGCAGAAGGTTTCAATAAGGAGAGGAAGATCCATGCACTTCATATCCTCACAAAGAAGGAGAGCTATACAGAGAAAATTCAGAGCATGGATCCACCACTTGAAAGAATGAAGGGCATTGCAGAAGATCTCAAGGAGATTGAGAAGGTGGAGACTTGTACCAGCGCTGGCACAACCTTGGAAGAGCAGCCTTCATGTTCAATAATGAAGGAAGACTACATAGTTGCAGAATAATCTCTTTCTTCTAAATCTCACCGAGGTATGATTAAAGATTCATCTATTGTCATTTCAGCACATTGTATGAAGAATATCTACATCTTTGCATGCTGTTGACTTAGAGCAACAAGTTGCACTGCGTTGTGCCAAAGAAGTGATGAAGAAGAGAGGAACCATTCCTCATTGGAGAATTCACATGGAAGCTTCATTCATTAAGCAATAAAGGATGGAATGATGGATGGTAGATGTATTGGAGTGAGCAACCCTTTCTCCCTTCCAGATGAATCTTTCTCAATGAGCACACCCTTGCTCAAAGAGAAACCTCTACTTGTAGCAAATCAAAGGCCCCTTGGGTTTTGGAAGGTCATGCATGAGGCAGAGATCTCATGAGAAGAATTCATTGGAGGTGCACTTCAGCATATCATGGAGTGCAAAGTTATTCAACAGTTTGAGGAGGATCTTCCCTTCTCACAGGAATAGATAGTAGATGGAGGACATCTTCGGATGGATAACATCTCTCATGACTGTGTTGGACATTTCTTGAGCCATGCACATCATGAAGGGAGGTTTTTTCCTACCACCTATTTGGGTCCTCATAGGGTCAAATTGATCCTCAGGAATATTTCATTTCAAGATCCCATGAAATGCAGGAATTTGATTTGGGATGATGGTAGCCCTCATGGGAGGTGTACCAAGATAGGGGATGGAGAGCAAGAGGCTAGAATGCCACTTGTAGATTTTTGATACCAGGCAGTAGGAGGCTTGGCTACATTGGCTGCTCTTGGAAGAATTTTATCATCACTCTCTTTATAAGGGTATGTGTTAGGATACTTGCATCATGGAGTAGCAAAGAGTATGGGCACATTATGTTGGCATAATTTTTTTTTTCATGTCAAGCGCCATGTTGTCACTACGTGGATGGGATGATGGAAGTATGAGAAAGCAATAAGAGATTTTGTTGCTTGGGATGTTCTTGAGAGAGCAAGGGCAGATTTTCTCTCACAGTTTTCATAATGTTGCAAGAGTAGAAGATGGCACTATCATGGTGCAAGGGGTCACTCCTTGGTCTTAGATGTTTAAGAAGGACTTTCTTCATAGGGAGGATTTCTCATTTAAAGCAACATTATGGGAGATGCCTTTGACATTCTGCATGTCAAATATTGGAGTTGTTTGTTGATGGGAGCCTATTTACATAGGCCAATAGCGCTGTCACTGTGGAGCTGGGATTTATTGATGGAGTATTCCCAGGATCACTTCTCATTCAATGCACTTGGTGAGCAAAGAGGAGGTGAGGAAGATGATGTATTCATCTTGCCTTGGGTTTCCATGCATGGAGAAAAGGACTTGCATGCAGAGCTTGGTTCATTTCTCTTCATGGAAGTGTGGCAAACTACACTTGAGGGTTCACTCATGAATCCTTGTATCTTCTTGCTCCCTACATATGGTGAGGATTTTTTCTTGCATTCTCTTACCATCTCTTGGCAGTGCATTGCTCCACAAGAGGGCAAGATACTTATTGAGCTCCATAAACTTCATTGGGCCTAATTGCATGATGGAGACAACCATTTATTATGTGGCCTTGGGAAAAGATGTTTTCCTTACATATGAGTTCTCTTTATTTATATGATTAATTATGTCACAGGAAGCATTTTTCCATACAATTTTCTGAAGTAGCAGTTTGAAAAACTGCACTGTGAGGACTTGGAAGACTGTTGGTAATATCTTGCATCACATAAAACCTTCAGTATTTACCTAATTATGATGATGATCATTTTTTCTTTGCTGATATTGCCATTATGTCTTTTGAGAGCATGATTGAGAAAGAGACACATGAGATGAGTGTGTCCTTTTGAGAAGGAGATTCCCACATTTTCTGCAACACATGTTCTAATGGGAACATGGGAGAAATTGTGGCCACCATAGCCAAACACTTGTTTTTTTTGGAGGTGAGCCATGTGTGCGGTGGAGTACCTCATGGTGATACTCTTCTATCCATCACATATGAGACATTTTGGGCTGATTGGTTTTACAGCGTTGGAGGGAGGAACTTTGCAGATCTAATCCTAATGATGCCACTTGAGGGAAATGTCCTTGCAGCCCAAGATCAGTTTTCACTCTACACTTATCTTAAGTGTAGAGGAGAATAGTGTGGGGTAGGCTATCTTGTCTACCATGTGCAAAATTTCAGCCCACCTATTTTTCAGAAGCTCAAGGTGGAGGAACATTTTCATAGAGTTGCCATGTCATGAGGTGACTCATTTTCGGTGGATGATTGCTTGAGGGTGGAGAACTCACATGGGAGGATGATATTTCCCAATATACTTCAGATTCCATGCCTCAAGGGAGCCTCTAGGCAGCACCTTATTCCCTTCTTGAGTATTTGACTGTTTCATGATGATAGCTATTCAGCTAACTTGCATTCTTGGGAGGGGCAATATGGAGATTCATTGTTGACAGAACATCTCATTATTTGGAGGAGTTCATCATATGGGGATGGTACAGTAGGAGGAGGAGACACTTTGCAGTTCTATCCTTGTAGTTGCTTGAGGACAAGCAAAATTTGGGATGGGAGGACTATAATGTTCCTAAATTAGCTAAGCTAATTGGAACATTAGAATTTTGTTTTATTTTTCATGTTTATGAATAATAGACTAATGGAGGACATGCAACACTCCTTAGATCTAAAAATAAATACATGCTCAATGTGAACAAGATTAAATATAAGCTGGTTGCATAAAAACCACTTGTGTATGAATAGGGCTAAGGTATTTGATTAGGTCAACATGACCAAATCACAAGATAGTCCAGGTGCATTGAACCTCCTAAGTGACCTGCGCAGTTCTAGAAGGATCTTCTCAATGTGAAAGGGGCTAAATCAGGCGAAGTGGTTTAAGGTTTCGCACTTCCTAATTTTATAAAAAGGAAGGAGAGGGCTCAAGAAAGGGTTGTTGATGATAATTTGAATTTGAGGTTGCTGGGACAACTCGAGTTCTCTTGGTTGTCTAGCCAAAGGGAAGAGGGTTTCCTATTTAGGAATCATTTATCCTTCCATGGAGTAGCTCTTTGGAGGAGGATGTGCTGCATTGATCCACTATCCGGTATTTGGCCAAGCTTCTACTTCCAACTACAATGCAAATCCTATTGAGGGTTTGATTGCCTTTGTAAGTTGCAACAAGTGGAGTTTAGATCTTTTCAGATTGAAAGCATTTCAGTACTTCTTTTTAGTGGAGGAGGGTTTCTAATCCATTGGAAAGATGTATTGAATGATTTGAGCTTCATTCTAGATCTTGGAATCAAGCCAATGTGTTCTTCATGGTATACTGCGCAGTTATTTCTCTAGATATGTGTTATTGCTGAAGGAGCAGCGTTGCAGGGTTTTTGGCATCATTTTGGAGCTAGATCTCTGATGTGAAGGAAGCCTCCTTGCATCAAGGGTGATCCTTGGATTCGCCAACCAATCCAAGTAAATTTATGATATGATACATTCACTAAATTTTTTGCTTCATAAATTCTGAATTATTCTGCAGATTTGCTGCAGTAAAACTCAGATCTGCTCTGACATTTTCATGTATTGCTAAAATCCCTAAGGGGAATGTAATAAAGAGCCCTTTGGGCATTTTGATTCATTATAGATACCTGTTTTCATGTATTTATCAGTTAAATATTGGTAATATAATAAAAATAAGCTTCACCCTCCTGAAAATAACGCTGAAGGGTTTCTGGGTCATTCTCTTGTCTTGCAGCACCTCAATCTTGAGGGATTTTATATGTAAAATTATTGTTTAAACTTTCTTAATGCCTATTCCATGTTCCTAAACTAATTATCTGATTTTTAATACTTTTTTACGTCTTATAATTTCAGAAAATATGCTTCCCTTGCTTCAGTAAATTTCTGTATCTTCCAAGTCAAGGGAAATCAGGGTTTTTCTTGACTAGTCGAGAAGGAGGAACTGTTTAACTTATAAAAACGCATTTGTTTTTTCTTAAATTTTACATGTAGATCCCTATTGAACTAATATAACATATTCCATAGCCTTGACCCTTCAGTTTATGCATATTTTATTATACACCTATTTTAGGGCCAAAATTCTCACTTTTCCGCACCTTTCTGCCCATGAAAGATAAGTAAAGGTTGCTGCAGAATTTTTAATTGTTTTTTGAGTGTTTATAAACAATTTTTATGATATATGAAGCTCACATTCCTGAAAAATGTGTTTTCCAGGCATGTTTTGCTGAGAAATTCATTTTCGGGACATTACATGTTCCATGTAGTCTGGGTTTAAATCTGTTGGTGTGAGTTGTTCTGCAATGTCAGAGGTTTACAATAAAGGTGGGAAATAGGGCCGAACGTATTATACATTGAATAATGGTTTGAGACCAAGGAATTTTGGAATACTGAGCTTGAAGGCATTGTTCCCTACAGCCTGGGTGATGCTATGTGGCCCATATCAGAGCAGGAGAAGCTTGCAGTGGGGTCTAGTGAGGCACTCCTTCTGAAAATTTAGCCACACTTTGTCGCCCACCTAGAATTGTTGTGGCACCCGATGTTGATCATTTCGTTACTTGTACTTAGCATTGGCTCTACCCAGTATGTCATGAACCTACTGGAAGATATGATGAATGTGCTCAATGAACTTGTTCTCTTTGTTAGCTTTAGAATAGACATGAGCTGAATTAGCCTAAGTAGTCAGAAATGGCATGGCTTCGTCAATGGGAAATAATGGCTGGAACCCCAGGCCCACCTAAAACGGGTTATGGTTGGTTGAGCTATGGAGAGCCCGGTTATAACTGTGTTGTACATATGGTAGGCTCTCATCCATTTATTTTCCTCTTAGTATTCCCAAGCGCTTCATGACCTCTTTTGAAATGAGGTTCTTTTGGCTCCCACTGTAAAAAATAAACAGTAGCGATAAACCCTTTACCTACATCTGAGAGTGGAAGAGACGCTCCTCCACCTCTTGATCTTCTTGTTCCACCTTCTGGATCTTTGCAGTGGCCATGGTGGCATTGGGCTCTGCATCAATAATATGCTTCCCTTTCTCATTCCCCTTGTTGGGTTCTGATTCAGATTTGGAGCATGCATCTAATTCTTAAGCCCTCATCTCAGCTACCAGTGACTGCTTGGCTTGACACTCACTTGTGTTGTGCATGGAGCTCTTATGGAACTCACACCACTTTCTTGTTTCCTTCTTCGGCTTCGTGGTGTGGTTCTTTGCTAGCAGCTTTGGTAGGTTATCTTGGGCCACCATGCCTTGTCTTTGTCCTTTATTGTAATATCCCAAAAGGGAGAATGTAGTAATACTAAAACAAAATATAAGAACTGTAGGAAAGAAAACAATAAATATATATACACAGCAGAATGCACAGAAATAGCTGAGCCATTTTATTAATTTGGAGGTAAAAAATAAAGTACAACAGTGCTCAAAATATGAGACACTCAAGCAACAAAATTAGCCTAGAATGACCCTACAATGATATCCCAAGAGGGACTGCATAACTAATACTTTGCTGGAAGGTATACTACACTGCCCTTGCTACAAATACAGGGACTGCAACTACCTGTGAGATAAAAAGTCAAATCTAGGAAGAATGGGAGCTTTGATGATGCTGAAATTGTAGATCTAGGCTCTATGATGGATTCCCAAGATAACCCAGGAGGAGTTTCTTAGGTATGTAAGTCTAAGACAACCTTCCCCTTAGGGATTCACATATATGCTACTGGAAAATGCAGATATGAAGCTAGATCTGATGATATGATGGTTGCAATGATGTACAATCAGATCTATGCAAGCAGGGTTGATCCCTTCACTAGATTCTTAGGCTAAAATATCAAGATATATCTCCTCCAATCTCCTCCACTGAAAATAGCAGATGAATGAACAACAACTTTAGAAAACTACACTGTCAAAGAGGGAGGCTCTTTAGCCTGCTGCTAGATATGGAAAATCAGCTCCTGAGTGATGGAAACAATAGATCCAATGTGAGAGGCTATCCCTCATAGGATTTCTAGCTGAAATACTAGAAACTTCCTTCCTCCAATAGATCTACAGGAATGGACTGTGCAATCATTGAATGGATTGCTGCTGCATGGAGGTAAAACACCAAGGTTTGAATGTCGGATATAGATCTACTACTCCTAAAAGGATGGATTTGAAGAACAAAGTGGTAGGATTAATCCTCCACTGGTTTCCTAGCTGAATGCTACAAACAAACTCCTGAAGATGGCATGAATGCCTAGTATGTAATGAAGAATGATCCTCTTTCCAGAGCTACTCAAAGAAAGAGGTGGGATTCCCGCTTAGTAACACCCTAAAAAATTTGCTAAACAACCCAAGTTTGCATAGAAATTTCCTTAGACAAATCTAGATCTAAACAGATCAAGAGATGAATAATCCAAATCATACCTTCCATTGTGCCTTCACCTTCATTATATGCACGAGCCTTCCATAGCCTAGTCCCACTCCAAATTTGCACTATATATGTGGACAAGGTCTCAATGTTTGACTGCGCTGTTGATCAGATCAATGTTGACTGAATCAACATGATCAATGTCCTCCATCATGTTCATATGGGGTGATCACCCTCTGCATCATGCATGCATTAAATGCATCACTTCCTCCACTATCTTATCATAAGTTCTTAATGATCTTCTTTGAATGCATTATGATCTCAATTGACCATATCAAAGATCCTTATGATTTTATATTTAATATCCATGATCTTATTTGATTGTTTCATCCTCCATAATCTATCTCACAAATGAGACATGATCTCCATTAATAGAGCTGCTCCACTAATCCATGTTCTAGATATAGATCTAAAATATCCAGATACACATATTAAAAGTGGATTTTATTCATCTTTGAGGTTTGTGGGTCCCTCCACCCTTTTATTTACTTAATTTTTTAAGAAAATCAAGGACTTTAATATTTCAAATATGATGTGGAAATTTGGGAATATTACAATCCCACCGGAAAAATGTTGCTTGTCCTCAAGCAACTCCAAAAGTAAATGCAAGGTCATCTATTACCCTACCAATGGCATCTAGGTAAGGAAGGCTTCCTCCATTTTCTGTAATGTTTTATGAATTTTTCATTCCAAAGTTGTCTTTCAAAATCATATAGAATGATCTCCAACTATATGGTTATATGTCCTCCTTCCATCATGAAGTACCAAGTGACAACCATATGAGTTCCAAATTCATAATTAATACATGAGATACATAAAATAAAGTGGCTCTTTCCACAAAGGAAAAGCCCCATCTCACAATACATCTCTTCATCCCATGCTTCATGAATTTGATTGAGCATTGATATGCTCTCATCCTTAGCCCTATTGGCCTTGTTGGATCCAAGAATCATTCCAACATCATGCAAAAGAATAAAATGAGATATCTGGGTAGACAAAGATGTCAAACCATATTCTCCTAATAGTAACCAGTGGAGTAAGGCCCTTTGCTGCCATCCTCTATCTCCTCCATGTAAGATGGACAAGCCAAAATATCTCAAGGGAATCCAAAATGAGCATGCCTTCTTTTGCTGCATTTTATCACTGATACACAAGGCATGAATCAGAAAAATATGGGCTATTGGGTGGTAACCATACTTACCCAAGAGCAGCCAGCGCAACCATGCCTCCTTCTTCATTTCATAAGTGTTCTTCAAGGCATGGATCAAAGAAATAGGAGCCTCTGGGTAGTGACAAAAATCTCCCAAGGGAAACCAATGTAACCAAGCTTGCTGGCCCATGTCATAAATCTGCAAGTGGTCATGTAATCCATTGCTTATCATCCTCACCCACTCACCCCAATATGGATGATGAGTGATGTGCTGCATAATCATGGTATCCTCCCTTTGTAGAATACCATATTCCCCAAACTGATGAAGAACTTTTCACTTCATGAGATGTTCAAGTGCAAATCCAATGAGATATCTCAATGAGATTCTCTTTTCACCAAAGGCCCTCCAAAACCAATGAAGTTTTGGATCTGCTGCAGGTAGAAATTTCTCTTTGAGCTATGAGTTGCTCATTGAGAAAGGATCGTCTAGAAAGGAGAAAAGGTTTCTCATCTCGAGATGTATACCATTTATCATCTTTACCTCCATTGCTTCATGAATGAAGCTACCTTCAAAATTCTCCAAGAATGATGGGGCCTCTTTTTCACAGCTATTAAGTGACAGTGCTGTAGATCTGCATGGTAATACATGTGCTACTTCAAAACAGGATACAATACTGATCTCATAACCAGTTATTGTACATAGGATCATATCCATCCCATTTTCTGAAACTGTACACTTCAAATCAAGGGGTTGAATGTAGCTCAACAATGGGGAAATGAGATAGTTCTTAGTCTCCTCCTTGATTAGATCAAGGGTCCTCTGTGCTGTGATATGTTGTTGCTTCAAGTCAGAATTTTGTTCTAACCCTTGGTTATGCATGGCCCTGATGGCATATCCTCATAAGTTTCAATAATATCTATTGAAACAATATGTGATGAAAGTTCATGCATACCTTGGATCAACTGATGTGTGGGAACCTCTTGCCAGAACACAAGATCTCCTCCAACTGGAAAAATAGTGTCTCGAAGTGCTGGTAAGAGTGATGGTTGCTCTCCTTTAAGTGTACTAGCGCTGGAATCTTCCTCCTCTCCATCATGCATCTCCTGAATCATGCATGGGACTCTATATGTCAAGAGCTCAAGACTATCTTGCAAAGTTGCAAGTGTCTCTTCTCCAAATGCAAGTACTTCTGTAGCTGGTGGTGAATGTAGTGACTTCTTGTCTAGAGTGACAAGCTTTACATCCTCCTCCTTAGAAATGTCACTTTGTGACACATCTCTAGTTTTCTCCCATCAAATTCCTTCCTCAACTTGTGAAAGGAATTTGAATATTTAGTCACCTTTGCATGTTCCATGTGATCAAACCACCAATCATTAGCTTGACCTAAAAGATAAAGTGCTACAATTTGAAAAACCTTTCCTTCAACTACGGGATGTAGCCTAAAAAATGCATCCAAATCTCTCCTCCAAGCCTTAAAAGTGCTTGAGGAAGATCCATCAAATGGAGGCAAATAGAATCTATTATGCCTCTTTCTTCTATTGCTGCTATAGGATCCTCTTTCTTCTTTGATTTTGAATAATTGTTGGAGAGTTAGCTTCTCCTTGAATGCTCTAGACTGTGCTTTGTACTCTTCAAGATATAGACTGAGAGTCTCATGAGTCTCAGGCATTCTTCTTTCTTCATTTCTACACCTCTCACCTTCTCCAAAGAAAGTGGGCATCGTGGATCTATGAGGAGATCTATGATTCTCCATTTTTCTCCTTTGCTGATAGGAAGTGCTTGGACCTTCCTTATCACATATTCTTTTTGGATATTCTTTTTGTCCTTCCTTCTTCATTGGATTGATCTCCTTGGAGAGATATTTCATGGATCTAAATAAAGGAGTGGAAGAATTATTGTCCTCCATGATAAATCTCATCTATATGCTTATTCTTTTGATGTAAAAGATGAAGTGTCCACAAGCTGAGCCAAAGATCATGCTCTTATACCATTTTAATATCCCAAAAGGGAGAACATAGTAATACTAAAACACAAAATAAGAACTGCAGCAAAGTAAACAATAAATCTATGTACACAGCAGAATGCAGAGAAATAGCTGAGCCATTTTATTAATTTGGAGGTGAAAAAGCAAGTACAACAGTGCTCAAAATATGCGAGACTAAAGCCACAAAACTAGCCTAGAATGACCTTGCAATGACATGAGAAGAGGGACTGCATAATTGCTACTTTGCTTGAAGGTATACTACATTGTCCCTGCTGGAAATATAGGGACTACAACTACCTGTGAGATAAAAAGTCATATCTAGGTAGAATGGGAGCTCCGATGATGCTGAAATTGTAGATCTGGGCTCTATGATGGATTCCCAAGATAACCCAGGAGGGGTTTCTCAGATCTGTAAGTCTAAGACAACATTCCCCTTAGGGCTTCACAAAAATGCTGATGGGAAATGTAGAACTGAAGCTAGATCTGATGATATGATGGCTGTAATGATGTATAATAATATCTATGCAAGAAGGGCTGATCCCTTCAATAGATTCTTTGGCTAAAAGCTCAATATCTAGCTCCTCCAATCTCCTCCATTGAAAATAGTTGTTGAATGAACAATAGCTTTAGAAAAATGTGATGTCAGAGAGGGAGGCTCTTTAGCCTACTGCTAGATGTGGCAAATCAGCTCCTGAGTGATGGAAACAATAGATCCAATGTGAGGAGGTTATACCTCACGGGATTTCCAGCTGAAATACTGGAAACTTCCTTCCTCCAATATATCTACAGGACTAGACTATGCAATCCTTGAAGGGATTGCTGAGCATGGAGGTAAAACCCCAAGGCCTGAATGCCGGATATAGATCTTTTGCTCCTAAAAGGATGGATCTAAAGAACAAAGTGGTAGGATGAATCCTCCACTAGTTTCCTAGTTGAATGCTAGAAAAAACCTCTTGAAGATGGCACCAATGCCTAATATGGAATGAAGAACAATCCTCTTTCCAGAGCTACTCAAAGAAACAGGAGGGATTCTCGCTTGAGAACACCTTGCAAACTCTGCTAAACAAACCAAGTTTACATAGAAATGTCCTTAGAGAAATCTAGATCTAAACAGATAAAGTGATGAATAATCCAAATCATACATTCCATTATGCCTTCGCCTTCATTATATTCATGAGCCTTCCATATCCTAGGCCCACTCCAAATATGTGTTGTATATGTGGACAAGGTCTTCATGTTTGACTGTGCTGTTGATCTGGTCAATTTTGACTGAATCAACGTGATCCATGTCCTCCATCATGTTCATATGGGGTGATCACCCTCTCCATCATGCATGCATTAAATGCATCACTTCATCCACTATCTTATCACAAGTGCTTAATGATCTTCTTTGAATGCATTATGATCTCAGTTGACCATATCAAAGATCCTTATGATTTTATATTTAATATCCATGATCTTATTTGACTATTTCATCCTCCATAATCTATCTCACAAATGAGACATGATCTCCATTAATAGAGCTGCCCCGCTACTCCATGTTCTAGATCTAGATCTAAAATATCCACATACAGACATTAAAAGTGGATTTTATTCATCTTTGAGGTTTGTGGGTCCCTCCACCCATTTATTTACTTAATTTATTAAGAAAATCAAGGACTCTAATATTTCAAATATGATGTGGAAATTTGGGAATATTACATTTCTTCTGCAGTTTGGGGGCACCTTTCCCTTTATTTTGATTCACAGATCCAAAGTCTCGCTTCTTCTATTTGAATTTCTCCTCAATTTTGGAAACATACCAGATGCAGTACCAAGCAAGGGAATGTCAAGGAACTCCATTTCCTCCTGAATTTATATGTGAAAAAAACTATGGTACTTCATCACCAAATGGTTCTCTGATTCTTTGATACTGAACTTTGTGCATAGGGTATGGAACATATCTATCATCTCATGTACATCTTGATCCCTTTGCTACCAAAACGTAGTCCATTGTATGTACTTTTCCTCATAGCTCCCCATGGGATAATATTGTTCCTCGATGGCATCTCAGAAATAATTCCAAGTGAGTACGGCTGTGAATAGAGATGGTCCCCCCTTGTCCTTTTTCTCACAGTAGGTTTCCCACCAGTCCTTGACAAGGGGGGTAGCTTTGAGGAGTGCAAAAATAATCTTCTCCCGGTCGGAAAAGTCATGAACTTGGAAATATTTTTCTAATAGTTTCAACCATCTATCTATGGTGTCTACATCTGTTTGGCCCTTAAATATTGGAATGTCAAAGTTTACTTGTACGTTAAAAGAAGTTGCACCTCTAGAGTGGATACTGGATGCAGATGCGCCGCTAGTGGGCAGTCGTTGAAGGATCTAGGCAAAGTTATCTAGTATCACATTCCTTTGTTTTTTGAGGGCCTCCTCGAGCAATATTTTCATAGGATATCCTACTCCCTCATCTTTATTTTTTCCCCCCATGGGCCGCCATCAGGGTTTGGAAGGCTGATCTTGCAAAGGTTCAACTAGATCAAGCCCTAACTCCTTATACCCCGACCTCGTTGGGGACATGCAACGAAATATTGAGAAAGAACAAACCGCTCTAATACCACTGATCTAGATTTATGTAGGAACACAAAAGAATGCACATATAACCATAAATATAAAAATGGAGCGGAAATAACACTTCATTTCATTAATATCAAATAACTAAAATTTGTTTAGAGAGAGGATGGAAATAAACTAGCTAGGGTGCTGGTAGCTTATCTATGAGAAGACATGTGGTGGCTAAAGGCCTCTAAACTCTGTGTGACAATGAGACTCGAAGGCATATATATTATTGAGAAACAATGGAAAACCCTAAACATCCATAAACCTAACCTAGGAGATGAAACGCCAGAATATGGGCCCAGTCGGGGTAAATTGGTACATCAATTTCCCTGGGTCGTAAATTTGGCATACTATCTCTGTTTGATGCACATGATACATCATTAGAAAGATCTATATGAGGAATAAAACCACCAAAATTGAATTTAAAGTCCAAAATGGAAATATTTTCCAAAGACACGATGCCCAAAAAATGATGTTTAGGGCCTCAAAATGGCTCCGGAAGTTTAGGACCCGAAAAACTGCTAAAAATAGTAAACTGTGCTATAATTTAGGAAACTAAAAAACTGAACAAAACAATGGTGGGGCCCCAAGTGGAATAAGTGGGTGGCCACCAATATCCACCTGGATCATAACTGCTCAAGAATTTCTGATGTATCCAAGAATGGTGGGAAGTATGGCCGAAGGCAATCCACATTGAATACTAGGTGGAATCCAAGGAATGGAGGGATATTGAGCTCGAAATAATTGTCTCCCATAGCCTTGGTGATGGTGTAAGGCCCATATCAGAGTGGTAAAAGCCAACAAGGAGTTATTTATGCATATGTAACAAAAAAATTTCACCCTCCTAAAAACAATTTGGCACACGATGCTGATGATTTCGTTGTTTGTACTTAGAATTGGCTTTCTCCAAGATTTCATGAGCCTATTGGAAGATCTCCTGAATGTTCTCAATAAAAATAGTGACTTTATTAACATCAGATTAAACATGGGAAAATTATTCCTCTGTAGTTGCAGAAGGAAACAAAACATCAAGGGGACATAAGGGTTGAAATCATAGGCCCACTTCAAAGGGCTATGTCTAGTTAAGCTATGAAGAGATTTGTTACAATTGTGTTTCACATAAGGAATACTCTCATCTCATTTTCATGGATGCTTGGAGTTTTACATGTGCAATATATGCATGTCATCCTATTTATCACCTTTGTTTAACCATCAGTCTATGGATGGAATGCAGTCAACTTGGTGAGCTTGATGTCCAAAAATTACCAAAGGATTGACCAAAATGTGATTAAGAACCTACTATTACAATCTAAAATAATGTTATTTAGGACCCAAAAATTTTCCCACACTCGTTCAAACAAGAGTTTGGAAATGGCTTTCGCTATGATACTCTTGTTACAAGCATTCAATATGACCATCTTAGAAAATAAGTCAATAACCAAAAATACACAGTCATTTCCTTGCTTGGATGAGGGAAGGTCAAACATATAGACCATGTATATGGATTCCCAGGCTCAGGTAGGAGTAGGAAAAGGAGTATACATACCTTATTTCTTAATGGTTTTCTTTGCAATGGCACATGCAATGTAGGATATGATGTACTTTGCAGCATCTTGTCGAGGATTTTTCCGATAAAAATGCTTATGTATTACTTCCATAACTTTATCCACACTAAAGTGTCCCACAACTCAACTGTAGTGCACCTCCCAAATTAGCTTGGTACGATTACTTGAAGGAACACAAAGGTGTCCCAAGTAGCATAACAATGTGTCCTATAGGTGGAATTTTAGAACTTACCTGCCATGCACTACCATTTGGTATGTGGTGGAAAAATCTCGATCATTTTTATATAGTTTTTTCCATCCAAAGGTCTCTTTGCCACAAGAATTGAGAACAATGGTCATTGCTACAATAGGGGGACAACTGAAGCAATATTCAACATTATTAGTGCTTCCCTTCTTATATTTAATGTTCAAATGGTATTTTTGTAGATATGTGGGCCACTTCTGATGGTGATCATTCTTCAAATTCCCTTGTGTCTGTATAAACTGAAGCGATCGATGATTTTTGTGGATGACCACCTCCTTGCCCAAGATGTATTGTTTCCATTGTTGGAAATTTTTCATGATGTAATAAATATCTTTATTATAGGTGGGTTATTTCCAAATTGTATCAGAAAGTGTCTCACTATGATAGGCTGCTAAATTCCCTTGCTAGATCAGAACTACACCAATAGCATAGTCAGAGGTGTTTGTCTCAATTTCAAATGGTTGTTGTAGGTATGGAAATGTGAGTACTGGTGTAGAGAAAAGGCAGTGCTTCAACTCAATGAACACATTTTCTTGGGACTAATACCAATGAAACTTTTATTTCATTCCACCCTTGGTAACTTTACTCAAATGCAAAGTGATATAAGAGAATCCCAACATGAATCTCTGATAAAAATTTGCAAGGCCCAAAATGTTGCAAAGATATACTAGAGAGGTCAAGGATGCCCAATCCCGAATGACTTGGATATTAGTTGGATACACATTCAGACCTTGCTCATTAATTATGTAACCAAGATATTGGACCTAACTCATGCCAAAGGTGCATTTCTCCAAGCTATCACATAGTTTATGCTACCATAGTGTTTGAAGGACCTGTCGAATGTGGTACAAGTGAACTTCCCAATTATTGGTGAAGATGAGGATGTCATCTAGATATACAACCATGAAAATTTTTGTGAAGGGTTGTAAGATGTCATCCATTAGCCTCATAAAAGTTGTAGGGGCACTTTTCAACCCAAAAGGCATGACCAACCACTCAAAAAGGTACTCCTTGGATTTTAAGGTGGTCTTACACACATTTATCTTTTCTACTGGAACCTAGTGATAGCTAGATATCCAATCAATATTACTAAGTTACTTAGTCCCATTTATCTTGTCAATAATGTCATTAATCCATGAGATTGGATACCTGTTCATGATAGTGATTTTATTTAGGGTCCAATAGTCAATGAAAAGTGTTGGCTTGAGGGGTCTTGACTCAGGTTCCAAGGTGAAGGTTTTCCAACAAACCCCTATACTACTGACCCTTTTGGAAATGACCTACTTGTGCAGGCTAAGGTCTCACCTGAAGTAGTATGGGAGGGTGCTAGAACTAGGTTTCCATACCCTGAGAGAGAGGAGGTAATCCGAGGCAGATCTAGGTCACAACTTATTAGGTTCACACAGAATGAGTTTAGTCGCAACTCTCTTAACAATGTAATCAACATATAACCATGAAAAAGCTATGAGATCTAATTAGTACATTCGCATCCATGTGTGTATTACCAAATACCATCACAAATTTCTATAATCGGAACCAATATTAGATCACAAATATACTCATGCCAATTCCAAAATATAGATACATTTGTAGATTAAATAAATATCACAGATGCGCTTTAGCAGTAAACATAACCAATTCAGATAACACAGTTACTTTAACTATACTTTTCATTCATTAATATCAAATATCCACTTACAACCCAAACACAGCCCGTGCACATAGCCTAGCAGGGTCCACACACAATAGGATTGAGGATCTCTGTGCACACAGCCAGCAGGAGTCCTTACCCAAAACAACCCAGCCAGATCTAATAGTTCGCATGTACCATCAATCTATCGAATTTTTTACCTACTAGACCCAACTATCTCTCTATTTATAACATCGTAGCCTTCTCTATCCTATGGTCCGCAAATCATGGTTTGCGGACCCTAGAGATACCCTTTAACCCATTACAAAACATTAGGGGCTTTGACCCACCCCAAAACCCCTACGCAAGATCGAATTTAACAAAATTGTACCAAAAACACAGGTCAGGGAACCTCGTTCCAACAGGCCCCCAACACAATCTTGCAACTCATCCCAAGTCTATATGGCCGTGGGTTTTCCATCTTCACCTACAGTAGCCTGATCACCTCAACCAGTGGGGGCATCACTCCTTCACTCTGCGCAGCAGCATTCTAAATAATATCAACCAACTTCTATGAAGTTGGGCCTTCTGTAGCAGTGGTGACACTCTCCAAATGTTGGTTCAGTTGCTTAACTACAATATCGACATCTTGAGAGAGCTTGAGGGCTTCATCGGCCCTAGGCTTAAGGTGGTCGCTGAGGACCTTCTTTTTCTGGTGAAGCTCTTTAATGTCATCTCTAAGTGTGTGGCTGGTATGCAGTCGTGCCAGGCATTGAGTGGGGATCAGAGCAGGCATAGTGGATTCCAGTGCTCCCATGTCATCTAAGGCCTAATGCCCTCCTACAAAATGCCCAATGCTCCTCCTTGAAAGCAAGCTGCTCAAAATCTTCTTCTTTATGGCACAGCTCTTGAGTAAGTTCGTGCAGGAGAGGATCACATTGTACCTTATTCCACAACTTCATAGTTGTCTCCAATAGTCCTGCGCCCTGAGCAATATGATTTGTAATGACATTGGTGGCCCCTATGACCAGCATGGCTCGTTGAGCCCTTACTTTAGGTGGCATTTATAGCTGTAATTTGGCCTGCAAGGCCGTAATATGCTGTTCTATCTCTTCCTTGATCGCCTGGATCTCAGTCCTCGAAGCCTTTAGCGCTGCAACAAGCCCCTCAATCTTGGCCTGGGGGGTGGCAGAAGCGGGGATATCTTCAGTGACATCTGTGTAGAGCCTATTGGTTAGGCAGTTCAACTCCGTCTGCTGCGCAACGGTGAGGGTACATGTAGCCTGTGCTTGGGACAGCTTAGTGGTTTTCTCCACAATCGTCTGCTCAGCTGTACTGAGATGCTAGTGCACTCAGCGGTCTCTATGTTGAATCTCTTCAAACGAGGATGTGTGGAGGACCTATAACAGTTCATGTGGTACTCAAGCTAGGTCCAATTGTACCTCTGCATAGGCCTGGACTCGCACTCCTAAGTGGGGTGGGCTCAAAGCGAGGGCTACACCTGGCATAGGGTAGAGGTGAATTTCCATCGTAATGATCAGTTCTCTGCTTGTTGTTGGGGCCAACCTTGCCTGAATCATACTACTTTGCAAGGTGTCAATCTTGAGTTATAGAGCCTGGAGCTCAGCCTGGAGTGTATCGACCATGGCCTTCTGCTGCTCTTCCAGAGCCAACTATTTATCTTCTACGGCGAGGGTGACTGCATCCGCGATCTGCTCTAGGTCCTCTTCTATTAGAGTAAATCCAGTGTCATGTTCCGACCATTGAGCTCGTTGCTTCTTCTGTGGTCCCTTAACAAGGTCAGCAGTCTCTTTCGTACCTCAAGGGGAGTCAGCACCTCCCCTATCCTGACCCTGTGTGCCCAAATCCTTCTGTGAACCCTTCTATGATTCTAGGTCCACTCCCTTCCCAGTACTCTTACCCTGTCCTTCCTTCCGTGATTCCAGGTCCACCCCTTCCTAGTACTTTTTCCTTGTCCTCCAATCTCTTTGGTGGTGGTGGGCAGGGTGACCTTTGTGGTGCTCGTACCTGCAGTGTCTTGTGTGCCTGATTTGAAGCCTAATTTGTAATGCAAAGACCAAGTAGCAATAAGATGATCCACCTCCTCGTTAGCGACCATATACGGGAGTGATACCCATGTGGGTTCCTTGCGGCCCCTGATCTATACATTATGCATCATTACTTGGAACATTGTCATGCTCTTGTACTTGTCATAAATTTCTGGTGACAAGTGCAGCTAGGAGTGAATGGCAGCTATGATCCCGCTTTGAAATAGGACCTAGAAGACATTATTGTCTTCAATTCGCTTTTCATCCTTCAAATCCCACAGATTCGCATACCGTGCCCCTTCACACATACCTGGCTCTAGCTCAGGAAGGACCGAGTCTTCTGGGGCTTCCCATGCGACTGATGCGATGAGGAGCAACAACCAGGAGTAACAGAAGGCCCTTCCATGATCCTGGGTTTTGGATACATTCTCCAAAAATTCAATGCATAGGAACCGGGACCAATTGAAGCAGACCCCCTTTTCGCAGTGTCTGACCCATTGGATTACATATGCGAGGACTGTGATAGATTGGCACTTGCACATCATCTTGCAACCTAACAACAAGGTGCCCATGCGGGCAGCTGCGTCGCTGATAGTGCTGATCATGAACCCCCTAGTGTTCCATTCCATGTGATAATCCTCATGCATCTTATCAGTGATTTGTTGTTCATATTTCTTCCTGACATGTTCCATGGAATTCACCCCTTTCATGGGCAGATGAATGATACAATGAATGAGTGCTGCGTCTATGGGAATGCAGTCCTAAATACATAAGAAACTATCATGGACCAAAGCGAGAAATTGTTGCACAAGCCTGTCAGTGATACTATAGTGGCCGAAATGAGGCATTTGCAGCATGTTTAATAATCTAGACCCAGCCATTCCACTTGCCCATGGCATAAGGACTACCTTCAGTACATCATCCTCCAATACCCTCTCCAGATATAATTCCGATGCGAGCTCGGGGAAGGCCTCCAGGTTTGCTAGGTCATGGTCATCAAGCTTGACCATGTGGAGCTTGCCAAAGGAGTCTCCAATGATGTAGACCTTTCCCAGAATCAGGGGCATATGTAGATAGGCATGCATCCCATTGATATTTTTGGGCGAGCTCATTAAGGGTCTACAAGGCCGCAAAAAGGGTGGCATCTAGCTTATTGGTTCAGTGATCTGGGCCTCTTCCCGAGTAGACAGAGGTTTCTTTAATGGGTTTGGAGAATGTGCCTGTGGCACCATTCATGGGGATTTCACGTTCCAAGGGGAAGTACTCGGCTTCACCCCAACCCACTTCTCAGGTTTCCCTGGTCCTTGCTCCTGGCCTTTTCACTTCCCCTTTTGCATTCCCTTGCTTGGTGTGGACATAACCTCCTCAAATTCTGGGTGACTTCTAGTGATTCCTCAGATTATTTCTCCGTCAAGGCGATAGTCTGGGAAGATTCAGCAGGATTAGTTGCAGTCATTCTTGCGTGAAAAATGAACTTAGGGTGGCTACTATCAGAGGGGGATGCATGCTCAGACATGAGCAAAGTAGAAAAGTCACAAAATCTCACAAAGCACAAACTGTTCAAGATACACGGACCATCTTCTAAGCTATCCTTTTGCTGTTATAGCCTTGGAGATCAACCAACAGTTGGGTGATGCTTATTTGAAACTTACCATCAAGTAAACGGTAAAAAATCTTCGGAAATCGCCTCATTAATTGCCGGCTGCCCGCTCCTTTTAACGATAAAATTTTCTTTTTACCCAGTTTTACTATTCAAACAGTTAGTTTTCACAATTGTAGATTACCCCTACGCTTCCAACACACCTCTTGTGCTCTGAGCGCACCCCTACGCTCCCAGCACACCTCCCCATGATTCTAGACCCGCGATTGATACCTACGCATACCACATTCCTGCCTACGTTTGTCCTCCTACCTACGCGTATTTCACCCCATACAGCTACTTTGACAATATAGTAATTTGATCTGGTATGGTTTGAGTTGGATGCCATTGACATATCCTAGTACCATATCTTCGCACAGGGTGGCTAACTAGACCGCTCCTCTGTCAGTAATTTTCTTGACCATATAGGGACCTAGCTAGTGCTGACAGAACTTCCCTGGGTGTTTCGAAAACTGGTTATCATATAGAAAGACCAATTCTCCCTCTGAAAATGTCTTTTTATGAATATGTAGACCATGCCATGTCTTATCTCGGGCCCTCTGAACTTGCTGATGGAAGTTAGAAATGAAACAATCTTCCTCCAAGGCCACAAGTTGCGCTAACCACTCCATGATATCAAGCTTTGCCATGTTGGTAAAGGCTACCATGTGCATGATACGAACAATATACTCCATGGGCATAATGGCCTCCTTGCCATAAACCATCCAAAATGGTGTTTTCCCAGTCAACTTCTTATAGGCATTTTGATAGGCCCAAAGGACTGATGGGATGCGCACCTCTTAGTTGCTACGATCGACATTACAGACCTTGGTCAGCGTCTAATCGAAGATTTTATTAAAAGCTTCTACAAATCCATTTTCCTGTGGATGATACGGGGTGATTTTCGCGTGGTGGATCCAAAATTGTTCAGTCAAGGCATGTATAGCTCATTAACAAAATGTGTACCTCTATCGCTCATTAAGATCTTCGGACAACCAAACCTAGTTAGAATATGTTCAAAAAATGAAGTGTGTAGTGGTATCTCCAGTGCAATCCTTCATAGCTTGTGTGTCAGCCCATCTAGTTACATAATCAGTCACAGTGATGATGTAGAGCGCACTGGTCTTCTTTCCTGGTGAGTGGATGGGCCAAATGAAGTCGATGGCCCATTTTTCAAATGCTTGCAGGGCCATTTGTGGTTGTAGGGGCATTTTGTCTCTGTGCAATGGCCTTCCTGTCCTTTGGCACGTATCACAGGATTTGCAATAGTTTAGAGTCCCTATGTAGTGTGGGCCACCATAGCCCAGCTCTCAAGATATTCTGCGTCGTTACTTTTCCTGCGTAGTGACCTCCTGCTATGCCCTCATGGGCTTCTGCTAATATGGCGTGTCTTTCATGCTCCAACACGTATCTTCACAACACCTTGTCAACTCCTAGCTTATACAGATGGCTCGCTATGATGGTAAAATCTGCAGCTCGAATTACCAGCTCCTTCTTCTGTTGTACTGTATATTCCGTAGGCGCCATCCCCATAGTTAAGAAGTGAAAGATGTCGGGGAAGTGCACATTAGCCACCTTAATCGCAAACAGTTGTGCATCAGGTAGTCCTTCTTCTAGTTTATTTGGTTCCTCACCACTCTCAATTTGAGATAGGTGGTTCAGCCCAGCATTCAACTTCCCAAGCTTCACAATGATCTCAAAGTCATATTCTTGAAATAGCAGTAGCCATCGGCATATTCCCCCCCCCCCCCCCCCCCCAACACAGGCTTATTCACTAGGTACTTCAAAGCCAAGTGATATGTAAGCATCTTGAAGTGCCCTCCTAAAATACAATTCCAATATTTTTGTGGGGCATATACCATGGGAAACCCCTTCCGTTCAGTAGTGGAGTATTTGCGCTTCGCACCAAAAATTTTCCTACTAGCAAATGCAACTGGATGGTCAATGTCTCCATCTCTAGGCTACGTATGGATAGCTCCTAAGGCGATCCTTGACACATCTACGTGAACATGGAAAACCTTCACCCACTCAGGAAATATGAGGATAAGCGCAGAGACCATCTTTTACTTGAGCATTTCGAAGCTCTTCTAACACTCTTCATCCCAAAAAAGCGAACCGTCCTTCTTTAGAAACTTTTCTATAGGTGCCATAATTAGCGCATACCCTTGATTGAACTTCCTGTAGTAGCCTTTATGTCTGAGGCTAGAGTGCAATTGTTTCTTAGTTGTAGGTATTTCTAGGTTGATGATAACTGTTATTTTGTCGGGGTCAGCCATCAATCCTTGTCGAAAGACTATGTGACCGAGCAAGATCTCGAAGGGTACACAAAATATGCACTTCTTGATATTTAGGGAAATCTAGAGCTTTCAACAGGCATCTAGCATCATGCACAAGTTTGAAATGTGCTTCTTTACCAACCCAAAGATGGTCTAGTCATCAAAATATACCTCCAAAAACTTGTGGATGAATTCCTTGAATACTGCAACCACTACTCGTGAAAAGATGGCAGGGACATTCTTGAGCCTAAACAACATGACAGTGTACTGGAAAGATCCCCATTCAGTGGTGAACGTAGTTTTGCTGCGATCTTTCGATGAGATCCTAATTTGATGGTAGCCCGAGAACCTGTCCGTGAACGAGTACGCTTCCTGCCCCCCCACGCTATCAAGGATTTTATCTGAGAATGGTGTAGGAAAGGGATCATGTACACAGCCATCATTCAATTTGCGCAGGTCAACACAGATTTGTGTCTCTTCCCTAGTATTTTTCTCCTAAACCATCATAGGACTTACCCAATATGACTGTTCAACTAGTTTGATGATACCTATGATGAGCATTTTTTCGATTTCTTCCTTGACTTTTTGTTTGTACTTGGGGTTTAACCGATAAGGTCACTGCTTCATAGGGTGTGCATCTAGTTTTAAATTGATGCACATGACCCCTAGGTCCCCTGTAATCCCTTTGAGTTTCGATAATTTTGTAGGAAACAGGTAATGGTATTCCCTGAGGAGTTCTGCAACTTTTCCAGCAATATCATCATTCCAGTAGTCCCCAATTTTAGCTTTCTTAGGTTGTGCCTCTGTCCCAATGTTGACTTCTCGCAGCTTCAGAGGCTTAGTAACATTGATGGTCTGCAGTGGAGGTCCAGCAACTGCGTCCTCTCCCTCAGAATATGGGATAGAGATATTTCGTGGGTCTTCATCACATTCCTCCATTAATAGATTATGATAGTTGACAATATCCTACATCTGTGTGTCCCACGTTGGTGCCCCATGTGCTGCACAAGGGCATGATTCATCAAATACTAAGGCATATATATCCTGCAGAGCTTCGTCGAGTGCCTCCATTCCACCTACCAACCCAAATGTCCCTCCAAACTCGTCCTTCAGGGTTTACCAGTGGTGGGTGCACTGGAGTAGTTCTACATCTAAATACCATGCAGTGGGGATTGGCCCCAAGGCATGAATTAACAGGTGGACCTATTCCTCTATAGTTCTTTCGCACCATTCTTCCATCCATGCAGACAAGTGCTCATGCAGGTTCGTTGGGCCAAGGAAAGTCTTTACGCACAAGTGAACCGGGGGTTCAAACCGCAAGATCTTCATTTCGCGACACTCTTCCAATCCTAGAATGTCCCTTATGTGTGTCCCACCACCTCGCAGGGGTTGCATACATGGCTAGATTAAGGGCCCACAGCATTTGCTCCTGTGGGAATTTAGCTTCAAATATTTGCAAAAACTCGCTAATACTACCAGAACCATCAAAGTAGGGTAGGTCTCTTACCTCTGAGGAGATACACCAGAATTCCTTTGTGATTCTAAGACATCGCAATGCAGATACATCATGTAACAGATTCTGCCAATTTTCTATCTCCCCGTCTGAGTTAGAGAAGCATTCGTTGTCCTTCTCCCAAAAAAGCACACCATCAGCCATAGGATTGGTCCAGTCCTTGTCCCGAGCGGTTAATTTGTAGATGTGATCCACATCCTCTTCTTTGCACACTAGTTCTGTATATCACTCTCCTTCTGCAGGGTCCAGTGGGACTATCACCCTCGTGCCCTAATTCTTAAACACAGTGCTCCCTTTATTTAGGTTGATAATGCCTCCCACGTCTATCGCCCAATCCAGTCTTAGGAGTGCAGGATAGGGGTCTGCATCTTCCACAATTTGAATTACCTCAAAGTTGGCATGGAACTCAACCCCTGCGATATCTACCATAATTTTTGATAGCCTCCTCAATGGTATGATGTTCTACTAGTTGGCCATGCATAGTTGGATAGTAGGCCATTCCAACTTTGGCTCTCCCATCCGCTACCAATTTTTCTTGGGCAATATGTTCGCATCTGATCCCAGGTCCAAAATAACCTGATCCATTTCATAGTCACCAATCTGCACTATTAGCCAGATTTCCCGACCAGTGCATTTCTTATGCTTATAAATTTTATACACATCCTTAACTTCTAGAGGAGGATTAGTTCTCTCGGCACAGCTGTCTATTAGTGCTTGCAAATTTTCTACTGCCTTCTTCTTGCATAGTAGCTTCATACATGCCTGTAGAAATGGTTTAACTTCATTGTCTATTCTTAGGTTTGTTGGAGCTTTTGAAGTAGATATCTCATCCTTAGTAAAGTGTTTGTGAGCTGCGACGAAGGTTTCCTTTTCCTTCTGTAGGTCCAATATTTCCTGCTTGACAGCTGCTTTCTGGATAAGAGGTTCAGCCTCAGATTTCTGCTTAGCTCCTCCAGTAGCCATGCTGCTACACGTTATGAAATTAATTCTTGGTCCTTCATCACGTGGTTCTGCCTTAATCCTTTGCATATTCTGCGTAGGTGTCTACTATTTCTCTTTCATTTTTGCTATCAGGACTAGGCAGTCGTAAATCACATGGTCCAATTATTGACAATATCGGAAAGATTGTCATGCAGGGTTTGGACAGTCCCTCGCAAAGTGCCCTATTTATCCACTGATGTAACAAATACACTGTCCTCTTCCCCGACCTACACCTCTACCCCTTCCCCCTCCTCTACCCCTTGCTAGGGAGCCTCCTCTGCTTGAGGGAGATAGTGGTGAAGAATGTTTAGCCTGTACCCTATATAGGTTTCCTCGATATATCATCAAGTAATAGGTCCGAAAGTTATGCTCGTCATGTCCCACAGAGGAGCAGAATCAACACCATTGTCACTTCAACTCTGGAACATAAGCACCAAGACAGGGACAGTGGTTAGTATCATGTATCCTGGAAACATGACAGTTAGCGCACCATAATGTCGAGCCACTTGGTCCTGTAGCCTCCTTAGGGTGCAATGGGCTACGTCCCCTAGCCTGCATGTAATCTGTCAATAGATCACACTGATCCTTGGTGTGACTAGACACCCTGCATCTTATGCACCATATGTCTGGACTAGGCTCTTTCCCTCGTTCTTTTCATATATTTTGTATTTCAAGGTGCATTGCCTCCAGTTGTCCCTGGATCTGCTGCAATCCAAACTGGGCATCGTCTCTTGGTGCAACCTCTAGTTTCATCGCAATCTCCAAGGCATTCTCTTGTGTATCAATCGCCTACTGATCCATAGGTCCATGCAGGTGAGGTAGCAACATAGAGACAAACCATTCCTTGTGCTTTCTATCATCATACTGGAATTCTCAATCTCTGATAACCTTCTTTAACTGTTGATCAGCTTCCCATACAGACTCAGTGGGTCCTTGTCTAAAGTATTTTAGGTCAGTTACGAACTGTGAGTAGGACTTATGCTTTCGGAATTTTTGTTTTAAATCTTTCTTAATCTCCTAAAGAGATGGATCTACATGCTGTCCTACGCACCCCATATACCAGTCCAACACCCTTCCTCCAAAGGTGAGTGATAGCTGCGCTCTTTTTACAACATCAGTAGCCACATTCTGCATAGTCTATACTGATTCTGCTACAAACCAAAATCAGTCCATATCTTCATCCCCCACACTGCTGAAGGTAGGTAGCTTCATTTGTGTGGCCACTTCTGGTGGCGGTGGAGGTGTGGGTGAGTTCTTACCCTTATGTTGACTTGAAGGTGGTGTAGCTCGAGGACTATTTATTTTGTGCACAATCGATTCTCTTAATGGGTTGTAGATAGATCTATCTCCTTCTTGATTAGTATAGTAGTACTTACCACTTCGTGTTGTAATCTCACTTGGATCAGAGGTAATTCACTCTGTGTGGCTACACAGAACGCCCTTTTTGCACTGTAATATTTTAATTAACAATGGTAGTGTTTTCAAGAAATTACCCCTAAAACCTTTGAAGAAACTTCGCTCCGCTTCAATATGATACGAACTAATCAACTGCGAATTATGTCACAAATCCTCCCACCACGCTATCCACCCAGTGATCTACCATATGTGTGATGGCATTTTCAGTCCTCTCCAACTGTTGAATCAATTCTGGTGTCCACTGCATAACCTGATCATCCTTCCAACACGTCTGGAATTCCACAAGCCTTGCTAACCACTCCTGAAGCTTGTGTGCAAAGGTTACAAAGAAAATTTCATAGACTTCGGTGAAGATGTACTTGTTCTTCCACTTCTTAGCCGTCAGCTTCATGCTGTGATTCTCCTTTACAAAAAATTCCTGAATCTGTCTTTCAAACCACTCTTCAAATTCCACCCTCTCAAGTCTCCAATGACCTCATGGCGTTACCCGATCTCTCTCTAAAAATTCTCTCGGTCCCAGAAATGGAACCATTTGTTAGCTTGAGGGGTCTTGACCCAGGTTCAGAGGTGAAGTTTTTCCAACAAAACCCTATAATATTGGCCCTTTCGGCAATGACTTGCTTGTGCAGGCCAAGGTCTAACCCAAAGTAGTATGGGGGGATGCTGGAACCAGGTTTCCGCACCGTGAGAGAGAGGAGGTAATCTGAGGTAGATCTATGTCACAACTTATTAGGTTCACACATAATGAGTCTATTCATAGCTCTCTTAATAGTGTAATCAACATATAACCATAACAAATCTATCAAATCTAATTAGTACATTCACATCCACATGCGTATTACCAAATACCATCACAGAGTTCTATAATCGTAGCCAATATCAGATCACATATATACTCATGCTAATTCCAAAATATAGATACATTCATAGCTCAAATAAATATCACGGATGCACTTCAACAGTAAACATAACCAATTCATATAACACATAGTTACTTTAACTATACTTCACATTCATTAATATCAAAGATCCACTTACAACCCAAACATAGCCCGTGCACACAACCTAGCAGGCTCTGCACATAATAGGACTAAGGATCACTGCGCACACATCCAGTAGGATTCCTTACCCAAAACAACCCAAACAGATCTAATAGTTTGCACGTAGCATCAATTTATCGACATTCCTACCTACTAGACCCAACTATCTATCTATTTATAACATCATAACCTTCACTATACTATGGTCCAAAAACTGTGGTTTGCGGACCCTAGAGCTACCCTTTAACCCATTACAAAACATTAGGGGTTTTGACCTACCCCAAACCCCCGACGCAGGACTAAATTTAACAAAATTGTACCAAAAAAGTAGGTTAGGGAACCTCATTCCAACAAAAAGTCTTTAGGTCCCATCCTTCTGTTTTACAATTACAATCCTAATCCTACAAGGTGAGGAACTTGGTTGGATGCTCCCTTTTTGAAGTGACTCATTTATATGTCTCTTGATTTATTCATTTTCTAGAATAGATCCATGGTATATCACCCCATTTGGTAGAGGGGCTCTGGTGGTAAGGCCGATCAAATGCTTTGCTTGACAGTACAAAGGTACCTCTCTGGCTGAGGAGAAGATGTCCGTATATTCCTCCATGACCTTATCCACCTGTTTCTGCAGCGTGGAAGAAAAATTATTGGGGATCATGGATATACCCATGATATTCCCATTATTTTCAAATAAAATTAGAAAGAAAACAAATTTCCCAATTAGGGATATGATCTTGCTGCATTATTTAGCAGTGATCAAATAAATGGTGGTAGTTAGGGCTAATTCTAGTATCTTGTATACCTTATTTCCAAAATTTATAATAATAATTTTAGACTTAGAATCATACACAAAATTATTCTTCTAGAAGTATGGTTGGCCTAATAATACATCAAAAAATTCAAGATTATCAACATCACAAAATGCGTCATTCGTGAAGGGCTTGAAGTTGCAGGGCAAGAGACACTATTGGCTAACACAAAGATCTTTCCCTTGGTGGAGCCATTCGATGGTGTACAACTATGGATGTTGTGTTGTCAATAGGCTTAAACGCTTCACAAAATCAACTGAGATGAGATTATTTTGGCTCCAGTTGTTCATAATGAATTGGAGAAAATAAACTTCTTTTATATGTCATATACTTTTGTAGTTGTCGAATGGTCCTATTTTTCATCCCTAGTGCATAGATGGAAATATACAATACAGGTTCAGAAAAGGAGAGAGAAATGGGGATTGGAAGCACACTAAACATCCTCAGGTAATAGATCGCATCAAAAATGTTTCCCCAGGCGAGTCCAGTGAATAGAAAATATGAAATCTAAAGGGAGGTACATCAACATTTAAAGCTTGATAGGGTGTCAAATTGGATCGACGTTAATTAAGATCCAATCAACACCTAGAAGAATTTTGGGGGGGAAGCTAGCGCTATTAGTATGTCATCACCACCCCTAGAGTTGAAAATTCAACAATGTGGGATAAATAAACCGATGACCCATATTAACTTCAGGCAGTCTCGACTTCATCTCGCCTCACACTCTTCCACCCAACGGAGAGGAGTGGAGACCACACCTACAATACAATGAGTCATTGTCAATATCAACAAGCGAGCATTGAGGTAATGGTAAAATATCCCCTCCCTTTTCTACCTATCACCCTTCCATTCTATTTCCACCACATTTCTTCCCCCTCATGACCTCAGCTGGCGTCAGATGATTTTTTCCTTCTGCCTATAAGGGTCCAACATGTTAACTATTTGAATTAAAACTTAGTCTTCCTCTGGTCAATTTTTACCATATTTCCACTATTCTATGAAATCATTCACCTATTAGACAACTCCAGAGCTCCACCAACTTCGTTCTTCTGATTTTCACCTGGTCAACCAGGTAACTAGTTAACCTCCTACCTATAGTTTTTTTCCTCATGATAAAAATGAAGTAATCGGCCCCTAAGACTCCTAAATCATGGGAGACCAAACCTTTATCTAATATTGAGTCCATTATGGACATAGAGTCACAAATTTACGACCCAACCTACCCTTACCACCTTTCATACCTTTGGTTCAACATGTATGATTGCTATATAAAAGGGGAATATCCTTGTAGGTTCGTAGAATCAAGCTTATACTACCAAATTGGTCCATATCTCTATCACTTTCTCAAGTTCATTTAATGGTTGGTTGTGTCCTATGTAGAAGATAAAAATCATTTCATTTCATCTACTGGTGTGAAAATCTTATAGATCACTTCTGAAATGATTCAAAAAGCATTGGTGTACCTCTTCAATGCTATGGATGTGTCTCTTGACCTGTTGAGTGTCCCTCTTCTAGATAAAATCAACTTTCATAGATAGGTGGGGGAGATGATCTATATTGAAGTGAGAAAAAATGCTATGACTTTCAAAACATTTTTAAATTTGCTAGAGAAGTTTTCCACAAAGTTGAAGTAGTAGAGAGTTAATTATATAGCTCTACATTTACATAATGATAATTTTAAATAATTGATCATCAAGTTAGGAGTGAAATCTAAGGACAAATATGTTATAGAGACTTTTTTCCAAATTTCACAAGCTGAGATCCAAGAACTAAGGCATAAGCTAAAGATTACTGGAAGTGAGAATGTGCAGTCTAAAGAGTTAGCCCAAGTGAAAAGTGAAAAATATATTTTAGCTAAGGAGTTGATAGATCAAAACAATGAGGTAGTATCCCTCAAACAGTAGATAACATAGCTCCAATGGAAGATTGAATCTCACATTTTTGCAGTGAGTGTACCATAGAATCCTTATAATCCCACTTAGAAACTTATTAAGACTCTCATCGAGCTACAAATTTATGAGCGGGATCTGAAGAAGGTATAGGCGGACTTGGACAATGCTAAGAATGCCATTTCTCGAAAGGATAAACAACTAGAGACTACTAAAAAAAATGATCAGCCAGTTAGTAAAATATGCAAGCAACAAACCAGGAAATCATTGAACTGAAGAATAGAATGAAAGGTAACATGTCCCTCCTCCAGGCCAAGAAGCTTATATGGGATGAAATAATATCAGAGTTCAAGAATAACTGTGAGACTATAACCTTGATGGTATAGAAATAGTTTAAAATCATGGAATATCATCTTGTCTACTAAAGAGAAGGGTTAAAATAATGCTGAGACAAATAGAAAATTCATAAAATATATTAATGAAAAGGAAACTAGTGAGCTGAGGGCCATAGATGTGGTGGACCTAGTAGTTACGATTGTGGATGTATACAAGATTATTCATAAGGAAGCTACTAGATCCAAGGCCAAGGAATGCCTTGAAAAAGTGTTTAAGGATGTAGCTACATTCGACTTAGAGCTCGAACAGAGGTTCAGAGTTGGATTTCCTAGCTATTGGGACCTAGTAGGAACATTGATCCCATGGGAGTAGTACAATTAAATGTTAGTAGAAGTGAAGAGAAAATTTGAATATTCCCATGAAAAAACCTCCTCTTTAAAAGGAAAGACAATAGTTAACTATCTTAGGAGGGATTTCTAGTTACTATGGTAAGTCAGAACATTTTTTAACAAGGGGCCAAGTTTTGTTGGGATCACATGTCTAAATATCTCCTATTAGAGTTTCTCTTTCTCCCATCTACTGATTTAAGTGTTGTGGCAAAAATGTGATCAGTTTATCAATCCTCCACAACTCCAGATCATTGATCCAACAACTCTTCCTCCTGAATCGGTCTACCAGGAATGACCTTGTTGTTTTTATGTTTTTGTAAATATTCCATTTCAATAAATGAAATCGAGTTAGTTAGGGCTTAGCTAGTATAATTGTTCTAGGAGCACAATCACATATTTTTCTATGTTGAATCATTGAGAGATCAAGAAAGATTATTTTGTAAGGGGTACTCATCCTAAGACCCTATGAAAATAGGTTATGATATGTTTTGAAGGGTTTCAAATTTCGTTTTCAAAGGGGATTTGATTTGTTTTTGGGGAAAGGAAAATTCGTATGATCTTTATACATATTAATAAAGAGTTTTGGGGATTATGATTGCAAAAGGTTTTAGTATGTATCATTTATATGATCATTCCATTATTCATTTCTTCTACTAAGATAACATGTAACAATACTACAAGATATAATATTATGAATCATGGATTCATCTATGTCATATTTGATTTAAGATGCATGTGACTGATGAGATATAATGTCCTTAATTTGCACTACATGTAATATCAAATTTCATTTATTATTTCATCCGTTCATTTTTCTGTCAAGGTTAGATGCATGGAATTATAAGATTATCCATGTGTATTTGATTTCTTTCCTTCATGTTCTTATTTCATGTATACTACAATGAAAAATGAACTACATGCTTTATTAATTCAACCACCATGAATTAATATTAAGTATGTCACAATATTATTACAATCTCAATTACATCTGCTCTCTTTAAAGTGATTGAAAACCATTTCTAATTAAAATTCTGTTTGAGTGTTAAATGTAAATGAACAATATCAGTAGAACTCCAAACACTTTTAAGATTTCCTAAGCACTGATCTCTCCTCAACGTAGGGGTTGTCTCTAGGGGCTACAACATCTTCCGGGATCATTTTTGGGGAAAAATCATAATATATTCCCTGAGTATGAAACTTGTTCACCCCTTGGTTAGGTGAGCATAAGGGGGTGTGTGTTATAAAAAAAATAACCTCTTCATCATCTTAGAGCAAAATGACACCTTGACTGGAAGAAAACCCTTAGTTATAGGCCTCTTTTCTAGGGTAACACACCCTAGAAGCAAACAAAGGGAGATATAACACTTCTTATGACTCAGCAAGGTGCATTAGTCCCTAGGTTAATGCTAAATTTTTCCTAAAGGTAAGCGTTACTCGATTTTTATGAGACTCCACATGTCAAAGCACAAGTTGACTGACTAACACTCCACTTTTCACTCAATGTAATCTCCAAAAAACTGGAAACATCCACGTCAGACTTGTCAAAGGAAAATTTTAATCCTAACAAGAGCACAGAAATCGGGAAAGAGAAATAAAGTGAGGAAACATCTAACATTTTCCTCAATAGAAATTATGAAGAAAGTGGCAAGGATTGGGCCTCTGATCATCTATAAATTAGACTCTTAGGATTAGAATTTGGGCATTGTTATGTTGTTGAGAAGTTTATCAAGAGAGAAAGAGAGAGAGAGGAGCTAAGACACTAAAGGAAGACTTTATCCAACAACCATGGTTGCAATCATTCTTATCACATATGATAATATATGTATGATATTATTTTGTCTATGTGATTATATTGATACCTTATTTTTGTATATGTTGGCTCAATGGAAAGATTGGTATTTCTCTTATAATCATCCTAGCTCTATATATTGTTATATGTTGATGTTTTGAATCATTAAGGTTTCATATGCTGTGAATACTACTTCGTGTCTTTTCTATGTGCATGTCCTAATTTGAGAGCTGGAGGAGGATATTTCCCTTGCCACACTGAAAAATGTAGTGGATCTACAGTAAGGACTGGAAGGTAATCCTTCTCTTTTCGTTTTTTCAATCTTAGATTAACATGACTATTTGCATGTATCTCTTAACAGTTGCAGGTCACTTCATTTCATTTGTCTTAAGTCACGAGAGACCCGAGAAGGTTTTATGTCAACAATGACCCACGCATTAATCCCTACACCAGAATTTGTGACATCACTAGGGAACTCTCTTAGTTTCTGGCTTTGATCTCCTAGTTCCTATATCTCTACTTCTCTTAAGGAATTTTTGTGCTTCTTGATATGAATTTCGATCAACCTGAGATTTAAGAGGTCAAAGTGTGAGTTGGTTGTCTGAAACTCAAGTTTTCACTCAATTCCAACTCCCAAAATATTGAAATATCTACCTCAGACCTGTCAAAATAAATTACTAATCCTTACAAGAGCACATAAAGCAGGAAAGATCAATCAATTGAGGAAACATCTAGATTTTTATTTAAGGGAACTTATGAATAAGTACGTAAGGATTGAGTGTTGTGTAACCAACTCCAAAAAGAGAAGAAAAGAGATATCAACACCTTAGAAATGAGCCACTTCGAGGGGGCAACCTCCAATACATTACATAAATGAAAAATTGTTGGATGATACAATTCACAAAACCTCCTTTCTATATATAGGAGTCCATGGGGCCATAATGTAATCCTAGTGGGCCACAATGTAATCCTAGCCGACCTAAAAATAATAATTTAAGGGCACAATAATAACAAAATGGGGGTTACAAGGGTACAACAATAATAATAAGGGGTTTACACTAACAATAATAAGGGGCTATACTAGTGATATAGGGACCTAACATGCCCCTCTCCTTCAAAAAAAGTGTTGTCCTCAACACTTGAGTAGCTCCGGGTGCTTCCGTATAAAATTCTCATCCTCCCATGTAGAATCTTCAGTGGGTAAGTTCTTCCACTTGATGAGATACTCTGAAATTGATCGATTCCGTAGTTGTCGAGTTCTTGTTTCCATGACCGCTTCTGGTTCCAATATGATTTTTCCTTCATCATCAAGTTCTGGCAATATTGTTTGAACTGGAAGATTTTCACCTATAACCTTCTTTAAGCATGAAACATGGAAAACTGGATGTACTCGCGAAGAAGCAGGAAGCTCCAATTTGTATGCCATAGTACCAATCATTTGCAACACCTTGTAAGGACCATAGTACTTTGGCGATAATTTATTATCCTTCTTTGCTTGCTTGAGGGACATTTGTTTGTATGGTTGTAGCCGTAAAAATACCCAATCTCCTACATCAAAACTTCTCTCGCTACGATGTTGATCTGCCTGTTGTTTCATTCGATTTTGTGCCAAATTTAGGTTATCCTTTAAGAGTTGGAGAATTTCTTGCTGATGCTCGATGTGATCTTCCACTGCTTGAACCTTCGAATTTTCTCTTAAAGATGATGTGATGGATGGTGGATGATATCCATAAAGTGCCATAAATGGGGTCATTTTTGCTACAGTATGGAAGGAATTTTTATACCACCATTCAGCGAGAGGTAACCACTTGACCCATTGTGTTTGTTTATCAGATCCAAAACAACGAAGATATCCTTCCAAACATTTATTTACTATCTTATTTTGACCATCAGATTGAGGATGATAAGATGAGATATGAGCTAATTGAGTACCTAAACAAGAAAGTAACTCCGTCCAAAAATTTCCAATAAAAATGGGATCTATGTCGCTCACAATAACCCTTGGGCTTCCATGTCGCTTTTGAATTCTGTCCATAAATGTAGTAGCAACTGTACTTGCTTTAAATGGATGAGATAATGCACAAAAGTGTGCATACTTGGTAAGTCTATCAACTACCACCATGATGACATTCTTTCCTTCGGACTTAGGTAAACCTCTGATAAAATCCATTGAAATCTCCTCCCAACGTTGACTTGGAATGGATAAAGGTTGTAGAAGTCCCGGGGTCTTAATTGTCTCAACTTTATTCTGCTGGCAAACCAAACATTCCGTCACAAAATTTTGAATATCAGATTTAAGGCCATCCCAAAAAAATTCTTTCTTCACCCTGTGGTAAGTTTTTAAAAATCCTGAGTGTCCTCCTAAAGGAGAAGTGTGCAATTCCAGAAGAATATTTTGTTTTAGTTGTGAATTCTTACAAAGATATAAGCGATCTTTGTACCATAAGGAATCATTTTTCCAACTAAATGTATCAGATGTACTAGGATCTTGCTGCAACTTTTGAATGAGTGTCCATACATCTTTGTCCTTCTTCCATTCATCTCTTGCTTCAGTTATCCAATCTCGTTGGATAATAGAAATGGCACAAAGCAATGCTTCCACCTCTTCATTCTTTCTTGAGAGTGCATCTGCAACAACATTAAGCTTTCCTTTTTTGTAGATTATTTCAAAGTCATAACCCAACATCTTTGTGACCCATTTTTGCTGCTCTTCTGAAGACAATATTTGTTCCAAAAAGTGCTTAAGACTATCATGATCATTTTTACCTTGAAGTGTCTTCCCATTAGGTAAGTTCTCCATTTCTTTAGTGCATGCAGTATTGCTAACATTTCCTTCTCATAAATAGGTTTTTGTAAATACTTTCCTTTGATTGGACGACTTTCAAAAGCAATGGGTCTTCCTTCCTGCATTAAAACTGCACCAATTCCATTTCCCGAGGCATCACATTCCATAATAAAGGTTTTTGTGAAGTCTGGCGTAGCTAAGACCGGTGCTAGGCACATTGCCTCTTTAAGATGTTCAAAGGCCTTAGTTGCTTCAGGAGTCCATGAAAATGCATCTTTCTTCAATAATGTTGTTAGAGGTGCCGCTATTCTCCCATAATTCTTAACAAACTTGCGATAATACCCTGTTAACCCGAGAAATCCTCGCAACTGCTTTATGGTTGTGGGGACTTTCCATTCCTTAATGGCTTTAATTTTGTTAGCGTCTACTTTAACACCCTCGTGAGATACAATATGACCCAGATATTCCACCTCTTGTACTCCAAAGAAACATTTGGATTTTTTTGCATATAATTGTTTCTCCTATAATAGTTTGAGCACCCTGTCAACATGTTCAACATGATCCTTCCAAGACCTGCTGTAGATTAGTATATCATCAAAAAATACTAGCACAAATTTTCTCAGGAAGGGTTTGAAAATGGAATTCATCAACCCTTGAAATGTAGAAGGTGCATTGGTAAGGCCAAAAGGCATGAACAAAAATTCATAATGACCCTCATGAGTTCGAAATGCTGTTTTTGGAATATCTTCAGTCTTCATTCTAATTTGATGATATCCCGAACGAAGATCCAACTTGGTAAAATAAATTGCTCCATGTAATTCATCCAATAATTCATCAATCACAGGAATGGGAAATTTATCTTTAATGGTGAGTTTATTGAGCTCCCTATAATCCGGACACATTTGCCATGATCCATCCTTCTTGTGTACCAATACTACAGGAGCAGAGAAAGAACTTTGACTAGGTTGAATTATACCCGCCTCTAACATTTCTGCAATCATACGTTCAATTTCGCTCTTTTGGACGTAAGGATATATATAAGGCTTGATGTTTGGAGGAACACTTCCTGGAATCAAATGAATAGCATGATCATGATCACGAATAGGTGGGAGTCCTTTGGGAGTTTCAAACACCTTGGAATGATTGTCCAAGACTTGTTGGAGATCTGCAGAAATAGATGATTTTGATGTCGGAACTTCTAGTGAGCACAATTGTGCAATTACGCCTCGTTGTTCTTTCTTTAGAAGCTTTGTCATGACATTAGAGCTTATTATCCTTCCCGGCTTCCCTTCAATACCCCGTAATTCGACTTCCTTTCCTTCTGAAAAAAATTTCAAGAAAAGTTCTTTAAAATTAAAAGCTACTGTCCCCAAAGATTGTAACCATTGTACTCCTAGTACAACATCAGCACCTCCCATAGGAATGGAAAGCATTGGACTAGTCAATACATATTCCCCCATGGTTAGCTTGATATTATGGCATTTTCCAGAGCAATTTATAGTTCCTCCATTTGCAACCATCACTTGACATTCTGGTGCTGGGTATAGGAAACAATTTAATTCCTCGGCTACCTTACAATGAATAAAATTATGGGTGCTACCTGAATCAATCAACACTATTACCTTTCTCTTCTTGATTTGTCCTTTTATCTTGAGAGTTTGAGGAGAGGTAATTCCTGCCAGTGCATTACACGATATGGTTGGATTCATTTCTTCCTCTTCTGGGGCTGGTTCCTGGTGTATATCCTCTTCTTGTTCATTTTCTTCTTCCTCTTCACAATCTATGTAAAATAATTTCTTCTCAGCACACTTATGACCTTTAGTGTATTTGCTATCACAACTGTAGCAAAGCCCTTTTGCTCTCTTTTCTTCCAATTGTTGTGGTGTCAACCTTGTAGGTTGTGGAAATCTAGGCGTAGCAACACTTCCTTCTTTATAGAATTGAGTGGTAGGCTTCCCTGTCGCCATAATTTTACATTCAACTTTTCTTGCCAACCTGAATGCCTTCTCCAATGAATCAGGTTCCAAAACGCGAACTTCATGTTGGATGTTATCCTTTAAAGTGCCTAGGAAGAGATCAATCCTGTGTTCCTCTGTAAGATCAGTTACCCTTATATTCAATTTTTTGGAAGTCCTCAATGTGCTGCCCCACTAAACCCTTTTGTTTGAGATTTATCAATTGGCTAAAGAAGGTGTTGCTCTTTGTATCCTCATAATGTGCTATCATTTCCTCCGTAAAAATTGACCAAGTGACAATTTTTTTACGGAGCAAAGCCATCGATACCATACAAATGTATTTTGTTCTAAATGTAAAGTTGCAATGCGTACCTTTTGTGTGTTTTGCATGTTATGGAGATCAAAATATTGCTCCATCTGTAGTATCCATGTTACAGGATCCTTTCCATCAAACTTCCTCATATCCATCTTTGGAATATGGTGGTTCTTCCCGCCAACATTAGAGTTTATGAGATCACAATTAACATTTATTTTGTTCTCATCATGAGGTTCTTCTACTATCTTTTCACCATTAGGAAACATTTCTTGTATCAACTTTGTCAAACCTTCCATGTCTGCTTTTAGAAAACTCTTCATGTTTTCCATTTTCTCATCGATCTTAGCTTCCATGTCATCCATCTTAGATTCCATGCCAACCTCCATGCCATCCATCTTAGCTTCCACGCCATCCATATTAGCTTGCACGCCATCCATATTAGCTTCCACACCATCCATATTAGCTTCCACGCCTTTCTTCAAAACTTCCATTTCATTTTTTTTTGCTCTCTGCGAGAGTGAAATTTGTTGCACTTGCTCTTGTAATTTTGATAGATCATGTTGCAATTGTTTGTCTTCATGAGTCATAGTAGAGCTTTCCAAAGGCTTAATGGGTGTTGAATTCTTTCTAGGGGCCATTTTATAATTCAATATTGATATCTATTCTACAATATGCCCTTGCAATCAATTCAACTTAATTCTTCAAACAAGACAAAAAAAATACACACCTTTTACTTGATTTTGAGAAGCTCGATATTGAAATTGTATTATCTCTGTGATTGCATCTCTTAAATATCTAAAATTCAGCACTGAAGTAGCCCTATGAATTCTCTTTTTAATGCCACAGATCTGACTTGATTTGGATTCTCCAAGACAAATTTATGTCCAATCTCCCACAATGACCTAATTATGGACTGGTTCAGTATAGCGAACTTGTACGACTTTCCACGTGTCACTGTTTTGTCCTTCACCTATGAAATTGATAGCTAAGAAACTACAGTCCGTGTACTTGCGACCAATTTTTACGGCACTCCAATCCGATGCTCAGAGAGAGAGTTATTGAAATTTTCCCACGATCACCTTTTTGAGATGAAATTCAGAAGTCTGAAAAAGCACTACTTTCCATAGATCATATCTCCAAAAAAATTGTGAACCAAGCTATGAAATGTTTTGACGAGTTTCATTTATATTTCAGCTTCTCACCATAAAAATTTCAGATTCTGAACCTCAGTAGAAAAAAAGTTATAGTGCAAATTCCACGATGACCTGTTTAGGAGCCTGAAAAAATACCTAACGTCCACAGATCATATCTCCGCAAATATTGAGAACCAAGCTCTGAAATGTTTAGACCATATTCCTCAGGATTTTGGCTTCACACCCTAAAAATTTCAGCTTCTGAACCTTCGTAGAAACAAAGTTATAGCGAAAATTCCACGATGACCTGTTTGGAGCAGTGAAACCCTAGAATCCAAAGCTCTGATACCAAATGTTGTGTAACCAACTCCAAAAGGAGAAAAAAAGAGATATCAACGCCTTATAAATGAGCCACTTCGAGGGGGAAACCTCCAATACATTACATAAATGAACAATTCTTGGATGATACAATTCACAAAACCTCCTTTCTATATATAGGAGTCCATGGGGCCATAATGTAATCCTAGTGGGCCACAATGTAATCCTAGCCGACCTAACAATAATAATTTAAGGGCACAATAATAACAAATGGGGGTTAAAAGGGTACAATAATAACAATAAGGGGTTTACACTAACAATAATAAGGGACTTTACTAGTGATATATGGACCTAACATTGAGCTTCTCATCGTCTATAAATTATAGGTTAGGAAATTGTAATCAGGATCGTAAATTTACCATTTTTGTGTTGTTTATAAGTTTATCAAGAGAGAGAGAGAGAGAGAGGAGATAAGGAGCTAAGAAAATAATTGATTCAGCAACCATGGTTGTAATCATTCTTCTCACATATGATAATATCGAGATAATGTTTTTTCTATGTGATGATATTGATACCTTCCTTCTGTATATGTTGGTTCAAAGGTGAGAATAATATTTTTATTATATGCATACTAGATTTATATAATGTTATATGTTGATATTTTCAATTGTTAGGGTCTCATATGATGTGAATATCTCTTTGTGCATTTTCTATGTGCAGGTCCTGATCCGAGAGCTAGAGGAGGATATTTCCATCGTCACGCTGAAAAATCCATTGGATCTTACACTAAGGACTAGAAGGTAATCCTTCTCTTTTTATTTTTCTATTATTATATTAACATGACTTTTTACATGTATCTTTGAATAGTTGCAGGTCACTTCATTCTGTTTTTCTTAGGTCCCGGGAGACTTGAGAGGGTTTTCTGTCTACAACCACCTATGGATTAATCCATGTAGAAGTGTGGGTTTAATATACCTCACCTTGGAGACTCCACTATATAAATCTACTGTAAATCAACTTGGCTTTCAAAATACCTCATACTTACTCTAATACTTCTTAACAAACAACTCCCCCAGTCTTTGACCCAGAAATAATTATTTCTAGGAGAGTGTGGAGGGAGAAAAATATAATTACTCTAGATCATGTGATCCCATTTCCTGAAGTGTCAACTACCAGCTCTCAGAAAGCTAAAATAAACTACTCTCAATCCTCTTCCAAAGTCTTGGAATATTTTAAAGAACTTTTCCCACTATTTAGATCAGTTTCCTGAAGTGTCAAATCTGAATAGGATTTTGTCATTTCACCCCCTTTCACATTCCATACCTTCATAGAACTCCAAGAAATTTTTATACAACATAATTAACTCCTCAAAAAATCAGAGAAGGACACATTTATGGAAGTAACTTCCTAATACATAGACATATTTTTCCATGGTAACACCCCCCAAAAACTGCCAGGCTGAGTTATAGCGCGTCCTAGCTTATTTCAGGGAGCATTAATGCCTAGGTTAACACCATGTTTTTCCTAAAGGGAAGTTTTACCTAGGTTCCATGAAGTTTGAGGGGAATATTCCGAGTTAACCAACTGACATTTCTAGTTTTTTCTCAAAGAGTTAGTCTAAAAATATTGGAAACCTCTAATTCAGTCCACTGAATGGACATTGCTAAACCCAACTAAGTCATCCAAAGAGGGAAAAAGCAATAAACGCATGGAAAAATCATGGATTTTTCCCTATTCTAACTAATGGATAAGAATGAAAATTTTTTTCCTCCCAATTCCTATAAATTGGAGGTAAGGGCATATTGTCAAAGGTCGATTGGTCGAAGATGTGAGGAATGAACTTTTGCAAGTGTGAGATCTTATTCTTTGCATAGTTGATTAAGAAATAGTTGCTCAAGCATTGTCACACTAGGGATATGGAAGAGAGAGATATTGGATTTGAAGGACTGAGAGAGGCTTGATGAAGTCGATGGTTGTAATCCTCCATTTAATATATAAAACTACCTCTATTTTGTCCACTTAGTGTCTTATGATTGCATCTAATTGATTATTTGTTTAAGATACATGTTATAAGTGGGCTTAGACTCGTATTATTTCTTGTTCAATTATATGCTTTTATTTTATTTCTTTAACTTGATAATACTATGAATATTACTAGTTTCTTTGTTTGCTTGCAGGATCTGATCTTTGAGCTAGTGAGGTGGGCTTCAACCACACTACCTTGAGCTCTCCAGTAGATTTTCACTACGAATTGAGGTAATCCTTCTCTACTTCATCTTATTAATCAATTACTTGTATGAATTATTGAAGTTCAATAATAAATTTCAGCACCTACTCTATTATGGGACCAGGAGGTCCAAGCAACAGCTACATTAGGTCGGATTTGGTCCAGGAGGAGTTTAGACAGAACACCAGAGATGTATCTTGATCTAAGAATGAAGATGAATAATATTTTTCTTTAGCTGCCAAAGCGAAGAAAGGGAAGGGGAAGAAATTCCATTCCAAATCCGAGTCCAAAGATGGCAAGAAGTGTGACATGTCGAAGGTGAATTTTTTTCATTCTCACGAGCATGGGAATTATGCTACTAACTATCCCAAAAAGAATAATAACAATAAGGCTTCAGTAACTGCAGCTGGTGAGTCTTTGGCCTCACAATTTGAGCTTGAATTATCATTGAACACATGCATGGTGTCAAGAGCATTATGATCTATGTGGTATTTGGATAGTGATGCTTCCTTTCACATGACGAGAGAGAAGGAAATTTTTAGTAGCTTGGAGGAGAAGGATCTCCAGATGCATATCGAAATGGATGATGTCAGGTGGTATAGTGCAACTGGGATTGGTACCATTACCTTATAGAGATATTCAGGTAAACCTTTTCAATTAAAATATGTAATGCATGTACTAGGTTTGAAGAAAAATTTAGTCTCAGTTGCAATGTTGGAGGATAAAGGTTATGATGTTGTTTTCAATGAAGGAAAATCTTTCCTGCGACACAAAACAAATGGAAAAGCCAAGAAGATTTGGATTTGAGTTAAGAATCTCTATAATCTGGATGTATATGGATGCGCAACATTGATGGGTGAGATGGACAAAGTGGTGATCTAGGATGAGGGTGAGTTATGGCACATGAGATTGGCCATCTTCACCACGAAGCATTGAAATTCATGCAGTAGATTTCTACGGGTCTTCCCAAGGGTACACTTGCATAGTTAGAGACATGCAAGGGATATACTATGGGAAAATATATAAAGGTCACCTTTCGTGAGAATGGGAACCAAGCCTCGAGGATCCTTGAGAGAGTTCACATAGACGTGTGTGGACCATTCTCTGTTGCTTCAACAACAAAACATAAGTACTATGTGATATTTTTTGATGAATTTTCTCGTAAGTGTTAGATCTACTTCATGCAGAAGAAATATTAGACATTATCAAAGTTTCTTGAGTTTAAAGCACTAGTGGAGAAAGACACGTGGAAGCAAGTGAAGGCTCTTAGGAGCAATAATGGTCATGAGTACATCTCTAACGAATTCAAGAACTTCTGCAACAAAGAAGTAATTCAGAGAGAACTGATAGCACCTCATAACCCAAAATGGAATTGGGTTGCTGAAAGAAATAACAGAACGCTTTTGGGTTCAGCAAGAGCAATGTTGCATGATCAAGGCCTATTGATGCATCTATGAGCGGAAGCATGCAACCCAATGGTATTTGTGTAGAACTGTTGTCCTCAGAGGATACTTGGCAAGAGTACACCAGAAGAGGATTTCACTGGTAAGAAACTTGATGTTTCACATTTTAATATTTTTAGCTCATCTATTTATGTGCATGTGACCAAAGACGCCAGGAAGAAGCTAGAACCAACAAATGAGATTGGGATTTTTTTGGGTGACATTGAAACTCCCCACAACTATCAGGTGTATTTTCCAAAAAAAAAATGACTGTTGTGGGACGGGATATAAAATTTGCTGAGGAGAAATCCATGCGATTGTCCCTTGGGAGGGAGTTGGATTTGCATGTAGAGGAGGAACTCTTGGTTCCTAAGGATGAGCCTAAAGTTGTGGAGCAGCCACATGTGAAGGATCATGGAGTGGTAGAAAACACTCATGTAAAGCCATCCATTAGAAATGGTATAAGGCTCACCATGGAAGATGATAGATTGAAAATTGATGTTGCAGAGAATGTAGGAGCCCCTACTTCACAGAGCAGACAAAGACAGTCTCCAGAAATTTATTGGATACATGGCTCTTAATGGAAAATGTATTGTGACTAAACCATCTTCCTTTCAGGAGGTAGTGCAACAACCAATTTGGTTTGATGCAATGGTGGAGGAGTATGACTCCATTGTCAAGAACAATGCATGGGATATTTTCCCAAGACCGGTTTGCAAATCAGTGGTTGGATCTAGATTCATCTACAAGGTAAAGCAAGCTCTTGATGGGAGTGTGGAGAAATACAAGGCCATATTTGTGGACAGTTGATTCTCACAGATTGAGGGGATCGATTATGATGAGACTTTTACACCAGTTGCAAGGTACTCTTCCATTAGATCCATCCTTGCATTCTCAATGCAGATGGGCTGGCGCATTCATCATATGGATGTGAAAAATACGTTTCTCAATGGAGTTACTGAGGAAGAAGTGTGCATACAACAACTAGAAGGTTTCTAGATCTTCGACAATGAGTCATATGTGTGTCGACTCAAGAGAGAACTGTATGAGCTGAAGCAAGCACCTTGTGCTTGGTACACTCAGATATATAGCTATCTCACCAGACTAGGCTTCACCAAAAGTGAAGCTGATGAAAACCTATACCAAATTATGGTTGAGGGTAAGATATTTATTATTGTAGTTTATGTTGATGATCTAATTTTGATTGGTGATGAGCAACTGATTCACTCATGCAATGTAATATTCCCTAAATGGGAAAAGCAATAATATTTCTCACAATAATGGAAATAGCAGCAATTATTAACACATTACATGTCAGCCAAATGATATATCCATGTTATTAAGCAAAACAACAATAAATGTATACAAAATATTGGGGAAAAAACCCCTCAAACTAGGAAAGAGAAGCATCCATCAACCAAAAGCACCAATACATGAGTTACAGCTACTACACAAGATGTATGAAGCAAGTACAATGCAGTTTTATGGATAATACCATAGCTAGAAAATGTAAATGAATGGATCTAATAATACAATTCTCATACAAGGCCAAAAATGGAGATTTATGCTCCCATACACTTTTCCTAGATAAACTAGGAAGGGTTTCCAGAAATGCACAAAATATAAATGGTGGTTCTAAATCCATAGGACTGAAGATTCACTGCAACTGAAGCACATAGAAGGAAGTGGTTGAATCTGATGTAGATCTAAAAATAACTCCTCCAACATACTCTCTCAATGAAGGGATGATCCTTTCAATGGAAGCAAACACTCCAAATGGAGCACTGAACTCACCCTTGCAACAACTTACTAAAATAACGCAGTCATGGGATGGAACTGCACTGTAGGGGATGATGTTGCCATGGCCTAATGCCAAAATATGAGATGAAGAACCGATACCTTCTTTGCTAATCTACCGATGGAAATAATTCTTCCTCCACTGAAGACAAGCTCAGAAATGGCCCAAAAAAACCCTCCACTATTGCACCCTGCAACTCAGCACATATCTAAAAATAATCTGCATTGTACAAGAAAGTTGAAGCTTGGCCAAATGCCAAAACGTGGAAATTTAGTACAAGGCTCTTCCTAGAGTCTTCTCGAGGAAAGAGGTGGGATTCTCGAATAGGAACACCTTGTTCTAAACAACACTACAATCTTAGCTAAAAAACTGAAGAAAGTTATATGTCTAAATAGACCATATAATCAAAATATCATACCATAAGCTAATAAAATATGGCTTCCATCCTCTTCCTTATATAAGTTATGATCTTTCTAACCCTAGGTCCCATTCATTTATGACACTACCTCCATGCAAAGAGTCTCCATCTAAAACTGCAGTGTCCCTCATTGAATGCCCACTACTTCCATACCAGCGCTATTGATTTGGTCAAAGTTGACCCAATCCACATGCTTCTTCCCTTGTTTACACATAAGAGAGATTTATCGAGCTCTTTTGATTCCCTCCATTCACATTTGTAGTGGATTCATTCTTACTAAGGAGATTTATGGGTCTCCCTACCCTCTTATTCTTCTAACTAAGAAGAAAAAATAGATTTTAATATTCCAATTAGCTACATGCTAATTTAGGAATATCACAATCCTCCCCTCCCAAATGTTGCTTGTCCTCAAGAAACTCCAAGGATAGATCTTAAAATGTACGGAACCTTCATTCCCATGTGAAGCTCCAACCTCCAAGCTATCATCGATATAAAATGAATCACCCTCCAGAATGGTAATTCATAGAAAAACTCATCCCACATGCTCATGAGAGGCTCCACCCAAAGACTTAAGTCAATCATATGGCTCACCTCATAAGGAAAAAAGTGATATAATGTAGCAGTCATATAATGCCCCATGCTCCTCCTGAAGCATGAAGAAATGTGGGAATTTTCATTCCCAATGGACACATCCAACTAATTTTTCATCCCTCCAATCATATCCCCAACAATAATAAGAACATCATCAACATATGGGATCACAATCAAAGTCATGCTAGCTGCCATATGTAGTACAGGAGATGGAAAATGGTCCCTCATGTGCAACTAGTGCAGTTTTGCTCCCAACTGCATCGGAATATCGCAATATGACTGGTCTCCTAACCACTTGTTTGCTTCCCCAATCTTCTCACATGCTTGGAGAAGGTGTATGATGTATGGAGAAAATTCAACACACCCTGCATAAGGTATCATCTCTATAATATACCCTAGGGAGTGGCCATCATCAACACTACCTATGGCCTCAAGTAGACCATGAAATCTAGAAGAAAGAGTACCCCCTCATAGATCAATACCTTGCACATAAATGGCAAGGAAATAAAAATACATAGTAAATGAATCATGATGTACATAAATACAATTTTTACCATGTACTTGGTTCAAGCTAGTAAGGTGGCTCATAGATGGGCCTCCTTTCACTCTGTTGTGGCTAGCAACAACCCCCCTCTTATTTAGTATTAGTGATAATAATAAATAAGTGGGGACCCTTAGTTTAAAAATCCAAAAAAAGTTAATTAGTGCTTGTTTTCCTTCTTCAAAAAAATTACTATCATAAACTTAGGGAAATTTCTTAGAAAATCTTTAAAAAGACTTAAGTTTTATGATAGTATTGAATAAAATCATTCTTTAAGGAATATCGCATCGCAATAGGATAATGAATGCCTCTTTACGAGCGGAATTTTAAAAGTGCGATGAGAGACTACGCGCTAAAAGAAAATTCATCGCATCGCAAGTTTCAGATATCATATTTTATGCTGAGAAACCTCAAAACACCGATGTGCGATAACATATATCGCAAATCGCATTTCACAGAAAATACACTAATGGATGTTTGTCATATGTTTTATTATGTGATTTTGCGATATTTCCATATTGCGATATGGCGATCTCGCAATGATACGATACTGCGCTATGGAAATTTTTAAAGATTACGATCTGCGATATTGCGATTTTGCGATTTTGCGATGATACGATGTGGCACTATTATGATATTACAATTGCAATTTGTGAAATTGCGATTTGTGATATTGTGATTTTGCGATATTGTGAGACAAATCGCAGATCACCTTATCACAGAATTTTGAGGCTCGTTGTACGAAAAATCTCTCCATAAATCAAGACTCCGTTATGCGCTTTAATGTTTAATCAATGAATTGATTGTCACTCATTAATGAAAAATGGTTTCATTTTGATTAAAGAGTTATTTCACATAAGATGGTATATTTTATATGCCTTCAACATTTAAAACTATCCCGTCACCTTTCTCATATCATTATTCTCACTTAATTCATAAGCTGCAGGCGTGAAGAACATAAGACTATACAAAGCGGTATTCAGAGTATTATGGGAAAGAAAGACAAAGCTCCGAGTTCTGAAAGTAAATATATGGCATCATTATACATAGACATCGCCTGCAACAAAGACACTGGTATCACCACTTGGGATGGCATGCATAATTTTATTGAAGAGGAGAACCCCAGAGTAATGAGTGTTTCGGCTACTGCGGGATCAAGTGATTCTTCTGAAGCATCTCTTACAGAGTTATCTTGTTCATTTTTCCACCGGATAGCAGCAGGACCGAAAATTCTCCCATATACAGACATGGTGAAATGGGTGTTGGATAGCACTGATATTACAGACAGACAGTTCAAGACTCAGGGGCAAGAGCTCATTGGCTCATTCACTCCAGAATATTTAAGGCTTATGTATCATTTGCCGGAGCCACAGGCAACTTACAACAAACAATTTATGGAGAATTTTTCTAAGAAAAATGCAAACCTAGCAGAATGCACCAAGGAATGGTCCAGAAGAGACGAACCACTGAAGAAAGATAAACACGGTATGTACATTATTGGTTCTCTCACTTCTCCATATTGTTTCGTTGTCGCTATGCTATGTAGGCTTTTTGGAAAGCCTGACATTAATAAGTTTTCACCTGAATGGCTACCGTTGTTAAATGTTGCTATTAATGCTACCATTGTGGATTGGGATAAGATTTTGTCTGATAACTTAGCCACGGCTATTTTCAATTATCGGTCTAAACGGACTGTCTCTCAGAGGATTTATCCTCCTTTTTACTTAGCTGCTTATGTAATGGATTCAATATTCTTTGTTTCTAAGTTTCCTTTAATGGGTTCGCAATGGACAATTCAAGATCCCTTACCCATTCATGTTTATCACAAGGAATTGTGGGATTCAAAGTTCATTCCCCATTTTTACAAGATTTTCCATGGCATTATGTTACCACTGTACAAAATGTTGTATAATAAGGATGCTCCAAGATTTTCTCCTGAAGCAGAAGTAGACATGCTCCCTATCGCAAGATGGTTTGGAGAAAAATTGTTTACCTATGTTAGGGTTTTTGGAAGTTCTGCTTCTCCTCATGTTTTACCTTTGTATGTTCCAGATAAACTCCTGGTCTGGGAAATTGCATATCAAACCTGTGGAGAGGGAGGTTTGACCAAAGATTTAAAAGATAAAAAGAAGGCCATCTGGCCATAATTTCCTGTGGCCTGCGGAGCATTTTCATTATTTGATGTTTGTCATGCATTTAAGGAAGTAAACAATATTACATGTTTACAATTATTCAAGTTTTCAAGAAGGCTATTCGACCCATATGATGTTGTTAAGGATTTCACCACTGCAGTCAAGGTGAGAATATTTTCTAAAGAAGATGATTTGTTTGATGATATGTTTCAAGGAAAATGCACATTTAAAGAGATTCTACATTAAGCTCAAACACAGTTTTCTCCAGAAGAATTCCAAGAGTTTAAGATGTACAGAGAAAGGAGGTTGACCACTATTCCTTTTGATAAATTGTGTTTGGAACCCTTAAGGGAACCAACTCCTACTATTAGTCTAAGTGGGAGTTCAGCTTCAGAAAAATCTAAGTCAAAGTCCGAAAAAGAAACCTATGAACACTCTAAAAAGTCTGATAATGATCAGGATAAAAGTGAAGGGTCAGTAAAGGATACTGCCCAATCAAAAGAACTCTCTCAGCAACAGATTTCAACCACTCCGCAGTTAAATCTTCCCCCTCTCATTATAAAGCAACCATCCATCAGAACTGAATTGGATAAGGAATGGGAAACATTTAATGAATTGATTAACGTTGAAGGAAAGAACACACATACTCCTGTAAGTAATGTACAGACATTAAAAGATTTAGTTACAGGAATAAGTGCCAATGTCACAGAAACATAACATATCCCCATTAATCCATCCTCTAAGCTGACGCTCAAAATAGAGGAAATTCCTCCTCTGGATATATTCTATAGTCCACAACATAAAGCAGTAGTAAGAAAACAAAGGAAGAAGAGGAAACTAGAAAGTCTAATCTCTACTGATGCAGAACAATTGGATGTTTTATGGAAATATCCTACTACTAATCCAACTGAAAATGTTACTAAATTATCTCAGATTACAGGAGCATATGCCTCTGCAGCCATCGACAAAGCATCTGAGGTAAGGAAATTATTGAATGAAAAAGAAGATCAAATACAGGTTCTGCAACAACAATTACAACAGGCCAATGCTAACAGTGAAGCACAGATACAACTTGAAAAATTACAACAAGAGTTTCAACAAATGAAAGTTGGATATCAGAATAATTTGGCTGAGAAAGAGAAACAAATACAAATTATGCAAGAGATGCACAAAGATGAACCCAAGATCACAAAATTTATTACAGAGTCTGTTTCCTTGAATAAACAACTACTGCAACAACAAGATATATTATGCCGTAAAATTCACAAAGCTAGAACTCTCATCTCTTTTTTGTGAAGAAAGTCAAAGTGATAAACACTAATCATGTCATAATTACATATGATTATGATTTAACTAATGAAAGAAAGCACTAATTATTTAAGGAAAAAGTCAGAGGAAGGGAAAGAAGAGTACTGGAACAACAATGATGTAATAAGAAAATCAACCTGATCCTCCTCAACCTTATCATTCAAAGCTGGTACTCACAATAGAAATCAGAATTGATCCTCCTCAACTGCTCCTAAGCCAAAGAACGCAAGCCAAATGACTAAGGAGAAAGCCACCGTGGAAAATACATCTAAAGAAATTCAAAACCACCCCACCAAACAGAGTCATCAACTCCATCTAAAACACCGATTGTTTCGTATTAAATGGAGTATAATATCATAGAAGATATGAAGAAGACTAGGGCTAACATCACTTTTTATGAATTGAGCTAGTTAAAACACCAGCAAAAGGTACTTTTGAAAGAATTACATGCTGTACCAGAAAATCCTTTGCCCGATCCTATAATCTCTCAAGGTTCCAACGAGATGGGAAGACCTCCAACTAATGCGATTAGTAAAGTTGATCTATAAAATATCACTTTATTTGGAGGAAGGTCAAGATCTCATACTCCTCCATTTCTTCTTTCTTACGTTTTCAATAAAAATTTGCATAATTGTTTAGTGGATTTTGGAGCTTCATCTAATATTCTACCAAAATCAATATGTGCAAAATTGAACATGCAACCACAAAAGTCTGTTTGCGATAGTCCAGCTAGATCGATAGTAAAGTTAAAGTGATCGTAATGAAATCAAAGTTACCATAAGGGGTCGTTCACCTAATCCAAAGGTATGTCAAGTTATTGATATTTTAGTTGGTACATATATTCCATAATTTTGGCTTAATTCTATATTGGTTTTAAAACTTCATGGATACTTTACAATCGATTACTGCCTATGTATTTCCTTACAATGGTAAACCAAATCAGATAAAGGTTGAGCTTAGAAAAGCATCAAAATACATAGTAACAAGAATCGAAGTTGAAAATTAACTGTTGCATACAACTATAATATCATTGGAAATTATTCAAACTTGATTCTTTCTTAGGAAATTTCAATGCTCATACTTCACTTATTTAGAACATTCTATTTTATCTCAAGTAGAAATTTTTTCTCAAACAGATAGTTCTAAATGCATTAATTTTGTAGATACTCCTGTAAATAAATCTTTATTTTGGAAGTTATTTTTTTATGGTTCTAAGTCTAATGAAGGAGCATGAGCTGGATGCGTGTTGGTTAGTCTAGAGGGAAACAAAATTATGCTAACTTGCAGACTCGAGTTCGATTGCACCAATAATACCGCAGAATACGAGGCTTTAGTCCAAGGATTATACAAAGCAATCGGATTAGACATCAAATATTTACATGTTTTTGGAGATTCTGAAATTGTAATCAAACAGGTATGCAATACTATACATTGTTTATCAGGTCATTTAAAGCATTATCAATATTTATTTCAAGATCTGACTGAACATTTTATAGCATTCAATATTTCATCAATTCCTAGAATACATAATGCTAGTGTAGACCTCCTAGCCAATGTAGCCTCCAAACTTATTCCTTCAGAAGACTATAGCCCTGATCGATTTTCAATCGAATTAATCTTTAGACCCTCGATTCTTGATAACATTAATAATTGGAGAATTTTTAACGATGATCCTGATATTGTAAATTTTCTCACATTTGAAGGATCTTACACCAATCAGAAAATTGATGAAGACCAACATGATAGACAATTGCAACAAGATAGCACCAATAATGTTATGCCAAAGTCAGTAGTCAAGTTAGAAGACCTTTATGATTTGAAAGATCGATTCAAAAGATCTACCAATTCAAAATTGCAAAGTTCAACTTTGAATTATGAGTTAGTAAATCTAGGAACTGATACCAAACCAAAGAATATCAACCTAGGCCTTGGTCTAGCTCCTGAAGAAAAATTAGCGTACGTTCGTCTTTTGAAACAATATAAAAGTGTCTTTGCTTGGAACTACGATGAACTCAAAACTTATGACACTTCTATCATCCAACATACTATCCCAATGATAAATGATGAAAAAGATGTCCAGCAAAAGTTGAGAAAGATCCATCCCAATTTAGAAAACCAGATCAAATCTGAACTCAATAAGTTATTGAAAGCCAAGATTATTTTTCCTGTCCGACATTCTAAATGGGTTTCCAATATGGTTCCTGTTAGAAAGAAGAACGGAGACATTAGAATTTGTATTGACTTTCAAAATCTTAATAAAGCCTGCCAAAAAGATAATTTTCCTTTGCCTCCTATGGAGAAAATATTACAGGCAGTTGCAGGATCAGAATTAATGTCTTTCTTAGATGGTTTCTTTGGCTACAACCAAGTATTGGTCCATCCTGATGATCAATTGAAAACTACATTTAGAACCAAATGGGGCACTTATGCATATCAAAGGATGCCTTTTGGTCTGATCAATGCTGGTGCCACATTTCAGAGAGCCATGGACATCGCTTTCAAGGGATTAATTAACAAATCAGTGGTAATTTACTTGGATGATATAACTATATATTCCAAGAAACGAAGTAATCATCTTAGATATTTGAAGCAGATCTTCCAACGTTGTCAAAGGTATGGAATTTCACTTAATCCGAAAAAATCTTTTTTTGCAATAAGTGAAGGAAAACTTCTTGGATTCATAGTATCAAAATCTGGAATTCATATTGATCCTGATAGATCAAGGAAATTTTTGAAATACCCCTACCTCACAACAAGAAGGCTATGCAATCTTTTCTTGGCCAGATTAATTTTGTAAAGAGATTTGTGCTAGCTTTTTCAAGAATTGTATCTCCTTTACTAGCAATGATTAAAACGAATTCAAACTTCAAATGGGGCCAAAACGAATACGAGGCATTCAATCTGATCAAACAAGCAATTGTTAACGCTCCATCTTTAGCAACTCCAAATTTTTCCAATCCTTTTATTTTGTATACATTTGCCTCTGATAAATCTTATGTTGCAATACTCACTCAAACAAATCAGGATAAGGCAGAAGCCCCAATTGCTTTTTTCAGTTCAAATTTAGAGGGAGCTGAGTTGAATTATTCAGATGTGGAGAAACAAGCTTATGCTGTTTTCAAAGCAATTAAATATTTCAGACCCTTTTTACTTAAAACCCATACAAATATCATAGTACCGTTTCCAGCGGTAAGAAATATTTTAGTTCAAAAAGATGTGGGTGAGAAAAGAGCCAATTGGGTTACTGCCTTACAAGAATATGATTTAGAAGTCAAACCAGCAAGTATTGTAAGAGGGCAAGGCTTTTGCAAAATATTAGCTGGAGCATCACTTATTTCTGAAAAATCATCTGTAGAGATACAAACGTATGAGGTAAGCCTAAACGATGTTGAATCATTAAATGCTGATATCATTTTTTATCTAAAGAATGGATATGCTCGTCGAAATCTCGATTACACTAAGAAAAGAGCTCTAAGGTTGAAGGCTAAACAATATCATCTTGTGAATGATGTTCTTTTTAGAATGAATTATGATTATGCTCTTCTTAGATGTCTGGAGAAATCTGAAGCTGAAAAAGTCTTGCAGGAACTTCACAATGGGCCAGCAGGTGGACATTATGCTGGAGATACTACTGCACATAAAATCCTTCGCGCAAGCTATTATTGGCCCACATTATTCAAAGATTCACATAAATACATTAGGAAATGTCAATTTTGTCAAACCGCTGCTGGAAGACAAAAGAAACAATCATTGCCATTACAACCAGTCAACATTGAGCAGCCCTTTCATCAATGGGGATTGGATATAATAGGTGAGATCGTTCCTCATTCTTCTAAGAAACATAGCTTTAATCATTACAGCAACTGATTATTTCATTAAATGGGTAGAAGCAGTACCTCTCAAGACTGTTAATGCTGAAAATATCATCGAATTCATAGATCAGTTCATAATCACCAGGTTTGGTTTACCTTCTGCTTTAATGTTTGATAATGCATCATATTTTTCTGGTAATGCTAGAAATGAATTTTCACTCAAGAGAGGTTTAAAACTTAAATACTCTACCAATTATTATCCACAGGGAAATGGGTTAGTTGAATCCACAAATAAAAACTTAATCAGAATCAATAAGTGAACCATTGATCAAAATCATAAAAATTGGCATAAGTCTTTAATATATGCTTTATGGGCAGATCGGATAACACAGAAAGCTTCCATTGGCACTTCTCCCTTTAATTTGGTTTATGGGAAAGAAGTGGTTCTTCCAACTCGTCTAGCAATTCCTTCTTTGGCCTTAGTTCAATACATTGATGAAACACCAACTTCTTCTTTACAACTAAGACAGCTAGAAATAATTAAGCTAGAAGAACAAAGAGAACAGGCTAAAATAACTTATGCTCATCACCAAGCATTAGTCAAATCTTCTTTTGATTCAAACATGATATCCAAAAAGGACTTTCAGGTCGGAGATTTAGTTTTAAAATGGGACAAGGCTCATCAGGAAAAAGGGAAACATACAAAATTTCAACGAATGTGGCTTGGTCCTTTCCAAATTGCAGAAATCATAGGTCCATCTACTTTTATCTTGCAGGATTCAACAGGAAAAAGTGATTCTTTACCTGTTAATGTACAAATCCTCAAAAAATATTTTCCATAGGAGATTATTCTTCTATTCTGTATATTAGTTTTCTTTACTTTCATAATAAAAGCAGTGGTTAATGGTTAAATTTGAAATTCACGAAAAAGATACAAATTCTCTTTTAAATTTTGTTTTTTCACTTGTATAAATAGAATTATTTTAGAAAATTTATCATTATTATTTAAAGATACAGTTAAAATCTTTAGCCTAGAAATGATACTAATTTAACTTAAATTTTGATAAAAACCAATTTACAGAAAATGTTTTAGTATCGTTGTGTCGAAAGGTATCACAACAAATGAAGATTCTCTCAGAGGTGGAAGAGCTTCCAAAACTCTATTATTATCGTCAGAGTTGAGTCTCAAGGAAACAACACTTCTCCCACCTAGAATTTCATAATATTTTATGAAATAATCCAATGATACACTCTTATGTTAAAGAACAAGAGGTCCATCACTGAGCTGATTTATCATGATCATACATGAGAAGCCATTGAATTTTCCAATAATGACACTATGAATAAATGAATCAATATTATTGCAATCAAAAGACAAGGGGTCTCATCATGAGCCACTTTTACTAAAGAAAGAGAATCAAGTGGAATAACATAAATTGGCTACTAAAAACTATGATATCATTATAAAAAAGAAAATATAAAAGCAATAAGTGTGAATATGGATTTCTCTTTGAAAATTGTATATTTCTCTAAGTAGGACACAGGATCATTGTTGGGTAACAGGTAACCCTATCGAGGCTATAGACGCCTACTGGCAGCAGTGGCTCTACCTATGACAAATGATCATATATGTAACTGATTTACAGAGAAGTCTTTGTTTTTATCTTTATAAACAAAGTAATGACTGATGTAGATACAAAGACTAGCTTGAGGTAATGAATAGTCAAAATTGACTATAGAAGAAATGAAATATCATTAATAGATAAAAGCATAATGTACTTTGTATTTTTATAATAAATTTTGATTGTCTGGAAAATTTTCTGTTTTGGAAGTCTAGAAAATTCAAAAGAAAAACAGAGATAACTGGTTCTTCCAAGTGAATTACCAATTGTTGTGGCCAGCAACAACCCCCCTCTTATTTAGTATTAGTGATAATAATAAATAAGTGGGGACCCGTAGTTTAAAAATCCAAAAAAAGTTAATTAGTGTTTGTTTTCCTTTTTCAAAAAACTTAATATCATAAACTTAGGGAAATTCCTTAGAAAATCTTTAAAAAGACTTAAGTTTTATGATAGTATTGAATAAAATAATTCTTTAAGGAATATCGCATCGCAATAGGATAATGAATGCCTCTTTATGAGAGGAATTTTAAAAGTGTGATGAGAAACTACGCGCTAAAAGAAAATTCATCGCATCGCAAGTTTCAGATATCATATTTTATGCTGAGAAACCTCAAAACACCGATGTGGGATAACATATATCGCAAATCGCATTTCGAAGAAAATACACTAACGGATGTTTGTCATATGTTCTATTCTGTGATTTTGCGATATTGCGATATGTTGATCTCGCAATGATACGATACTGCGCTATGGAAATTTTTAGAGATTACGATCTGCGATATTGCGATTTTCCGATTTCGCGATAATACGATGTGGCGCTATTATGATATTACAATTGCAATTTTCGAAATTGCGATTTGTGATATTGCGATATTGCAAGACAAATCGCAGATCGCCTTATCACAGACTTTTGAGGCTCTTTGTATGAAAAATCTCTCCATAAATCAAGACTATGTTATGCACTTTAATGTTTAATCAATGAATCGATTGTCACTCATTAATGAAAAATGGTTTTGTTCTAATTAAAGAAGTGATTTCACGTAATGTGATATATTTCATAGCTCTTCAGCATTTAAAACTTTCCATCACCTTTTTCATATCATTACTCTCACTTGATTCGTAAACCGCAGGCGCGAAGAACAAAGGACTATACAAAGCGATATTCAGAGTAGTATGGGAAAGAAGGACAAAGCTCCGAGTTTTGAAAGTAAAGAGATGGCATCATTATACACATATACCGCCTGCAACAAAGATGTTGGTATCACCACTTGGGATGGCATGCATAATTTGCTTGAAGAGGAGAACCCTAGAGTAATGAATGTTTCGGCTACTGTGGGATCAAGTGATTCTTCTGAAGCATCTCTTACAGAGTTAGCTTGTTCATTTTTGCACCGGATAGCAGCAAGACCGAAAATTCTCCCATATACAGACATGGTGAAATGGGTGCTGGATAGCACTGATATTACAGACAGACAGTTCAAGACTCAGGGGCAAGAGCTCATTGGCTCATTCACTCCATAAGATTTAAGGCTTATGTATCATTTGCCGGAGCCACAGGAAACTTACAACAAACATTTTATGGAGAAGTTTGCTAAGGAAAATGAAAACCTAGCAGAATGCACCAAGGAGTGGTCTAGAAGAGACAAACCACTAAAGAAAGATAAACACGGTATGTACAGTACTGGTTCTCTCACTTCTTTGTATTGTTTCATTGCTGCTATGCTATGTAGGCTTTTTGGAAAGCCTGACATTAATAAGTTTTCACCTGAATGGCTACCGTTGTTAAATGCTGCTGTTAATGCTACCATTGTGGATTGGGCTAAAATTTTGTTTGATAACTTAGCCACGACTATTTTCAATTATCAGTCTAAACGAACTGTCTCTCAGAGGATTTATCCTCATTTTTACTTAGCTGCCTATTTGATGGATTCAATCTGCTTTGTTTCTAAGTTTCCTTTAATGGGTTGGCAATGGACAATTCAAGATCCTCCACCCATTCATTTTTATCCTAAGGAATTGTGGGATTCAAAGTTCTTTCCCCATTTTTACAAGATTTTCCATGGCATTATGTTACCACTATACAGAATGTTGTATAATAAGGATGCTGCAAGATTTTCTCCTGAAGCAGAAGTAGACATGCTCCCTGTCGCAAGATGGTTTGGAGAAGAATTTTTTACCTATGTTAGGGTTTTTCGAAGTTCTGCTTCTCCTCATATTTTACCTCTGTATGTTCCGGATAAACTCCTGGTCAAGGAAATTGCATATCAAACCCGTGGAGAGGGAGGTTTGACCAAAGATTTAAAAGATAAAAAGAAGGCCATATGGCCACAATTTCCTATGGCCTGCGGAGCATTTTCATTATTTGATGTTGGTCATGCATTTAATGAAGTAAACAATATTACATGTTTACAATTATTCAAGTTCTCAAGAAGTCTATTCGACCCGTATGATGTTGTTAAGGATTTCACCACTGTAGTCAAGGTGAGAATATTTGCTAAAGAAGATGATTTGTTTGATGATATGTTTGAAGGAAAATGCACATTTAAAGAGATCCTACATTCAGCTCAAACAAATTTTTCTCTAGAAGAATTCCAAGAGTTTAAGATGTACAGAGAAAGGATTTTTACCACTATTCCTTTGGATAATTTGCGTTTCGAACCCTCAAGGGAACCAACTCCTAGTGTTAGTCTAAGTGTAAGTTCAACTTCAGACAAATCTAAGTCAAAGTCCGAAAAAGAAACCTCTGAACACTCTAAAAAGTATGATAATGATCAGGATAAAAGTGAAGAGTCAGTAAAGGATACTACCCAATCAAAAAAACTCTCTCAGCAACTGATTTCAACCACTCCGCAGTTAAATCTTCCCCCTCTCATTATACAGCAACTATCCATCAGAACTGAATTGGATAAGGAATGGGAAACATTTAATGAATTGATTAACATTGAAGGAAAAAACACACAGACTCCTGTAAGTAATGTACAGACAGTAAAAGTTTTAGTTACAGGAATAAGTGCCAATGTCACAGAAACAGAAGATATCCCCATTACTTCATTCTCTGAGCTGATGCTCAAAATAGAGGAAATTCCTCCTCTGGATATATTCTATAGTCCACAACATAAAGCAGTAGTAAGAAAACAAAGGAAGAAGAGGAAACTAGAAAGTGTAATCTCTACTGATGTAGAACAATTGGATGTTTTATGGAAAGATCCTACTACTAATCCAACTGAAAATATTACTAAATTATCTCAGATTACAGGAGAATATGCCTCTGTAGCCATCGACAAAGAATCTGACGTAAGGCAATTATTGAATGAAAAAGAAGATCAAATACAGGGTCTGCAACAACAATTACAACAGGCCAATTCTAACAGTGAAGCACAGATACAACTTAAAAAATTACAGCAAGAGTTTCAACAAATGAAAGTTGGATATCAGAATAATTTGGCTGAGAAAGAGAAACAAATAAATATTATGCAAGAGATGCACAAAGATGAACCCAAGATCACAAAATTTATTACAAAGTCTGTTTCCTTGAATAAACAACTACTGCAACAACAAGATATATTATGCCAGAAAATCTCACAATGGAACACTTTTTGTGAAGAATGTGATAAAATCACTAATCATGTTGTAGAATTACGACATAATTATGATTTAACTAATGAAAGAGTTACTGACTATTTGGCTTGGAAAAAGACAGAGGAAGGAAAAATGACAGGAGCACCAATCATCAATGACAGTCAGAAAGAAATTCTCTTCAATAATTGGGATGCACAGATCAAAATTGCAGAACAAGCAGCGGAAGAAGTAGCTACACTAGCAAGCAATATCGTTGATTGTGTAAATGAAAATTTTCACAAGGAAAATTTAATTTTAGAAACTACTCCAGGATACTTACCACAAGCACAACAAATGCAAACAGAGTGGAAACAGAAAGCTGAAGAAAAGGCAGAGTCGATTAAAGGATTAACAAAGTTAAATTGGGATTCTTACTGGGAATTTCTGGTAAAACCACACAGTCAATGCAACGCTCTCAATTGCATCATCAATTCTGCCGAGAAGATGGCGCCAACACTCGCCGATTCCGTTTCTCAGGACAGTTAAAATCTGAAGTCGGCCAGCCTCCTCTTCTCAAATCAATGCTGAATGCTTGCGAATTCAAAGATCAGATTCATAAGTAGTTAGTTGATAGTTTTAAATTTTAGATTTAGTATTAGTTTTACTTTATTTTTTCCTAGAAGAAGGACGGTTATTTAAACCATATCCTACATTTTTGTAATAAGTTATTTTTAGATTTAGTTAGTAATATTTAAACCCTTCTCATGCATTTAGAGAAGGGTCCTGAAATTTGTCAAAAACTTCTCCCTAACACCTACAACTGCACCCTTCGTGAGGATGTTTTGATAAATGAATGGAACATGATTTATTGATATCCGCTTTTAATATCTCTGCCATCATGTTGTAGACTCTTTGTACTCTTAGAGGATGTTGGATTAAGAAGAGATAAGTCATTATTGCTTTTAGCTCATGAGTAGAACTAGTTATAAATGGTACTTTTATCTCTTAACTATTTCTGCCCCTCTGTTAAAGTGATATTCATGTTCATTTATTTATATATTGATGTTTGAATGCTTGAGTTATCATTTGGCACTTTTGTACAGTGATAGCTATTTATTTATGCTTAATGTATGAATAGCTTATCATGCGATATATTTTTCACAACTGTTTCATCTAACTTTTTATATGAAATGGTTTATCTTTATTGAATTCTTTTCTTATAATAGTTGAATGATCTTTATTACCAATTGTTATTTGAAATCATTTTAGTCCGCATAAATAGAAATATTACATCCCAAATTATTTTAGAATTAGATATTTCTGTTTAAATTAGAATATAATTTGCATATGATTAGATTAGAAATAGAATAAAAGTATTTCACTTAGGAAATTTAGGAAAGAAATATCAATTCTCAAAACATGCACACACATATTGGGAAACTGGTCCCATCATCCCTAGTCGGACCCACTACACTAAACGGAAAAGGAACTGGTAACCAAGGTCCGGACCGGGTGGGTATCCCCCTTGTTGTAAGACCCAATTTTCAGGGCTTCAACATATTTGGTGCTAGAAGGAGGGCCACGAAGTATGAATGGCAAGTAAATCAAAATCCAAATACCATTATGAGAGTAAATCGCCCTCACCATCTTCCCCGTCTTCTCCATCGCACATAGAGTTTTTAAATCTAGAGCCAGAAGTCGAAAGAAAAACATCCACTTCCACAAACCCTGAATTTTCAGAAGAATCTGCTATTGAACCACCTGAAGTTGAATCCTTGATTCATAAACTTCAGCAATTTTCAATATCACCTCAAAGATCTGATAAATCTCAAGGTAGTGTGACTTCGAAATATAATCCTACTCATTCTCTTACTAGATTACAAAGCGAGAAGCTTGGCATTCATCCAACTGAGTTACCTCTACCTACAAGGAAGAGAGCAAGGAAATCACCTAAAGGTTCTGATAGTTAGACTCTTTCATCATCATCATCCATTTCAACCTCTTCACCACGAAGTCAACCATCCACCCCTCCACTCCAGATTACTACCCATCAGTCCACTCAAACTTCCACATCTCATTCTCAAACATCTGGAATCGTAATATCCTCATCTTCCCAATCACAGGCCTCATCTTCTACACTTTCCTCTGTTAGTAGTTCAGCGATGGCCCAAATGCCATGGAATAATCCAGGGGTAGTCCTAATTCCTGCACCGTTGAGTCAATTACCAGCCCATCCTGAAAAATGGCCGCCTAAGTTTAATCCTGAAGTAGGCATGCTAGCAGAAGAACATAGAAACACCTTTACGCTGTCCATAAATATCAATGGAGTTATTAATGAAGATGTTGTTGTCCGACTTTTTCCTCGTACTCTACAAGGAGCAGCCGGATCATGGTATTTCTCATTACCATCTGGATCTATTACTAGTTGGGATATTTTCCAAGATAAATTTTTGACTAAATTTGGTGATGACAGGTCTATAACAACATTGATCAATGATTTGTCTAATCTTAGAGCTGAGTCAAAAGAGCCTATCAAGGATTTTAACTCACGTTTCAATAAACTGTTAAACAAAATTCCTACTACTTCCAAGCCTAGTGAAGAAGTGCGAAGTGAATGGTACATTTATGCTTTACCATCAAACATAGCAATCTTCATTGATAGGGCTAACAAAACAACTTTAGCAGAAAATATGAAGGAAGAAATAACGGTAGAGAAATGTATCACAGCCCTAGAAAAGAAAAATACGATAGAAGAACGAAAATCCAAGAAGGTTACTTTTAAGGAAGACCCCAAGAAAAAACAATCGAAAGATCCATTTGATTCAGAAGGATTGCTGAAAGTTTTGAAAACCATGTTTAACGAAATGGTTGACATTAAGAAACAAGTGGCAGAAACATCTTCTAAAAAATCTTTCAAGCCTTTTAGAAGAAATCCTTCAACTGATCCAAAGCCACCAAATTCTATTACTAATGTTGAATCAGAAGAAGAAGAAGAGGAAACTGTTACTGAAGAAACTACCGATGAAGAAGAAGTTGTAGAAGTACAAGGTATGTGGGATTTCATCCTCCCAGATGAGGAAGATCAAGAAGCATCTCCGGTTGGCACTCGAAGTAGAAATCAACTTGATCCTCCTCAACCTACTCCTAAGCCAAAAAACGCAAGCTCAATGACTAAGGAGAAAGTTGCACCCAAGAAAACGACATCTAAAGAAATTCAAACCAGCCCAGTCCAAACAGATTCATCAACTCCATCTAAAACACTGATTGTTTCGGATGAAATGGAGTATAATATCATAGATGATATGAAGAAGACTAGGGCTAACATCACTTTTTATGAATTGAGCAAATTAAAAAACCAGCAAAAGGTACTTTTGAAAGAATTACATGCTGTACCAGAAAAACCTCTGCCTGATCCTGTAATCTCTCAAGCTTCCAACGAGATGGGAAGACCTCCAACTAATGCGATTAGCAAAGTTGATCTAGAAAATATCGCTTTAATTGGAGTAAGGTCAAGATCTCATACTCTTCCATTTCTTCTTACTTATGAAGTTTTCAATAAAAAATTGCATAATTGTTTACTGGATTCTGGAGCTTCATCTAATATTCTACCAAAATCAGTATTTGTAAAATTGAACATTTAACCACAAAAGTCTGTTGTGCACATAGTCCAGCTAGATCGATCGCAAGTTGAAGTGATTGGCGAATTAAATCAGGTTACCATAAGGTTGTCATTGAATCCAAAGGTATGTCAAGTTATTGATATTTTAGTTGCAGATATTCCAGAATTTTATGGCTTAATTCTCAGCAGAGATTGGTCAGAAAAAATTCATGGATACTTTGCAACTGATTGGTCACACATGTGGCTTCCTTACAATGGTAAACCAAATCAGATAAAGGTTGAGCGAGAAAAGCATCAGAAATACATAGTAACAGAATTGGAAGGAGAAAATGAACCGGTTGCATACAACAATAATATCATTGGCAATTATTCAGTTGATTCTTTCTTAGGAAATTTCAATGCTCATACTTCACCTTAGTTAGAAAATTCTGTTTTATCTCAGATAGAAATTTTTTCTTAAACAGATAGTTCTAAATGCATTAATTTTGTAGATACTCCTGTAAATAAATCTTTATTTTGGAAGTTATTTTTTGATGGTTCTAAGTCTAATGAAGGAGCAGGAGCAGGGTGTGTGTTGGTTAGTCTAGAGGGAAACAAAATTATGCTAACTTGCAGACTCGAGTTCGATTGCGCCAATAATACCGCAGAATACGAGGCCTTAGTCCAAGGATTATACAAAGCAATCAGATTAGATATCAAATATATACAAGTTTTCGGAGATTCTGAAATTGTAATCAAATAGGTACGTAATACCATAAATTGTTTATCAGGTCATTTAAAGCATTATCAATCTTTAGTTGAAGATCTGATTGAACATTTTATAGCATTTAATATTTCATCAATTCCCAGAATCCAGAATGCTAGTGCAGACCTCCTAGCCAATGTAGCCTCCAAAATTATTCCTTCAGAAGACTATAGCCCTGATCGATTTTCAATCGAATTAATATTTAGACCCTCGATTCCTGATAACATTAATAATTGGAGAATTTTTAATGATGATCCTGATATTATAAATTTTCTCACATCTGAAGGATCTTACACCAATCAGATAATTGATGAAGACCAACATGATAGACAATTGCAACAAGATAGCACCAATAATTCTGTGCCAAAGTCAGTAGTCAAGTTAGAAGACCTTTATGATTTGAAAGATCGATTCAAAAGATTTACCAATTCAAAATTGCAAAGTTCAACTTTGAATTATGAATTAGTAAATCTAGGAACTGATACCAAACCACAGAATATCAACCTAGACCTTGGTCTAGCTCCTGAAGAAAAATTAGAGTACGTTCGTCTTTTGAAACAATATAAAAGTGTCTTTGCTTGGAACTACGATGAACTCAAAACTTATGACACTTATATCATCCAACATACTATCCCAATGATAAATGATGAAAAACCTGTCGAACAAAAGTTGAGAAAGATCCATCCCAATCTAAAAAATCAAATCAAATCTGAACTCAATAAGTTATTGAAAGCAAAGATTATTTTTCCCGTCCGAAATTCTAAATGGGTTTCAAATATGGTTCCTATTAGAAATAAGAACGGAGACATTAGAATTTTCATTGACTTTCGAAATCTTAATAAAGCCTGCCAAAAAGATAATTTTCCTTTGCCTCCTATGGAGCAAATATTACAGGCAGTTGCAGGATCAGAATTAATGTCTTTCTTAGATGGTTTCTCTGGCTACAACCAAGTATTGGTCAATCCTGATGATCAATTTAAAACTACATTTAGAACCAAATGGGGCACTTATGCATATCAAAAGATGCCTTTTGGTCTAATCAATGCTGGTGCCACATTTCAGAGAGCCATGGACATCACTTTCAAGGGATTAGTTAACAAATCAGTGGTAATTTACTTGGATGATATAACTGTATATTCCAAGAAATGAAGCAATCATCTTAGAGGTTTGAAGTAGATCTTCCAAAGTTGTCAAAGGTATGGAATTTCACTTAATCTGAAAAAATATTTTTTTGCATTAAGTGAAGGAAAAATTCTTGGATTCATAGTATCAAAATCTGGAATTCATATTGATCCTGATAGAATCAAGGAAATTTCTAAAATACCCCTACCTCACAACAAGAAGGCTATGCAATCTTTTCTTGGCCAGATTAATTTTGTAAAGAGATTTGTGACAGATTTTTCAAGAATTGTACCTCCTTTACAAGCAATGATTAAAAAGAATTCAAAATTCAAATGGGGCCAAAACAAATACGAGGCATTCAATCTGATCAAACAAGCAATTGTTAACGCTCCATCTTTAGCAACTCCAAATTTTTCCGATCCTTTTATTTTGTATACATTTGCCTCTGATAAATCTTATGCTGCGATACTCACTAAAAAAAAACAGGATAAGGCAGAAGCCCAAATTGCTATTTTCAGTTCAAATTTACAGGGATCTGAGTTGAATTATTCAGATGTGGAGAAACAAGCTTATGCTATTTTCAAAGCAATTAAATATTTCAGACCCTTTTTACTTAAAACCCATACAAAAATCATAGTACCGTTTCCAGCGGTAAGAAATCTTTTAGTTCAAAAAGATGTGGGTGAGAAAAGAGCCAATTGGGTTACTGCCTTACAAGAATATGATTTAGAAATCAAACTAGCAAGTATTTTAAGAGGGAAAGGCTTTTGAAAAATATTAGCTGGAGCATCACTTATTTCTGAAAAATCATCTGCAGAGATACAAACGTATGACGTAAGCCTAAACGATGTTGAATCATTATATGCTAATATCATTTTTTATCTAAATAATGGATATTCTCCTCCAAATCTCGATTACACTAAGAAAAGAGCTTTAAGGTTGAAGGCTAAACAATATCAGCTTGTGAATGATGTTCTTTTTAGAATGAATTATGATTCTTTTCTTCTTAGATGTCTGGAGAAATATGAAGCTGAAAAAGTCTTGCAGGAACTTCACGTTGGGCCAGCAGGTGGACATTATGCTAGAGATACTACTGCACATAAAATCCTTCGCGCAGGCTATTATTGACCCACATTATTCAAAGATTCACATAACTACGTCAGGAAATGTCAAGTTTGTCAAACCGTTGCTGGAAGACAAAAGAAACCATCATTGCCATTACAACCAGTCAACATTGAGCAGCCTTTTGATCAATGGGGATTTGATATAATAGGTGAGATTGTTCCTCATTCTTCTAAGCAACATAGGTATATCATTACAACAACTGATTATTTCACTAAACGGGTAGAAGAAGTACCTCTCAAGAATGCTAATGCTGAAAATATCATCGAATTCATAGATCAGTTCATAATCACCAGGTTTGGTTTACCTTCTGCTTTAATGTTTGATAATGCATCATTTTTTTCTGGTAATGCTAAGACTGAATTTGCACTCAAGATAGGTTTCAAACTTAAATACTCTGCCAATTATTATCCACAGGGAAATGGGTTAGCTGAATCCACAAATAAAAGATTAGTCAAAATCATTAAGCGAACCATTGATAAAAATCATAAAAATTGGCATAAGTCTTTAATATATGCTTTATGGGCAGATCGGATAACACAAAAAGCTTCCATTGGCACTTCTCCCTTTAATTTGGTTTATGGGAAAGAAGTGGTTCTTCCAACTCATCTAGCAATTCCTTCTTTGGCCTTAGTTCAATACATTGATGAAACACCAACTTCTTCTTTACAACTAAGACAACTAGAAATAATTAAGCTAGAAGAACAAAGAGAACAGGCTAAAATAACTCATGCTCATCACCAAGCATTAGTCAAAGCTTCTTTTGATTCAAACATGATATCCAAAAAGGACTTTCAGGTCGGAGATTTAGTTTTAAAATGGGACAAGGCTCATGAGGAAAAAGAGAAACATACAAAATTTCAACGAATGTGGCTTGGTCCTTTCCAAATTGCAGAAATCATAGGTCCATCTACTTTTATGTTGCAGGATTTAACAGGAAAAAGTGAGTCTTTACCTGTTAATGGAAAGATCCTCAAAAAATATTTTCCATAGGAGATTATTCTTCTATTCTGTATATTAGTTTTCTTTACTTTCATAATAAAACCAGTTTTTAATGGTTACATTTGAAATTCACGAAAAAGATAAAAATTCTCTTTTAAATTTTATTTTTTCACTTGTATAAATAGAATTCTTTTAGCAAATTGATCATTATTATTTAAAGATACAGTTAAAAGCTTTAGCCTAGAAATGATACTAATTTCAACTTTGTGAATTTTGATAAAAAACGACCTCTAGCAGGAAAATGTTTTATATCAGTCTAATGAAAGGTATCAATAACAAAATGAATATTCTCTGTAGAAAATTTCTTTCCAAAAAACTCTATTATTGTCGTCCAGAGCTATCTTAAGGAAACAATGAATTCCTCCCCACCTAGAAAATTACAATGTTCAGGGAATAATCCAATGATACACTTTATCTTAAAGAGTAAGAGGTCTCATCACGAGCCAACTTATCATGATCATAGATATTATAGCTTGCTGACATTGCCAATACTGCATACCATAACAGGGCAATGACTCAAGATTATTGCAATCAAAAGACAAGGGGTCTCATCACGAGCCAACTTGTTCAGCAAAGTTATAAATCATGTGAATGGCATTGTCATAAATTGGCTACCAAACCAAGACATTGTTCTTTAAGAATAAAAAAGAAAAATAAAAGCAATAAGTGTGAATATGGATTTCTCTTTGAAAATTGCATATTTCTCTAAGTAGGACACAGGATCATTGATGGGTAACAGGTAACCCTGTCGAGGCTATAGACGCCTGCTGGTAGCAGTGGCTCTACCTATGAAAAATGAGCATATATATAACTAATTTACAAAGAAGTCTTTGTTTTTATCTTTATAAACCAAGTAATGTCTGATGTAGATACAAAGACTAGCTTGAGGAAATGAATAGTCAAAATTGAATATATAATAAATGAAATATCATTAATAGATAAAAGCATAATGTACTTTGTCTTTTTATAATAAAGTTTGATTGTTTGGAAAATTTTCTATTTTGGAAGTCTAGAAAATTCAAAAGAAAAAAAGAGATAACTGGTTCTTCCAAGTGAATCGCCAATTGTTGTGGCCAGCAACAACCCCCTTCTTATTTAGTATTAGTGATAATACTAAATAAGTGGGGACCCTTAGTTTAAAAATCCAAAAAAAGTTAATTAGTGCTTGTTTTCCTTTTTCAAAAAACTTACTATCATAAACTTAGGGAAATTCCTTAGAAAATCTTTAAAAAGACTTAAGTTTTATGATAGTAATGAATAAAATCATTCTTTAAGGAATATCGCATCACAATAGGATAATGAATGCCTCTTTATGAGCAGAATTTTAAAAGTGCGATGAGAAACTATGCTCTAAAAGAATATTCATCGCATCGCAAGTTTCAGATATCATATTTTATGCTGAGAAACATGAAAACACCTATGTGGGATAACATATATCGTAAATCGCATTTCGCAGAAAATACACTAACAGATGTTTGTCATATATTCTATTATGTGATTTTGCGATATTGCGATATTGCGATATGGCGATCTCGCAATGATACGATACTGCGCTATGGAAATTTTTAGAGATTACGATCTGCGATATTGCGATTTTGCGATTTCGCGATGATACGATGTGGCGCTATTATGATATTACAATTGCAATTTGCGAAATTGCGATTTGCAATATTGCGATTTTGCGATATTGCGAGACAAATCACAGATCGCCTTATCATAGAATTTTGAGGCTCGTTGTACGAAAAAGCTCTCCATAAATCAATACTCTGTTATGCGCTTTAATGTTTAATCAATGAATCGATTGTCACTCATTAATGAAAAATGGTTTTGTTCTGATTAAAGAAGTGATTTCACGTAATGTGATTTATTTCATAGCTCTTCAGCATTTAAAACTTGCCGTCACCTTTTTCATATCATTACTCTCACTTAATTCGTAAACCGCAGGCGCGAAGAACAGAGGACTATACAAAGCGATATTCAGAGTAGTATGGGAAAGAAGGACAAAGCTCCGAGTTCTGAAAGTAAAGAGATGGCATCATTATACACAGATACCACCTGCAACAAAGATTCTGGTATCACCACTTGGGATGGCATACATAATTTTCTTGAAGAGGAGAACCCCAGAGTAATGAATGTTTCGGCTACTGCAGGATCAAGTGATTCTTCTGAATCATCTCTTACAAAGTTAACTTGTTCATTTTTGCAACGGATAGCAGCAAGACCGAAAATTATCCCATATATAGACATGGTGAAATGGGTGCTGGATAGCACTGATATTACAGACAAACAGTTCAAGACTCAGGGGCAAGAGCTCATTGGCTCATTCACTCCAGAAGATTTAAGGCTTATGTATCATTTTCCGGAGCCACAGGAAACTTACAACAAACAGTTTATGGAGAAGTTTGCTAAGGAAAATGCAAACCTAGCAGAATGCACCAAGGAATGGTCCAAAAGAGATGAACCACTGAAGAAAGATAAACATGGTATGTACAGTATTGGTTCTCTCACTTCTATGTATTGTTTCACTGCTGCTATGCTATGTAGGCTTTTTGGAAAGCATGACATTAATAAGTTTTCACATGAATGGCTACCGTTGTTAAATGATGTTGTTAATGCTACCATTGTGGATTGGGCTAAGATTTTGTCTGATAACTTAGCCACGACTATTTTCAATTATCGGTCTAAACGAACTCTCTCTCAGAGGATTTATCCTCCTTTTTACTTAGCTGCCTATGTGATGGATTCAATCTTCTTTGTTTCTAAGTTTCCTTTAATGGGTTGGTAATGGACAATTCAAGATCCTCTACCCATTCATGTTTATCACAAGGAATTGTGGGATTCAAAGTTCATTCCCCATTTTTACAATATTTTCCATGGCATTATGTTACCACTGTACAGAATGTTGTATAATAAGGATGCTCCAAGATTTTCTCCTGAAGCAGAAGTAGACATGCTCCTTGTCGCAAGATGGTTTGGAAAAGAATTGTTTACCTATGTTAGGATTTTTGGAAGTTCTGCTTCTCCTCATGTTTTACCTCTGTATGTTCCGGATAAACTCCTGGTCCCAGAAATTGCATATCAAACCTGTGGAGAGGGAGGTTTGAACAAAGATTTAAAAGATAAAAAGAAGGCCATCTGGCCACAATTTCCTGTGGCCTGCGGAGCATTTTAATTATTTGATGTTGGTCATGCATTTAAGGAAGTAAACAATATTACATGTTTACAATTATTCAATTTTTCAACAAGGTTATTCGACCCGTATGATGTTTTAAGGATTTCACCACTGTATTCAAGGTGAGAATATTTGCTAAAGAAGATGATTTGTTTGATGATATGTTTGAAGGAAAATGCACATTTAAAGAGATCCTACATTCAGCTCAAACACAGTTTTCTCCGGAATAATTCCAAGAGTTTAAGATGTACAGAGAAAGGAGGTTGACCACTATTCGTTTGGATAATTTACGTTTGGAACAGTTAAGGGAACCAACTCCTAGTGTTAGTCTAAGTGGAAGTTCAACTTCAAACAAATCTAAGTCAAAGTCTGAAAAAGAAACCTCTGAACACTCTAAAAAGTCTGATAATGATCAAGATAAAAGTGAAGGGTCAGTAAAGGATACTGCTGAATCAAAAGAACTCTCTGAACAACAGATTTCAACCACTCCGGAGTTAAATCTCCCCCCTCTCATTGTACAACAACCATCCATCAGAACTGAATTGGATAAGGAATGGGAAACATTTAATGAATTGATTAACATTGAAGGACAGAACACACAGACTCATGTAAGTAATGTACAGACAGTAAAAGGTTTAGTTACAGGAATAAGTGCCAATGTCACAGAAACAGAACATATCCCCATTACTCCATCCTCTGAGCTGATGCTAAAAATAGAGGAAATTCCTCCTCTGGATATATTCTATATTCCACAACATAAAGCATTAGTAAGAAAACAAAGGAAGAAGATGAAACTAGAAAGTGTAATCTCTACTGATGCAGAACAATTGGATGTTTTATGGAAAGATCCTACTACTAATCCAACTGAAAATATTACTAAATTATCTCAGATTACAGGAGCATATGCCTCTGTAGCCATCGAAAAAGCATCTGAGGTAAGGAAATTATTGAATGAAAAAGAAGATAAAATACAGGTTCTGCAACAATAATTATAACAGGCCAATGCTAACAGTGAAGCACAGATACAACTTAAAAAATTACAGCAAGAGTTTCAACAAATGAAAGTTGGATATCAGAATAATTTGGTTAAGAAAGAGAAACAAATACAGATTATGCAAGATATGCACAAAGATGAACCCAAGATCACAGAATTTATTACAGAGACTTTTTCCTTGAATAAACAACTACTGCAACAACAAGATATATTATGCCAGAAAATCTCACAATGGAACTCTTTTTGTGAAGAAAGTGATAAAATCACTAATCATGTCGTATAATTACGACATGATTATGATTTAACTAATGAAAGAGTTACTGACTATTTGGCTTCAAAAAAGACAGAGGAAGGAAAAAGGGCAGGAGCACCAATCATCAATGACAGTCATAAAGAAATGCTTTTCAATAATTAGGATGCACAGATCAAAATTGCAGAACATGCAGCGGAAGAAGTAGCTACAGTAGCAAGCAATATCATTAATTGTGTAAATGAAAATCTGCACAAGGCAAATTTCATTTCAGAAACTACTCCAGGATACTTACCAAAAGCAGAGCAACTACAAACAAAGTGGAAACAAAAAGCTGAAGAAAAGGTAGAGTCGATTAAAGGGTTAACAAAGTTAAATTAGGATTCTTACTGTGCATTTCTGGTAAAATTACACAGTCAATGCAGCACTCTCAATTGCATCATCAATTCTTCCGAGAAGATGGTGCCAGTACTTGTCGATTCCATTTTCTCAGGACAGTTAAAATCTGAAGTCGGCCAGCCTCCTCTTCTCAAATCAATGCTGAATGCTTGCGAATTCAAAGATCAGATTCATAAGTAGTTAGTTGATAGTTTTAAATTTTAGATTTAGTATTAGTTTTACTTTCTTTTTTCCTAGAAGAAGGACTGTCATTTAAACCGTATCCTACATTTTTGTAATAAGTTATTTTTAGATTTAGTTAGTAATATTTAAACCCTTCTCATGCATTTAGAGAAGGGTCCTGAAATTTGTCAAAAATTTGTCCTCAGAACATGCACTTTTGCACTCTCAGAGGAGGTTTTGATAAATTAATGTAATAGGATTTATTGATATCTACGTTTAATATCTACTACTGATGTTGCACTTTTGTACTCTTAGTGGATGTTGGATTAAGAAGAGATAAGTCATTATTGCTTTTAGCTCATGAGTAGAACTAGTTATAAATGATACTTTTATCTCTTAAATATTTCTGCCGTTGTGTTAAAGTGATATTCATGTTCAGTTATTTATATATTGATGTTTGAATGCTTGAGTTATCATTTGGCACTTTTGTACGATGATAGATATTTATTTATGCTTAATGTATGAATAGCTTATTATGCGATATGTTTTTCACAACTGTTTCATCTAAATTTTTATATGAAATGGTTTATCTTTATTGAATTCTTTTCTTATAACAGTTGAATGATCTTTATTACCAATTGTTATTCGAAATCATTTTAGATCGCATAAATAAAAAGACTACATCCCGGGTTAGTTTAGAATTAGATATTTCTGTTTAAATTAGAATATAATTTTCATATGATTAGATTAGAAATAGAATAAAAGCATTTCACTTAGGAAATTTAGGAAAGAAATATCAATTCTCAAAACACACACATACATATTGGGAAACTGGTCCCATCATCCCCAGTCGGACCCACTACACCAAAAGAAAAAGTAACTGCTAACCAAGGTCCAGACTGGGTGGGTATCCCCCTTGTTGTAAGACCTAATTTTCGGGGCTTCAACATATTTGGTGCTAGAAGGAGGGCCACGAACTATGAATGGCAAGTAAATCAAAATCCAAATACCATTATGAGAGTAAATTTCCCTCACCATCTTCCCCGACTTCTCCATCGCACATAGAGTTTTTAAATCTAGAGCCAGAAGTTGAAAGAACAACAGCCACTGCCACGAACCCTGACTTTTCAGAAGAATATGCTATTGAACCTCCTGAAGTTGAATCCTTGATTCATAAACTTCAGCGATTTTCAATATCACCTCAAAGATCTGATAAATCTCAAGGTAGTGTGACTTCGTAATATAATCCTGCTCATCCTCTTACCAGATTACAGAGCGAGAAGCTTGGCATTCATCCAACTGAGTTACCTCTACCTACAAGGAAGAGAGCAAGGAAATCACCTAAAAGGTCTGATAGTGAGACTCTTTCATCATCATCATCCATTTCAACCTCTTCATAGTGAAGTCAACCATCCAACCCTCCACTCCAGATTACTGCCCATCAGTCCACTCAAACTTCCACATCTCATTCTCCAACATCTGGAATCATAATATCCTCATCTTCCCAATCACAGGCCTCATCTTCTACACTTTCCTCTGTTAGTAGTTCAACGATGGCCCAAATTCCATGGAATAATCTAGGGGCAGTCCTAATGCCTGCACCCTTGAGTCAATTACCAGCCCATCCTGAAAAATGGCTGCCTAAGTTTAATCCTGAAGCAGGCATGCTAGCAGAATAACATATAAACAACTTTATGCTGTCCATAAATCTCAATGGAGTTATTAATGAAGATGTTGTTGTCTGAATTTTTCCCTATACTCTACAAGGAGCAGCCGGATCATGGTATTTCTCATTACCATATGGATCTATTACTAGTTGGGATATTTTCCAAGATCAATTTTTGACTAAATTTGGTGATGACAGGTCTACAGCAACGTTGATCAATGATTTGTATAATCTTAGATCTGAGTCAAAAGAGCCTATCAAGGATTTTAACTCACGTTTCAATAAACTGTTAAACAAAATTCCTACTACTTCCAAGCCTAGTGAAGAAGTGCGAAGTGAATGGTACATTTATGCTTTACCATCAAACATAGCAATCTTCATTGATAGGGCTAACAAAACAACTTTAGCAGAAAATATGAACGAAGCAATAGCGGTAGAGAAACGTATCATAGCCCTAGAAAAGAAAAATGCGATAGAAGAACAAAAATCCAAGAAGGTTACTTTTAAGGAAGACCCCAAGAAAAAACAATCAAAAGATCCATTTGATTTAGAAGGATTGCAGAAAGTTTCGAAATCATGTCTAACGAAATGGTTGACATTAAGAGACATGTGGCAGAAACATCTTCTAAAAAATCTTTCAAGCCTTTTAGAAGAAATCCTTCAACTGATCCAAAGCCAACAAATGCTATTACTAATGCTGAATCAGAAGAAGAAGAAGAGGAAACTGCTACTAAAGAAACTACCGATGAAGAAGAAGTTGTAGAAGTACAAGGTATGTGGGATTTCATCTTCCCAGATGAGGAAGATCAAGAAGCATCTCCATTTTGCACTCGAAGTAGAAATCAACTTGATCCTCCTCAACCTACTCCTAAGCCAAAGATCGCAAGCTCAATGACTAAGGAGAAAGTTGCAGCCAAGAAAACGACATCTAAAGCAATTCAAACCAGCCCAGTCCAAACAGATTCATCAACTCCATCTAAAACACTGATTGTTTCGGATGAAATGGAGTATAATATCATAGAAGATATGAAGAAGAATAGGACTAACATCACCTTTTATGAATTTAGCAAATTAAAACACTAGCAAAAGGTACTTTTGAAAGAATTACATGCTGTACCAGAAAAACCTCTGCCTGATCCTGTAATCTCTCAAGCTTCCAACGAGATGGGAAGACCTCCAACTAATGTGATTAGCAAATTTGATCTAGAAAATATCGCTTTAATTGGAGGAAGGTCAAGATCTCATACTCCTCCATTTCTTCTTACTTATGAAGTTTTCAATAAAAATTTGCATAATTTTTTAGTGGATTTTGGAGCTTCATCTAATATTCTACCAAAATCAGTATGTGCAAAATTGAACATTCAACCAAAAAAGTATGCTGTGCGCATAGAACAGCTAGATTGATCGCAAGTTGAATTGATTGGCGAATTAAATCAGGTTACCATAAGGCTATCATCGAATCCAAAGGTATGTTAAGTTATTGATATTTTAGTTGCATATATTCCAGAATTTTATGGCTTAATTCTCAGCAGAGATTGGTTAGAAAAACTTCATGGATACTTTGCAACTGATTGGTCACACATGTGGCTTCCTTACAGTGGTAAACCAAATCAAATAAAGGTTGAGCGAGAAAAGCATCAGAAATACATAATAACAGAATTGGAAGGAGAAAATGAACCGGTTGCATACAACAATAATATCATTGGCAATTATTCAGTTGATTCTTTCTTAGGAAATTTAAATGCTCATACTTCACCTTACTTAGAACATTATGTTTTATCTCAGATATAAAATTTTTCTCAAACAGATAGTTCTAAATGCATTAATTTTGTAGATACTCCTGTAAATAAATCTTTATTTTGGAAGTTATTTTTTGATGGTTCTAAGTCTAATGAAGGAGCAGGAGCAGGGTGTGTGTTGGTTAGTCTAGAGGGAAACAAAATTATGCTAACTTGCAGACTCGAGTTTGATTGCACCAATAATACCACAGAATACGAGGCCTTAGTCCAAGGATTATACAAAGCAATCAGATTAGATATCAAATATCTACAAGTTTTCAGAGATTCTGAAATTGTAATAAGACAGGTACGTAATACTATACATTGTTTATCAAGTCATTTAAAGCATTATCAATCTTTAGTTCAAGATCTGACTGAACATTTTATAGCATTTAATATTTCATCAATTCCCAGAATCTAGAATGCTAGTGTAGACCTCCTAGCCAATGTAGCCTCCAAACTTATTCATTCAGAAGACTATAGCCATGATCGATTTTCAATCGAATTAATCTTTAGACCCTCGATTCCTGATAACATTACCAATTGGAGAATTTTTAACGATGATCCTGATATTGTAAATTTTCTCACATCTAAAGGATCTTACACCAATTAGATAATTGATGAATACCAACATGATAGACAATTGCAACAAGATAACACCAATAATGCTATGCCAAAGTCAGTAGTCAAGTTAGAAGACCTTTATGATTTGAAAGATCGATTCAAAAGATCTACCAATTCAAAATTGCAAAGTTCAACTTTGAATTATGAATTAGTAAATCTAGGAACTGATACCAAACCACAGAATATCAACCCAGGCCTTGGTCTAGCTCCTAAAGAAAAATTAGCGTACGTTCGTCTTTTGAAACAATATAAAAGTGTCTTTGCTTGGAACTACGATGAACTCAAAACTTATGACACTTCTATCATCTAACATACTATCCCAATGATAAATGATGAAAAACTTGTCCAACAAAAGTTGAGAAAGATCCATCCCAATTTAGAAGATCAGACTAAATCTGAACTCAATAAGTTCTTGAAAGCAAAGATTATTTTTCCCGTCCGACATTCTAAATGGGTTTCCAATATGGTTCCTATTAGAAAGAAGAACAGAGACATTAGGATTTGCATTGACTTTCGAAATATTAATAAAGCCTGCCAAAAAGATAATTTTCCTTTGCCTCCTATGGAGAAAATATTACAGGCAGTTGCGGGATCAGAATTAATGTCTTTCTTAGATGGTTTCTCTGGCTACAACCAAGTATTGGTCCATCTTGATGATCAATTGAAAACTACATTTAGAACCAAATGGGGCGCTTATGCATATCAAAAGATGCCTTTTGGTCTCATCAATGCTGGTGCCACATTTCAGAGAGCCGTGAACATCGCTTTCAAGGGATTAGTTAACAAATCAGTGGTAATTTACTTGGATGAGATAACTGTATATTCCAAGAAACGAAGCAATCATCTTAGATATTTGAAGCAGATCTTCCAACATTGTCAAAGGTATGGAATTTCACTTAATCTGAAAAAATCCCTTTTTGCATTAAGTGAAGGAAAACTTCTTGGATTCATAGTATCAAAATCTGGAATTCATATTGATCTTGATAGAATCAAGGAAATTTCTAAAATACCGCTACCTCACAACAAGAAGGCTATGCAATCTTTTCTTGGCCAGATTAATTTTGTAAAGAGATTTGTGCCAGATTTTTCAAGAATTGTATCTCCTTTACAAGTAATGATTAAAAAGAATTCAGACTTCAAATGGGGCCAAAACGAATACGAGGCATTCAATCTGATCGAACAAGCAATTGTTAACGCTCCATCTTTAGCAACTCCAAATTTTTTCGATCCTTTTATTTTGTATACATTTGCCTCTGATAAATCTTATGCTGCGATACTCACTCAAACAAATCAGGATAAGGCAGAAGCCCCAATTTCTTTTTTCAGTTCAAATTTACAGGGAGCTGAGTTGAATTATTCAGATGTGGAGAAACAAGCTTATGCTGTTTTCAAAGCAATTAAATATTTCAGACCCTTTTTACTTAAAACCCATAAAAAAATCATAGTACCGTTTCCAGCAGTAAGAAATCTTTTAGTTCAAAAAGATGTGGGTGAGAAAAGAGCCAATTGGGTTACTGCCTTACAAGAATATGATTTAGAAATCAAACCGGCAAGTATTGTAAGAGGGCAAGGATTTTTTAAAATATTAGCTGGAGCATCACTTATTTCTGAAAAATCATCTACAGAGATACAAATGTATGAGGTAAGCCTAAACGATGTTGAATCATTATATGCTGATATCATTTTTTATCTAAAGAATGGATATGCTCCTCCAAATCTCGATTACACTAAGAAAAGAGCTCTAAGGTTGAAGGCTAAACAATATCAACTTGTGAATGATGTTCTTTTTAGAATAAATTATGATTCTGTTCTTCTTAGATGTCTAGAGAAATCTTAAGCTGAAAAAGTCTTGCAGGAACTTCACGATGGGCCAGCAGGTGGAAATTATGCTAGAGATACTACTGTACATAAAATCCTTCGCGCATGCTATTATTGGCCGACATTATTCAAATATTCACATAACTACGTCAGGAAATGTCAAGTTTGTCAAATCACTACTGGAAGACAAAAGAAACCATCATTTCCGTTACAACTAGTCAACATTGAGCAACCTTTTGATCAATGGGGATTGGATATAATAGGTGAGATCGTTCCTCATTCTTCTAAGCAACATAGTTATATCATTACAGCAACTAATTATTTCACTAAATGGTAGAAGCAGTACCTATCAAGACTGCTAATGCTGAAAATATCATCGAATTCATAGATCAGTTCATAATCACCAGGTTTGGTTTACCTTCTTCTTTAATGTTTGATAATGCATCATATTTTTCTGGTAATCCTATGAATGAATTTTCACTCAAGAGAGGTTTAAAACTTAAATACTCTGCAAATTATTATCCACAGGGAAATGGGTTAGCTGAATCCACAAATAAAAAATTAATCGGAATCATTAAGTGAACCATTGATCAAAATCATAAAAATTGGCATAAGTCTTTAATATATGCTTTATGGGGAGATCGGATAACACAAAAAGCTTCCATTGGCACTTCTCCCTTTAATTTGGTTATGGGAAAGAAGTGGTTCTTCCAACTCATCTAGCAATTCCTTCTTTGGCCTTAGTTCAATACATTGATGAAACACCAACTTCTTCTTTACAACTAAGACAACTAGAAATAATTAAGCTAGAAGAACAAAGAGAACAGGCTAAAATAACTCATGTTCATCACCAAGCATTAGTCAAAGCTTCTTTTGATTCAAACATGATATCCAAAAAGGAATTTCAAGTCAGAGATTTACTTTTAAAATGGGACAAGGCTCATGAGGAAAAATGGAAACATACAAAATTTCAATGAATGTGGCTTGGTCCTTTCCAAATTGCAAAAATCATAGGTGGATCTACTTTTATGTTGCAGGATTTAACAGGAAAAAGTGAGTCTTTACCTGTTAATGGATAGATCCTCAAAAAATATTTTCCATAGGAGATTATTCTTCTATTCTATATATTAGTTTTCTTTACTTCCATAATAAAACCAGTTGTTAATGGTTACATTTGAAATTCATGAAAAAGATACAAATTCTCTTTTAAATTTTGTTTTTTAACTTGTATAAATAGAATTCTTTTAGAAAATTGATCATTATTATTTAAAGATACAGTTAAAAGCTTTAGCCTAGAAATGATACTAATTTCAACTTTGTAAATTTTGATAAAAAACGACCTCTAGCAGGAGAATGTTTTATATCAGTCTAATGAAAGGTATCAATAACAAAATGAAGATTCTCTGTATAAAAGTTCTTTCCAAAAAACTCTATTATTGTCGTCCAGAGCTATCTTAAGGAAACAATGACTTCCTCCCCACATAGAAAATTACAATGTTTAGGGAATAATCCAATGATACACTTTATCTTAAAGAGTAAGAGGTCTCATCACGAGCCGACTTATCATGATCATAGATATTATAGCTTGCTGACTTTGCCAATACTGCATACCATAATAGGGAAATGACTCAAGATTATTGCAATCAAAAGAAAAGGGGTCTCATCACGAGCCAGCTTGTTCATTAAAGTTATAAATCAAGTGAATGGCATTGTCATAAATTGGCTACCAAACCAAGACATTGTTCTTTAAGAATAAAAAATAAAAATAAAAGCAATAAGTGTGAATATGGACTTCTCTTTGAAAAATGCATATTTCTCTAAGTAGGATATAGGATCATTGTTGGGTAACAGGTAACCCTGTCGAGGCTATAGACGCCTGCTGGCAGCAGTGGCTCTACCTATGACAAATGAGCATATATATAACTGATTTACAGAGAAGTCTTTGTTTTTATCTTTATAAACCAAGTAATGACTGATGTAGATACAAAGACTAGCTTGAGGAAATGAATAGTCAAAATTGAATATAGAAGAAATGAAATATCATTAATAGATAAAAGCATAATGTACTTTGTCTTTTTATAATAAAGTTTGATTGTCTGGAAAATTTTCTGTTTTGGAAGTCTAGAAAATTCAAAAGAAAAACATAGATAACTGGTTCTTCCAAGTGAATCACCAATTTTTGTGGCTAGCAACAACCCCCCTCTTATTTAGTATTAGTGATAATACTAAATAAGTGGGGACCCTTAGTTTAAAAATCCAAAAAAAGTTAATTAGTGCTTGTTTTTCTTTTTCAAAAAACTTACTATCATAAACTTAGGGAAATTCCTTAGAAAATCTTTAAAAAGACTTAAGTTTTATGATAGTATTGAATAAAATCATTCTTTAAGGAATATCGCATCGCAATAGGATAATGAATGCCTATTTACGAGCGGAATTTTAAAAGTGCGATGAGAAACTACGCGCTAAAATAAAATTCATCGCATCGCAAGTTTCAGATATCATATTTTATGCTGAGAAACCTCAAAACACCGATGTGGGATAACATATATCGCAAATCGCATTTCACAGAAAATAATCTAACGGATGTTTGTCATATGTTCTATTATGTGATTTTGCGATATTGTGGTATTGCGATATGGCGATCTCGCATTGATACGATACTGCACTATGGCAATTTTTAGAGATTACGATCTGCGATATTGCGATTTTGCGATTTCGCGATGATACGATCTGGCGCTATTATGATATTACAATTGCAATTTGCGAAATTGCGATATTGCGATTTTGTGATATTGCGAGACAAATCGCAGATCGCCTTATCACAGACTTTTTAGGCTCGTTGAACGAAAAAGCTCTCCATAAATCAAGACTCTGTTATGCGCTTTAATGTTTAATCAATGAATCGATTGTCACTCATTAATGAAAAATGGTTTTGTTTTGATTAAAGAAGTGATTTCACATAATGTGATATATTTCATAGCTATTCAGCATTTAAAACTTGCCGTCACCTTTTTCATATCATTACTCTCAGTTAATTCGTAAACCGCAGGAACGAAGAACAGAGGACTATACAAAGCGATATTCAGAGTAGTATGGGAAAGAAGGACAAAGCTCTGAGTTCTGAAAGTAAAGAGATGGCATCATTATACACAGATACCACCTGCAACAAAGATGCTGGTATCACCACTTTGGATGGCATGCATAATTTTCTTGAAGAGGTGAACCCCAAAGTAATGAATGTTTCGACTACTGCGGGATCAAGTGATTCTTCTTAAGCATGTCTTACAGAGTTAGCTTGTTCATTTTTGCACCAGATAGCAGCAAGACCGAAAATTCTCCCATATACAGATATGGTGAAATGGGTGCTGGATAGCACTGATATTAAAGATAGACAGTTCAAGACTCAGGGGTAAGAGCTCATTGTTTCATTCACTCCAGAAGATTTAAGCCTTATGTATCATTTGCCGAAGCCACAGGCAACTTACAACAAATAGTTTATGGAGAAGTTTGCTAAGGAAAATGAAAACCTAGCAGAATGCACCAAGGAATGGTCTAGAAGAGACGAACCACTGAAGAAAGATAAACACAGTATGTACAGTACTGGTTCTCTCACTTCTCCGTATTGTTTCGTTGCTGCTATGCTATGTAGGATTTTTGGAAAGCTTGACATTAATAAGTTTTCACCTGAATCACTACCGTTGTTAAATGTTGTTGTTAATGCTACCATTGTGGATTGGGCTAAGATTTTTTCTGATAAATTAGCCACTGCTATTTTCAATTATCGGTCTAAACGGACTGTCTCTCAGAGGATTTATCCTCCTCTTTACTTAGCTGCCTATGTGATGGATTCAATCTGCTTTGTTTCTAAGTTTCCCTTAATGGGTTTGAAATGGACAATTCAAGATCCTCTACCCATTCATGTTTATCACAAGGAATTGTGGGATTCAAAGTTCATTCCCCATTTTTACAGGATTTTCCATGGCATTATGTTACCACTGTATAGAATGTTTTATAATAAGGATGCTCCAAGATTTTCTCCTGAAGTAGAAGTAGACATGCTCCCTGTCGCAAGATGGTTTGGGGAAGAATTTTTTACCTATGTTAGGGTTTTTGGAAGTTCTGCTTCTCCTCATGTTTTACCTCTGTATGTTCCGGATAAACTCCTGGTCCGGGAAATTGCATATCAAAACTGTGGAGAGGGAGGTTTGACCAAAGATTTAAAAGATAAAAAGAAGGCCATTTGGCCACAATTTCCTGTGGCCTGCGAAGCATTTTCATTATTTGATGTTGGTCATGCATTTAAGGAAGTAAAAAATATTACATGTTTACAATTATTCAAGTTTTCAAGAAGGCTATTCGACCTGTATGATGTTGTTAAGGATTTCACCACTACTGTCAAGGTGAGAATATTTGATAAAGAAGATGATTTGTTTGATGATATGTGTCAAGGAAAATTCACATTTAAAGAGTTCCTACATTCAGCTCAAACACAGTTTTCTCCAGAAGAATTCCAAGAGTTTAATATGTACAGAGAAAGGAGGTTGACCACTATTCCTTTGGATAATTTGCATTTGGAACGCTTAAGGGAACCAACTCCTAGTGTTAGTCTAAGTGGAAGTTCAGCTTCAGACAAATATAAGTCAAATTCCGAAAAAGAAACCTCTGAACACTCTAAAAATTCTGATAATGATCAGGATAAAAGTGAAGGGTCGATGAGATCTTTGCCCAATCGAAGAACTCTCTCGACATGATTTCAACCACCCCGCGATTAAATATTCCCCTCTCATTGTACGACAACCATCCATCGAAATGAATTGGATAAGGAATGGGAAACATTTAATGAATTGATTAACGTTGAAGGAAAGAACAAACGGACTCTTGTAAGTAATGTACATACGATAAAAGGTTTAGTTACGAATAAGTGCCAATGTCACGAAATGAGAACATATCCCCATTACTCCAATATCTGAGCTGATGCTTAAAATAAGAGAGATTCACTCCTATACGGATATATTCTATAGTCCGCGCCCAAAAGGTAGTAAAAAAGAAGGAAAACAAAGGAAGAAGAAGGCAAGTATGTTCTCTCTTGAGTACGAGAACAATTGGATGTTTTATGAAAAGATCCTACTACTAATGTGAAAATCTTACTAAATTATCTCGAGATTACGGGAGCATATACCTCTGCGGCCATCGTAAACATGCGAGGTAGAAGAATTATTGAATGAAAAAGAAGATCAAATACGGATTCTGCAACAAAAATTACAATAGGCCAATGCTAACGATGAAGCACGGATACAACAAAAATTACGGCGAGTGTTTTCAACAAATGAAAGTTGGATATCGGAATAATTTGGGTAGAGAAAGAGAAACAAATACGAATTATGCAAGAGATGCACAAAGATGAACCCAAGATCACGAATTTATTACGGAGTCTATATCCTTGAATAACCTTCTTTGCAACAACAAGATATATTATGCCGGAAAATCTCACAATGGAACTCTTTTGTGAAGAAAATGATAAAATCATTAATCATGTCGTAGAATTACGACATGATTATGATTTAATAATGAAATAGTTCTTGAAATTTGTTTGGCTTGGCAAATGACGAAGGAAAAAGAGCGGGGAGCACCAATCATCAATAACAGTCATAAAGAAATGCTCTTCAATAATTGGGATGCACGGATCAAATTATGGAGACAAACGACGAAGAACGGCTACGATGGCAACAATATCATTGATTGTGTAAATGAAAATTTGCACAGGCAAATTTAATTTTAGAAACTTCTCGGGATACTTACCACCGGCTTCGGCAATTGCAAACGAGTGGAAACGAACGCTGAAGAAAGCGAGTCGATTAAAAGGATCAACAAAGTTGAATTGAAGTTCTTGCGGAACATTGCAGTAAAACCACAGTCAATGCGGTCACTCTCCAATTCACATCATCAATTTTGCGAGAGAAGATACTCATTTTCGACACTCGCCCGGTCCGTTTTCTCGGGACGGTTAAAATCTGAAGTCGGCTAGCCTCCTCTTCTCAAATCAATCTTTTGAATGTGCGAATTCAAAGATCAGATTCATAAGTAGTTAGTTGATAGTTTTAAATTTCAGATTTATTATTAGTTTTACTTTATTTTTTGCTAGAAGAAGGATGGTCATTTAAACGTAGTATCCTACATTTTTATATCATTTATTTTTATATTTAGTTAGTAATATTTAAACCCTTCTCATGCATTTAGAGAAGGGTCCTGAGAGCCTGTCAAAAACTTGTCCTCGAACAGCACTTTTGCACCCTCGGAGGAGGGTTTTGATAAATGAATGGAACATGATTTATTGATATACGTTTAATATCTACTATTTAGTGTTGCACTTTTACTCTTAGTGGATGTTGGATTAAGAAGAGATAAGTCATTATTGTTTTTAGCTCATGAGTAGAACTAGTTATAAATGGTAGCATATCTCTTAATATTCCCTTTTTGTGTTAAAGTGATATCCATGTTCAGTTATTTATATATTGATGTTTGAATGCTTGAGTTATCATTTGGCACTTTTTTATGGAGATAGCTATTTATTTATGCTTAATGTATGAATAGCTTATTATGCGATATGTTTTTCACAATTGTTTCATCTAAATTTTTATATGAAATGGTTTATCTTTATTGAATTATTTTCTTGTAACAATTAAATGATCTTTATTAACAATTTTTATTCGAAATCATTTTATATTGCATAAATAGAAAGATTACATCCCGGGTTAGTTTAGAATTAGATATTTCTGTTTAAATTAGAATATAATTTGCATATGATTAGATTAGAAATAGAATAAAATCATTTTCATAGGAACTTTCGGAGGAAAAATATCCAATTCTCAAAGCACACACATATTGAAATGGTCCCATCATCCCCGATCAGACCCACTACACCAAACGGAAAAAGGAGAGAGCCCCCTTAACCAAGGTACGGGCCAGGGTGGGTATCCCCCTTGTTGTAAGACCGGATTTTCGGGGCTTCAACACACTCCCACTGAGAAAGGAAATGGTTGTGATAACTATTCGAAAGAGTTATGTCTCTCGTCATCCTCTAAACAATACATGAATCTCCTCATATGATGGTGCATCTCCTCTTTAAAGCCTCCCCAATTGAATCCCTCTAGGATAGTACTGTATGCTCTTATAAAAATAGTGGGTTTGGGGAGAAAAGCCCTCATATGACATCTAGTAAATTCTCCTTGACTTAGGGCCCTAGTTAAGAATACTCTACTCGAAAATAGATGACCCCATACGCACGCATATCTCCCATCGATAGCGGCCATCGAAGCATTACTTGCATGAAAGAGATCCTTGGAGTATTCCACTAAAGCGGGATCTCAATACGGGTCAATACTCAATAATGACATCACTAATGATACTGTCATGTCAGGCACAATCATGTTGCTGCTCACTTCTTTGACATCAATCGTACCAAAGTCATACCAACGGAATCACTTGAAATCTTGCGCGTGGTATAACTGCTCCTGTGGCTACTCATGCTCTGTTAAGGTGGAAGTTTTTTGGAGGCTAGCCTTCCATGAGGAATTTATCACCCATCAAAAAAAAAAAGCTCGGCCATTGTAAGCATGAGTTTCCACCATCCTCTAACAAATATGGAAGAGTCCTTCAATGTGGAAATATTACATTCTCCAAATCCATGGGTGGTCTCAGTGCACCATGGTGGTGCCATCCATCAGTAGTACCTTCCTCTCGGCGCAAGATGTTTAGTGAGAGTGGGTAATACCAATATTAGAGGGAGAATTTCTCCCCCTCCTTAGCGACCTACCCCCGGACTCTGCCGCCTTCAAGTCCTCCCAAGGTGCTCACCCCTTTGAGATCAATGAATGGTGCAACTAGATGTGAAGCATCTCTGTCATCTATTGATTTGGTGGTCTCCCACATGGAATTCCTCATGTAGTGAGACATCAATATCAAAGATTGAGCTGTATGTAAGGTACTACTTGTCCCTTGAGTCTCCAGCATGCAAATTCGTCTACCTCTTTTGTGCATCAACCTTATAAAATATATGGGAGTGTGTGCTCCTAATGATATAATGCTAGTCCTCCTCCCTATCTTCCTTCTTTCCCCATCTCAAGATCTACAATATTTCAGATGACACATAATGCTCATGGTGTGCCTAATCTCCACGTAGGAATTATTTGGAACTTCTTTATAAAAGAATTTGGAGTTATACTCATTGAGCTATTGCCCATATTTCTCTTCATGAGGTACTAGATCTTATCTGTTGTGACAATTTTGTTACCTCTTACCTTCTTTCGCGTAATCATGAACAGAGTTGCCTCATCTACATCATTAAGAGGCTCTTTTTATATCCTCTTTTGAAAAAGAGACCTCCATGTCCTCCTTTCAGAAAGTTATTTGTAAGTGGGGATATTGCCTCTAGAAAGATATTAAATAGCAAGTTTTTAACCTCAATAGCATTAGGAAAGTATTTAGGTTTTGGATCCTTCCAACTCACAAGGATTTTGTTTTTTAAGCTTGGTTAGCTCAACCAAGAAGTTTTAGAATATCTTACATCAATCATTTTCACTACTAACCTCCTGAAGTGAAATCTACATAAGTATATACATTTACATGATTCAAGGAATAAGTTTCATAAAACCACTAGGCATAAGCCTTACCTTCCAGATACCTTTCTTGCTACTCTAATGGCTTCATCTTCTAAAACATAGCGTTTGCTGCAAATAGTTGTCTAGCTTCTTCACCCAAGCCCAAAGTATACATTTAGGTGACCCATCAAAAGTAGATAGAAAGAATCTACCCAAATCATCTTCCTTGCACCTCTTGCTTCTATTGTGATTGCTATGTCTTCTATTCTCATGCAGTCTTGCAAAACCCTTGGAAGTTTAGATGATCTTTGAACCTCATGATTCAGATTCATACTCGTGAAGATAGTCACCAAAAGTCTACTCCTTCGGTACATTTCCCACTTCACTCCATCTCTCTTGTTGTGAACATAGGCATGGTAGAGCGTTGTAGATATGATTATTTGGATGAACGCTCACACTCATAATGTAATTATATATTTCTTCATGTGCAAATATTCTTAAGGGATCTTTATGTATTTCCTTTTCATTCCCTTAGTTCCTCATTAATCACATACATAGTTTGGAGGGAAAGTTGTGAAGAATTCTTTCCCTCCATTTCTTGAAATAATGGAGACTTTCCTTTGTCCTTTGTGAGTCTTATCTTCTCATACACGAGGTAGAGCCAATATTGTGCTCATTAGGTGTAAATATTCCATAAATGAAACTTCAATATTTCTCACAATAATGGAAATAACAGCCAAGTATTAACACATTACATATGAACCAAATGATAGATACATGTTATTAGAATAACAATAATAAGTATACAAAATATTGGAGAACAAACCCCTCGAGCTAGGCAAGAGAAGCCTCAAAGTCAACTTCAAAAAAAATACATGAGTTACGAGGTGTACACAAGATTTATGAAGCAAGTACACCACATTTTTATGGCTAATACGCCGCTAGAAAATGTAAATGAATGGATCTTATAATACAATTCTCACTTACAAAGGGCCAAAAATGGAGATCTATGCTCCCACTTATACTTTTCCTAGATAGGCCGAGGAAGGGTTTCAGGAAATGCGAAAATATAAATGGTGGATCTAAAGCCTGGGGCTGAATTCACCTGCAAATAAAAACACATAGAAAGAGGTGGTGAATATGATGTTGAATTGAAAAAGAACCCCTCAATTATACTCTCTCAATGAAATTTGATCCCTTCAATGGAAGAAAACACTCCAAATGGAAGGTGAACTCTTAGTACAACAACTCACTAAAATAATACAATCATGGGATAGAAATGTTGTACGGGATGATGCTACATAGCTTGATACAAAAATATTAAATGAAGCATAGATGTTCTTCTTGATCTCCCAATGGAAAGAAAGCTTCCCTGCTAAAAGACAAGCTCAGAAATATCACAAAGAAACCCTCCACTGTTGCATCCTGCAACTCAACACATATCTAAACAGAATCTATGCTGTAGAAGAAAGACGAAGCTTGGCCAAATGCCAGAATAGATGAGATGAACAAGCTGATAAGTAATTTGTCTAATAAAATTGTAAAATTTGAGTTGGAGAGTAAAAAATCACCTCGACAAATTCAACAAGATCCTAATAGGAGTTTAAACACCCAATATAGGAGGCCACCTTTACATCTCTTGAAAAGGGAGAGAAAGGATAAAAAAGATCATATCCAACCTCCTCTACATATTGAAGATGATCCTAAGGATAATGTTCAAGACTCGATAGAAGTACAAGAGAATCAATTCTCATTGCTCTCAAAGGGAGAGAGCGAGATAAAAGCATATGAAGGAGAGGTTGAAGATTTGGATGCCCCACCTGATCATGATGAAATAGGTATTTACTATAAACAGTTTGATGATTTGATGAAAGATCAATTACATAGGAAATATGACCTGAGGTACTATAGAAATATATCGAGAGTGCATGATTAGAATGAAGAAACTCCTCACCCAACTCCCCATAAATTAGAGATAAGGGAAATAAATTGTTTAGCCCTGTCCCATAAACCAAAGAAGAGTCCTATAATTTCCCATTCCCTCAAGAATCTGAAGCTTCCAAAATAGAGAGAATTCCAAAGAAAATAAATCCAGACAACAATGAAATAAAAGAACCTTTTGAGTTAGTAAAAATGGATAAGAACCCCTCCAGTTTCAGTCTCCAAAAAGGAATAGAGAAGGTAAAAAAATATCCATATGACTGAATTATTGAAACAACCTAGTTATAAAGCTTAGGTTTCCCACTTTATGAGTTCAATTTCCACAAATCCCTTGAAAGATAGCCTTAACCTACAAGAAGAGAGGCTCATGTTTATGTTTACAGCCATGAGGGGAGCAGGACCCTTCCACTCCCCCATTGTATGTCACCATGGTTATTCATGATCTATTGCTACATAACTACATTCTTGACTCAAGAGCTTCCCATAACTTAATGAGACTATCAATGGAGAAATTAGTTCTACAAATTGTTGGGTGTGGAGCCTCATTATCTTCCTTATTTAGATGTATCGTTGCATTGGACCTCTATTCTAAATGGGGCGGCAATGCCACCCGTCGTTTCATCGCCATCAGGGGGGTTTAGGTGGGGCAACGATGAAATTTTAGAGCTTCCCACCTTGGCGGGGAGTTTCAGGGGCAACGCCCTCAGAGCTAAAAAAATATATAAAATTTCCTTGTAAAATATTGTAATTTAAGTAGTCATCCCCAGGCTAGTAAGGCAGATGATATGGCCAGTGGGTATATTTATTGGGGCCTTTTGTCCTAAAAGGAAACCCCTCTATTGTATGATGGTATTGTATTGCGTCTGTGTATGGTGTGCATAATTTGAGCATGAAATGAAAAGGGGGACTATGTCAGAGAGTAAAGGATATTACAGTGGATCTATAGTAGGTTGTGTCTCTTCATTTTTTTGGATAATAGAAAGGAAGGACTGGCTATTTCTGTGGATGTAGCCCAAGTTGGGTGAACCACATATATATGTGTCTCTCTTGTTTATATGTTTTTTATGTTTGTGTTTTTTCATATTTTATGTGTTCCATTGCTCTGTAATATATAATTTTATAAAAAATGGTATCCATGATGAAGGTCTATTTGGCTGATAAACTCACAGGAAAGAAGGGTTCCTGGTTCAAATTAGAATAGGAAGATAGGTTTTTAGGGGTTGAGAAATTTAACTGTCAAAACTACCTGCTATGGAAGATGCAAATGGAAGATTATCTATATCATAAATATATGTACCTTCCATAGAGAAGAAAAAAAAAGAATCCCTTGAGTATGAGAGATACAGAATGGGATATTCTCGATAGAAAGGCACTTGGAATAATACAATTGTCCCTCGCAACGTCGATAGCCTTAATTATTTCAAAGGAAACAACAACATAAGGCTTAATTACGGAACTGCGAAACTATATGAAAAAAAACAACCTCAAATAAGGTATTTATTATGAAACGTTTATTTAATATGAATATGTCAGAAGGTGGATCTATTGCTTACCATTTAAATGAATTTAATATGGTTACCAGTCAGTTATGTTCTATAGGGGTAAACTTTGATGATGAAGTTAGGCTATGTTATTTCTGTGCTCATTGCCAGAAATTTGGAATGGTTTAGTTATGGCCATTAGTAACTTTGTCTTTGGATCTATTAATTTAAAATTCGATGATGTTGTTGGTGCTATCCTTAGTGAGGAAATGTGATGGAAAAGCTCCATTGACACATCAGGTAATTCTTTGAGTGCATAGACTAGGGGAAGAAAAATGGAAAGACACAAGAGCTCAAGATATTGTGGTAAATCAAGGAAAGGCAGATCCATGTCTAGATCAGGGAAAATAAAACGTAAAGAAAGACTGTAAATCTCAGAAGGGAAAATAAGGAGATGCACAACAAGAAAACAATCATGAAGAAAATGTGACAGATGATGTGTTACAAGATGCTTTGATTATTTATTTAGAAAATGTTACTAATTCCTGGCTGGTGTTATCACTCAGGTTTCCCTTGAAGTTGTGGAAAAGGAAAGTATACCCGAGGTAACCACAAACCAACCTTCAGATACAGAATCTAGCCAATGCGGTATCCGGAGGCTCTCTCTTTAAAATTTCTTTCTTAGAAAGTTTTAGGCTAGTTATAAGTCAAAAATTTACATTTGATTTTGAATGGTGGAATCCACCAACTAAGGGCAAGGTTGAATATTTTCAAGCCATTGGGCTATGGAATCAAAAGGATGGCATTCTTTGGATTAATATTCTACGCACAAGATGGCTTTACAGGGCAAGATAGCCAAACAGAGAACAATTTTAGAATTTAAAGTGAATGGAATGGATTTTGAAGGGATGAAAGGCAATTAAGAATCTTTCAACATGTTCAAAAGAAAGAAATGGAATGATTACAAATAAAGAGCAGTGAAGAATTCTTTACTATAGTAATTGTTAGTATGAATCCTTTGTTGAAGTGTACGAAAAAGGACCACTTTAGCTACGCATAACTAATAGCCCTAACAACAAAAGTGGCTGCCAATATCTTCAGATCTGCGGTTAGTTGAACAAGAAAAAGAGGCGCAAAAAACCAGATCTATGCATGAAAAGACATTAAGCGGTAAAAACAAGGGTTTGCTCCCATACCAATAGGCAAGAGACAAGAACAATTTTTTGAAAGAATTTTGTATTAATTGGGCACACAGGAGGAAAACAGAAAGGCGTATCAATTCTCCTCGGTGGGATGGGTTCTTGGAAGTCCTCGGCACTTCGGATATCAGATTTATCTCTCTTGTTGGTGTAGAAAACGCAATGCAAAGAATAGAGCTCAATGGGAGCTCACACAACAAATGATGGAAAAATGTGACCAAGTGTATAGATCCAGAGTGATCTAATAGGCAACAAAAGGTGAAGAATGGTAGGAAAAACCACTCCTATTTATAACAAAATATTAGGTCATTCTAGATCTTGGTGCATGATTAAAATAATGTTAACCAAATCTAGATCCACCTTTATGGAATATTTTATTATATTTGTTGGAGGAAAAAGGTATTGACTTGGGTCAAATGCCTTGATTTATCAAGAAATAAATAAATAAATGATTTATTTATCTTTTTAAGGAAAGCGGTTAAGAAGATAATCAAATAAATAATGATTTATTTAATTATTTGTGGGTGATTTGGTCATATTTAACAAGAGATATTATCTAAATAAGATTTAAATAATTATTCCTAGAAAATAATAAGATAAATAAAGGTTTATACAATTAATTTCTTTGTTTTGGTTAAACAACAGTAGGAATAATAGTTAAATTATGGTTTAATTAATTATTCCATGAGGAAAATCAAACAAATATAGGTTTGTTTAATATTTCCTTTAGAGGGATTTCTGTTTAGACCATAAACGACCTAATAAATGTGGTTTATTAAGTTATTTAACATAGTGAAGGCAATTTACTTAGGGTAAAATTGGTCTTACATGGTGTACTTGGGTCCATCTAATGATAATAGGTTAGATGACCAAAAAATGAGTTAATAACGGTGCCCCCGAGCGTGCGAGTGTCGGGGGAGGAGAAAATCGTGGCCTTATTTGAGAAGTACGTTGTAAGAACAATCACTAGACAACAAAAGGGGAAGTCGGAGAGAAATGCCGAGGGTAGATAGTGTGGCGAAGAACTAGACACGAGGAGAGGACGAGACTTCCGTAGGTGCAACAAGTCTCTTTTTATGAGAGGGTACTGTCTTTCGAAGGCGGAGGGGAGGCATACCTATGCCCGGCGAGACAAAGTACAAAAGAATAATGTGTCCGGTAAACAAGGGACCAAACCATAAAGTACGATCGGCATAATCATGAGCCGAGATAAAAATACAATGATGAATCCCACATACATGTTGTGCACAGGATAACGGCCGGAATTTGATACGATAATATGCGAGTATGAGACACAAATACAACCCAAATGCCCCCCTGGCAAATGGGGAAGGGCTCACAAAATTTGGTGATACACATGCAAATCAAAGAGACGCGCAAGTGGCTAAGGCCAACATCATCGAATATGCGGAAGTGCATCGAGAGAACACCCAAGGAGGAGTCATCAGGGCATGTGAGGGCTACTGCGGGGCCACCCCCTCATGAGGGTTGAGACATCTCACACACACACAGGAATCATCAAGAGGTTCTTCTTTGTATCCTTTGAACCATCAATTATACGAATCTCGGTCATCTTCGAAAGGAGGTGGAGTGGAGAAGCAATCAGAGTCAAGGAAATGAGAGAGCCCTTTGCGATCCGAACGCGAACAAGAGTGAATCCTGGAACAAGGTACACCTCCTACGGGCACGAAAACACGGAATGAATGAGCTGATGTCGAAAAGAAGGAGGAGTGTTTGCCATAGGTGAGGCAATGAGATATCCTCAACTAAGGCACGAGAGAAAATAGTAGAGCGATGGACGGAAGTGACACTAATGATGACAATGAAATGGAAGGAATCGAGTAGCGAATGGACGACTTCCTTATTCCCAGAGCATAAAGGGCATGAATGACATGGCGGTGGTGACACAATATTATAAGGGATAGGGGACGGTGGGACGGGAAAGGTCATAATGTCGACACGAGAGAGACAAACGATGAAGGATGGAGGGCTATAGCGGGGTACAAAGGGACTCGGGATAGACTCCATGAATACGATGATGACTCAACTTGGATGCTCTAAACAAGGGCGACTCGATGGTGCTGCCACACGGAAAGGCCCAATGGGGGACCATGAAAACATGAGTGCAAGATGGTAACTCATAATGAAAATCAACATGAACAAAGACAAGTAAGGAGCGGAATGGTGCCCACAAGTACAAGTGTCGTAAGTGAGGAAATTCGATTTTAAGGAGAGGTGAAGTGACCCTTCTTGGACAAAATGTGTCCTGGTGAAGTATCAAATCACAAAAAACTAATAGATACCCATTTGAGGCTCGGTGAGAGCTTTCCAACGGTGCATACGGTTTGTCAAACGGGGCTGCGGTATGGTCGCATTCGAAAGAAGAAACAAGGGTTCTCTTTTAATAAGGCGATTTTCCCTCCAAATTCATTCATTTGCTATTGTTGTTGTGGTGAATGTAGAGAGGAGAAGAAGGCCCTAAATCTTGTGGCGAGCGTAGTTGACAAACTATTTGTTGGAATCGAGATTCGTCGATTCTTGAGGTAAGAGGCCTAACCTTACTCTTTCATTTTGATGGATTAGAGGAAAGTTGGGGTTTAGGGCCAAAATCTCGGAAACCAGAGACCCCTCCTTCATCTCTATGGCCGGGTCGCACTTTTGGGCCAAAAAGTGCAACACAGGAAGCGAGTTTCGGGGCAAAGTGCGACCTATCCCGGGGTGGGCGAGAAAAAATGGAGGCACGGGAATGAGGGGGTTTCCAGTACTGTTTATGAGTTTCGGAAGTTGGGTTTCTATGTTTGGTTATAATTCCCCTATACGCTTGTCTTTGACAAATATGGTGTTTTTGTGCGGTATGGTAGACATACGGGCTAGCTGGAGAGAGAGAGAGAGACCTTGGTACATTATGGGCATAGATCCGGGCGGATCGGTGTCGAGTGGGTGACGGTAGCCGGAGTTTTTGGGTTCTAAAGTTTTTGGAGAACCCTTTGATGAGAAGAGTTTGGAGAGACCTTGTTGGCCGGATTATCGGTTATTGGGATCCGGTCATGAGGTCTTTGTAGTGCGAGGGGCACGGGATTGAGCGCGATGCAGGATGTGTATTTGCGACGGGTCTCATACTTGGGATGGTGGGAAACACGCTGACCCGGTATTACCGCGGGGGCGGCATATCATGGAGTTTGTAGAGCGACATTGTCGACCGGGTCTCCAAGTCAAGGGGACTCGGATACGGGATCGGGGATCTAGAGAGGCTAGAGACCGGTGCGGTGGCCGCGGCGGTCTTGCGTATCACAGGCAACTAGGCGCTCCATCACATCAGGGCGATGATGATTGTGGAGAGTGTGTTGGTGGGACCTACTATGGGTGGGCCCAAATGATCTTGTTGTCGCTGACGATAGTTTTAAACTCTTGCAAATAGCCGGTGAACCACGATTGCTCATATGGGACTTTGTGTGCGCCTTCTTCTTTGAGAAGATCCCAACCTTGCGGCTGTACAAAACCTCCCAAATGGGGCAGGGAAGGCAAGATGTGCAGTGGAGGTGGCTACTGTGTAGAGGAGGAGGGGCGGTCGGAGGTGTTTCGACACGAGTTCTTTGCCCATTGGGATCAGATGTTTATTTATGCCATTATCCCTATAGTGGGATGAGTTATTTGTGGGGATGCGGACCTACCACTTCCGCACAGTCGAATATGGGGGCCCGATGGTATGTATTAAGTAAATATTCTTGTATTGGCATGTTAAAGTTATTGAATAGTAGACATGGTATTGATTCATGTACTTTTGGTATGCAGATATAGCTCGGTAAAACCGGGCCGGATATATGGGACGCCGGCGGCCTACGGAGGCTGCCGGGGCCAAGTGGGTCGAGAGCGGCGCGCAATGAGGATGCGGCCGCCCTTGGAGGACATCCGTCGTAGATGCGAGACGTTGCTGACCGAGTTTCGGAGCGTGGGTGGCAAGACTTAGACGACCGGTACGTGGAGGCATGCATTAGTCTGCCCTCGGAATGGCGAGGTGTCCACGCGGCACATGGCGATGGTTGGTCGAGGCATACGTGATCTACGGGGCTGCGGGGAAAAGCCATTGGCTCGGATAAACGGATAGTGAGTAGGTGTGGGGCATGTGGTGCCCCCGAGTGTGTGTAGGGGCAGGTGGTGCCCCCCGAGTTTTGGGATTTTGTGTAACATGCTATGGGCATGTCATATGTATTAGAGTAGATGGACTCTAAACACATGTTTTGCGACATATATTATGGATATGCATCGTTTTTTTTAATAATTATGTGATGTTATTTTCTTGTATGAAATGCATGATAAATGCCAATCTAGAACATGGTTTGCAATACTATCTACATAATGATTCTATTCTCGAGGTACATGGTTGAAAGTGATGGTTTCAAATGCACGTATCAAGAGTTTCACTCGTAAACCATGATAAATAGCATAGGGTTATGCACACGATAAACACCATTTAGTTGCATGACAAGGAGTAGAATCAAAACGAACATGAAGATGGAGGATGCGATGGAAGAGGGAACTCCGGCTAAGAGACCACGCCTTTACTCATATTCGACTGAATTTTTGGTGGCGAGAACCAATGCGGACACGTTAGAGAGGACGAGGGCATGCGAGGGTGAAAATGGCCCAACCTGGCGAGGGCTAGATTACGGGAGTAACGACTTGCGCCATCGGCGTAAGCGATAAAGGGTGGGGACGAGAGGTCGGCGAGAATGGTGTCACAAGACAACAAATGAGGGGGGGAGGAGATACAATGATGGTAGCGTGAGTGGACGAGAAGACATCAAGCGACGACTACGGAGGGAGTGCAAGGGCGAGGATGACGATGACTCATATATAAACTAGAGGGTGGTATATGGGGGGGCTATCGGGGAAGTGTGGCGAGGACTCGAGGGCTGGAGGTCAACGAGAGACACGGGTGGAGTGATCTCGTGTATGGGTAGAACGGGGGTCGAGGGTGAAACAATAGGGGAGGATGCGGGGGCGGGCTCCCGAAGTGTCTCGCGAGAGGAGGATAGGTAAATAATGGTCGTGGTAGACTCCGCCATCGAACATCGGGGGGGAATGTCGATGGGAGCGGGGGATCCTCGAGGCCGGCCCGGCATACGCGCAGGGCGGGAGAGGCGGATTGATTTTTCAACCTCATACTCTCGGACTACCTCTAAGGGCACGGTAATGCGTCGGTGAGGACAATGGTGGGAGTAATGGCCATGGACTCCGCACAAAGCATAGGGTTTGTTGGTGCGGAGGGTCTTGGGGTTATTGGACGAAGAAGGAATGGAGGCTTTGGGGCTTGTAGATTCGGGGAACGACTTTAACCATGGGGGAAGTGGAATACGGAGACAACTTGGGACAAGCATGGGTGGCATGGCCAGCGAGCATCACACGAGGCACGGGGCTTTGCGGCGGAGGAGGGCCGGGTCGGTCATGGTGGTCTTGTCTTTGGGTGCCCCCTTGCGAGCTTTGCCTTTCTTCTGGGAGCCGTCACGACGAGGAGAAGGGTCTGTGGAGAATGCGGGGCACGGTGGCAATGGAGGAAGCCGAGGGGACCCGGTTGAACCCCGAGTCAAAGCAATGTAGGGTTTGGGGTGACCGAGAGGGTAGCGAAATTTGGAGGATCAAGGTACCGACCGGTATGCCCAAGGTCGGGTTAGGGAGAGACGGGGTGGCCATGACGGTGATAGAATATACTCCGGGAGGGGGAGCCGGGAAAGGTGTACGCCGGTAGGGTAATGACCGAGAGGGACGACTCCCGAGATGGTTAAGGCACCGGAAACCCAGGTCCGGGGAGGATAGGGGGTTCGGGGAGACCGAATTTGTGGGGAAGGGCAGAAGGAGGAGGACCGATTTGGCGAGATGAATGGCTAGGAGCGGGTTTGCGGAGGGCGAGGGGAAAGGTTTGGCGGCTAGCCAAAGTAGGCCGCTTAGGGGCGGCTTTGAGACGATTACATCATTACAGAACGTCGATAAGTGGGATCGGTGATAGGAGGAGGAGAGACCGGGAAAGGTTCCAAGCGAGGAGGAGTCTTTGTAAGCGAGAACCTTTGGGGTCAAGGAATCGACGGTTTGCTTGTTGGCTACGAGAAGAGATGGTCGTCTCGGGTGAGGGTACGAGATTTTGGCTCATGATATGTCATTTGGTCAATGGTGACTATCTTTCCATTATGGGGGAAAAAGCATCTTGTGAAGAAAAACCGCGGATGGGACAACGGACATAGCATAGGTGTGGTTTTGCCCCAATAGAATGTTGTAGTCCTAGCGGGGCATCTATGACTTTGACGTCAATGCACACGGTCTTGCGGCGGGGTGATAGGACAGTGTAAACGAGGCCAATGGGGGTGGGAGGCATGGCCGTCCCACGCTCGAAGGGTGATCATGGAAGGAGCCAACTCGGGATCCGATTCCAGCCAAGCTGACGGACATCCGTGGGTGGATGCCCCCTCATCAATTATGCAAGACGTTGGCGTTCCCGAGATTTTGGCTTGGGATTTGGAAGGCGAGGAAGCGGAAGGAGGAAGAGGAGGATGGTCGATTGAGTGGCGTCGAAAACAATCATTTGGTCATCGAGCGGGATCCTATAGCGCCCACGGCGGTGTTAAGGAGCCTTCTTTTTGGGAAGGGCACGGCGGAGGAGTTCCGGTGTGGAAATGGCGGCGGAGATTGCGCCAAATCATCTACTATGCTATATGAATGAGCGACTCGACCAGAAGCCGGCATTTCGACATAATGGTCCCTTAGGAATCTTTGGGTGGACCTCAACTTTGGGTTGAGGGATATGTGAGGGCCATTGGATGTCGAAAGAGGCTGTAGAACCGGAGAAGAGGAGGACTCGGGCGGAGGCGGGCGGGAGGCTTGGGGTGCGCGGGTGAAATGAGGTTTGAAGGTGAAGGTCGGCAGTTGGGGATGGATCGAGAGGTCATCATGAGGATTTTGGTAATCGGAGGAACCGAGAAATTGAGGTGGAGTGGAGACCCGCCGTCGGAGGGTGGTTGGGTAGCCACAAATCTTGTCGAGGGAAAGGATCGGTAAACACGATTGGTTGGGTAGTGGCCACATTGGGGGGGGGCGTGAGGGGGAGTCATGTTGTCGCGCAATGTATTTAGACTCCCACATCTGCCGCATACGTGGTAAAAGGGGACAATCATGGGTGTAATATTTTGTGAAACACCCAACACGAACAAGGCTTGTTGAGGTAAGAGGCCTATCCGGCTTGGGGTGAGCGCCTGTTGATGGTTAGCGGTGTTAGGGTCAAAACCTTGAGGATTGGTTCCACGAGTACCGGGGGTAGATTGATTTGGATTGCCTCTCCACCTTCTTTGAAGAAGGGGGATTAATCCGCACTACTGTGTGCAAATACTTGCCCGAAGGGGCGTAAGTGCTGGCTATTTAGGTTGAGGAGGCAAGGAGGTGGAAGCACATATGCGGAGGAGCTAGCACACCGAGTTTGCATATGAGGTAATGGTTGAGCCAGCATTGAGGTAAAGCGGGAGGTTGGGCAAAAGAGGCATGCCATATCACGGGTACATGCTCTCGGGAGGGGAAGAGTGCTAAGAGGTGTTGAAAGCTCGGAAACAGAGGAGACCATAGCCCATAGGAGGTTGAGCATACGGATGGGAAGGGCTCACGATACCATTGGCGGAATGAGATGCCCCTGGGCGTTAGCGCCCGCCGGGCTGGGGAGGGTCGGGAAGGACGGTATCGAACCCCACTAACCCCCGGACGGCGTAGATTAGGTCATATTTCAAGGCTATTTGGAGGGCGGCTTCTTCGGTTTGAGGGAAATGGGAGGTGACATATTTTCCGATGGGAGCTAGGATAGAGCAAAGGAACCAGTCCATATAGATCCGATCTTCGAAGGGGGGAGCTCGACATAAGTTGTGTCTACGTCGCCATTCCTGAACATGGGTGGAAAGGTGGGTCGAAGATGTTTTCTTAAAGGAAGTCAAGAGCTCCGTACCGGTATCGTATCAGAGAGGGAGAGTGAGTAAGATAAAAGGCTTGGGCAATGGTCGCAAAGGTGGTATGGGAAGAGGTGGCTTGAGTCGACATACCATTTAGAAGCTCGGCCAGGTAAGCATACGTTGGAACAAACGAAGACGGATGGAGTCATCGGTAATGGAATGGGGGAACACCACATGTGGAAAGATCGGACATGATTGGTTGGATATTCTCTCATGAGCTGCCGAACTTAGGGATGTCGGAGGGGAGCTTGGTTGGCATAACGAGGAGCCAACCAACATCGTGGTGAATAGGGTCATTGATCGGCGAGTTTAAATCAGGGAGAGGTAGGCCTACAATGTACGGCATTAAGGGTATGGTAGGGGTAGTTCTGTGGCGGTTCCGCTTCAGTAGTGGTTACGGCATTAGGGCACCGAACCTTTGCTAACGTTAGGCCCTGGACCGGACATAGTGAAGGTGGCAGGGGAGAACTAGGAGGAGAAGGAGAACCTAATGAATCGAAGAGGAGTGAGTGTGGACTCGGAGGAGGATTGGCTCAACGACGGCGGGACGGAAGCGGAGTCGATCGGCCGAGAAGGCGAGGTGAAAGGCCAAGAAGTCTCGGGAAAGGCGCCTTAGAGGGCGCAATGATGACGGAAAGAAAGCCAGCAAAGGGAAAAAGGGACGAGAATCAAGTGAGGTCAAGGGCAGAAAATGTGCGGTGACAGGTGGATTTTAGAGTCTTTGCTAGGCGGTGTTAACCGGGGGCGCTTCTTCACTTGGGGTCGGTGTGTGGTGTGTGTTAATTTTAATTTTTAAAACCCTTTTCGTTTTGAGAGCAAGAAAAAAAGTGTGCTGCGTAAGCGAGAAAATAAATCTGCGGATAACGATATGTAATCTTTGAAATAACATAAAATTAACGACTACTATTGCATCTATATAACCAGAAGGCGGGTCCCTCAAAACTAGTCTAAAAAAAGGAAAAAAATCTGGTCAAAACACCTTTGAAAGAGGCCAATAGATCTAAGGTCGGGAGGGACGGGGATCTAAGGATAAGGCTGCTAAAAAGAGGTGCGAGATCACGGCCAAGAGGCGAGCAAGGCGGAAAGAGGGAGGAAATCAGCAAAAAGCGGAAAGGACGGGGAGGAGGTCCTAAAGAGAGGTCCAAACAAAACGACGAGGTGATTTGAAAGGAAGAAAGGAATTTGATTTAAAGGGATATGAGGAGGAGGTTCAGATGCGAAAAAGGGAAGGCTGAAACTGCGAAAAGCAAACCCGGGCCCAAAACGGCTAAAACTCTTCCACAAAAATTGGAGGGTGCGAAGCCCTGGGGGCTAGATTCCCACTTAGATGAGTAAAAACGAGATCGAGAACTAGGTCAAGGAGGAAGAGATAGAGAGGTGGAAAACACGACGAGAAGCTTCGGCAAAACCCGGAAAAATTGAGCGAGGTCGCGAGGTTCGACTTTGTTTCGGTGCGGAGTCGCGAGAAAAAGAGGCGAAAAGTGCGGCCCACAGGTCTAGGTCGCACTTTTTGGTGAAAAGTGCGACCTCCGTTCCGGTTGTCTCGGCGGCGAGATTTTCGGAAAAATTCTTAGTCTTGAACTACGGCCCGATGTCGCTTACACAACGCAATAGGGTCGAGAAACACACGAGAGTTAAAAATTTTAATGTTTTAGGGTTTTTATGTGAGAAAAACAACATAAAAATAGGAAAAATAAACAACTGAAAAGAAACCCTAGGGTCTGAAGTAGCTGGATATGCAGGAATATGAAAAACGACAGCGGTCGTAATTTAAAACCCGTGTGGACTCGCCATTTGTTAGTATGAATCCTTTGTCGAAGTGTACGAAAAAGGACCACTTTAGCTACGCATAAATAATAGCCCTAACAACAAAAGTGGCTGCCAATATCTTCAGATCTGCAGTTAGTTGAACAAGAAAAGAGTTGCAAAAAACCAAATCTATGCATGGAAAGACATTAAGTAGTAAAAACAAGGGTTTGCTCCATATACCAATAGACAAGACAAGAACAATTTTTGAAAGAATTTTTGTATTAATTGGGCACCTGGGAGGAAAACAAGAAGGCGTATCCAATTCTCCTCAGTCGGATGGGTTCTTGGAAGTCCTTAGCACTTCAGATCTAAGATTTATCTCTCTTGTTGGTGTAGAAAACCCAATGCAAAGAATAGAGCTCAATTGGAGCTCACACAGAAAATGATGGAAAAATGTGACCAAGTGTATAGATCCAGAGTGATCTAATAGGCAACAAAAGGTGAATAACGGTAGGAAAAACCCTCCTATTTATAACAAAATATTGGGTCATTCTAGATCTTGGTGCATGATTAAAATAATGTTAACCAAATCTAGATCCACCTTTTATGGAATATTTTATTATATTTGTTGGAGGGAAAATGTATTTGACTTGAGTCAAATGCCTTGATTTGTCAAAAATAAATAAATAAATGATTTATTTATCTTTTTAAGGAAGCGGTTAGAAGATAATAAAATAAATAATGATTTATTTAATTATTTGTGGGTGATTTGGTCATATTTAACAAGGAATATTATCTAAATAAGATTTAAATAATTATTCCTAGAAAATAATAAGATAAATAAAGGTTTATCTAATTAATCTCTTTGTTTTTGAGTTAAACATGATTGGGAATAATAGTTAAATTATGTTTTAATTAATTATTCCATGAGGAAAATCAAACAAATATAGGTTTGTTTAATATTTCCTTTGGGGGTTTCCTGTTTAAACCATAAACAACCTAATAAATGTGGTTTATTAAGTTATTTAACATAGTGAAGGAAATTTTACTTAGGGTAAAATTGGTCTTACATGGTGTACTTGGGTCCATCTAATGATAATAGGTTAGATGACCAAAAAATGGTGTAACAGTAATCAAAATGTTTAAAATAGTGAAGCAAGAGCATTTAAGAATTCGTTGCTTATAACCATTTTAGAAGAAAACATTTAGAATAATCACAACTGAACTCAGAGTACAATTAAGTAAATTCTGAGTTATTCTTTTATGTCAATTATTCAGAAATGGACACAATGATATTATAAACAGATATAAAACTTAAGACATAGGACAGAAAGACTTATTGAACTGCAGTCCGACACATGAATCCTGCAAAAAGTCCTGAACTTCAAATTATCATCCAGCAAGCCACAAATAAATTTCTCCAAAACACTTTTATTCCAAAAACATCAATGTCACTGCGAATTAGTAGAATCCACCCAAAATACTTCTAAGAGTGAAGTATTTATACAAATTCTAAACTAAAATATCTTGAAAAAATATCAAGATTAGTTCACAAATCTCTCCAACTATTTTACATAAATAGAACTTAAGTAAAGGATACTCAAACTAATGCATCTATTTGGAACTATTTTGTATGGATAGGTGATGAAAAAGAGGATAATTCGAATTTGATCCAACTCTTAGTTGATGATGAGGCATCCAAGTCACTAACTGCTTCCTTTCTTTGTGCATTCTGCTCCAACAATTCTGCAAACTTGGAGTCCAATGATATCTTTGTATTTCTCAATCCGTACTATATATGTAAAATGTGAAAGAGTTTATTGTGGATTAATATGTTTGTGAGATAAACCTCTTTCAGTTTCCCAAACGTCCTCTCCAGCTGTGCACAATAGTCTCTATAAAAATATGTGTAAAATAGAGTTTTACAGAGTCTGAAAAATAGCCTGTAAAGATGTACATGTATCTCTCATTCTGAAATCACTGTGAAAAAATTTAGATAGGTTTTTGTATACGGGTCTCGTAGGAACAAAAACCTCCTTCAGTTTTGTAATATGTATTTCTTATTGGTCACAATCCTCTCTGCAAAATGATGACTTAACAGGAATTTTCTGCAAAAAGTGCTTTCCAACATTGTTTAATATTTCGAAAACCATAATAGCTGTTAGAAAAGTGAGAAAGGTTTTTGTAGATGGTCCTCTTAAGAACATAAAAATCCTTCATTTTTCAAAATTCATCTTGGATTGATCACAATAGTTTCTGCAAAATAATGACTAAAACATGCAATTTCTGCAAAAATATTCCTTCTTGTGTTTTTCATCTTTTCACTTTTTTGTTCTTTTCACTATTTTACTTTCACTTTAGACAAACTTCAATGTTGGTGAAATTATTTTCATTTCCTCTTTTTACCATTTTACTGCCTCTGTAATTACTTTTACTGTTTACCTTTGACTGCTCTGTAACTTCATTTTATCTTTCATTCTGACTTTTACCTGATACACTTTAACCACTGATACTCTTTAGCTGTTATGATTTCTAACCTCTGTTTGAATAGATTTGATAACACTCTTGGAGTAAACAAGTCTTATGACTAGTATTAAGACTGTTTATCCAAGGATGCGGTCTTATGATCACCTGTAAAACAAAACAAATTGTTAAGAAAGCATTGGTTTGCAGGGGAGGTCGAAAAGGTTTAATTTGATTTTGAGATGTCTGTGGAGTGAATCTAGAATGATTTTTGGGAGGTAAACCATGCTCAAATTGGTTAATAGAGGCTTCAGGTAGCGCAACTGGGTTACAAAGGGTTTTACTGCATGGGAGTCTGGTCGTTCACTGTGCACAAAATAATGGAAAAGACACGAATTTTTGTTTTATTGGCAAAGTCAAACGGGGTGGCGGAGTTTTTAATAAATGAAGTTAGCATGTACTGGAGGTGAGTCACAGGGGGGAAGATGGTAAGTGGTTTTTTCCGCACCACTTATGGGGAAAGGCTGTTTTGGACGGGGAGGCAGCGAATCCACAGAGCGCATGACACGTAGCCATTGCACTATTTGAAAACCACTGCGATTTCGCGCATTAACGCTCGTACAGGGGATGGCTAGCGGAATTAACGTCAACCGTTGATCTTGGAGCGGATGATCGGACGGTGGACGGGACAGGAAGTTGACAGAGTTTTAATAGCGCGGGCCCGACACATTTTATTATGAAATAATCATTTCGGGAGTGCTCTGATTGGCGGGGGTTGGTTGTTAATTAATCTTAAGGATTAATTAATTATTTTATACAGCGGAGGGTAGGGAATGGCTTAAAAATTGAAACTTTAACCAAGGTTAAAAAAGGTGTAACAGGGATTTTTACAAGGGATTATAGTTTGACCTTGGTTAAATGGAGTCGGGAAAAAATACGGGAAAAAGATTATTTTTTGAATCAAAACACGTAATAACACATGTTTCAATTGTTTTTCAATATATTTTTTATTTATATGATAATTAAATGAATGTGATTTATTTACCATAGGGGCGGAATAAAATTAATGTTATATTTTAGCCAAAAGGGGGTATATTGTGGGTTTTTTGCCTTGAATAAGTTGGAATAAAATACTTTTGGCTAAAATAGCTATAATACATGGGTTTTGGGAATATTATTACCAAAGGATTTATATATAATAGGAAAAGGTGATTTTCATAGGGAGTTAATATATAAATTAGATTTAATATGACAAGGGACAATGTAAACTCAAAATACTTAAATATAACCAAGAAAGTGAGATTTCAAGAGTAAATAGCATTATTATACTTTCATCACTTAGACTTAGAATAAAAAGTGATTTTGAGGGCTTTTCATGAAATATTGAAGGATTTTCCTAAGTAAAATGGGATTTTACTTAGGAAAAAATGAATGAATGTGATAATGGATGTTTTCAAGCACTTAGGTCTTTTCAATTATTGGGCCGAGGGTCCAGTCCCTCCAAAAGTCAAGGAAATGCCTTGAGCCCCTTTAATCTTCAAATACCTTAGTGCTTAGGGAAATTAGTGAAATCTTTAAGGGAAAATGAAGGGGAAGTTAATAATCTTGACTTTGCTTTGCTGTGAACTTTTTCCAATGTAGTATCTGCCTTTGCACTTGTTATGAAATTAAAATTGAACATATTTGGAACCATCATTCATCACATGTAATTCTGCAACAACATCTACCTACCCTACTTACTTTACCCTACCATTTTCTCTCCTTTATTAGGGTGCACTTAAACTGGCAAACCCTTATCAATATTCTTTTCTTTTACATGGAAAATCTATCTAAGTCTACACTTATTACATCCAAGGGCTCAGATTAAACTGTTGAGCACCTTTTATTAACTCTACCTATCTACTTATCTGCCAAGATTAAACTGTTTGGCCAAATATTTATTCTCTATTCTACAGCATGAAATTGAAAAATGAATGAGTCAAGTTTAAACAGTTTGACTCTTCATAAATTGTGGCAAAAGTTTGACAAACTGCACACAATTTTGTTTATTACATCAGAGCAAAAAGTAGTGGCATTTAGACTTGCACACTTTCCTTGGCCTTTTTTTTTTATGGGGTTCATTTCTTTCACTTTTTAAACCATTTTATTCTTTTCACCCTTTGATTTTTCTTTTAGGGTATACCCTCTTTACATTTTTTAAAATTTTTGAATTTTTTGATTTTTTAAGAATATGTAACACCTTTTCACAAGAAAATGGTTTGAACATATTGCATAGTTCACCAAGTCTATCATGAAAAATGACACCTATTGGTATAGGAGTCTAACACTGGCTCCACTTGGATTGGACTTTCCTGGTGAAAAGTCAAGAACAACAGGTCAGCTTTCCTCATCCATTGACCTTGGTGATCCTGTAAATGTCTTCTATTTTCTGCAAACTAAAATCTGATCTGAAACTAAAACAACACACAAAATTTTTCAAACCAACTTAATGAAAAACTAGCTGAAAATTGAAAACTAAAAAAAATGCTCAAAATTATGAGCTTATTAGCACTCATTTACCTACTCTAATCTACTAAAAACCTTATTGAATTAGGTAATACAAAAATGCCAATGAAGCCAATCAAGTAGCTGTAAAAATAAATGGATAACTTGATTGCTTGTGATCAAAATTGGAAGTATATTATGATCATGTGCCTTTATAATCAATGATAAGATGTGAAATGGCAATTGCTGATATATTTTATCCTCATAGATAAAAAATGTTTGCAGATTTGAGGTAAAAATATCCTCCATATAATTTTCTATAGGATCATTAAAAGCATAATGTATGATTTGTGTTTCTAGGCCTTCAATGACTAGTTGCTCGGTTGTATTCTGAATATTAATCCTTGAAACTATTTCCTCAGTCTTGTGTTTGAAAGAATAATCATCCTCAATATGCAGGTCAAAAGATAGTACAATTTCCTCTTGCTTTGGAGAAGGAATATTTTCAAAGAATTCTTTAGGATTTCAGAAATTGTATAACTGAATTTGAGAATGCAAAAGTTTGATTTCATTTTCATAATTTTCAGAAATTATCTCAAGAACACATATTTCCAGTTTAGGAGAATATTTTCTTGATTTCAAAAAAAGAAAGAAAGCTCTTAGAAAATCCTCATCAAGCTGAAGTTCTAATATCTCATCCCTCAAAATGGCTAGTGATTGTTCTGGGAAATTATCTTGAATTGGGAGAATATAATTATCATCATACTGATCATATTTAGGAAAATCTTTAGAAGAAGGAATGTCATCAATTATAAACATTGGATTAGCAGATTTCTCTTTCAACAATCCTAATATATCTTGATCAGATTGGTTGCATTCTGCTTGAAAATCATTGTTTTGCTCAATAGGAGTGCTATTGAGCAATGGGCTTTTTTGGGAAGGTAGAATAACATGAGCATCAACTTGTTCTTCTGTGTCTTCATGGAAAGAAACTTTGTTACATTCATCAAAATTAGAAGAAGTAGAAAAAATCTCTTCATTATGTAAATATTTTGAGGATGGTTGCATGTTTAGAAGCAAATTGATTTCTTCTTCAGTGAGGGGGGGTGGGAATCTCTGAATTCTTAGAATGGAATGACGGTTGTTTTTTCTCTTATCTAAAAATTGATCATGAGGTTGAATATTTTCTTTAACTCCATTCAAAATAGTAAATGAAACATCATTTGTTAATACAGAGGGGTTTTGTGGATCTTGATTCATCTCCTAATCTATTTCATCTTTGTTTAACTCCTCTTGATTATTATAACATTTAACTTGAGAATGAAAATTCTGGACTTCTTCTAATAAATCTTCAGGAAACCAATTTCCAAAATCTTCATCAATATTTTTAAGGCAATGTATAAGATCTTCAGCTTGATCACAACAATTTTCAGCTAATGATAAAGATGGAAAATCTTCTTTGTAATGCTCATAAAATACCCTATGAAAATCTTTTAGAGAAAACAAACTTGTAGGTTTGAGAGCTTCGTACCATTACCTTGCTTTTCCTTCTAAGGTTCCCATGAATATCTTCATGAGGCAATCCTCATGCCAATCACCCTTCAATATTGATGAGTGTATATGAAATTTAATGAGATGTAACAAGGATTATCAGTATTCTCATCTTGAAACATGGGCAGATTTTCACCCCAATTTACCTTCGGTAGTTTGTGTGGAAGTCCAGGTATGTGATCTCTGCTCATGGGAGCATATCTTCGTTTTATTCTTGGATCATCTTGAAAATCAGCCATAATGAAAGGCCACGATATTTGTAAAACCAAGTTAGGTCCTTATATAAAATACAATACATATTGAGAACCGTTCTTAACGTGGAATAACATAACGTCTTGGATTAAGATCTAAGTTGAAAGCCTGATCTTTCCATATTGTTCTTTCAGGTTCATTCCTCCAGTGGAGTCTTGATTGTGAAATGGATTTGGAGTCGCCAGGTGGATGATTTGAACCTTTGTGTGTCTGATCAGTGTCCACCATCATAGATCAGATCTAAACCTGTAAAACATTTCTGAAGAAAAAGTTAGTTCTTCAGGAAACCAAATTTTGAGTATTTTATGATTATTTTGTTTTTTTTTTTTTATGAATTTTCAAAACAACTTCTATGATTTCTTTAAGAGGCTTTAGATATGAGATTTAAACTTTATTAAAGATTTATTAAACTAGAGAAATTGGTTGAATGTTTTGAAACCAAGGTTCAGTTTATAAGCTAAACCAGAGATAGACTGAAGCAACATTTATTTACTATGCAATTGCAGAGCAAAAGAATTTCAAAGGCTACCTGGATGATCTTCAAGCTCTGTCTATAGATTATAAATAAACAATAGTAACAATAAAAATGATTCAGACCCCAGTGTGGTCGCCACTATGTCATCACTCAGGTTTTCATTGAAGTTGTGGAAAAGGAAAGTATACCCGAGGTAACCACAAACCAACCTTCCGATACAAAATCTAGCCAATCTGTATCCAGAGAGGGCTCTCTCTTTAAAATCTACCTTTGTTCTTAGAAAGTTTTAGGCTAGTTATAAGTCCAAGAATTTTGTTTGATTTTGAATGGTGGAATCCTCCAACTAAGGGCAAGGTTGAATATTTTCAGGCCATTGGGCTATGGAGTCAAAAGGATGGCTTTACTGGATTAATATTCTACGCACAAGATGGCTTTGCAGGGCAAGATAGCCAAACAGAGAACAATTTTAGAATTTAAAGTGAATGGAATGGATTTTGAAGGGATGAAAGGTAGTTAAGAATCTCTCAACATGTTCAAAAGAAAGAAATGGAATGATTACAAATAAAGAGCAGTGAAGAATTCTTTACTATAGTAATCAAAATGTTTAAACTAGCGAAGCAAGAGCATTTAAGAATTCGTTGCTTATAACCAATTTAGAAGAAAACATTTAGAATAATCACAACTGAACTCAGAGTACAATTAAGTAAATTCTGAGTTATTCTTTTATTTCAATTATTCAGAAATGGACACAATGATATTATAAACAGATATAAAACTTAAGATATAGGATAGAAAGACTTATTGAACTGCAGTCCGACACATGAATCCTGCAAAAAGTCCCGAACTTCAAATTATCATCCAGAATGCCACAAATAAATTTCTCCAAAACAATTTTATTCAAAAAACATCAATTTCATTGCGAAGTAGTAGAATCCACCCAAAATACTTTCAAGAGTGAAGTATTTATACAAATTCTAAACTAAAATATCTTGAAAAAATATCAAAATTGGTTCACAAATCTCTCCAACTATTTTACATAAATAGAACTTAAGTAAATGACACTCAAAATAATGCATCTATTTGGTACTATTTTTTATGGATAGGTGATGACAAAGAGGAGAATTCGAATTTGATCCAACTCTTAGTTGATGATGAGGCATCCAAGTCACTAACTGCTTCCTTTCTTTGTGCATTCTGCTCCAACAATTCTGCAAACTTGGAGTCCAATGATATCTTTGTATTTCTCAATCCGTAATATATATGTAAAAAGTGAAAGAGGTTATTGTGGATTAATATGTTGGTGAGATAAACCTATTTCCGTTTCCCAAAATTCCTCTCCAGATCTGCACAATAGGCTCTGTAAAAATATGTGTAAAACAAAGTTTTACAGAGTCTGAAAAATAGCCTGTAAAGATGTACATGTATCTCTCATTATGAAATCACTGTGAAAAGAGTGAGATAGGTTTTCGTATATGGGTCTCTTAGGAACCAAAACCTCCTTCAGTTTTGTAATATGTATTTCTTATTGGTCACAATCCTCTCTGCAAAATGATGACTTAACAGGAATTTTCTGCAAAAAGTGATTTCCAACATTGTTTAATATTTCCAAAACCATAATAGCTGTTAGAAAAGTGAGATAGGTTTTTGTAGATGGTCCTCTTAAGAACATAAAACTACTTCATTTTTTCAAAATTAATCTTGGATTGATCACAATATTTTCTTCAAAATAATGACTAAAACATGCAATTTCTGCAAAAATATTCCTTCTTGTTGTGTTTTTCATCTTTTCACTTTTTTGTTCTTTTGACTATTTTACTTTCACTTTAGACAAACTTCAATGTTGGTGAAAGCATTTTCATTTCCTCTTTTTACCATTTTACTGCCTCTGTAATTACTTTTACTATTTACCTTTGACTGCTCTGTAACTTCATTTTAACTTTCATTCTGACTTTTACCTGATACACTTTAACCACTGATACTCTTTAGCTGTTATGCTTTCTAACCTCTGTTTGAATAGATTTGATAACACTCTTGGAGTAAACAAGTCTTATGACTAGTATTAAGATTGTTTATCCAAGGATGTGGTCTTCTGATCACCTGTAAAACAAAACAAATTGTTAAGAAAGCATTGGTTTGCAGGGGAGGTCGAAAAGGTTTCATTTGATTTTGAGATGTCTGTGGAGTGAATCTAGAATGATTTTTGGGAGGTAAACCATGCTCAAATTGGTTAAGAGAGGCTTCAAGTAGCGCAGCTGGGTTACAAACGGTTTTACTGCATGGGAGTCTGGTCGTTCACTGTGCACAAAATAATGGAAAAGACACGAATTTTTGTTTTATTGGCAAAGTCAAACGGGGTGGCGGGGTTTTTAATAAATGAAGTTAGCATGTACTGGAGGTGAGTCACAGGGGGGAATATGGTAAGCGGTTTTTTCCGCACCACTTATGGGGAAAGGTTGTTTTGGACGGGGAGGCAGCGAATCCACAGAGCGCATGACACGTAGCCATTGCACTATTTGAAAACCACTGCGATTTCGCGCATTAACGCTCGTATAGGGGATGGCTAGCGGAATTAACGTCAACCGTCAATCTTGGAGCGGATGATCGGACGGTGGACATGACAGAAAGTTGACAGTGTTTTAATAGCGCGGGCCGAACGCATTTTATTATGAAATAATCATTTCGTGAGCGCTCTGATTGGCAGGGGTTGGCTGTTAATTAATCTTAAGGATTAATTAATTATTTTATACAGCGGAGGGTAGGAAATGGCTTAAAAATTGAAACTTTAACCAAGGTTAAAAAAGGTGTAACGGGGATTTTTACAAGGGATCATAGTTTAACCTTGGTTAAATGGAGTCGGGAAAAAATACGGGAAAAAGATTATTTTTTGAATCAAAACACGTAATAACACATGTTTCAATTGTTTTTCAATATATTTTTTATTTATATGATAATTAAATCAATGTGATTTATTTACCATAGGGGGTGGAATAAAATTAATGTTATATTTTAGCCAAAAGGGGGTATATTGTGGGTTTTTTCCATTGAATAAAGTGGAATAAAATACTTTTGGCTAAAATAGCTATAATACATGGGTTTTGGGAATATTATTACCAAAGGATTTATATATTATAGGAAAAGGTGATTTTCATAGGGAGTTAATATATAAATTAGAGTTAATATGACAAGGGATAATGTAAACTCAAAATACTTAAATATAACCAAGAAAGTGAGATTTCAAGAGTAAATAGCATTATTATATTTTCATCACTTAGACTTAGAATAAAAAGTGATTTTGAGGGCTTTTCATGAAATATTGAAGGATTTTCCTAAGAAAATGGGATTTTACTTAGGAAAAATTGAATGAATGTGATAATGGATGTTTTCAAGCACTTAGGTCTTTTCAATTATTGGGGCGAGGGTCTGGTCCCTCCAAAAGTCAAGGAAATGCCTTGAGCCCCTTTAATTTTCAAATACCTTAGCCCTTAGGGGAAATTAGTGAAATCTTTAGGGAAAATGAGAGGGGAAATTAATAATTTTTACCTTGCTCTGCTATGAACTTTTTCTAATGTAGTATCTGCCTTTGCACTTTGTGATGAAAGTTAAAATTGAACACATTGGGAACCATTAATCATCACATGTAATTCTGCAACAACATCTACCTACTCTACTTACTTTACCCTACCATTTTCTCTTCTTTATTAGGGTGCGCTTAGACTTGCAAACCCTTCTCAATCTTATTTTTCTTTTACATGGAAAACCTATCTAAGTCTACACTTATTACATCCAAGGGCTTAGATTAAACTGTTGAGCACCTTTTATTAACTCTACCTATCTACTTATCTACCAAGATTAAACTGTTTGGCCAGATATTTATTCTCTATTCTACAACATGAAATTGAAAAATGAATGAGTCAAGTTTAAACAGTTTGACTCTTCATAACTTGTGGCAAAAGTTTGACAAACTGCACACAATTTTGTTTATTACATCAGAGCAAAAAGTAATGGCATTTAGACTTGCACACTTTCCTTGGCCTTTCTTTTTGATGGGGTTCATTTCTTTCACTTTTTTAACCATTTTATTCTTTTCACCCTTTGATTTTTCTTTTAGGGTATACCCTCTTTACATTTTTTAAAATTTTTTTATTTTTTTATTTTTTAAGAATATGGATAACCTTTGCACAAGAAAAAGGTTTGAAAATATTGCATAGTTCACCAAGTCTATCATGAAAAATGACACCTATTGGTATAGGAGTCTAACAGCTAGTAGATTCAAGGGCCTCATTCCATGCCACACCTAATAAGAAATATTTTCATGACTATGTTTAAGGATATTTTGTACAGGTTCGTTTGGGTGATGATAAATCCTAGAAAATTGGTGGAATGGGTAAAGTTCTTGTAAAACAACAAAATGGAAACCAATGGTTATTAAAGGAGGTAAGGCATGTCCCCGATCTAAAGAAAATTCTCATTTCAACCGGGCAGTTAAGTGGTGAAGGTTGTGTGACAACTTTCACAGATAAAACCTGGAAGGTCACTAAAGGAGCCCTAGAAATATCAAAATGAGAAAAGGTTAGTACATTGTATTTATGCAATGGTATTTCTAACTCTGTTAATTATTTAGCTTCCAAAGAAGAAGATGCAACATTATGGCATCATAGGCTCAGGCACATGAGTGAGAAGGGCATGAATATTCTTCACTCAAGAAATTTGTTGCAGGGTTTGAAGAATATTGATTTGGATTTTTGTGAAAATTGTATTTATGGAAAATAGAAGAGAGTCAAATTTCGTAGAGTTGGGAAAGAAAAGAAGAGAAAAAAATTAGAGCTTGTGCATACAGATGTATGGGGGCCTTCTCATGTATCATATATTGGTGGCTCTCATTATTATGTTACTTATATTTATGATGCAACCAGAAAAACTTGGATTTATTGTATTCAGAATAAATCTGATGTATTTGATAATTTCAAGAAATGGAGAGCTTTGAATGAGATTGATAAAGGAAAGAAGTTGAAGTGTTTAAGATTAGATAATGGAGGTGAATATTGTAGCAAAGAGTTTGATAGGTATTGTTCAGAGCATAAAATTCACAGAGAGAAGACAGTTCCAAGAACACCACAAGAAAATTGTGTGTCCGAAAGGATGAACAAGACAATCATGGAGCATGCAAGGTGCATGAGATTACAAGCAGGATTGCCTTTACAATTTTGGGCAGATGTTGTAGATACTTTTGTTTATCTAATAAACAGTGCTCCTTCAAGTTTCTTGGATGGTGGTATTCTAGAGGAGGCATGGACAAGTAAAAATGTAAACTACTCTTTTTTAATGGCTTTTGGTTGTGAGGCCTTTTCCCATATTAGTAAATAAAATAGAACAAATCTTGAGGCAAGATCAAATAAATGTACCTTTATTGGATATGTTGTTAATGATTTTGGTTATTTCTTATATGATTATGGAAATCACAAAATAATTAGGAGAAGAGATGTAATATTCAATGAAAAGGCCTTGTATAAGAATTAATTGCAGGAAAAGAAAAATGAAAATAAAACAAAGAAGACACAGTTCTTGATGAGATCACAGAAAAAGTAAAGGTGCCTGAAAATAATAATAATGAACATCCACAACAACAACAACCACCACAATAGCAACAGGCACCTCAAGTGGTGTCAGAAGATCTACCAGGATAAGTAGACCCCCTGAATGATATTCTCCTTAATTATATTATTTATTGTTGATTGATTCTGGTGAACCTGAATTTTATGAAGAAGAAATGCAGGTCGAAACGAGGAAGAAGTGGGAGCTAGCCATGAAAGAAGAGATGGGCTCCTTAATACATAAGAAGACTTCAGACTTAGTCAAGTTACTTGTAGGTAAAACAACATTGCAAAATAAAAGGGTTTATAGGTTGAAGGAAGAATATCGAGGAAAAGAGAGGTACAAAGCTAGACTCATGGTGAAGGAGCTTTCATAGAAGAAAGGTATTTAATTTAATGAAATATTTTCTCCTGTTGTTAATATGAATTGAATCAAAACTATTTCAAGTCCTCTATCAGCAAAATATTTTCATCTTGAATAGTTATATGTAAAGACATCATTTCTCCATGGAGATTTGGAGGAAGAGATCCATATGCAACAACCAAAAGGATGAGGTCAAAGTGAAAGAAAAATTAGTGTGCAAGTTGAAGAAGAGCTTGTATGGCTTAAAACAGGTTCTGAGGTAGTGGTATCGAAAATTTGAAAGGTTTATGTCTAAGAAAGGTTATAATAGATGTCACTCTGATCATTGTGTTTATATGAAAAATAAAAATGATGATGCCTATATTATATTGTTATTGTATGTAGATGACATGCTTGTTGCAGGGTATAACATGTAGGAAATAAATGTGCTCAAAAGGAAATTGGAAAATTCATTTGCAATGAAGGATTTGGGAGTTGCAAAACAAATCCTTGGTATGAGAATAACTAGAGACAGGAAAAACCACAAATTAACATTGTCTCAGAATGAGTACATACAAAAGATGTTGAAAATATTTAATATATAGAATGCAAAACCAATTAGTACACATTTGGCTAGACATTTTAAACTTAGTAAGGAGATGTGTCCCAAGACCCAAGAATAAATAGATTATATTTATAAAGTTCCATATTCACCAGTAGTTGGAAGCTTAATGTATGGAATGGTCTACACAAGGCCTGATATTGGACATGCATTGGGAGTTGTAAGCAGGTAAATGAAAAATCCAGGAAAAGAATATTGGATGGTAGTGAAATGGTTTCTGAGATATTTGAGAGGTACCACACATCAAGAATTATTCTTTGGTGGTTCAAACGTTGCTATATAGGGATATGTTGATGTAGATATGGCAGGTGATAGAGATAACAGAGGGATCACTATAGGTTATGTGTTTACTATAACTGTCAGTTTGGTTTCAAAAATGAAAAGTGTTGTTGCAATTTCAACAACAGAAGAAAAGTGTGTTTCTGCTACAGAGGCTATTAAAGTAATTATTTGGTTACAAAGGTTTATGGATGAATTGGGTAAGAAGCATGAGATGGGAAGGTTATACAATGATAGCTAGCATGCCATTCATATTGAAAATAACTCAACATTTCATTCCAGGACTAAACACATACAACTCAAGTACCATTTCATACAGTTAGTGTTGGAAGATGGATAATTGAAGCTGGAAAAGATACATACTAGCGAGAATCCAGTAGATATGCTAACAAAAGTTGTAACTAGGGAGAAACTGAGATTATTATTAGTTTCAACTGGTCTTCAGGTATGATGATGAATATGACAAAAAACCAAGTCCAAAGTGGAGTAAATGTCCAGCAAATGAAGCAGTAGTGGAGTTTCTACAATCAATCTCCAAGTGAGAGATTGTTGGGTCTGGAGCCTGATTATGTTCCTTATTTAGATATATCACTGTGTTGAACCCCTGTTCTTAAGGGGGTGGAAATGCCACCTGTCGTTTGATCACCATTAGGGGGGTCCAAGGGGAGCATCAACGACCTTTTGGAGCCACCCCCCACCCCCCACCCCCTTGTGGGGGGTTTCGGGGGAAACACCCCCGAAGCTAAAAAAGGATGTAAAATTGCCTTGTAAAATATTGTAATTTCGTAGTCAATCTAGTTCGTTCATTAGGCAAATGATCTCATGGTAGAAGTTGTGTTTAATTTAGGGTTTTTATAATATTCCAGATCCGGAAGAGCATAGAAATCCTGCTAAAATAATGCACTCTTGGGAGATTGATGCACAGAAATGAGTTTACAACTCTTGGATCCCTTAGATCAGCAGATCTAGAGTCTAGATCCAAAAGGGGAGAAAAAACAAATAAAACTAGGTGTGGTAAACAGATCTCCCACCACCTAGTCTAGCTGAAAAACACCCTACAAGAGGGGTTGTAGCTATGCACAACAAACTGCGTCAGAAATAACACAGTCTTGGATAGTATGAGAAGGAGGACATCAAATATTACTAACTAATGAATTTAAAGCAACAAATCAGAAGTACAATGAAGCTCTTTCAATATATAATAGAATACATGAGACAATAGAGCAAGAAAACTTCAGAAAAGAACGCTACAACACATATATATCTGCAGAAATGGCTTGAAAACGTTATTTTGAAGAGATATAGTAGCTGAATATTACAACTCAGATCTAGGACAGATCTGTAGACAAAAAAATATATCTATTTCAGATATGGAAACTAGATAGTATTCTTTACAATATCCCCTTGAAGTTTTGACAAAATCATGCATAAACAAGAGTAGATTTGAGTTTCAAGTTGTAGATCTGTAAAATTTCACAGTAATTTCTAAATATAACATTACATGACAATAGATTAGATCTAAACAGAACATGGATCAGCAAGCTAATCCATGGATCACCAAAGCGGAAGGCAAAGCCCAACACCAGAGATCTCTCATCAAAACTATGATCAAAAAACCCTGAAGAATCTCATATCAAAATAACTCAGTTCCTCAATGGAAATAGCGATGTATCTCAAATCACATAGATGGCCCACTTCCAAGTTACAGATTTGAAGTGAAAACAGGAGAGGCACTCTTCCAGGAGGTTAAAAGACACACTCCATGAGAAGAGGCTCCCAAAACAAGCTAGATCTCTGCAGATCTACAATCCCACTTGTTGCAGCTTGCAAAAGCAGCAAAACCCTCACTAGATCAGCGCTGCAATTGGAAGTAGAGCTTGGCCTCAAGCCTGATAGTGGATCAAATCAGCAAACACTCCTCCAAGAATCCTCAAAGGAAGAGGTGAAATCCTTGCATAGGAACTCCAAGTGCTAAGCAACACAATCCTCCACTAAACAGCAGAGAATAGTATTTGTCTAAGAAGACAAGATACTCAGAAATATAATCAATCAACAACCTTCTCTTTCTGCCCTCCCCTTCCTTTTATAAGATTAAATCCTTTGAAAACGCTAAACCACCTTGATAATTTAGCTCTTTTCACATGAGGGGCCTCCTTCTAGAACTGTGTTGTCCCTTCATGAGATGCATTGAACCTAGACAACACTGTAGATTTGGTCAAGGTTGAACCAGTCCCATAGATCAGACCCCTTTCACACTTGCAAGTGATTTATTTACATGGCCCTGATTTATCCGTGTTCACATGGGCATTGATTTATTTAGTCTTTTTAGGAGTTTTACATGTCCTCCTTTATTCATTTATTCATGCAAAAAAAAGTAAAAAAAAATTGAATATTCCTCTTAGCTTAGGCTAAGTAGGAATATTACAATCCTCCCCTCCAAAATGTTGCTTGTCCTCAAGCAGCTGAGAGGGTAAGAGCTGTAGTCCTTTTCCTCCTCCATTGATGGCATCATAAAGGATCAAGTCCTCATCATAATCCAAGTGCTCAACAAGCCAATACATCATGTATTTTTCCTCCAAGGCCAACATAATATGTGCATAGTCCATCCCTTCAAGAGTGAAAAACTCAACAAAAATAAACATGGTTGAAGCAATGCTACATCTAAAACATGTATCATGAAGTAAAGGTAGAAGTTCCAAACCATGTGGTACATATACACTACCCATCCTCTGTCCATACAACCCCATAAACAATACAACTATATCATCCAAGTATGGAAGCAAGACTACATACATGCAAAATGAAATTTTCACTTGAGGAGGTGGGTGAAAATCCCACATGTGATGCCAGCATAGTGCATCTCCTGTCTTCATTAGATCCAGGTGTGGCAAGTGGAATTCCCACCACACTTTTGCTGCATGAGTCACCTTAACATGGCTGAAGGTGTTACATAATTTTGGTGCCTTTGGGAAGCACCCGTCATGAAAAGGAGTCTCCCTTTGCACAACAAGGGAGTGGCCAAGTTCAGAATTTCTATTGGCCCCCAACAAGCTATGAGATACACATGATCTCTCACTCCCTTTAGGAGCCTCATCCTAAAAAAAATGGCAAAGGAATGTAATATATCAGAAAATACAAGTTGCTTGGAAAGATCAAATCCTTTACCATCATAATCCTTCACACACATGGAGTTGTGCATGAGCATTCCCCTCCTCTCAAGCAAGGGAACAGCTGGCTGAGATGACTCTGGAAAATATTCCATTGGCTGCCCCAATCCTCCATATCTATTTCACTCTTGAAAGTGCTGATGTAAGTCCTCTCTCATGCCTTCCCAATCAAAAATCTTCGTGATCAGGGTATAGATCTTCATTGAATACATATGGCTGAGGAATAATTCTTCATATGCTCCTTGTAGGATCTTCTGCTTGAGCTTGGAAGCTCTAGCCAGGTAGACCTTACCATGATAATAGATGAATCCCCCTTGGACTAATTAGCCCTCTTCTTGCTACATGCCATCTAGTATCATACCTCTGTGGAGATATTTGGAATACTCTACAAGTAGTTGATATTTCAAATAAAGATCCACATTGCTCAACAATGATAGCGCTGCTGATACATCCATGGAATTTCTTGTCATATTATTGATTTCCCCTTTGAAATTACACGTGCCAATTTTTTTTTTTGGAAGGCTGATCCTCCCATTCTCCTCCTCCCACAACGTAGATTCAGAAAAGTAAGAGGGTGATAGAGATGCAGGAAGAAGATCCCCCTCATTCTTGGGTTGTCCCAAGCCTCCCAGTGCTATAACTTGGTATCTCATTGCTCCAATCCTTCTTGGATCTAGATTCGAATTAGCACTTTGTGGAGCCTTCCCCACAAGATCTGAATCTGATGGCATTCCAAGTTGCTTGCCATGAGATAAGAATTTTTTTTGCAGCATCCTCATGAAGATGAGAGAAGGAACTGTGAGATCTCTGCTTCCAGTGTGAAAATCCTTCTATGTTGTTTGTGTGGAAGTACTAGGTGAAGGATAAGTATGCGTGCCTTGAATCATTTGTGGTTTCCCACTCTTCAAGTCCATCCACTTCATTTGAAAATCTTTCCAATCAGTGGTAACCTTCCCCAAGGTAATCAACCATTCGACACCCAAGATGATGTTGGTGTCTGGTATGTCAACTACAAATAAGTGATCCACCGAAGTGTAGGATCCCATAGTGATAGAGAATGATGTAAAATATTGCATGAATTGCATGGTCCTATTTCCTGGGACCCAAACAGAAAATCCCTCAAAAGTATCAGTGGGGATTCCTCTCTTTTGCAAAAGATGAGCATCAATAAAGTTGTGGGTTGCCCCACTATCAATCAAGACAGATACTCTCTGATTCATGACTGAACCTTTTACTCTTAGGGTCAAGTACTTAGGCACTCCTCTCAAAGAAGAAAGAGTCCCACTTGTTGGAGCAAAGGCTCCCTTCCCATCCTTGGATGGTGTTTGATCTTCCTCATCATCATCAGCGCTGTGACCCCTCCTAGGTTCATCATCTTCATCTTCCTCCTCAAGATCTGAGAAGACTTCTATGTAGCATGCTTTTCCTATAGCACATATATGTCCCAGTGCCCATGACTCTTGGTAAGTGAAGCACAATTTCTTCTTCCTCAATTCCCTCCTGAGATCAATATCAAGAGGCTTCTTCAAAGAGCTCTCCTTGGGAGGAGCAAATTTTCCTTCCTTCCCCTTAGAAAAGTGAGCAGCCTTGCTTTGGAAAGTTGCCTTTGCTTTTGGCAAGGCATATTGGAGGTCTCTAGCCCTCTCAATGGAATCATGAAAAGTGATGGGCTTGGTAGATTTAACCAACCCATGCAAAGGTTCCTCCAGGCCATCGATGAACATGTAGACTCTCCTTGCTACAGATAGATTAGGGACCATGACTGATAATATCAGAAACTCAGAGATATAAGTTTCTGCATCTCCTGATTGCTTCAACTTTGCAAGGCTTATGAAGGGTGCTTCAGGATCCTTCCTGTCAAACCTCTCGATCAGTCTTCTAGTAAAATATGAATAGGTGGTCTAAATGATATGTCCCAATGTAGACAACCCATGGAACCACCAATTGTGTGCTTCACCTTCAAAGTGCAGTGCTGCAATATTCATGGCTTTAGTCTCAAGGACTTTGTTCAATTGGAAGTAAATATCCATCTTTTCTACCCATGCCTTGGTAGAACTGGAGGATGATCCATAAAACTTGGGCAAAAATAATTTTCCCATAGAGTGGTGTCTATCTTGATGATGAAAGAACCCACCATCTCTATACTGCTGTAATATTCCAAAATTTTCCTTCAATAAATTGGAATATTAAATTTTGTTAATTTCACTTGTAAGTTGAATAATTGGGTGAGGAGGCCCAAACACAATAAAAACATGGATGAAATCCCTCTTATTATGAAAAGGGATCATCAGTGGAACTAGATTTCACACCCTCATGTGTGAAAGGAGACATTTGCAAGAAGACAAGGTCAAGTTTGACCAAGTCAAATAGTGCAGAGATAGGAGGTGGAAAGCATCTTGTGCGAAAATGCAGAGAAATAGGAGGGAAGTTTCCTTTATGAAGGAAAACCTAAAGAGTGGGACCCATGGAGAGGGAGCTCTCATTGTTTAAAAGGAGGCAAGGCAGCCATAGTTACCCATGCATATGATTATTGATTTCTTGTCTGCTTAGTCATATTTATAGTCTCCAGCTGTTTAGTTGAGTTGCAGTGATGTTTAGCATGAGGGATTCCTGTTTAGGATTTCCTCTCCTTCTTGAGAGGCCTATTGAAGGATTTCACTTCATTTCTACACATCCAAGCTCAAGGCCATAGCCATTCCTCCAGCTACAACATTATTTCTGCTGAAGTATAATGTTGTGATTGCAGGGTGTTGCAGTGGAGGTTCCACAACACCATTCCTTGACTTATTTCTCAAGAGGAGGGAGAATTATTTCCTTCAGAGATCAGTAAGGAAGGATTTAGGGAAGAAATTTAGATCTTCGCACTTGGTCAACACTTTCTATTCCATCTACAACACAATTACCCTCTTAGACTGCGTTATTTTCAAAGTGCACTTGCAGTGAGGGATTGCAGTGTTGATTGGAGGGTGAGATATTCAGTGATAGGATCAACCTTTCACTTGGAAGATCCTTTAGAGGAGGTCTACTTCGTATTGATCATCATCAGCATCCATCTCCATCCAGTTTGAGTTTTGAGTTGTAGCTGCTGCCTAGCAACTCCAACATTTTGCCATTTTTGTATATTTCAACCAATTCTTCTAAGGATTGTTGTATTGATGTTTTCAGAGGTCTAGAGCTTGCTCCCCCATTTACTTGAGCCATATATTGTCATATCATTGTATTTATATCATCTCTGCAGCAATACCTCTTATAAATTGTGCAGTCATAGGCCAGGGTTTATATATATATAGTCTTGTTTATCTATTTTGACGTACATGTTCCATCGAGGTTGTATTGCTTGCTTAACTGACTCTTTCCTCAAGGATTTGTATGCCATTGCTGCTATAATATATATTTTTTCGCTATCTACATCTTCATGTACTCAGGCTCATTAAAATAATGTTGTTGCTGCATTATATGTTCTTGCATTTGCTGCAGTCCCTTCATCGGGCATTATTCCAAGAAACTAAGTGTGGGAGACCTGTTTAACCCACCTAGAAGGATTTACTTTGAGCCACCTCTTGAATTTTGCACTTAGATACATTGATTTAAGGGATCCATGTCTTGGTTTCAAATCCTGTAGCAGCCATTCCTGGAAAATGCATTTTCTTGTCATGCCTTGCTAGCAATCCCAATTTGGAGATATTAGAGTGGTATCAAAGCATAGTCTTGGCTCAGCTCTTGAGTCTCAACCCAGAAGGTCAAGATCATGAAGAAGATGAGCTTGCTCTCATCAGCTTTCAGATCTAGGAAATACCTCTCCAAGGAGGTCAAGAAGATGGAAGAAGGAGAAGAGGAAGGACCATGCACTTCCTATTCTCATGAAGAAGAAAGAGACAAGCATGAAAGACAGTTGGATGATTTGATTCTAAGTAAGTACCTTGTTGAGTACAAATATCAACCTAGAGCCTTCAAGGAGACAAGAGATTTTCCATAATTCATCCAGATGAAGGAAAATAATAGACCCTGCAGCAGAATAGAAATCAAAGGCACTAGATTTTTGTTGTATACCTTTGATGGGTCATCTACAACAAGAGCTTGGGCGAGGAAGTTGGAAGATTTTTTCCATCTACATCCTGTAGTAGAGGAAGAGGCTGTTGAGATCTCAGCACTGCACTTGGAGGGTGGAGCCTATGTTTGGTGGTTCAGCCACTTGAGCCATGCAAGGGTGAAAATTTTTGCAGAGTTCACTCAAAAGTTGATCAAAACCTTTGATGGAGGAAGGACAAAGGAGGAAAATCTCACACCACCACTTGAGGAGTCTTGTAATAACACTGTCACACTCATGGAGGAGCAGCCACATGCAGCAGTAGTTGGGGTAGCCAACACATTGGAGGAAGGAACTCTTGCAGCCCTACAAGAGATTCCAAAATCTCATCAAGCTATGGAAATATTTCCACTATCTATTGTTACATCAAATCCTCTTTATAGTTGTGTAAATTTGTTTTTGCATGACCAAGGGTCAAATCAGACTACTACCTTATAGCAACATGATTACACTACGCTATGCAAATGGTCCAAGGAGGAGATGGAACATCATCCTCATGCACCTTTTTTGAGTTGCACACCATCCTTGAGATTGGGGTGTGAACTTTTGGAGGATGAAACAAACCATGAAATTCCTATGAAAAAATATGAAACCATTCTTGAGATGGAGTATGAGACAACCATTGCATCCTTGGAAATATTAACAGTGCTATCAAACAATGATGAAGAGGAGATGTTACCTTCATCACATTTGGATCCTTGTGGATTCAACAGAGTCATGGTTGAGTCATGGTTGAGAGGTCTCCAAGGAGCTGCATTTCAAACTTTCATGAAATGCAGAAAGGAAGAATTGGTTTGGAAGGATGGTAGCCCTCATGAGAGGAGTACCAAGGGGAATAGTAGGCAAAAGCATGCACAAGTGGTTGAGTGGATGTGGTTGATAAGCAAGGAGATGGGAGGCTACTTGCAAATATATGACACCGGGCAGTAGGAGGCTTGGCTACACTGGCTCCTTCTGAAGGATTTTGGCCATCACTTGGCATATCCTCTTCCTAAGGGGATGGGGATTGAGGAGAGGTGGCAGGATGCTTGCATCAATGGGCAGCAAGAAGTATGGATGCATGGTGTTGATGTGACATTCATATCATTCATTGTGTCTCCATCACATGAGTTGTATGAGGGGAGCATAAAGAGGCAACAAGCATTTGGGTTGCTTGTGTTGTACTTGAGAGAGCAAGGGAAAATTTGCTCTCACATGTTGTGTGATGTTGCTGGAGTAAAAGAGAGCACTCTCAAAGTGAAAAGGGGCTACTCCTTGGCCTTGGATGATTTGGAATCACTTCCATCTTGGGAGGAATTCCACATTTGCAACAACATTACTAGAGGAGTCTTTGACAAGGAGCATGTCAAAGAACAGAGCTTTTTATTGGAAGGAGATTATTTGCGTGAGCTCTCAACGCTGTCAATTTTGAGTAGGGACTTATGGATGGAGTGTCCCCAGGATCACTTCACATTGGATGCACTTGGTGAACAAGGAGGAGGTGAGGATGATAGAGCAGTAGATGGAGACATCTATCACTATGGCATCTTCTTCTTGACTTGGACTTCCAAGCATGAGAAGGATCATCTTCTTGCAACACATGGTTAATTACTCTTCATAGCATGCCAAAACACTATGGAGGACTCACTCATAGATCCATGTACCATCTTACTTGTGGCATATGGTAAGAAATTTTCTTTTACAATTATTGATTTTCATACTCTTACCATTACCATGCAGTGCATTTCTCCACAAGAGGGCATGATTTTCACATTGCTCCATGATCAAAGTTGGGCCAAACTATATGATGGAGGCAGCCATATTTTATGTGGCCTTGGGCAAATGTTTTCTCATTACATGTATGTTCAATTTTTATATCCAACTGTTTTCCATATGATGACATACATGATTCACTATGTATCAAGAAACATTTTTCCTTGTAATTTTCTGAAGCAACAGTTTGGAAAAATACACTGTCACTATTGGGAAAACTGTTGGTACCTTCTTGCACCACATGAAACCTTCAGCATTTTCCTCATTTTGTTACTGATCATGATTTCATTTTCTGATATGGATCTGATTTGTATTGGAAGCGTGATTGGGAGAGAGACACACGAGTTGGATGTGTCCTTGAGGGGAGAGGATTCCCACATTTTCTGCACTACATGTTCTATTGGGAGCATGGGAGGAACTATGGCCACCACAGCCACATACTTGTTCTATTTTGGGGTGGACCATGAGTTTGAGAGTCATTCATTGCATAGACATGGGAAAGTGTTCAATTTTTTGTTGTTGACACATTCAGCCATTTACTGTTCATTAGTAGATGTGGTGGTTTCTGTATATTACTTGCCATGTTGTTTTCTGAAATTGCAGTGGATGAGAATGCATTGTGTCCTCTTGAGACATTGTTTGTATCATGAATCATCATGTAAAACTTGTAGCAAACTTCTCATTATGATTTTCTATGATGATCATGTCCTATTCATCATGGATAGATTATTTTGGGCCAACTTGTTCTTCAATGTTGGAGGAGAAATCCTTGGAGGATTGTTCTTCATTTTTCCACTTGAGGGAAATAATTTTGCAGCCCAGGATCAACACATACTCTAAACTCATCATGAGTGGAGGGAAGGACATCATGGGGTAGGATATGATTCTTACCATATTCATATTTTCAGCCCACCTTCATTTCCGGAGCTTGAGGTGGAAGGAGATTGCCATGAGTTGCCATGTTGGGAGGTGACTCATTTTGTTTGGATGATTGCTTGGGGATGGAGGATCCATTTAGGGAAGATGTTTTCCAAACACTTTTCAGTCTCCATGCCTTGGGAGAAACTTCTCAGTTCTATCCTTGCAGTTGCTTGAGGACAAGCAACATTTGGGAGGGGAGGACTGTAATATTCCAAAATTTTCCTTTAATAAATTGGAATATTAAATTTTGTTAATTTCACTTGTAAGCTGAATAATTGGGTGATGAGGTCCAAACACAATAAAAAAATGGATGAAAACCCTCTTATATGAAAGGGGATCATCAGTTGAACTAGATTTCACACCCTCATGTGTGAAAGGAGACATTTGCAAGAAGACAAGGTCAAGTTTGACCAAGTCAAACAACGCAGAGATAGGAGGTGGAAAGCATCTTGTGGGACAGCGCAGAGAAAGAGGAGGGAAGTTTCCTTGATGAAGGAAACTCTAAAGAGTGGGACCCATGGAGAGGGAGCTCTCATTGCTTAAAAGAAGGGCAAGGTAGCCATTGTTACCCATGCATATGATTATTGATTTCTTGTCTGCTTAGACATATTTGTAGTCTCCATCTGTTTAGCTGAGTTGCAGTGCTGTTTAGAATGAGGGATTCCTGTTTAGAATTTCCTCTCCTTATTGAGAGGCCTCTTGAGGGATTTCACTTCATTTCTCCACATCCAGGCTCAACGCCAAAGCCATTCCTCCAGCTACAACGTTATTTCTGCTGAAGTATAACGTAGTGATTGTAGGGTGTTGCAGTGGAGGTTCCACAACACCATTCCTTGACTTATTTCTGAAGAGGAGGGAGCCTTATTTCCTTGGAATATCAATAAGGAAGGATTCAGGGAAAAAATTCAGATCTTGGCACTTGGCAAACACTTTCTATTCCATCTACAACATAGTTACCCTCTTAGACTGTGTTATTTTCAGAGTGCACTTGCAGTGAGGGATTGTAGTGTTGACTAGAGTGTGAGATCTTCAGTGATATGATCAACCTTTCACTTGGAAGATACTTTGGAGGAGATCTAATTCATATTGATCATCATCTTTAGCCATCTCCATCTATTTCTAGTTTTGAGTTGCAGCTGCTTCCTGCAACTCTGAAATTTTGCCATTTTTTGTATATTTCAGCCAATCCTTCTGAGGATTGCTGTACTAATGTTTTCAGGGGTCTAGAGCTTGCTCCCCCATTTATTTGAGCCATATATTGTCATATCTTTGTATTGATATTATCTCTGAAGCATTACCTTTTATAAACTACGCAGTCATAGGCCAGGGCTTATATATACATAGTCGTATTTCTCTATTTTGATGTACATGTTCCATCGAGGCTGTATTGCTTGCTTAACTGACTATTTCCTCAAGGATTTGTATGCCATTACTTCTATAATATAAATTTGTTTGCTATATACATCTTCATGTACTCAGACTCATTAAAATAACATTTTTACTGCATTATATGTTCTTGCATTTTCTGCAATCCCTTCATCGGGCATTATTCCAAGACAACTAGGTGTGGGAGAACTGTTTAACCCACATAGAAGGATTTATTTTGATCCAAATCTTGGATTTTGGACTTAGATACATTGATATAAAGGATCCAGGTCTTGGTTTCAAATCCTGTATCAGCCATTCCTGTAAAATGCATTTTCTAGTCATGCCTTGCTAGCAATCCCAATTTGGGGATATTACAACTGCTGCCTTGGTCTTGTTCTATCCTTGAGATGACAAAAGTCTTTGAAACTCAATTTATCCATGAATATATAACTCTGGGAATCATACTCCACAAATTAATCTTCAAGGGAAGCTTTTTCTTCTGGTCCTTCATTCTCCACAGCCAAGAAAGTAGGCATAGTGGAGCGTTGTGTAGCTTGTGGAGCTTGTGGTAGATCCATTGGTTGACCAGTCCCATGATGAGACATGTCAGAGCTTTCTCCTAGATTAAATCTCTGAGGATACTCCCCCATTATGTCCACCCTCATCTCTTTGATCTCTCTGGAAAGATCTTGCATGGCCACCAAAAGAGTTCTTGCAAACTCTTCTGCAACTTTATCATTTACAGCTTCAGGGGCTTTACCCTTGTCTTGACCCTTGTGAGGATCATCAGTAGTGTAATCAAACTTATTGTGAATTCTGTTCTGGTACGCATTCTCCCTCTTAGTAAGAGGATCATCTTCTTCTAAATGAAACATGGCTAGTGCTCCAAGGAAAGCACAGGCTGTGCCAAGAAATGAGCTCGGATACCACTGTAATATTCCAAATTCGGAATAGCACAACAATCCTGCTGAAATAATGTACTCCTAGGAGATTGATGCATAGAAATGATTTTATAACCTTTGGATCCCTTAGATCAGCAGATCTGGAGTCTAGATCCAAAAGGGGATAAAAAACAAATCAAACTAGGTGTGGTAAACATATCTCCCACCACCTAGTCTAGCTGAAAAACACCCTAGAAGAGGAGCTGCAGCTATGCACAACAAACTGCTTCAGAAATAATACAGTATTGGACAGTATGAGCAGGAGGCCATCAAATATGACTAACTAATTAATGTACAATATCATATCAGAAGTACAATGAAGCTCTTTCAATATACAGTAGAATACATGAGACAATAGAGCAAGAAAACTTTAGAAAAGAAGGCTACAACACATATATATTTGCAGAAACGGCTTGATAGTGTTATTTTGAAGAGCTATAGTAGCTAAATATTACAACTCAGATATAGGATAGATCTATGGAAAAAATTTCAGATCTATTTCAAATCTGGAAACTAGATAGTCTTCTTTACAAGATCCCCTTGGGGTTTTGACAAAATCATGCATAAACAAGAGTAGATATGAGTTTCAAGTTGTAGATCTGTAAAATGCTGCAATAATTTCTGAATATAGCATTAGATGACAATAGATCAAATCTAAACAGAACATGGATCAACAAGCTAATCCATGGATCACCAAAGTGGAAGGAAAATCCTAGCGCCAGAGATCTCTCATCAAAACTGTGATCAAAACACCATGAAGAATCTCATATCAAAATAACGCAGTTCCTCAATGGATATAGCACTATAGCTCAAATGACATAGATGTCCCACTGCCAAGTTACATATCTGAAGTGAAAACAGGAGAGGCGCTCTTCCAAGAGGTTAAAAGACACACTCTATGAGCAGAGGCTCCCAAAACAAGCTAGATCTCTGGAGATCTAGAATCCCACTTGCTGCAGCTTGCAAAAGTAGCAAAACCCTCACTGGATCAGTGCTGGAATTGGAAGTAGAGCTTGGCCTCAAGCCTGATAGTGGATTAAATCAGCAAACACTCCTCCCAGAATCCTCAAAGGAAGAGGTGAAATCCCTGCATAGGAACTCCAAGTGCTAAGCAGCACAATCCTCCACTAAATACCAGAGAATAGTATTTGTCTAAGCAGACAAGATACTTAGAAATATAATCAATCAAAAACCTTCTCTTGCTGCCCTCCCCTTCCTTTTATAAGATGAAAGTGTTTGCAAACCCTAAACCACCTTAATAAGTTAGCTCTTTTCACATGAGGGGCCTCCTTCTAGAATTGTGTTGTCCCTTCATGAGATACATTGAACCTAGACAGCGCTGTAGATTTGGTCAAGGTTGACCCAGTCCCATGGCTCAAACCCCTTTCACCCCTGCAAGTGATTTATTTACATGGCCTTGATTTATCTGTGTTCACATGGGCATTGATTTATTCAGTCTTTTTAGGAGTTTTACATGTCCTCCTTTATTCATTTATTTATGCAACAGAAAATAAAACAAAATTGAATATTCCTCTTAGCTTAGGCTAAGTAGGAATATTACAGTTTTTTACCTTAGAAGGAAACCCCTATATTGTATGAGGGTATTTTATTTTTTATTATTATGGTGTGTATACTTTGAGCATGAAATGGAAAGGGGGACTATGTGAGATAGTAAAGGATATTACAACAGATCTATTGTAGGTTGTGTCTCTTCATTTTGGTGGATAATAGAAAAGAAGGATTGGTTGGTTCCGTGGATGTACCCCAATTTGGGTGAACCACATATATCTACGTCTTTCTTGTTTATATGTTTTCTATGTTTGTGTTTCCGCATATTTTATGTGTTCCATTGCTCTGTAATATATAATTTTCTAACACATATAATAAAACCATACAAATATTTGTATTATTTTGATTCTATGAGTAAAATGCATAGGTATGATCAAATATCTAATGTTCAATCTAGCTCAAATCCCAGTAAAAGGTGTGGTAATGGATATCGTAGTTGTTGATATTCCTACAAGGTTTGGTATTATTTTTTCTATATCACGGGGAATGAAAATTGGAGGTTCCATTGAACTGGATCTAACATATGCTACCATTATGTTGTTTGGTGGAGAGGAGCATCGAGTATACTGAGAATCCATATTTGTGAAGATATACACCAAGGAATATTGTTCAAACAATGCTTCTGTGTATGGTAAAGAGAAGGATTTTTCTTGTTTGCTATTAGAAGAAGATGATAAAATCATGGGAGATACCTCGGTGGAATTTTCTACCCAACAGGGTAAAAAAATACTTGAAAATAGTTAGGTATGGAAATTATATTTTGATGGTGCTTATTCCAGGGAAGGAAATGGGGTAGGTGTGTTTTTGGTATCTCTAGAAGGTATGTTGATCCCTTTTACTTTCAAACTAGAATTCGAGGCCACGAACAATGTAGCTGAATATGAAGCCTTGTTGTTGGATTTGCAAGCTTCCAAAAACCTTTAGACTGATTTCTTGACTAATTTTGGGCACTCAGAATTGGCGGTGAAGCAAGAAAAAAATAAATTTCATACAAAAAACCCAATATTGAGGTCTTACAGGAATGAACTATGGGATTTGGTTGAAATTTTTTTCTTAGTCTTCAACCTAGAGAATGAGATATGATGGTTGACTATTTGGCAATTGCTTCTAGTAATTTCAAACCCCCTCAAGTCCCATTACTCATATACGAAATTGAGGTCAGGTACTTGCCTTCAATACCAGACAATGTGAAGCATTGGCAGGTGTTTGAAGACGAGGAACATATGAAACACTTCATGGAGGTTATTAGGGAATTATTCAACTCAGTAATTGACGAGGAGGATGAAAATTTAATAAATGAAAAACATGCTAGTTGGGAGGAATCTACTATTGGTCAAAAAATCTTGCAACTAAAGGGAAATAACAATCCTAGAGGGTTGGTCCCATTGGAAAGGTTGTTTAACTCAAACGATGTGGCTGGTAATCCAACAAATCTAGAGATTGAGGAAGAAGTGGAGGATTGTAATATTGGCATAGAAGAAGACCCTAGAATCATCAAGACAGTGAAAGGAGTTACTAAATAATACAAAAAAATGTATCTTGACCTTTTTAAGGAATACATGGATGAGTTTTCTTGGTCATATGATGATTTGAATACTTTTGACACTAGTGTCATACAACACAAAATTCCTTTGAAAACAAGAGTGAATCCATATAAGCATAAGCTCAGGAAGATTAGTCCTTTGTTACTCCCATCAATTGAAAATGAGGTGAAGAAACTATTACATACTAAGATTATTATGCCTTTGAGGTGTTCAAATTGGGTAGCAAATTTAGTCCCTGTAAGGAAGAAAAATGGGAATATTATGCTATGCATGGATTTTAGAAATCTTAATAAAGCCTCTTTGAAATATAACTACCCTCTGCCTAAAACGGACTACATTATGTAGAAGCTAGTGTGGCTTATTAGAATTTATATGATGGATGGTTTCTTTGGATATAATCAAGTGGTTTTACAACCTAGGGATTAGAAGAATACAAAGTTTACTACACCTTGGGGAACCTTTATCTATGCAAGAATGCCTTTTGGACTCATAAATGTTGGGGCTAATTTCCAAAGAGAAATGGATATAGTTTTCATTGGAGAATGAGATAAATTCATTGTAATTTATCTGGATGACATAACTATTTTCTCAAAATCAGATGAAGATCACCTTAAACATCTGCAAATAACATTTGTAAAGTGTAGGAAGTATGGTCTATCTCTAAATCTCAAAAAATCCCAATTTTATTTAAGTGAGCGTAAGATTTTGGGACATATAGTGGCCAGGGAAGGAGTTAAGATCAATCCCAAAAGGGTAGAAGCCATCAGAAATATTCCATTAAAAGGAATAAGAAATAAATTTATATTTTCTTGGGCAGAATTATTTTTCTAAGGAGGTTCATATCAAACTATGTTGAAATTGTCAAAGACATCACATGCATGTTGAGAAAGGACATGGAGGTAAAATGGACTATAGAATCCTCAGAACCATTTTCCAGAATTAAAAAGGCTTTTGCAGAAGCATCAGTTGTAGCAAGCCTACGGTATCAAAGGCCATTTCTATTTTTTTATTTTGCCTCTCCTAACACGGAGGAAGTTATTTTATTGCATTAAAATAGTGAAGGACCTGAGAAAGCAATTTAGTTTTTCATCCAGGTGTTGCAAGATGCAGAGTTGAAATACAACATTTTAGAAAAAGAGGCCTATTCCTTGGTCAAAGCCCTAGAGGAATTTTGAATTATGTTCCGCAGTCAAATATGATAAATTATGTTCGAACAACCAGTACGAAATATATTCTCACATAGGGTGATAATGAAGGCAAGAGAGGCAAGTGGATTTCCAAGATACAAGAAGATGATATGGATATAAAAGCTAGTAAGTTGATCAAGGAGAAGGGATTAGCTAAACTATTGTCCGAGGCTAAATTTTAGGCCTTGGGCATAAAACTGCTAGCAAAAAAGGAAGGAGAAAATAGAGCAGAAGAGGAACAAAATAATATTGATACCTCAACACAAAATCCAAATGAAGTACCTAGTCTCACATTGGTATAAGTATCTTTTCCATTATTTAATTTTTCTGAAGTGCCCATTTATTTTTCACAAAGTTAAATATAGGGCCTTGATGCCACAAGCGCAATTTTTTTTTATCTCAAATGGAAAACTGTACTAGAAGGACTAGGTGGGGATCTTACTTTTATGTCTAGTAGAAGAGGAGATTCATAATGTGATTAATGAATTCCATAGTTGTGTTGATGGGGACATTATAGTTGAAGAGCCACAAACCAGAAGATTCCCAAAGCTAATTTATATTGGCCCAAGTTAATTGGTGAGGCTCATACATATGTTAGGGCCTGTGAAAGATGTCATATTTTTGCAGAGAAACAAAGGTTGGAACCCCTCCCCTTGATCGTTTTCTTTGTAGAGGATACATTCAAACAATGGAGGCTATACTTCATTGGAGAAATACACCCACCATCCAGTGGTAAATAGGAATGGGTAATTATAACCACATATTATTTTAAAAAATGGGTGGAGGCCATCCCATCCAGGAGTGTAACCGATCCATTGGTCATCAGGTTTGTAGAGGAGAATATCCACGCTAGATTTTGTTGTCTAAGGAATATTATCACTAACAATGCTAAGGTATTTAAGTCAACCAAGTTTAATAGTTTTTTCCAAAAATACATCATCGTGGGACACTCCACCACCTTCTATACTCTGGGAAATGGAATGGTTGAATCCTCAAAGAAAAAATTAGTGAGGATTCCGAAAAATACCATATAAAAAAATTCAGACAAGTAGGGACTCACAATTGAAATTTTCATTATGGACCATTAGAGTTATTACCAAGAGGTCAACTGGGAAGCCTCCTTTTGAGTTGGTATATGGAAAGGTTTCAATTGTTCCTGTCCAACTATACATGCCAATGGCTAAAATTATAAAGGATGCTGAGGAGGATTCCAATTCACCAACCAGGAGAATAAATGAGCTAGTAGAAATACAAGAAAACAAAGGGAAGGTAACTCAGAGTCTGATCAAATATTGGGAAAATATGAAGCGTCTTTCTGAAAAAAAATAAAACGGATAGTTCCTTACATCCAGGAGATTTGGTCCACATATGGGATGTTAGGAGAGAGGACCATTAGGGGATTTTTGAAGTCTAAAATGGACCTCCTAAGGAAATTATAACATAATAATGAAAATAATAAAATAATATTAGATTACATCATCAACTTTTAGAGGGAAAAAAGAAAAAACTACTTTTTCAACTTATATTTTCAACTTATCTCCCTATGGGTTTACTCAAATTTTAAGCGAAAACATTCATTAAATTCAAAATTGGATTCGTCATCCAAGGAATACCCAGGTTTCATACTTTTGATGGATCCCACTACACGAAAAATGAGAAATACATGAAAAATGTGTTTTTTCATATATTTCTCATTTTTTTTGTACTAAGTCCATCGAAACTATGCAACGTGGGTACTCCTTGGACGAGGAGTTAAATTTTTTATCCAATGAGTACTCCTGGTAGAAAAATGAATAAAACCTTAGGGAGACAAGTTGAAAATACAAGTTGAAAAGGTAGTCTTATTATTTTATTAATTTTTAATATTTTAATTTTTTTTACTCCAAAAATGGTGAATCATCCCCCATGGTTGACATCATCATCCTGAACCCTATTGGTTACTATAAAGTTTATTTTGGTTGTACATTTTCTTATGAGGCTCATTTTAGACCTAAAAATTCCCCTAATGAAGGGAAATCATGGGAATTTTGATCCCTTGTGGTTTGGATCTTTCAAGATATCTGAAGCAAAAGGAAACAACACATTTTGACTGGAAAACTTGGATGGTGAGGTGCTTAAACTTCCTGTGAATGGGAAGTTTCTCAAGCTCTATTTTCAACATTAAATAGGTCCATTTTTACCCACTGTATATATCGGTGAGCCATTGTACATACAAGTAATGTTTTATGTTCTTATTGTTTCTATTTTTCTTTATGAGTACTTAAATAAATTGACTCCATCGCCAATGGGTAAGGCACTAATACACATGTTCTCAATACATTGCTTGCAATGCATTGTCCCCAATTAGAGTTGATGTTGTTATATGTCATACACTTTTGTATTTGTCGAATGGTCCTATTTTTCATCCGTGGTGAAAATATGGACATATACATTCCATGTTGGTGAAAGGAGAAAAAAGTAGGCATTGTAAGTGTACCAAACATCCTCAGGAAAGAGACCGCATCAGAAAACGTATTCGCTAGGTGGGTATAATGAATAGAAAATATGAAAGCTAAATGGAGGTGGATCAATTTTTAAATGTAGAGAAAGTGTTGGAGTGAATAGACATTCATTATGGCTTGAACTACCCCTTGAGGAATTTTGCGGAGGAAACCAATGTGATCGATATGTTGGAACCACAAACCAGAGTTGAAAAGTCAACAAGGTAGGATCAATAGATCGACAACCCATATTAACTATCGGGGGTCTCAGCTTGATATTTCATCCTTCTCTTGCATCCACCAGAGAGAGGTGGGCACCACCCACACCATGCAATGAGTTGTTGTCAATGCCAAAAAACGAGTACCGAGGTAATGATAAACTATCCCCTCCATTGTCCACCCTTCACCCTTGCAATCACCTTTTGCCACATGTATTCCCCCTCATGACCTTTCCCGACGTCAGATGATCATTTCCTTCCACATATAAAGGCCCGAACCATTAGCTTTTTAAATTCAAAATTATTCTTCCTACAACTAAGTTCTCCCATTTTTCCATTGGTATACGACCTCGTTCACCTATCGGACTTCTCCAGAGCTCCACCAACATTGTTCTTCTAATTCACACCTAGTCAACCAGGTAAATCACCAACCTCTTACTTGTATTTTTTATCATCATGCTAAAAATAAAGAAACTGGCCCCTAAGACTCCTAAATGCTGGGAGACTAGACCCCCGTCTAATATTGAGCATTTGATGGACACAAAGTCACAAATTTATAGTCGAACATCCCCTTCCCACCTTTCAGACCTCTGGTTTTACATGTATGATTGCTATATAAAAGGGGAAGATCCATTTAGGGTAGTAGAGTCAGGCTTATACTACCAAATTGCACCATATCTCTAGCACTTTCCTGAGTTCATTTCATGGTTGGATGCACCCTATGTACAAGGAAAAAAATGTTTCATTTCATCTACTTCTTTGAAAATATTAAAGATCACTCTTGAATTGATTCAAAAATATTAGGTGTGCCCAATTTCCACTCATTATGAAAACTTCATTGAAGCAACCTTTCTATACATTTACAACACACTTTAAGCTAGTGAACAATAGGCATTCTTACAAATGATATTAGCTCTAGGCCACCAATCCTTACACGTTGTTGACTCCTTCCCTATACCTATCTTTACAAAGGATGTCTAGCCCATCTTCACTGTAATTGACAATTTTTGTTGGGAATATTATGTCACTTGTATCACCAAAATTTTCATAGGGTTTCTGAGACTGATGATGCAACCAAGCCATATTTTTGAAATCCCTTCTTTCCTAGCAGAGTGTATCAAGTTTCAATTGCATAATTTTCCCATTACTTCATTCTATAAATATAATACATCTTGTCTTATTTCATTTTGTACACACATGTGGAAGAATTTTAATACTTGGGTATCAATATTGTGGATTCACACAAACAACAAAATTTCATCTTTGAATGGGATGTAAATGTAAAAAAGAAACATAAAAATGAGGGTTATTCCTAGTTCATATCCACCTACATGGCTACTGCATATAAAATCATCCATAATATCTCTTCCTTGAGAATTCTTCCTCGGAAAAAATAAATCCTCCAACTTAGTAAAGATATTAGGTTGGGTGAATAGTACTTGTTTTACGATTACACTGAGATTAGGGCTGTACGGGTGTGAGCTCCCTCCTTATCACTTACCTATTTTTCTGAAAATGAGAATATTTTTCTTATAATTTATCAGATAGAGACTACATGTGAATTAAATTCATTTTGTTCCTACTAATAAAGGCTACTTGTTTAAATTGGGTAAGCCAATAGGTCCCTTTATTGTAAATACAAGGAAAGTTGTCCAATTCGTTTAATATTTGTTGAGGTAAATTAACTTTGAGATGGGAGATATCTAGCACTATGACCCCCATGGTATTGTTTCAAATAACCGGAAAATTATTAATGCCTCATCATATGATCATGAAAATGGGCCATACGTCGAGTCGGGAAATCTAACTTTTATTCATGGCCTATTAATACAAAGGTGAAGATTGATTCTCTGACTGAAAATGATAAGGAACATAAGAGGAAAATAAGTAATATCGGAGACATGGGAATGGGGTATGTTCCCTCCATTAAGAATACCAAAACCCAACAAGTATCCTATGAAGAGATTGAAACCAGGTTCAATGAGACAAAGTCGGATCAACGAGGTTTCCAGGTGACCTTAGAAGACCCATGCCAAGCTTATTCCTCTTCATCCATAGAAGTAGCACTTCTGAGTTCTAATGGGATATCAACATCAACAAGACCCAGTTATGCTATAGGGAAGGCACTAGAGGACAGAAAAAAAAATATCAGAGAAGAGATGCAACAATATCTAGGATCGCATTTTGTCCCCTACTAGACCAAACTACTAAATTCCATGAACCTAGAGAGGAACCAAATGAATTTTTTGTTGCATCATCCCTCAACTCAGACTCTTCCATCATGTTCACAGTTCAGGACTATGGATTTTTCTCTTGACCTGATGTGTGTCCCTCTACCATATAAAATCAACTTTCATAGACAGTTGGGGGAGATGCTCTATAGTGAATTCAACAAAAATGTTATGATCATCAACAAAGTTGAGAATATGTTGGAGAAGGATTCCACAAAGGTTAAGGAGGAGAGAGATAATTCTAGAGTTCTACTTTTACATAACAATACTTTTAAATAAATTATCGTCAAGTTAGGAGTGAACCCTGAGGTAAAATATGTTATAGAGACTCTTATCCATAGTTCACAAGTCGAGATCCAAGAACTGAGGCATAAGTTGAAGATTTTTGGAAGCGAGCATGTGAAATCTAAAGAGTTGTTTCACGTGGAAGGTTAAAAGGTGATTTTATCTAAGGAGCTGATAGAGTGGAAAAATGAGGTGGTAGCCCTCGAGCAATAGATATCATAGCTCCAATGATAGATTGACTCTCACATTTGTGTAGTGCTTGTACCGAGGAATCCTCAGAATCCAACTAAGCAACTTAGTATGTCCCTCACCAAGCTACAAATCTGTGAGGGAGAACTAAAGAAGGTACAGGTGGACTTGGAAAATGCTAAGCATGCTCTTTTCAAAAATGAGAAAAAACTATATACTTATAAGAAAAATGTTGAGCTCATCAGTAAAAATATGAAGGCATCAAACCAAGAAATAACTGAACTAAAGAATAGGATGAAAGGTAACATGTCCCTCCACCATGAAAAGCATCTAATATGGGATGAAATAATAATTTAGGTGAATAATAACTAGGAGAATATAACTTCGATGGCATGGAAAAATATTGAAATTAAGGAATATGAATTTCTCATCTCGGATGATAAAGAGAAGGGTGAAAATAATTCTGAGACATATATTCATTCAGTATATTAATGAAAAGACAACCAGTAATTTGAGGACCATAGATGTGGTGGACCGAGTAGCTGCGATTGTGGAGGTATCCAAGATGATTCATAAGGAATATGATAGAGCCAAGCCCGAGGAATTCATAGAAAAATTGTTGAAGGATGTAGCTAAATTTGACTCACAATTTGAGTAGAGGGTCACAGTTGGATTTCCTAGCTATTGAGACCTGGTAGGGACATGGATCCCATGGAGGTAGTACAATAAAAGTTTAGTAGAATCTAAGAGAAAAATTGTTGTATCTTACCATGAAAATATATCCTCCTTAAAAGGAAAGACAATATTTAACTATCTTACGAGGGATGTCCATTTACTATGGTTATTCAGAAATTTGTTTCACAATAGGCCAAGTTATGAAATGCTCCCAGGTATAAATATTTCCTATCATAGTTTCTCTTGCTATCTTCTACCGTTTCCAATGGTGTGGTAGAAATGTGACCAGTTCCTCAGTCCTCCACAACTCTCGATCATTGATCCAGCTACTCTTCCTCTAGAACTGGTCTACTAAGAATGAATATTTTTCTGATCATGTCAATCATGACACCTTGTTTTTTTATGCTTTTGTAAATATTCTAGTTGAAGAAATGAACTCAAGTTAGTTATGTTTTAGCTAATACAATTGTGCTAGTAGCACACTCACATATTTTTTTTATGATGAATCATTGGGAGATCAAGAAGGAATATTATGTAAGGGGATATCATCCTGAGACCCTATAAAAATAGTTCATGATACATTTTGAAGGGTTGTGATTTATTTTTTCAAAGGGGCTTTGAACTGTTATTGGAGAAAGGAAAAAGCGTATGCTCTTTTTTTTCTTCAGATTAATAAAGAGTTTTCGTGATTCTTCTTGCAAAAGTTTGTACTACGTATTTTTTTTGTGATCATTTCATTTTTTTTCCTTCTTCTCATAGCATGTAACAATAGCTATTGGATATAATAATAGAAGTCATGGATTCATATATATCTAGTTTGATTGAAGATTCCTATGAGTGATGAGATAGAATGTCCTTAATTTTTTCTCCATGTAATATGAAATGTCATCAACATTTGTGAGTGGAAGAGACACTCCCCCTCATCTGCATATTTGGGCTCAATATTCTGGATCTTGATGGTGGCAATGGTGGTGTTGGTGTAACACCCTCCTCCCACATCTACCCAAGTAACCAACCAATTCGGGTAAACATGTGACACAAGTTACTATGATCTAATTCAACCTCCCATATCACCTTAATGAAGTGGAAATGACACCACACAACAACAAAGACCTTCAATGCATGATACATGATACCCAGGAGCCATCCCAACCTTCCAGCAGGCCATCCCCTGCAACAAATTGAAACTTTCATGTGTAAATCCCCTTGTGGCTCCCTAGATAAGGGTAAGAGTGTGGCTTGGACCCTCTAGTCGCACGCACAACATGGCATGCATGTGACTAGGGACTTTTCCTAGTAGTTATGAGCCTCCAGCCCTGATTTTTGTGGCACTTTTCCAAGCTCAGAGCCCAGGTCACTACCTAGAACACCATGACACTTTAAAAAATGAAATATAACAATGGAATAACGATGTAAATGCAAACAATTGAACAAGGAATTGACTATACCCTGTTGTACTATTCAAAAACCCCACCCCTTATTTTTATGTAGTTAGCTACTTAAATAATGGGGAGCCTCTTAAAATTTAATATAGGATAATAAAATAAGCTTTATTTTTAAAAGGAAAAAAAAAATTATATGAATTCAATCCTCAATTATGTTTGCCGAAGGACTTAAACATAGCTTATTAAAGCTTTATCGCATATGGCATATTTCAGTTTCAAGCAACAAACCTAAGCGCACTACTGAAGATAATTGTGATGCGATGTCGCCGGATTCATAAAGAAAATACGTGAAAAGTCTTTAAAAAAAATAACAAAGAGAACACCTTCATATTATTTTAAAGTACATGGTATGTCCCATCTATCGGCCACGTCACTTGTTGCTTCCCTTCCATCATAGTATTCATTTCAGTGTATTGTTGGTCATGCCTAATCCATTATCCCGATGCCGGATATTACATTTTCAATATCGTAACCCTTCATTACATGTATCAATTTCATGATCTTTGTGATCGCAATGCTTTTATCGCATCACAAAACTTCAAGCATACATGGTCTTCTAACACTCTGATACGATATCATTCCAATAAGAACTTACCCTTCATATTATTTTCTAACTATGATGGAACTTAATCGCATATCGAAAGAAGATAAGTATCACATGTTTTAAGTTGTGTTCCTAAGGAAATCTACGATGCGAAGTCTCCAACGAGGTGTTGATCTATCGGGTAAACCACATGACCCCACGTTTTCATTTATGAATAAAGCATAACTGTATTTATGTTCTCAAGATCCCAAATTATTTTATTTCCTTTACTTAAAGTTTCAAGATTTTTTGCATTAAAACATATATTCCCTATGACTTCATGGTTTTGTCTTAAATTCTCTCACATCCTAAGTATTGTTCTTCATTCTCTTCCCTTTCTATTTTCCATAGTATAGTCCCAAAAAAAAAGTCTCTAGAAGAATGTTGAAATCATCAAAGAAGAACAAGAAGCCTATGGTTCCACCAAAGTCGTCTCCTCCTACTCCAGAGATCATTGAGATTCCCCCACTGTTATCTGATACAAAATGCACCATAGGTTCCAGAAATTCTTCATGGGAATCCATGTACAAATTTTTTGAGAATGAAGAACCTAGAATAATTCAAAGGGAAGCCACAACTGATGATTCTTCATCATATTCAAAAACTACTTAAAGTGATTTTGCCATTTCCTTCCTTCATCGCATCGTAGCTCGGTGATTGATAAATGGGTGATTGATAATATAAATATTGTAGAAAGAACATTTCTAACTTCAAGACAGACAACAGTTGGTTCTTTTAGAGTTGAAGGCTTGAAGAAAATGTATCATCATCTTGATCCACAAAAGATATATGAAAATAATTTCCTTCAAAAATTCACAGATAAAAAAAAAGTAGTGAGAGATGATAAGGCAGTGGAGGCATGATCCAAACAAGCACAAACACTATGATAAGGGTATGTACTCTATATCTTCTCCCCCTGGTACGCATTACTATACAACTGGTATGATGTGTAGGTTATTTGAGTATATTAACAGAACAAAATTTTTAGTTGAATGGGTTCCCCTCATTTATGTTGCTTAAGATTGTTACATAATGGATTGGGCCACTATCCTCAACAATAATATTTCTATCCAAATCCTAGCCTACAAAAAAAACTAAAAATTCACTACCAAAATAGTGTTCGCTTTTTATATGAGTGCATACATCATGGAATTTGTGTGCTTTACCTCTGATTTACCATCCGTGAGATGGAAATGGACTGTGGAAGACCCTAACCCTATCCGCATCTATCACAAGATCCTTTGGGAGTCTAATTAATAATCCCATTATTATAAAATATGTCATGGAGTCATGTTACCTTGACATCACAATGTATTTGGTGAAAAGCCCCAAGATTATCCAATGAAGCCAAAGATGATTTCACAACTATAGGCAAGTGGTTTAGAGAATATTTATTCACATACGTTTATTTTTTTGGTATTTTACCTAGGCCTCATGTTCTCCCACTCTATGACCCATATAAACTCTTGGTCCGATAAATTTCCTATCAAAATGTGGGAAATTGATTAACCATAGCCCTAAAAGAAGCCAAGAAATCTTCCTAGCGATCATTTCCCAGCCATTGTGGCATATATGCTTTGAATAATTTCAAGAATTTTGGGCTTGAAATTATCCATAAAAGTTCCTAAACTTTCCCACCATTCCTGGCAGGTAGCATGACCCAAATAAAGTGGCTCAAAATTTTACAGTTGTGGTTAAAGTGAGATAATTTTTACATGAGCTTGATGACTTTGATGATCTATTTGAGCTTGCTGAAACATACTTACATGTAAAAATTTGAAAACCATCTCAGTTTAGAGCATCTTAATGAGTTTAAGGAATAAAGAAATAAAAGGTTGGAGAATGTCCCTCTTGACACATTGAGGGTTTCTCAACCAATTTTACCATAGGACATGATTCATCACAGTATTAAAAGGATAGAGATTAATGTAGAAAATAAAAGAGACCACATATACAACACAACAAACTAGTGATTTAGTAGTGACTTAGCTGAGGTCAAGGATCAGTTTGATAAAAAAATTAAAGGGTTTCAAGAGGAAAATACTTCAAATCCAAAATAAACAATCAGCACCCATGAGACTAATAAGCACACCTCCCTTACTATTGGGTCTTCCGATAAATCTCTTAATACAAAAGATGTGGAATTCATCCTGGCATACCCTTCTTCATGAATTGTTCTTAATATTGAAGATATTCCTCTCCTTGACATATTTTACACTCCCAAGCATACGGTTGTAATGAGCAGACAAAGAACGAAGAGGAGAGCTGAAAAATCCCAGGCACTTTTTCTTGGAGATGTACCAATGGATGTGGTATGGAAGGATCCACAAACCAACCTCTCTGATAACTTAACAAAGATATCGCAGTTTGCAGGGGCCTATGCAACAATCACCATTGAAAAAGCTTCAGAAGTGCATTAATTGACCAAAGACAAATATGAATTAATTCAATAGTTGGAACAAGAATTGTTTAAAGAGAAACAAAGCTTTTACCATCAGTGGCAAGTACATTTTTCACAACCGCAACACAAATTTGATGAAATGAAACTTCAATATGAAACTGATACCAAGATTAAAGATTCCCAACTACACTAACTCCAAGATATAATTAAGAAATTAAAGGAAACTACTAAGATTGAATATTTTAAGAAGGAAACAGTGGAAATTAATACCCTTTTAGGCTAGCAGTAGGTGGTATTTTGATAAATCTCGGTAGACATAAATGATATATGCAATAAAAGTGATTCACTGATGAATCAATTTTCTGATATAACGACGAATTTCGAAGACATTAATGAGAATATTTCTTGAGTTTATAACATGGCAGGACAATGTAGAGGGAAGAGAATCAAACCTTCCTAGAATAGAGGAGTCACACAAATAAATACTCTTCATAGATTGGGATATAAAATTAAAAAAAACATAAAATGACATCTTAAGAGCAAGGGATATTTCAAGTAATAATACTGAGACTGTCAGCGATAATCTGTTTGGCACCAATATTATTCAAGAATTCCTAGTTGGTTCTCTTCCTGATGTTAAACTATTAAAGAAATCATGGTAGGAATGGTCAAAGAATAAAGAGGATAAAATTAAGAAATTATCAAAATTATACTTTGAAAAGTATTGGCAATTTATGGTAAAGCCACATAGCCAATGTCCAATGTTGTGATGCCTTGCTGACATAACTTCTCACATGCTTCCTCCGCTTCCAGATGCAGTGTACACATGACATATGCGCATAAGGCCAGCTCAGCCTCCAGAATTGAAACCAAAGATGGATATCTATGAGCTCAAGGAACAAATGGGAAAGCAACCAACGTACCATTATTGAGCTTATTATGCAAACAAACTCTATTTTTGTCATGTTATCTCTTATTTTAAGGAGGGTTGTTCAAACCTCCTCGATACTTTATGTGCTTTCTATTTTCTATTTCTATTATTAACTATATAAACCCTTTCATGTCTTCAAGAAAAGAGTTCTGAATTTTTGTAAGGAATTCTTTGAAAAGTTGCACTATTGTGCTTTTTTACTCATCTTAATAAAAATGTTGTATCAAGGCTATTTATTTCATGAGTAGAGTTATGATATATCATGTACTTCTATCTTTATATGATTGTTGTGTTTACATGTTATTGATAGTCATACTTTTCTTTGAATTATTTTGTCATATATAGATAATATAGATAGTCAAACACTTAAAGAAGTAAAAACAAGTAAAGCTAATTAATTTTATTAAATAGTTAATCAAATTAATGGTTAAACACATATCACATCAAATTATTGGTTGTCTTGTTTATATATTTGAAAATGGAAATGTCACATGTTCAGTAGTGAATTAATGCTTAATTGTATTTAGAGAATATATATATATATATATATATATATATGTATGTATGTATGTATGTATGTATGTATGTATGTATGTATGTATGTATGTATGTATAGATAGATACACACATATACATATACATATATTATCTAAATACAATTAAGCATTAATTCACTACTGAACATGTGAGATTGTCGTCTTCAAATATATGTACAAGACAACCAATTGTTTGATGTGATATGCATTTAACCATTAATTTGATTAACTATTTAATCAAATTAATTATCTTTACTTGTTTTTACTTCTTTAAGTTTTTGACAATCTATATTATCTTTCACCTAAGAAAATATCTGAAATTGCATACAAAGAATAAATTAATTCCCGGGACATAGATAAATAGACATATAGTTAATTAGTTTATTGTTACTTCCATTTGTCACACCCAACTAACTATTTCTATACCTCACACCCATTAAATTATATTTTAGAGGGAAAATGGTCCCATTATCCCTAGTTAGAACCACTATTCCAAACTGAAAAGGAACGATTTTCAAGTTCCCAACCGGCTAGTTATCACTGATGTTGACGCACCGATTTTTGAGGCATCAAATTTTTTGGTGCTATAAGGAGGGCCTATAGACTATGAATGGAATCAAGGTTAAATCCTAAATCCAAAGGCCATCAAAATAGCCAATCCCCCTCCAAATCTCCTATAAATTCAAGATCTTATTCAAATTCTCCAACTTCAACATCTGAAGTTGTCCTATCACCTTCTATATAATATATTACACTTCCAGAGGAAATCCCTCAAGATTATACTCTTGAGTCACCTGAAATCCAAAATTTAATTAAGAAATTAGAATAAATATCTATTTCAAAACAAAATCATATCCAATCGGAGCTTCAGACGGAAGTGTAACTACCTCTTTACATGTTTTTGGTGTATTGATTCGATCTCAGAGCGAAAAACTTGGAATTACTCCTTTTTAGTTTCCACTTCATTCTCACGAAATGATAAAAACTACATCAGAAGCTCAAACAGCCATTAGAGATATTACTTCATCATCTCCTCCACAAACTCATTCATTCATTACTCCTGTATTTCCTTCCTCTCAACCAATCACTTTATCTATTCATATTTCTCAAACTCAGAGAGCTAGTGTTGTCATAAGTACTTCTATTTTAGGGTTTATTTCTTCTACCACTACATCAAAATTTGGAGCTCCTACAACATATTATATTCCCACAACTCCTATAATGGTAGATATACCATGGAAAAACCTAAGACTTGTTCAAATGGCAAGACCTCTTCATGAATTACCTAAGCACCTTGAAAGATGGTTGCCTTAGTATAATCATGATGGTGGACTCCCTGCTGAGGAACATATCCATAATTTCATGTTAGTCATGAATATCAATGAATTATCTAAAGAAGGTTGTGTATTCAGCTTATTTTCTTATACCTTTGAAGAATCGGAAAATTCTTGGTAAATTTTTTTACCATCAGGAACTATTAGTAGCTTGGATATATTTGAAGAGAAATTCCTAATTAAGTTTTGCGATGATCACACAACTTCCACTCTTATCAATGATATTTCCCATCTAAAATAAAATTCAAGTGAAAATACTAACTACCTCAAATCCTAGTGTTGATGTGCAAATCGAATGGTACATATCCTCTCTTCCTTCCAATATTGCAAATTTTGTAGACAGGACTAATAAAGCCACATTAGTAGTCCTGTCTGTTGAGAAAATTATACTTGCATTAGAAAATAAAACTGCTCAAGAGGAAACAAAGTCAAAGAATGTCACATTTAAGGATGAACCAAACAAGAAAAATCCTAAATATCCCTTTGATGTTGAAGGATTACAAAAGGTCTTTAAATCCATGTCGAATGAAATGGTGGAAATAAAAAAATAGGTATTAGGAATTTGGCTTTTGCGATCCATAAATTGTGAGAAAATCTTTCGGTAAAAATCACATCAGAATAATTTTGGTCAACGCATTTCGAACCAGCCAGTGTGGTTCATCATCAGGACAAGATGAAGAATCTGATCAGATAACCCAATTAAATAGATAAGAAAATCTTCAACTAGTCATTTGTAAGGTAAGGGCTAGTTTGACTAAACCTAGGAAATGAAAACATAAATATAAAGTAATGATTTCTTATTTATTCAATATTAAATGCTTATTGTTTAAAATTAAAATCTTATTTATTTTTATTCTTAAAATTTATTTATTTATTTATTTATTTTTAATTTTTATTTTTTAAGTGTATATATATATATATATATATATATATATATATATATATATATATATATATATATATATATATATATATATATATGATTAATGGATAAAGACATAAATAGTAAAACTAAATAGAATTGAAAATAAATAAATAACTATAAAATAAAAATAACAATAAAAATAAATAAAATATACAAATAAAAACAAGTAAATAAATAAATATTAATAATTTTAGTTTAAAAATTATATTCTTATTTAATAATATGTTATATAATAATAATCATAGTTTAAAAATAAAATAAATAGATAAATGCATAAAAATATTAATATTTTTATTATATTTATTTATTTATTATTTATTATTATTATTTAATATATAAATTTAGGAAGGTAGGGGTTCGAATCAAGAAATAACGGCTAGTTTGACTAAACCAAGGAATTGAAATAAAAAAATATAAAATAATGATTACTTATTTAATTTATTATTAAGTGCATAATGTTTATAATTGGAATTTTATTTATTTTTTATTTTTAATAAAATGAAAATTAACCAATATATTCTTGAAGAATAAAATAAATAAATCAATCAATAAATAAATTATTTTAATTATATTTTTTAGAATAATAATTAATATATTTATTTTATTCTATTCTTTTTAATAAAAGATTAAAAGTTAAAATATCAACCAAAATGATAAAACTAAATAAAATTGAAAATAAATTTAAAAAAAATAAAAAAAAAATTACATAAAAAATATAAGAATACAAATAAAAATAAGTAAATAAATAAATATATATAATATTTTGAGTTTAAAAATTAAATTTTAATAATATGTTATATAATAAAAATCATAAGATTAAAAATAAACATAAAAATAAACAAGCATAAACATACACAAAAATGAAAATAAAAATTAATTTATATATAAAAAAAAAACTAGGAATGAAGAGCGAGAATCCAACATCTGCTAACCAACCACCCATCGTCCCTGTTGAGGCTAACCGGCCTCTTTTCAATTTCCAAGGCTTCTTTCAACTTGCGGTAGTGGAAATGGTCAACCCTCGCAATAACCTTAGCATCCTCAATGCAAATATGATGATTGGTCTTCTCAGCATGCTCTACTAAAGCTGAGGAGCGAGATCTATTATGCTTAAGGTCAGTGACATGTTCATGAATTCTTTGATTAATAGATCGACTTGTTTCACCAATGTAAGGAGTCCCACATGAGCACGGAATCAAGTAAACACCCTTACCATCCTTAGGGCAAATCGGGTGCTTAACCGATCTAAGCGAACTTCGAATGGTATGGGAGGGTTTAAATGTTGAGGAAACATTATGTTTCTTTAGGATCCTTGCAATTTTATCCGTAGTACCTTGGATAAACGGACGGTGAACTCCAGATAACTGATCGCATGGATCTTTCTTAACTCTGGGACCCTTTTTAGCTCTTTGAAACACTTTAAGACAATGACTCTTGATATAACCATTTTTATTAAAAACTTTTAAGAGATGAGCCTTTTCATCTTCAAAGTGGTGTTCATTAGAGATTCTAAAGGCTCTGGTAGCTAGGGTGCTGAGAACCCCAAGCTTCTGAGCAGGGAAATGGTGAGAACTACCATGTAAATACTACTCAGTGTGTGTCTTTTTTCTAAAAACTTGATGATAGAAAGAACCGTATTCATTCCTAGAAATGAGGACATCAAGAAAAGGCAAGCTACCATTGTCTTCAAATTCCATGGTGAACTTAATGAAGTCAGATTGATCATTAAGATGCTGGAAGAAAAGGTCCAATTTCTCCTTACCATGAGACCAAATAACACAAGTGTCGTCAACAAACCTTTTCCAAAGTTTAGGTTGAAAATGGGAGGAGGAAAGGGCTCTAGATTCTAAGTCTTCCATGAATAGATTAGCAACCACAGGAGAAAGGGGGAAACCCCTAGCCACACCACAAGTCTGTTCAAATAATTCATCCTCAAAACTAAAGAAAGTCGAGGTAAGACAAATTTCAACAAGATGAGTAGTATCAAGATCCGTGACCCGAGAAATGACATCAACAACTTCCTTAATGGGGATGCAAGTATATAAAGAAGCAACATCAAAACTAACAAGCCTATCACCACTATCTAACTTCAAGTCTGTCAATTCATTAATAAAAGAACAAGAGTCTTTAACAAAGGAAGAGGTCTGACCCACAAACGGTTTAAGCTTAGTGGCTAGAAATTTAGCGAGTAGATAAGTCGGACCTCCTATGGTGTTAACAATAGGGAAAAGGGGAACTCCATCCTTATGAATATTAGGAAGACCATAGATCCTCGGAGTGAGGGGGTTACTCTCAATAAGCTTTTTACTTAAAGATCCAACAGTGCTACTCGATTTTATAGCCAAAGCAACCGCTTTTGAAACTTTTTTTAAGGGATTTTTGTCAAGCTTCTTCTAGCTCCCACTATTAAGAAGGTGATCCAACATCTTATTACGATAATCATCTTTGTCTAAAATAACCGTAGCACCTCCCTTATAAGCTTTAAGAACAACAATGTTAGGGTTGTTGTTTAAGGATTTAAGAGCCTCAAACTCAAGTTTGCTGATGTTGCTCTTAGGGGGTTTAGCTTTTCTGAGGATCATGGCACAATCTTGCCTGATAATGTCTTTAGTAGATTCAGGTAAATTCCTAATCCCATATTCAATATCACAAATTATGTCTAGATTATGGATTTTTTTAGGAGCAAGAGAAAAATTAAGACCTTTCTCTAACAAGCTGAAGACATGTTGATTAAAAGAAAAACTAGATAAATTAGTAACAGTCTTGCATTGGTGAAATAGGTCGATCTATTAATCAAAGAATTCATGAACATGTCGCTGAACTTAAGCATAATAGATCTCGCTCCTCGGCTTTAGCAGAGCATGCTGAGAAGACCAATCATCATATTTGCATTGAGGATGCTAAGGTTATTGCGAGGATTGACCATTTCCACCACCGGAAGTTGAGAGAATCCTTGCAAATCGAAAAGAGGCTGGTTAACCTCAACAGGGACGATGGGTGGTTGCTTAGCAGGTGTTGGATTCCTGCTCTTCATTCCTAGTTTTTTTTTCTTTTTCTTTTTTAATTTATAAATAAATTTTTATTTTCATTTTTATGTATGTTTAACCTTGTTTATTTTTATGCTTATTTTTAATATTATGATTTTTATTATATAGCATATTATTAAAATTTAATTTTTAAACTCAAAATATTATATTTATTTATTTATTTACATATTTTTATTTGTATTCTTATATTTTTATGTAATTTTATTTTTATTTATTTTTAATTATTTCCAATTTTATTTAGTTTTATCATTTTGGTTGATATTTTAACTTTTAATCTTTTATTAGAAAGAATAGAATAAAACAAATATATTAATTATTATTCTAAAAAATAAAAATAAAATATTTATTTTTATTTTTTTTATTTATTATTTATTTTTTATTCTTCAAGAATATATTGGTTAATTTTTATTTTATTAAGAATAAAAAATAAATAAGATTCCAATTATAAACATTATGCACTTAATAATAAATTAAATAAGTAATCATTATTTTATATTTTTTGATTTCAATTCCTAGGTTTAGTCAAACTAGTCGTTATTTTACAAACGGCTAGTTGAAGATTTTTTTATAGTTTTATATTTAAAAAAAAATAGAAATAATAATAATAATAATAATAAATAAATAAATAAATAAAAATATTAATATTTTTATGCATTTATCTATTTATTTTTATTTTTAAACTTATGATTATTATTATATAACATATTATTAAATAAAATATAATTTTTAAATTAAAATTATTAATATTTATTTATTTATTTACTTGTTTTTATTTGTATATTTTATTTAGTTTTATTTTAATGTATTTTATTTTTATGGTTTATTTTATTTTATTTTCAATTCTATTTAGTTTTACCATTTAGGTTGATATTTTATCTGTTAATCTTTTATATATATATATATATATATATATATATATATATATTAAAAAATAAATAAAAATAAATAAAAAAATGAAAAAATAAATAAAAATGTTAAGAATAAAAATAAATAAGATTTCAATTTTAAACAATAAGCATTTAATATTGAATAAATAAGAAATCATTATTTTATATTTATGTTTTCATTTCCTAGGTTTAGTCAAACTAGCCGTTATCTTACAAATGGCTAGTTGAAGATTTTCTTATCTATTTAATTGGGTTATCTGATCAGATTCTTCATCTTGTCCTGATGATGAACCACACTCTGGTTCGAAACGCGTCGACCAAAATTATTCTGATGTGATTTTTACCAAAAGATTTTCTCACAAAAAAATAGGTAGTTGAGTCTTCTAAGAAGCCTTTTAGGCCTTTTAGGAATGCTCAAACATCAAATCCTCAATTAGTTTATTGATTTATTTTTATTTTTATCTAAAAATTTTAATTAATTAATCAATTAATTAATTAATTTTATTTTACTTTATTTTATTATTTATTTATTAAATGTTTCCCTTTCCTAATACCTTCTTAGGTATACTTGTTTATTTATTATTATTATTTTTATTTAGTTATATATCATTTAATTAATTTATTGATTTATTTGATGTAGATAAATAAATAATTAATTTTATTTTATTTATCAAATTTAAATATTTTTTACCCCCTATTTTCTATTATATTTATTTTAATTATTTAATAAAAAAATTGTTTATTTATTTATTCATTTTATTTATTTATGAATAATTTTGCCCCTCCTTAGTTCCTTCTTAGGTAATTCTGTTTATTTATTATTTATTATTTATTATCTTTTAGTTAAATATTATTTAATTAACTTATTGATTTATTTTGTTTTTATGTAATTAATTAATTTTATTTTATTTCATTTATTAATTTAGAAACTTTACCCCTCCCTATTACCTATTATATTGTAATTACATAATAATTTATAAACCCTTTTTAATAAATTTTATTTATTTAATTAATAAAATTTTATTTATTTAATTTAATTTAATTTAATTTATTTATTTTTAACTAACCAACTAACTAACAAAATTTCTAACTACTAGTTCTTAACAGTTAGTTCTCAATGGCTATTTTCGGGCAATGATGCATCTCCTCTATTTATTCATTGAGATCGATTAGTCTCCCCACCTTGTCGTGAGGATGGACCACATTAGCTGGTTCGAAATGTCGACCTAATACTAACCATGTGATTAATACAAAAGCACTTTTATCTACATTATGGATCACAAATGTCTTATATCTAACAAGGAAACAACATTATCAACTGATGAATCCTAGGATGATGAATTAGTTAAATTACATAGGTTATGGGATTTTATTGTTCCAACCTCTGATAATGAATAAGATCATGAAGCTTTATATATTAGCACAAGAAGTAAGGACATTGTTGATTCATGACAAGTTATTTAAAAGCAAAAACCTCTACCTTTGCTGCTAAATACAAAGTTATCAGAAAAAAAAATCCCCTTCCACATCTTCTCAATCAGTTTCATCTTCTTCAAATTCTCCATCTACATCTAATCCTTTCGTGGTTTCTGACACCATTGAATATAATATAGTAGAGGATATGAATAAGGTAAAATCTAATATTTCCTTGTATCAATTAAGAAAATTGAAACAACAACAGAAATTGTTACTTGAGGAATTAAATGCAGTTCCTCCATCTCCTTTACCTACTGTTGTCAAGGAAAAGGTAAACCTCCCAATGATTCTTCATAAAAGGTCTATCCCACTGATGATATCCTGATTTGGGATAGATCTAATTCACATACTCCTCCTTTCCTTCTGAATTTTGAATTTTTCAATAAAAATGTGCACAATTTCTTGGTAATTGAGGGGCATCTTCAAATATAATGCCTTATTTAGTTTATCTGAAACTAAATATTTCTTCTCAAAATTCTATTGTTCATACTGCACAACTTGATAGGACCAAAGTCAAAGTTTCGGGGGAAATGAATTATGTTATCATAAGAATTTCTTTCAACTCAAAAGTATGTCAAATAATTGATGTATTGGCTGTTGATATTCCTAAATTTTATTGTTTGATTCTAAGTAGAGATTGTTCTCAGAAAATCCATGGTTATTTTTCTACAAACTGATCTCATATGTGTCTTCCTTATAATGGAAAACCCAATCAGATTCGAATTGATCGAGAAAAGCATATGAATCATTTAGTGACTGATTTTGAAGAAGAGAATGAACTTGCGGTATTTACCAACAATATCCTTGGGAACTAATTTTATGAATCCTCTTTGGGTAGTTTTAATGTGCAAGGATCTCCTTTATCAATCAATTCTATCACTTCCCAAATTAAAAAATTCCACAGACAGATTATTCCAAATGTGTAAATATTGTAGGTAAACCATTAGTTAAATATTTGTTTTGGACTTTGTATTTTGACGGCTCTAAATCCAATGATGGTGTAGGAGCAGGATGTACATTAATAAGTTTAGAAGGAGAAAAACAATGATAGCATATCGATTATAGTTTGAATGCACAAATAATAATGCTGAGTATGAAGCACTGGTCAAATTTTTGTATAAAGCAATAGGCGTCGTTGTGAAATACCTTCAAGTGTTTAGAGACTCAGAATTTTTTGTAAAACAAGTGATAAACACCATTCAATTTTTCTTTGTTCATTTGAAATATTATCAATGTCTCATTCAAACTCTCACTTCACATTTTATAGCATTTAATATTTCTCCTATCCCAAGACTTCAAAATTCTAGTGCTGACCTATAGGCTAATGTAGCATCCAGACTCATTCCACTTGAGGATTATAGTCTAGATAGATTTTCAATTGAATTAATTTTTTTCCCATCCATTCCAGATAATGTCATCAATTGGCGTGCGTTTAATGATGATGATGAAATTTTAAGTTTTTTTACATCTGAAGGATCATACAATGATCAAATAATTGATGAAGATGAGCATAATAGGCAATTGAATCAATCAACTGAATAAAATTCCCTACCTAATTTTGTGGTTAAGCTTAAAGGTTTCTATGACTCAAAGGATAGATTCAAGAAGCAAGTAATTTTAAACTCCAAAGTTCAACTTTGAGGTTTGAACTAGTAAACCTTGGGATAAATATTAAACCCTGGAACATCAATTTAGGTCTTGGCTTCTCAACAAAAGAAAGGTTAACCTTTATTAATTTGTTGAAGAGATATAAAAATGATTTAGCTTGGATTTATGAAGATATAAACGCTTATGATACCTCTATCATTCATCATACTATTCCAATGGTATATGATGATAAACCTGTTCAACAAAAATTGAGGAAAATTCATCCAAATCTAGAGAATCAAATTAAGAGTGAGCTAAAAAAAATTCTTAAGGCCAAGATCATTTTTCCAGTTAGGCATTATAAATGTGTTTCAAACTTAGTGCCTATCAGGAATAAGAATGGTGGCATACGCATTTGCATTGATTTTAGGAATCTAAATAAAGCTTGTCAAAAAGACAATTTTCCTTTGCCACCTGTTACACCATTTTTTTGGCCATCTAACCCATTATCATTAGATGAACCCAAGTACACCATGTAAGACCAATTTTACCCAAAGTAAAATTTCTTTCACCATGTAAAATAACATTTGTCTATATTTCCTAGTCATATCTAACCCAAAACAAGGAAATTAATTAAATAAATCATTATTTACTTAATTACTTCCTAGGAATAAGTTATTTAAATCATTATTTAATAATATTCCCAGTTAAATTTGACTAAATCATTTTTAATAATTAAATAAATACTTATTTATTTAATTATATTCCCACCATCTCCCTAAAATAATAAATAAGTCATTTATTTATTTATTGTTTATAAATAAAGGAATTGACCCAAATCAAAAGACCTTTTCCCTCCAACAAATATAATAAAATATTCCTAAAAGGTGGTTCTAGAATTTGATTAATAATATTTTATTCATGAAACAAGTTCTAGATAACCCTAATATTTTGTTATAAATAGGAGGGTTTTTCCCCATTCATGAGTCACCTCCATTGCATTAGATCACTCTGGATCTACTCTTGGTCACCATTTTCCATTTTTTGCTTTGTGAGCTCCCATTGAGTTATATGTTTGTCTGGGTTTTCCACACCAATAAGAGAGAGGAATTTTAGATTTGAAACACTGACGACTTTCAAGAACCCATCCCATTGAGGAGAACCGCAAAACACCTTTCTTGTTTTCCTCTCAGGTGCCCCATTCTTTAATATAATATAAAATTCTTTTAAATACATTGTTCTTGTCTTGTCTATTGGATGCATGGAGCCATATTATATTTTATCTGCTTAATGTATTTTGTGCTTAGATATGGATTTGTGCAGCAAACTTAAAGATATTTTGCAGCCATAATCGATGTTAGCGCTATTTTTTATGCGTAGCTAAAGTGATATTTTATGACGAAACATTCATACTAACAATTGGCGACTCCACACGGGTTTTCTTTTGCGACCGCTTTCGTTTTATATATTCCTGCATATCCAGCTGTTTCAGACCCTATGGTTTCTCTTCTATTTTATGTTTTTCCTATTTTTATGGTGCTTTCCACCTCTAAAACCCTCAAACAGTAAATTTTTTGACTTCTGTGTGTTTCTAGCCTTAGCTAAGACGACAAATTTTTCTGAAATCTGCTGCCAAGAGAGCCGGATCTGCAGGTCGCACTTATCGGCCCAAAAAGTGTGATCTGGACTTGAGGTCACACTTTTGTGCCAAAAATCTATGACCTGGACTAAAAACAGGTCAGAACCTGCGACCTGCACTTTTTTTTTACAATTTTCCAGCACTTTTTTTGGGTTTGTCTGAAGCTTCTGTCAGGGTTTTCCAGCCTCTGTCTCCGCCCGTTTAGACCTGTTTCTGATCTTTTTCACTCAACTAAGTGGGAATATTGCCCCTTAGGGCTCTAATACCCTCCACTTTTTGTGCGCGAGTTTTTGCTATTTCAGAAGTCTGAATTTCCAGGGTTTCAACCTTTTTTCTTCCAGATCTGATACCTCATTTTTAGATCCCTTTAGATCAGCTCTTCTCCCTTTCAAATCACCTCATATAGTTTTGTTTGGGTTCATTTCTAGGGCCGCTTCCTTGTCCCTTCTATTTTTAGTTGATCTCCTCCTTTTTAGCAGCAACCTTGCCTCTACCTCTTTGCTGTTCTCTGCACCTCTTTTCAGCAGAATTCCCCTTTAGATCCCTGTCCCTCCTGACCTTAGATCTATTGGCCTATTTTTAGCGTGCTTTGCTTAGTTTTTTCCCTCTTATAGACTTGTTTTGAGAGACCCACCTTCTTGGGTTAGATTGATGCATTGGTAGCTCTTAATTTTCTATTCTATTAGTCTTATTTACTACATATTTATTTTCAGTTACGCAACACACTTTTTCTTTTACTCTCAAAACGTCTGGGTTTAAACAATTAAAATTAACGCATGCCACACACTAACCGTAAGTGAAGAAGAGCCTGGTTAACACCACCTAGCAAAGCCTTTAAAATCAGTTGACACTGCACCTCTTTTCCCTTGTTTCGACATTGATCTCACTTGATATTACCCCTCCCTACCCCTGTCAGTTTTCTTCTTCCTGTCATCATTGTGCCTCCAAGGTGTTTGTCCTAGAGAATTCTTGGCCTTCACCCTCAGTTTCCAGTTGGTCGACTTCCTCCTTCCTATCGTCATCGAGTAAGTCTTCCCCCAAGTCTGCACTCTGAATCTTCTTCTGATTATTCGGGTTCTCCCCCTACTCCTGGTTCTCCCCCTGTTACTTTTGCCATGTCTACTTCAGGGCCTAGTACCAGCAGCAACCCCAGTTCTACTGCTGGGTTTGTTTCCAGTGGAACCACTACGGGACCTACCTCGACTGCCCCTTTTCTCCCTTATATGACTGGCCCCAGTCTCCCTGATTTCAATCAGTTGATTAACGATCCTATCTGCCATGATGTCAGTTGGCCTGCTATGCCAACCAAGCTCCCCTCCGAAATTCCCAAGTTCGAAGGCCTTGCTAGTGAAGATCCCTCTAACCATATTCGATATTTCCACATGTGGTGTTCCTCCAATTCCATCACCGATGACTCCATCCGTCTTCGATTGTTCCAATGCAGGCTTACTGGCAAAGCTTATAAATGGTATGTTGATCAAGCCACCTCTTCCCATACCACCTTTGCGACCATTGCCCAAGCCTTTTTATATTATTTCCTTCTCCCTCTCCGATACGACACTGATAATGAAATCTTAACTTCTTTTCATCAATCCTCTTCGACCTGCCTTTCTGCTCATGTCCAGGAATGGTGACGAAGACGGAGCCTATGTCGCACCCCCCCCTTTGAAGATCGGGTTTACATGGACTAGTTCCTTCACTCTCTCTTACCTCCCATTGACAAAGATGTCGCATCCCATTTTCCCCAAACCGAAGAAGCCACCCTCCAAATAGCCTTGAAATATGACCTTATCTATGCCCAACCTGGTTATGTTTATACCGTCCTTCCTGACCTCCCCAAGCCCGGTGGCCCTAATGCCTCGAGGGCATCTCACTCCGCCGACGGTATCATTGGAGCCTTGTCACATACCTCTGCCCAACCTCTTCCGGGCTATGGTTTCCCTCCAGGAGGGGCCCACCCCTCCGACACTCTTTCCCCTCCAGGTAGCATGTATTCAGGCTATGACATGCCTTCTCCTTTTTCCCACCCTCCTGCTTACCTCAATGCTGCCCATCCTACCTCTTATCCGTATCCACAACCTGGTGTCCCAGCTCCTCCAGCATTTGGACCTCCCACTCCTTTGCCTTCTCCACCGCTGCAACTGCACTTACTACCCCCTCCAGGGCAAGTATTTGCACAACAGGGGGAAACTAATTTTCTTATTTTTCAAAGAAAGAGAAAAGGCAATCAATCCGCTTCTAGTAATCGTGGATCCAATCCCTCCAGTATTGACTCTACCACTGGCAACCAGCCACAGGGCTCTCAGCCCAAGCCGGACAGGCCACTTCGCACCAATAAGCCCTGTTCGTGTTGCGGTGTTTATGGTCACTACACTCACGATTGTCCCTTATTACCACAAATGCGGAAGATGTGGGAGTCTCAGGCCACCGTGTGGGGACAACACTCCTCCCCTACTATCCCTCCCACTCCAGCTACTTCTCAACCCGCTGTGTTTACCGATCCTTTCCATCAACAAGGCTTCATGGCCACTCAACCACCTCATGCCCCGGTAACCACTCAACCTTCCCCTTATAGTTCCTCTGATTAGAAAATTCTCATGATGGCCTCTGACCCACCTCTCACCGTCGACCTCAACCTTCAAACTCGGTCCCGTCAGTATTCCACGCCTCCAGTTCCGTCTGTCTCTGAGTCTCCATCTCCAGGCCCTACAAAGCCTCTGTCGACACCCAATGGTCCCTTACACATCCCTCCACCCAAATCTGAGGTTCGTCCCAAGACTCCTAAGGGACCATTACGTCGAAACGATACCTACAGTCGGGCTGCCCATTCATACAGTATAGTAGATGATCTGGCACAATCCCCTGTTGCCATTTCAACATTGGAACTCCTCCAATCATGTCCTTCTCAAAAGAAGTCTCTACTATCTACCGTGGGTGCTGTAGATCCTGCCGATGACCAATTGATTTTTTTCGACACCCGTTAGTCAGACCATCCCCCTCTTCCTCCCTCGGTTTCTTTCCAAATTCGAGTCAAAATCTGAAATGCCAATGTCGCTCAGTGTATTATTAATGAGGGGGTATCTACCTGTGTAATGTCCGCTTCAGTTTGGAAACAACTTGGATCCCCTGAGTTGGCCCCTTCCACAATCACCCTTCGTGTGATGGATGGCCATGCCTCCTAGCCCATTGGCCTATTCCGTAATTTTCCTATCACCCTTACAGGCAAGACTGTTTGTGTCGACGTTGAAGTTATCGATGCCCCTCTTGACTACAACATCCTTTTAGGGTGTAGTTACACCTATGCCATGTCTGCCGTCCCATCCACAGTCCACCGCAAGATGTTCTTTCCTCATAATGGCAAGATTGTCACCATTGACCAATTTACCTACCATGAACCAAAATCTCAGACCTCCCCTGAGTCCACCATCTCTACTACCACCAATAAACCAATTGTTGATTCTTTGACCAGTGTTTCCCCTGACATCTACAAAGACTCCTCTTTTCTTGGAACTTTTCATGGGCCTCCCCCTCCTCCTGTCTCTGACCCCATCTTAGCAAATGTTTGCATGATGCAATCGTCTCAGGCTGGCCTTCCACAGCCTGCTCCAGGTGGTCAGCAACCTCAATCTCACCCACTACATCCTGCTCCTAGCCCTTCGCTTCAGTCGACCAAACCTTTTTCGCCCGGACCTTCCCATCCACCTCACACGCAGGAACCTCCCTACCCTCTTGAGTTGGTTCCCTCAGGTCTCCACCATATGGGAGCCGTCCCTCTTGGTCATTACCCCACTGGTTAGATACCTTTCCTTGGTCCCCCCCCCCCCTTATTTGGTCCCCATCATGGCCAGCCTTTCCCTCTGTAATTTAACCTTGGGAATTCCCGTATGGTATCTTACTCCTCCAGCCGAGACCCCACCGGGCCACCCCAAACCATACATAGTTGTGACACCAGTGCAACTGTTCCCCTTCTCTCCTTCCACCGCTACAGTGCCCCTCCTTCGCAGGACCCTCCCCATGCTGCGAAAACTACAGGCAAGAAAATAAAAACTCGAAAGGGGGCATCCAAATACAAGGCCACCGCACCCGACCCTACCCCTCCCCCACCCGCCAAGCCTTATGCCTTGTGTGATGGTATCGTTCATCCCACCCATACTTGTCCTAATTTGCCTCGTATCGAACCCATGGTTAAAGTCGCGGTCCCTGAGTCTACAGTCCCTGAAACCTTTGTTTCTTCCTCATCCGTAGCCAATAACCCAAAGACTCTTCGCACCAACAAACCCTGTGCTCTGTGTGGTGTCCATGGCCATTACTCTCCCCATTGTCCTCACCTCACGCATTACCAAGCCTCTTTAGAGGTCATTCGTGAGTACGAAATTGAACAAAATCAATCCGCCTCTCCCATCCTTGCTCAATATGCGTCAGGTCTACTTGAGGATCCCCCTGCTACCATTGACATTCCTCCCCTTGATGTTGAAATGTCAGAACCTACTGCTCCCCTCCTATACCTATCATCATCCGCATGACCCTCAGAGTACATTCCCTCTGAATCCACTCCATCTGTTCTCCTTGATCCTCCTTCAACCACATTCTGAGGCTCTTCATGTTTTGACCATATTTTTACTTGTTCTTCTGTCATTCCCCGTGATGACCTGTATCTGCGCCTCTCTTCCCATACTGATGATTTAGGTAGCTTTACAACATCGTATGGTCTCCTTGACCCTTCCATTTCCTCCCATAATCATGATCATCCCATCCATATCTTCGATGTTCTTCACAGCCTGAGTTCCCACTCATCATCCCATAGCTCTCATTCATCTCCTTCTCATCGATCTATGAGTCTAGACTTCCTACCCAGATTTCTCCCTACCATAGTTGTCAGTGGATGTCTATCCCCTACTCACGCTACTATCCTTTTTCTCATCCCTCCCATTTCTCGTCTTGCGACCCTGTTACATTAGCCCTCTCCTCCACCCATTATCTTGGCTATGTCGATGGGGCAAGTCGCTATTCCCAGAATCTTGCTTCAGCAACATGGGCCATCTTTAGCCCCTTGCATACCCTGGTTCTTGCAAATGGGATCTGCATTGGTAATGCCACCAATAATTAGGTCGAATATGATGCAATACATGGCCTCTTAGTCGATGCCCTCTCATCACATCCTCCATCTGCATGTTCATTTAGATTCCATGCTTCTTGTCTTACAAATTAATGATGTCTATCGTGTGCATAACCCTATCCTGTTTAGACAATATTTATGAGTGAAACTTTTGATACATGAATTTAGATTCATTACTTTCAACCATATCCCTCGACGTCAAAATCACTATGTAGATCAAATTGAAAATCATGTTCTAGACTGGCATTTATCACACACAAGACAATAACATTTCACATCATCAAAAAAATGTACATAAATCATATATATCATATAACATGTGTTTTTAGAGTCCATCTGCTCTAAAACATATGACATGCCCATAGCATGGTACAAAAAACAAAACTAAAAAAATGGGGGGCACCACTTGCCCCTACATAAACACTGGGGGGCACCACCTTCCCTCCATCTAATCACTCTTTGGAGGATCCCGAGCCAACGGCTCTGCTCCCGCAGCTCATAGATCATGTACAGTCTGACCGGCCATCGCCATGCGTCGCATGATACCTCACCATTCCGAGGGTAGCCCAATACATAACTCTATGTACTGGTCGTCTAAATCCTGCCAACCACGCTCCGACACACTGGTCAGTAGCCCCTCACATCTACGACAGATTTCCTCCAACAGAGCGGCCATATCCTCATTCTGTTCTGTCCTTGATCCACTTGCACTTGTAGCTCCTGATGCTGCCGGTCGTCCCATATATCCAGCCGGTTTTACCTGAGCTATATCTGCATTCCCAAAAATATAAATATTAGTACCAAGAATACTAGTCATAAATTCTAAAATGCACATAACAGATTAGTTGCTTGTCACTTACCATCGGGCCCCCACACTCGACCAGGTGGAAGCAGCAAGTCCGGATCTCCCCAATAACTCATCCCACTATAGGGATAGTCATCTATGTATAATGGCATCTGATCTCAATGGGCGAAGAAATCTGGTCAGAACACTTGTCCGACTGCCCCTCCCCCTCCCCTACACAGTAATCGTCCCCATCGACGCATCCGGCGCTCTCTCAGACCTCCATCAAGTAACTTTATACGAGGTCGCAAGGTCGGGATATTCTCAAAGAAGAAAGAGCAAAAAACCATCCCATAGGCACAATCATGATTCACTTGCCGCTTGCATAGCGGCAGCTGTCGTTTCACCAACACCAACATCATCTGGGCCCACCCATATTAGGTCCCCCCCCAACACACTCTCTACAATCATCATCTGCCCTCCAGTGATGTGATGGAATGCCTGGCTGCCAAAGATCTACAACATTGCTGCGGCCACTGCCCCGGTCTCCAACCTCTCTAGATCCCTAATGGATATCTGAGTCCCTTTGACTCGGACACCTGGTCGAAAATGTCGCTCAACAAACTCCATAATGTTATGCCCCCGTGGTAACATTGGCAGCATATTTCCCACCATCCCTAATGGTGGGAGACTAGTCAAGAAATACAGATCCTGGACCGTCAACTCGATCCTGTGTCCCTGCACTATAAATGCCTCATGATCTGGATCCCAATAACTGATAATCCAGGCCGACAAGGGCTCTCCATCCCTCATCAAAGGGTTCTCCAAAAATTTCAGAACCCCATACCTAGCTAGTGCACGACGGACACCCTGATCTGCTTGGATTTCCATCCATAATGTACCTAAGTCTCTCTCTCTCCACTTGATCCGTATATCTGCCATATCTACATAAAAACATCATTTTTTTTAGTCTACAGATCAGCAAAACTGCATTCACTTACACCAAAACTGAATCTTAGCCCATAACAGCACTGAAACCTCCCACATCTAACAGGTCGCACTTTTTGGCAAATCCTGGGCAAGGTCACACTTTTTAGGCCAAAACCTGCGTCCCAGGTCACAGATTTTTCCCCAAAAAGTGTGACTCAACCGTAATGATGAAGTAGGGGTAGTTACTGAGATTTAAAACCCTAATCTAAAATTTCAATCCATCAAAAAAAAAGAGTAGGATTAGGCCTCTTACCTGCAACTGACGGATCACGATTCCAACGGTCAGTTTGTCCGCTCTGATTGCCGCAAGATTTAGGGCATTCTCTCCCCTCCACATTCACCACAGCTACACAAGCGAATGAATGATTTTGGAGGGAAAACACCTTATTAGAAGAAAACCCCTGTTTTTTCTTTCGCCCGCTATGACCAAACCGTAGCCCCGTTTGACACACCGTCCTCATCGTTGGAAAGCTCTCACCAAGTACTCAAATGGGTATCTGTCAGTTTTACATTTTTTAATACTTCACCAGGACACATTTTGTCCATGAAGGGTCTATTCACCTCTTCTCAAAATCGAATTTCTTCACTCACGACACTTGTACTTAGGGCACCACTCTGCCTCCTTACTCGTCTTCGTTCATGTTGATTTTCATCATGAGCTACCCTATTGTACTCATGTTTTTATGGTCCCCCATTGGACCCTTATTATGAGGAAGCACCATCGAGTCGCCCTTGTTTAGAGCATCCGAGTCGAGTCATCATTGCATTCATGGAACCCATCCTGAATCCCTTTGTAACCCGCTATAGTCCTCCATCCTTTCTGGTTTGGTCCCTCTTTCGTGTTGCACATTATGGCCTTCAGTACCCTTTTCCCTTATCCCTCTTGATATTATGTCAGTCACTGCCAAGCCATTCATGCCCTTTATGCTTTAACAAGGGAAGTCGTCCAACCGCTCCTCCATATCCTTCATTCCATCATCATCATTAGTGTCTATCTGTTCGTCGCTCTACTATTTTCCCTCATGCCTTAGTTGAGGTTCCCTTATTTCCTCAACTATGGTGGACCTACTTCTGTCGACATCAGCTCATTTACTCCAGAATCCAGGTCTAGGGGGCAGTGTACCTTGATTCGAGCTCTTCTCAGCATGATCGTGATCTATACACTTGATGGTCCAGTGATGCCGCAACAGCTATTGGTGATTCTTGGGCATGTGTGAGATGTCTCAACCCTCATGAGGGGGTGGCCCTGCAAGTAGCCCCACACATTCCCGGATGTCTTCATCATTTCTGCCCTTGATGCAGCTCCTCTCATTTGATGATATCGGCCTCAACCGCTTGCAGTGCCTCTTCGATTTGCATGTATCAGTCATATTTTGCAAGCCCTTCCCCGTGTGTAGGGGGCATTTGGGTGTATTTTTATCTCATGTACTAAAATATTCTTGTATAAGTCCTGACAGTTATTCCAGGCATCACATGTATGTGAGATTCATCATTTTAGTTATCTGGCTCATATTTAGGCTAGCACATGCTTCCTTATTGCATTCCGTGGTTTTCCGGGGGCCTTATTCTTTGTACTCTTGTCTCGGCAGGCGTAGGTATGCCTCCCCTGCCGCCTTTAACACTAGTACCACTTCATCAACTAGAGACTTGTTGCACCTGTAAGTCTCGTCTCCTCCGGGTTTAGTCCTTTAGCACATTAGACTACCTTACATTTCTCTCTCTCACTCCCCTCTTGATTCCTAGTGATTGAGTTCTTACAACGTACTTCGGTCATACAATTTTCTCCTAACACTCGTACATTGAGGGGCAATCTGTTACACCATTCTTTTGGTCATCTAACCCATTATCATTAGATGAACCCAAGTACACCATGTAAGACCAATTTTACCCTAAGTAAAATTTCTTTCACCATGTAAAATAACATTTGTCTATATTTCCTGGTCATATTTAACCCAAAACAAGGAAATTAATTAAATAAATCATTATTTATTTAATTACTTCGTAGGAATAAGTTATTTAAATCATTATTTAATAATATTCCTAGTTAAATTTGACTAAATCATTTTTAATAATTAAATAAATCCTTATTTATTTAATTATATTCCCACCATCTCCCTAAAATAACAAATAAATCATTTATTTATTTATTGTTTATAAATAAAGGAATTGACCCAAGTCAAAAGACCTTTTCCCTCCAACAGATATAATAAAATATTCCTAAAAGGTGGTTCTAGAATTTGATTAATAATATTTTATTCATGCAACAAGTTCTAGATAACCCTAATATTTTGTTATAAATAGGAGGGTTTTTCCCCATTCATGAGTCACCTCCATTGCATTAGATCACTCTGGATCTACTCTTGGTCACCATTTTCCATTTTTTGCTTTGTGAGCTCCCATTGAGTTATATGTTTGTCTGGGTTTTCCACACCAATAAGAGAGAGGAATTTTATATCTGAAACACTGAGGACTTTCAAGAACCCATCCCATTGAGGAGAACCGGAAAAAACCTTTCTTATTTTCCTCTAAGGTGCCCCATTCTTTAATATAATATAAAATTCTTTTAAATACATTGTTCTTTTCTTGTTTATTGGATGCATGGAGCCATATTATATTTTATCTGATTAATGTCTTTTGTGCTTAGATATGGATTTGTGTAGCAAACTTAAAGATATTTTGCAGCCATAATCGATGTTAGGGCTATTTGTTATGCGTAGCTAAAGTGATCTTTTACGACGAAAGATTCATACTAACTCCACCCATGGAGAAAATATTACAACCAGTAGTTAGCTCTAAACTCATGTCTTTCCTTGATGGATTCTCAGGATATAACCAAATCCTGGTTCACCCAGATGATAAATTAAAAACTACATTCAGAACTAAATGGGGAACTTATGCCTATTAGAAAATGCCTTTCAGAATAATAAATGAAGGAGCAACCTTCCAAATAGCTACGGACATAGCTTTCAGAGCTATGATAAAAAAAATTCTCTGTTTAATTGAATGATATAAAAATATATTCCAATAAAAGAAGTAATCATTTCCATGACTTAAAACAGATCTTTGAGCGATGCAAAAATTATGGAATTTCACTAAATCCTAAAAAGTCATACTTTGCTCTTAGTCAGGGAAAACGTTTACGGTTTATTGTATCCAAGGAAGGAATCTGCATTGACCCTAGTAGGATTAAGGAAATATTTGAATTCTCTTTTCCCCATAACAAAAAATATATGCAATATTTCATAGGACAGATTAATTTTGTTAAGATATTTGTTCCTGCTTTTTGTCAAATTGTTTTGCCATTACAAGCCGTGATCAAGAAAAACTCCGTTTTCAAATGGGGACATAATGAAAGAGAGGATTTTGAGCCAATCAAACAAGCCATTATTGATGCTACTTGATTAACTACTCCTAATTTTCTGATCATTTTATTTTGTATACTTTTTCTTTTGAAACATCTTATGTTTTTGTACTAACACAACTCAATTATCAACAAATTGAGGTGCCTATCTCTTTATTAAATTCAAAATTTCAAGGTGTAAAACCAAATAATTCATAGGTGGAGAAAAAAGCCTTTACTGCTTTCAAATCCATAAATCATTTCAAGCCTTTTCTTCTAAAAACTCACACTAAAATAATACTCCCATTCTCAGCAATGAGACAATTACTTGTTCAAAAAGAATTAGGAGAAAGAGAGAAAATTGGATCACAACTCTGCAATAATATGACATAGAGATCAAACCAGCTAAAATTGTCAGAGGACAATTTTTTTGCAGATTGCTTACTGGAGTTTCCATTATATCAGCTGATGAAGACTCAAGTAACACTATCGAAATATATGAGATAAGAATTACTAATATTAAGTCCCAACATGTTGATCTCATTTTATACTTAAAAAATGGTTATGATCCCCCTAAACTCAATTACAAAAGGAAAAAGGATTTAAGATTAAAATGCAATATATATGAAATCATCGATGATGTGTTATTCAAAACAAATTATGATTTTTTTTGTTAATATGATTAGAAAAAAATTAAGCACAAGAGGTTTTGTAGGATTTGCATGATGGAACAATTGGTGGACAATTTGGAGATACCACCGCTCATAAAATATTGCATGTTTGGTATTACTGGCACCATTTGTTTAAAGATACCCATCCATATGTAAGGAAATGTTAAATTTGTCAGACTGTTGCAGGAAGAAAGAGAAAAACAGCCTTGCCTATTTAACTAGTCAACATTGAGAAGCCTTTTGAACAACGAGGATTGGATATAATGGTGAGATCATTCCTCACTCTTCAAAGAAAAATAAGTATATCCTTACTGCTACCGATTACTTCACCAAGTGGGCTAAATAAATTCCATTAAAGGTATCCAATTCTGAAAATATTATTGAATTCATCAGTCAATTCATTATCACGAGGCTTGGCTTACCCAATACACTTATGTTTGATAATACATCTTACTTTTCAGGAAATAGCATGAATGAGTTTTCTTTAAAAAGAGGGTTTAAATTTAAATACTCTCTAATTACTATCCTCAAGGGAATGTCTTAGCAAAGTCAACTAATAAAAATCTCATTAGGGTTATTAAACGAATTGTTGACCAAAGCCAAAATAATTGGCATAAAAATTTGAAATTTTCTCTATGGGCTTATCGAATAACCAAGAAGGCCTCTATAGGTACTTCTCCCTTTAATTTGGTATATGGGAAATCAGATATCCTTCCTCCTAACTTAGCCCCCCCTTATTAGCCTTAGTCCAATTCATCAAAGAAATACCTTCTTCTTCTTTGTAATTAAGGATGTCCCAAATACTTAAATTAGAAGAAGAAAAGGGAAAAGTCAAGAAATCACTTGCTCACCCTCAATAGATAGTAAAAGCGTCCTTTGATGCAAGCTAAGTCAATAATTGTTTTTTTCAAATTGCAGATCTAGTCCTCAAATTTGTTATGAAACCAACTCCAAAAATAGAAGAAAGGAGAGATTAATGCCTTATAAATCAGCCACTTTGAGGGGGAAACCTCCTTCACATTACATAAATGAACAATTCTTGGATGATTCAAATGAAAAAACCTCCTTTCTATATATAGGAGTCCATGGGGTCACAATATAATCCTATATGACCTAAATTAATAATGTAAGGGCACAACAATAACAATAGTGGGGTTTTATGGGGCATAATAATAATAATATGGGGACTAGAGGGGTAAAAAAATAATAATAAGGGGGCTACACTAACAACAATAAGGGACTACACTATTAATATAGGGACCTAACATGCCCCTCTCTTTAAAAAAGGTGTTGTCCTAAACACTTAAGTAGCTCTAGATAGTTATGTATAAAATTCTCATCCTCCCATGTGGAATAATCAGTGGGTAAGTTCTTCCACTTGATGAGATACTCTGAAATTGATCGATTTCTTAGATGTTGAGTTCTTGTTTCCGTGATTGCTTCAGGTTCAAATACTAATTATTCCTTCTTCATCAAGTTCTGGAAGTATTGTTTGAACTAGAAGGTTGTCACGTATAACCTTCTTTAAGCATGAAACATGGAAAAATGGGTGCACTTGAGAAGAAGCAGGAAGCTCTAATTTGTATGCTACAGTACCAATATTTTGCAACACCTTCTAAGGACCATATTACTTTGGCAATAATTTATTATCATTCTTAGATTTATTGAGGGACATTTATTTGCATGGTTGTAGCCATAAAAATACCCAGTATCCTACATCAAAACTTCTCTCGATGTGATGTTGATCGGCCTATTGTTTCATTTGATTTTGTGCCAAATTTAGGTTATCCTTTAAGAGATGGAGAATTTTTTATTGATGATCGACGTGATCTTCCATTGTTTGAACCTTATAATTTTCTCTTAAAGATGATGTGATGGATGGTGGATGAAATCCATAAAGTTCCATAAAAGGGGTCATTATTGCTCCAGTATGGAAGGAAGTGTTATACCACCATTCAACCAGAGGTAACCACTTGACCCATTGTGTTTGTTTATCAAATACAAAACGAAGATATCCTTCCAAAAAAAATTTCACTATCTTTGTTTGCACATTAGAGTGACGATGATAGGATGAGCTATGGGATAGTTGAGTACCTAAACAAGAAAATAATTCTGTCTAAAAATTTCCGGTGAAAATGGGATCTCTATCACTTACAATAATATTTGGGTTTCCATGTATCTTTTGAATACGGTCTCCATAAATGTAGTAGCAACTGTACTTACTTTAAATGGATGAGATAATGCACAAAATTGTGCATAGTTGGTTAGTATATCAAATACCACCATGATGATAGTATTTCCTTCATACTTGGGTAAACATGTGCTAAAATCCATTGAAACCTCCTCCCAACGTTGACTTGGAATGGGTAAAGGTTGTAGCAGACTCAGAGTCTTAATTGTCTCAACTTTATTTTTCTAGCAAAAAAAGCATTCCCTCCCAAAAAAATTCTTTCTTCACCTTGTGGTTAGTTTTTAAAAATCCTGAGTGTCCTCCTATAGGAGAGGTTTGCAATTCAAAAATAATATTTTGTTTTAGTTGGGAATTCTTACATATATATATGCGATATTTGTACCATAAGGAATCTTTTTTCCATCTAAATGTATCAGATGTACTGGGATATTTCTACAACTTTTGAATGAGTATTGCTAACATTTCCTTCTCATAAATAGCTTTCTGTAAATACTTTCCTTTGATTCAACGACTTTCAGAAGCAATGGGTCTTCCTTCTTGCATTAAAACAACACCAATTCCATTTCCTGAATCACATTCCACGATAAATATTTTTGTAAATTTTGGTGTAGCTAAGACCGATGCTAGGCACATTTCCTCTTTAAGATGTTCAAACGCCTTAGTTGCTTCGAGAGTCCATGAAAATGCATATTTCTTCAATAATGTTGTTAGAGGTGTTACTATTATCCCATAATTCTTAAGAAACTTGTGATAATACCTTGTTAACCCGAGAAATCCTTGCAACTACTTTATGGTTGTGGGGAATTTCCATTCCTTAATGGATTTAATTTTTTTAGGGTGTACCTTAACACCCTCGTGAGATACAATATGACCCTAAATTCCACCTCTTGTACTCCAAAGAAAAATTTGGATATGTTTGCATATAATTTTTTCTGCTCTAATAGTTTGAGCACCCTATCAACATGTTGAACATGATCCTTCCAAGACCTGTTGTAGATTAGTATATCATCAAAAAATACTAGAAATTTTTTTCTAAGGAATGGTTTGAAATGGAATTCATCAAACCTTGAAATGTAGAAGGTGAATTGGTAAGGCCAAAAGCATGACCAAAAATTCATAATGACCTTCATGAGTTCAAAATGTTATTTTCGGAATATCTTCAGTATTCATTCGAATTTGATGATATTTTGAACGAAGATCCAACTTGGTAAAATAAATTGCTCCATGTAATTCATCCAATAATTCATCAATCACAGGAATGTGAAAATTTTCTTTAATAGAGAGCTTATTGATCTCCCTATAATCCAGACACATGCATCATGATCCATCCTTCTTGTGCACAAATACTACTGGAGCAGAGAAATAACTTTGACTAGGTTTAATTATACTAGCCTCTAACATTTATGCAATCATACGTTCAATTTCCCTCTTTTGGACATAAGGATATCTACAAGGCCTGATGTTTGGAGGAACACTTCTTGGAAACAATTGAATAGCATGATCATAATCAAGAATAGGTGAGAGTACTTTGGGAGTTTCAAACACCTTGGAATGATTGTCTAAGGCCTTTTGGAGATCTAGAGAAATAGATGATTTTGATGTTGGAACTTCTAGCGAGAATAATTGTGCAATTACGCCTCGTTATTATTTATTCAGAAGTTTTTTCATGACATTAGAGCTTATTATCTTTCCTGACCTCCCTGTGATACCACGCAATTCAAATTCCTTTCCTCCTGAAAAATATTTCAAGAAAATTTCTTGAAAATTAAAAGTTATCATCCCCAAAGATTGTAACCATTATACTCCTTGTTGAACATCAACACCTCCCATTGGAATGGGAAGCATTAGACTATTCAATACAAATTTCCCCATGTTTAGCTTGATATTATGGCATTTTCCAAAGAAATTTATATTCCCTTCATTTGCAACCATCACTTGACACTCTGGTGCTGGGTATAGGAAGCAATTCAATTCCTTGGCTACCTTATAATGAATAAAATTATGGGTAGTACCTGAATCAATCAACACTATTATATTTTTATTCTTGATATGTCCTTCTATCTTGAGAATTTGAGGAGTGCTAATTCCTGCAAATGCATTACTGGATATGGTCTAACTCATTTCTTCTTTCTCAATGGTTGTTTCCTGGTGTATACCATCTTCTTTTGAAGTTTCTTGTTCATTTTCTTCCTCCTCTTCACAATCTATGTAAAATAATTTATTATCAGTAGAATTATGACCTTTAGTGTATTTTCTATCATAGTTGTAGCAAATCCCTTTTTCTCCTTTTTATTCCAATTGTTGTGTTGTCAACCTTGTAGGTTGTGGAAGTCTAGGAGGAGAAACACTTCCATCTTTATAGATGTGAGTAGTAGGCTTCCTTGTCGCCATAATTTTACTTTGAATTTTTCTTGCCAACCTGAATGCCTTCTCTAATGAATCAAGTTCCCAAAGGCAAACCTCATGTTGGATGTTATCCTTTAAAGTAAATATGAAGAAATCAATCCTATGTTCCTCTGTAATATCAGTTACCCTTATGTTCAATTTTTGGAAGTCCCCAATGCGCTTCACCATTGAACCCTTTACTTTGAGATTTATCAATTGGCTAAAGAAGGTGTTTCTCTCTGTATCCTCATAATGTGCTATCATTTCCTCCATAAAAATTTACCAAATGACAATTTTATTTATGAGAGAAAAACCATCGATACCATACAAATGTATTTTGTTCTAAATTTAAAGCTGCAATGTGTACCTTTTGAAACTAAATGTTATGAAACCAACTCCAAAAATAGAATAAAAGAGAGATCAACACCTTATAAATCAACCACTTCAAGGGGGAAACCTCCTTTGCATTACATAAATGAAAAATTCTTGGATGATTGAAATGACAAAACCTCCTTTCTATATATATGAGTCCATGGTGTCACAATATAATCCTAGCCGACCTAACAATAAAAATGTAAGGGCACAACAATAATAATAGTGGGGATTTATGGGGCATAATAATAAAAATATGGGGACTACAGGGGTACAATAAAAACAACAATATGGCTACACTAACAACAATAAGGGATTACACTAGTAATATAGGGACCTAACAAAATGGTACAAGGCACAGTAGGAAAAAGAAAAACTTGCCAAATTTCAAAAAATGTGGCATGGGCCATTTCAGATTGTTGAACAATTAGGCCCATCAACTTACATTCTGCAAGATCTACAAGGAAAGAGAGATTCTTGTCCTATTGATGTTCTTATTCTAAAAAAAATATTTTTGTAGAAGAACATTTGTTCTACTGTAAATATGTAAATATTCACATATACTTACTCATGTCTTTTAGAAAAAATAATGTTAAATAACATGCTTTTGGATTTTTGTCGATATCTCTACTCATCTTATGATATATTTTCTTTGAAAGTATGGTTTTTTGGGGAAATTTTTAGATAATTGAAAATTGGATAATTATCATAAAAATATGAAATATTTTATCCATGGAAATTGTAAATTCTTTTAATCTAAAACTTAACAAAATATTTAATCTTGTTATCAATCAAGAAAGGTTCTCTTTTTAAAAAGTAAATACTATTTTGTATCCTTAGCATCTTTAACTCTAAGTTTTCATCCAATACTCTTAAGGAGTCAATGATTCTCCCCATCCATTAATCATACATTTTTTAGAGTGCAATTCAAAGATATAAGAAACTTAAAAGATAAGAAGTCTCATCATGAGCCTGCTTACCATGGTCATGGGAAAACAATAGGCTGCATTACCCTTACTAGACACTAATACAGGGTGATGCCTTATGATTATTCAACCATAATATGGAGTCTCATCACGAACTAGCTTGTTAAGCTAAATTACAACCTCTAAATGACATTGCCACTATCTGGCTACCAAAATAGGATAATGAATTTTAAGTATCTTTAAAACAAATAATATATATATATATATATATATATATATATATATATATATAGATATATAGATATACATATACATATACATATACATATACATATACATATACATATACATATACATATACATATACATATACATATACATATACATATACATATACATATACATATACACGCTTATATATATATATATATATATATATATATATATATATATATATATATATATATATATATATATATAATTTTTATCTCTAAATGCAATCATAAATGGATGGGATCTTTGGATCATTAAGGTTAAAGAGTAACACAGCAGGAAGATAAGGATCTTTCTTGGTAGGAGAGGCTTTACCTACGACACAATTAGTATATCAAAGGGTTAAGTTTCAAAAGGCCTCTAATTTATCTTTATAACTGATTAGTGATTGATACTGATAGTTAATATTTTCATCTATAATAGGTTCTAAAAGACCTATAATAAAATGATTTTTTTTATTCAGAGTAATTTTATTCATCCAACATTTCAAAAATACTTTTTCTTTTCTAGATCATTTTTACCTATTAAAATTTTGAAAGTTTCATTATATTAGAGATAACTATTTCTTCCAATAAATCACCAATTGTTTTTTTATTCAACAACCCCCCCAATTATTTATATATAGTTATCTTATTAAATAATGGAGACCCTCTTAAAATTGAATCTAGGATAATAAAATAATTTTTATTATAAACAGGATTTTTTTATATCTGAATTCAATATTCAATTCTATTGGCTGAAGGACTTAAACAAAGATTGTTAAAATATTTATCACATATGGCATATAATAGTTTCAAACAGAATACCTAAGCACCCCACTAAAAATAATTGCGATGCTACATCGCCTGACACATAAAGAAAATACGTGAAAAGACTTAAAAAAAAAAATAACAAAGAGAAAACCTTCTAGTTATTTTAAAGTCCATGGTAGGTGCCATATATCAGCCACATCACTTGTCACTTCCTCGCCATCGTAGTATTCATTTCAGTGTATTGTTGGTCATGCCTTCTCCAATCTCCCGATGTGAGATATCGAAATCGCAATATCATAACCCTTCATTACATATATCAATTTCACCATCCTTGCGATCATGATGCTTTTATCGCATTGCGAAACTTCAAGCATACATGGTCTTCTAACTCTTCAATACGATATGATTACAATAATTTATTACCCTTCATATTATTTTATAAATGTGATGATACTTAATTGTATATCATAAAAAGAGACGCATCACATGTTTTAAGTTGTGTTCCTAAGGAAATTTGTGATACAAAGTCTCCAACAAGGCATGAGCAATTGGGTAAATCACATGAACCCATGCTTTAATTTATGACTGAAGCATAATAGTATTTATGGTCTCGAGATCCAAAATGATTTGATTGCCTCTGCTTAAAGTTTCAATATTTTTTTCATTAAAAAATATTTTCGCTATCATTTCATGGTTTTGTCTTAAATCCTCTTGCATCGTAAGTATTTTTCTTCATTCTCTGCTCTTTCTCTTTGTCATAGGCTAGTCCTAACAAACAAGACTCTAGCGCAATTTTTAAAGCTTCAAATAAGAACAAGAAGCCTATGGTTCCACCATAGTTGGGTCCTCGTACTCTGGAGATCACTGAGATGCCCCCACTTCTCTCTAATATGAAATGCACCACATATTCTGAAACTTCTTCATGGAATGCATGTACAAAATTTTTGAGGATGAAGAAGCCAGAATAATTCAAAGGGAATCCATGGCTAACGATTCTTTGTCGTCTTCTAAAACTACTTATAGTGATGTCACCAATTCCTTCCTTCATCGCATCGCAGCTCAGCCTAAGATCCTACCTATTATAGGTCAATTTGGGCATCATCCCCCATGACCTGGTCAAATTGGACATCATCCACTGGACCAATGAAATAGGGTCTATCATCCCCTTATATTTCAGTTGTTATATGCCCTAAGAGAAGAAAATTTCATTCATGGCTTCTATTGTGAGATTTCCAAGGTTTGAAGTATATGTTATATCACTTATCGACTCAAAAATGCAGTCTCTAAAGGTACTAATTGCGTTGCAGTGCTAAATCCTCCATTCAAGGTTGCACTGCAGTGCACTTCTTGACACTCAAGGGTGCGTTGGTCACCTAAGAACGGAATTCTCATTGTTTCAGGAAACTCCACATGGCCAATGCCTTCTAAAAGAGTCCATATGTGTCAAACTTCAAATCCAACTGTCCATATAACACCTATGAACTTGGGAACATGTATTTCCAATTATTAGAAGTCATTCATTGAGAAATTACCATTAGTTTCCCTATAAATTGAGCACTCATCCTAGTGCTAGGGAAGGAAGAATTTTGGTAAAGTTATGTTGTTGAATTCTCATGTGATAAGAGACTGAAAGTACTAATATGATGCTGGTATGATGCTGGATGTGCTGAGGCTAGAATGAAGCTGGAGCTGGTTGACAACAAATCGTTCCATTGGTTGTAACCTCCCCCTTCTACTCTTTAATAAATATTGTTGTTCATTTTCCCATACATATGTCTCTATTCTTATGCAATGTATTCTTGAATGATGTATGTATTTCATATCTAATTTATTTGATTGAGTAATATAATTAGATATTTTTATATTTCATGTTGTTTTATGTTCTCTATTTTTGTTTGCATGAATCGATCTAGCGACTTGGGTTCGATTTAGAGTGAAAACAACAATGAAAAAAGGAGAAGGAGAAGCAGTTTAATCACAAGTAGGCTCCTTTACCATTATGTATATCTTCTTGTTTTAGAGAAATTGATAGTAATTATTTCCTCTATTTTTCTAAGTGACTAGCACCACACTTAGGGAATTTGGTTTATCTGTGGATCACAATTGTGCATAAGAAATTGGCGACTTTGCTGGGGAGTATCCTATCATTCCTAGTGTTTTTGCCTCTATTTATCCTTATCAGTAGCATCTAATTTCAGTTATTAGACATTTGAATGAAATAATTGCATTATAATTTTTTTTTTTTGCTTGGTTTTTCAATGTTTGCTGCACCGAATGCAATGTTGGTCAAGACACAGTGCACTGCAATGCACTGTCTCCCAATAAGGGGTGCTCTACAATACATTGTCTTCCCTTAGAGACTGCATTGGCCCCTCAACCAGCCAAACTCCGTCCAAATTTTTCATTGTTATCATTATCAGCCACTTATTTGTTGTATTCTCAAATGTCTGATACCTCTTAGAGACCAATAAACTTTCCTGATTCTTCCTCCTTTGAAAAGTAAATTTGTTCAATGTATCTTTAGTGTTTTTCTTTATCATTGGAAAATAAAATTCAAAGTATTTCATTTATGCATTCGATTAATTTTTTTTCAAAAAGAAAATTGTTGTTTCATTCCTCATTTCTTGTAGGAAAAATGTAGTTCCATTCTTCATTTTCCTAAAAGATAAATTGTTGTTTCATTCCACGTTTATTAAAGAAGAAAACACTTGTTTTATTGATTGATGTATATAGTTTCCTTTATTGCATTCACATTAAGGGAACTGAAAAGAAAAAAATGCATGTGCATATAGTTAATTATGTGTGTTGCACAGGAAAAAGTTAGGAAAGCTGCATTTTAATTTGTGCTCTTTGTTGTTTGCTTAAAAACTGATTGCTCTTTCCCTTAGTTGCTAGGATTTTCATTGAAAAAGCGAAATTGAAAATTTTTCTTATCATTTAGCTTGAATTTTTAGGAATTTCCATCACATCACATGGTGAACCTCAAAGAAATTTTTTTAAACAAGATCAACATAAAATTTATATCAATTTACCTAAGAAAGCATTGGAATATTAACGAGAACATTTAGAAGGTCTAGGCTAGAGACGTGTTCTGGCGTCGTTAAACATAGTAGTTGTCATTAGCTTGTCTATGATACATTCTGAGTATGATACCTCACTCCATGTACGTAAGTACATCGAATCTCTTCCACGTGCCTTTGGGTAAACAGGGTGGTGTTCTAGTACGAAAATTATAAGGGGGTGCTCTCACTGTGTGGTTTCGCATTAGGTAGCGCTAATACGGACTTGGGCTTCCATGTACCTTTGGGTACATTTGGTAGGACAAATTTAGGTTTCTGTCTATCTATAGGTAATCGATTCTGCCACCTTGTAACTTGTGATACACCGAACACAACATTCGGGAAGATTTCCTACCCATACTTCTTGGTTTCCCAGGAGGTATTTTGCAGTTTACAATTACTTGGTAAACCTTTTTCCTAGAATTACCCTTTTATTCTGTTTATTTGTTTTTGGTCATAAAATAAATCAGTCATCGTGGAAGAAGAACATCTATTTCCTCTTCGTTCGCGTAGAATAGCACTTAAACCACCTTTACCACCGCATTAGGGGAATTTTGAGGTCTAAAATGGGCCTCCTAAGGAAATAATAAAATAAGAGCTAAACCAATAAAATAATATTTATAAATTTTCAATTCACTTTTTGCATCACAATCCATGTAACGATAGTTAAATTCAATTCAAAAGTTGTACCAAAATAAAATTAATAAAAAAATTGTATTGATGCGACATCGATCTACTGAAACTAGTACTATCATTACCTCTGGTGCGACATCATCCTAACATTTACCAGACTCATCTCGAGTTGTTTCTACAAATCTTGGTTCATCTAATGTTGTCGATATGGATTCCTCACAGCTACCTATGGTCACGATCCATCCAATCAGTGAGACCATACCTCGCGAACCCAATGTTGTTCAACTAGAAGTTGATCCGGATCCTATCGTTCTTTTACTAGAACATCTGAATCCCGAAGTCGAACAACCGGGAGTTGTTCCTGTATTGGTCACCCCACAATCTATTGTAGCCATTGAGTCTCCCAGATCATGTAGTCAACCACCTGAGATAAACTTCGGCCTTAACGGTGAAATCCTTCCACCTGACTTGATTTCAATTGAAGAAATACCACAAGACAAAACACCTTCAACTCCAACCCATTTTGGATCAGAGCTTTATCTTTACGAGACTTTTCCTCAATCACCTCGTACTAATTTATTTGATCCTATGTCTATTCGAGTTCTTATAGATCCTGTAAGGTATACATTGGGTCGTACGACCATGGTTGAGACAACATATTCGGCTATACCTTTTATTCCACTTGAAACAACACCTACTCTTGCTACCCCATCGATGTTCACCACTTCACCAGAGTCACATTTATAAGGTGTCTCTTTCATCGCACCTGGTTATAAATATCTATCTGGAACCTTCTCTGGTGCATCCTCAAACCCATGGACTTCACCAATGTCATCATCTGTTATTCTATCTAGTCCAACTCTAATGAGTACTGAATGGCTTGATCCTTTATATACATCATCAGGGAAATATGAAGCTGGTCCATCTAGGTATATTCCATCCAGTATAATTTCAACTAGACTCTCGACATTTGGAGAAAAATATATTCCATATTATTATACTCCTCATGCTGGGGGCCAACCTATGGTCACCCATTTAGACAATATTCCATCATTATTTAGTCATCTTAATGTCATAATGAAATTTTTTCAGTGGTAGCCCACTCTACCCTTCCAACCACAAACAATTGTGCATTCTTATCAACTAGTTCAGCCAGTTGCACCCACTTCGAGTCTACTTGCTAACATATCCTTACCCCTATTACAGGCTCAAAGTGTTGTACCTCAACCGTCTCAGGAAGGTCCTTCCACCCAATACCCTCAAGTATTGGGCCCTAAGACTCCAACTCCCTTGGATGGTTTACAACAACCACCTGTATCCAAAATTATTTATTCACAAGATGGATTATGATATTATGGGATGTTACAACCACAATCTGGTTTTACCTATTCACAACCGAATCCAAGCTATTCAAGTTTCGGTTATAATCTTGGTGGACATACATCTTGGAAGCCACAAGCACAAATGCAACAACCCTCATTTCAATAAGTAGATTACCCAGGTTTTGGTAAATAGAATCCTCAAGCATTTTCTTATCAAAACAATCCCCATTTGTGTTACCAGCAAAAAATTCCTTATGCTTGTGCTCAAAGGCCTGTTGCCCAATCAATTCCATCATTCCCTCGCTATGCTCAACCTGAATTAAATCGACAGTTTCCCTTTGTTGCAACCTTAGAATTACCAGTTTTAAATTGGCTTACAAATCATCCAATCAACTATGCTCCTTGGTGGTGGGTGATACCTCATAAATTACCCTCGAATATTCCTAAGTTCAATGGAAACCCTGGAGAAGACCCATCGACGCATGTTATGGCTTATCATTTTTGGTGTTCATCCAACTCCTTAAATGATGATTTTGTTCGACTACGTCTTTTCTAGAGTACACTCACTGGTTTGGCTGAGAATTGGTACATTAACTTACCTAGAGCTTCATTTGATAATTTCACAGCCTTAGCTATTGTCTTTTTGACCCACTTCCAGTTACCCATATGATAAGAAACTGGAATAGAACTCTTTACCAATTTCAAACAGACTAATGCTACTCACATTTCTGATCATATTCATGAGTGGTGTCATCATCGTAGAATGGTCAAGACATTTGTTCCTAATAATCTCCTTGCTGAGTGGTCCATTAAATCCCTATTACCATCTATAACTAAGGATGTGGCTAAGGGTGGCATTGTCACTGAAGAGTAGGTCATTACTCATACCCATTACTTAGATTTGATTTACACTCAGTCTAACATGCTCTACGAGAAAAGTCCCAATGAGCTGTGATCTAATTTTGTTGTTCCTCCTCCATATAAGGACGCTCATGCCGAAGACGGTATGAACGGTACTAAAAGCACACATCACTCTACTACATCTGATCCTGAATCTTCTTCTAATATATTTGAAGATTTGGATTAATCCCCCTCAGCTATGTTAACGCTTGAAATACTTCAAAATTGTCCCTCCCAGAAGTAGGTTTTTTTGTCGGAAATTGGTGGAATTGATCCAACAGATTCCAATCTTGTAGTCTTTAATCATACAGGCTATGTGCTGGAATTACCAGTAGAATTGGCATTCTCCATCCAAGTAAATGTTCTCAATCACCTCATTCATTGTACTATTATTGATGAGGGAGCATCTACCTACATTTTGTCTCTAAACTACTGGAAGTCACTTGGCTCACCACGTTTATCTCAATCGCTTATGACATTGAAATCTTTTGACGGTCGTACATATAAGCCTTGTTGTATCATCAATAACCTGCATGTCGAACTAGGGGGAAAAATATTAAATATTGAATTTGAGGTCGTTGATGGACCCCTTGATTACAAAATTTTACTCGGAAGGCCATAGGTATATTCTATGACTACGATCGTCTCTACATATTTTAGAATAATCGCCTTTCCACATAAAGGTTTTATCACATTCATCAATCAACTCTCCTTCTTTAACTCCAGTTCCGAGGTAACTGGAAGCGTTCCATTAGTTCACGCATCACAACTAGCACTTTAGAACATTAATGTAGGAATATTAAGGGATTCTTCCCTAATGGGGACCTTTGCATTACTGCCGCCTACAACTTCGACAGAAATTGTAAACATAGAGACCTGCTACATGATATCTTCCCATCCATCTAGCTTAAGGAAGATTACATGTGATTTTGAAGTTGCTACATTGGATGAATTTTTGATGCCAAGCCCATTCGAGATGGAATAAAAATAAATGTACATGGCTTGGGTAGTGAAACTAAAATCATCGTCGCCAGTCGTTTGGGTTGATCGTTCATTATATTTTGGTACTCCATCTGGTCCTTTTTCATCTGCTTTTTTGACCGATGAGAGCATTGTGGAGTCCATGATGCCAGAAGGAGAACCATGAGAAGATCATCATCATCTTTACCATCTTCAGGATTATGAAGAAGATAGTCTCATTGAACTATATCACCCATCGATCAAAAAATTATTTTCAACTTCTTTTCCCATTAATGTAATCGAATCCGAGCGAAACTTATCAAATATTGAAGAAACAATTTCTATCGATATTTTGACCAAACTCGGCATTGTAGAAAAAATTCATGTCGGTGTGTCTTGTTCTCCATCAGAACTCGAAACTTATCGCTCTCTCTTTCATGAATTCAGTGATGTATTTGCTTGGTATTAAAAATAAATTCTAGGCATAGAAACTAGTATCATTGAACACACCATTAACATGTACCCTGATGTTAAACTAGTACATCGATGCCTTCATCCTGTTCATCCGAAGAAGGTCACTGCCATTAAAGCAGAAGTTTAATTTTTTTTCGTGTTGGCTTCATTTACCTTGTTCCTCTAATTGATTGGGTTTCCAACATTGTTCTTGTTATGAAGAAACAAGGGACAATCAAAGTGTGTGTTAATTATCAGGATGTCAATCTTGCTTGTCCAAAAGACAACTATCCTACTCCCTTTATTGACCAGATTATTGATGATTGTGCTAGATGTGAAATCTTTTCGTTCATGGATGGGTTTTCTGGCTACAATCAAATCAATATCTGCCCAGAGGATCAATACAAAATAACATTCATTTGTCTCTAGGGCACATTCGCTTATTAGAAACTCCCATTTGGTTTAAATAATGTTGGAGAAACCTTTCAGAGAGCAATGGATTATGATTTCAATGACATCAAGAAATTTTTTCAACCTTATCTATAGGATTTACCCACGCATTCATGAAACCAGACTGATCACTTGCTGCATTTAAGAGCTATATTTCTACATTGGTGACACTACAAAATACACCTCAATCCACATAAATGTGTGTTTTGTGTTGGTTCAGGTTGTTTTCTAGGATTCATCGTCTCAAAATAAGGAATTTGAATTGACCCACTAAAGGTCCAAGCTATTCTTGATTTTCCCACGCCATCAAATTTGATTCAGTTACAAAAAAATCAAGGAAAGGCTAACTTCCTAAGGAGGTTCAGACCCAACTACACCGAAATGGCTAAATGATTTACTCGACTCTTGAAAAAGGGGATTCCCTTCCATTGGGATAAGGTTGTGCAAGCTTCTTTTGATGTTGTCAAGGATACACTTGTCTGGGCATCATTAATGTATCACCCCAATTATTAGAGCGATTATTTCTTATATATCGTCGTGGCTGATACTGTGGTATTTTTCCAAGAAGAATATGGGATAGAACATCCTATATATTATTGGAGTCATAATATTAATGATGTGGAAGTGAAGGATTCATACATCGACAATCTCGCCTTGGCATCCGTTCAAGTTGTCAAAAGATTTCACCACTATATCTTGTTCCAGAAGACCATTATCATTTCGAATTGCAACCCCATGACTTACATTCTATCACGTCAATTACTTGGGGGGGGGGGGGGGGTATTCAAAATGGATTGTCATTTTGCAGGAATTTTATTTGGAATTCATCGAATCCAACTCAAAGAACTATTTAGTTTTGGCTGAGTTTCTCTGCGACCTTCTCTCTGATAGTATTGCTACTAACTTAGAACCATTAATTCCTGCTGAGTCTCTATTTTTGATCAGATCATCTGATCCTTGGTATGGGGATTATCATTTATCTCCAAACCCAGTATTTTCGGCCTCATACCTCTCGGTCTGAACAACGACGTATTCGATACCAAGCCAAAGATTATCTGATCATCGACGATACACTTTTTTCTTGTGGTGTCGATATGATTTTAAAGAGGTGCCTCACTCATGAGGAGGATGAAAAGGTTTTAAATGATTGCGATACTGGGGCTTGTGGTGGAAACTTATCTGGATACGATACCCCGCAGAAGATACTCCACGCCAATTACTTTGGGCCTACCATATTTCATGACTGCATCCTTGCGATCATATGTTTTCATGCATGCCAAAAATTTGATCATAAATTCTGCAAACCGCCAGAGATAATGCATCCTGGTATCACTGTGGGACCATTTTCATAATGGGGCATTGAATTCATGACCTGCAACCCTTGTTCATCTCGGGGGCATGGTTATATTATTTTCGCAATAGAATACTTTACCAAGTGGGTGGAAGCGATGCCTACATTCAATAACACAGGCGAAACAACTGCATTATTCTTTTTCAATCATGTCATCTCATGGTTTGGTGTTCCAGAGGCTATAGTCATAGATCATGGTAAGGATTTTTACAATCACATGATGAATGAGCTGACTGCCAAATTAGGACTGTCTCATGATAGTTCTAATCATCATCCACAATCCAATGGGAAAGTTGAGGCTATTAATAATATTATTAAAAAAATGCTTCAATGAATGATAGTAGTTCATAAAATAAATTGGAATTTGATCCTATACTCGGCTTTGTGGGCATACCGATTCTCAATGAGAAATGCAACTAGATTCACCTCCTTTCAATTGGTGTACGGTTTAGAAGCTATCTTACCTATCCAATGTGAAATACCATCGTTAAAACTCGTTGTTGACTTGTTACCTTACACCTTTTCTAAATAAGTGCGTCTTTTTAACCTCATCCATCTTAATTAAATGCGTCGTGAAGCCCAATTGGCCAACGAAGCGCATAAGATATGTATAAAGGTGCAATACAACAAGAATTTCCAGCCTCGTATCTTCTCAGAGGGTGACCTCGTCTTACTTTATGATCAAGAAGCTGATGTAACAGGTATAGTGAAATTTGAGCTGTTATGGCATGGCCCCTATATTGTCAAAATAGATCTTGCTAAGGGTGCCTACGAGTTGGTATATTATGATGGAATTCCATTGGTGCAACCCCGATATGAGTTATATGTGAAACTTTACTATGCTTAAACATGAGCGTCGTAAACTGTTGTATTATATTGTATATATGTTGTTGATTTTCATTTACTATATTAGTTTATTTTCCTAGAGTTTTTTTGAAGTTAGTAATCCACTTTACATTTGAAACATATGTAAAAAAATATTTTCAATTCACATCACATAATTGAATAGGATTGTGCAATAATCATAGGAAAACATGGAAGAAAAATAGATATGTAGTTATATTTTTTTACAAAATTTGTGCCTAAGAAACATTGGTCATCTGACCTCAAAATGTATGCAAAATTTCAAAATTAAACTAGTGATGCTCGTGATAACAAGATACTGATCTAGCTATCCTACGAAATAACCACATCCAATAGTTAGGAACGCTAATAGTATCGCGTTGTAGTCTCATCGATAACTCTTTGATCCGGCGATACAGAATCCCAAGAGTCAATCCATCTATGTGATGTTGTAGTTCAGTAAGATTCTCTTCCATATCCAAATCCCAAAGGACTACTCTCCCGACAACCCTCTCTACTGGCTTCTCTACTCTCTACTCTAGTTGACCCACTGGTCGAATTCGACCTACATCTGCATACATCAAAAATTTATTTTAGTCTTAGGAAACACCAAAATACAAAAACATGTATAAACCTTAGAAAAAATAAAAAAACATGGTCAAAAAATCCTTACCAATTGCACCCCATTAAGCATCATTTGGTAGAGCGAAGTATATATCTCCTCGGAAGTCTACACATGCATATGTATAATCATCTATGGCAATGATCTGTCATCTAAACTAGGTGAAGAATGAAATCAAGAATAAGATGGTTGATTGACCAGCATGTCTAGCCATCAGTTCTACCCATCTCTGCATCCTTGGATTTCTAGGGCCAGATATACCCAATGTAACATGTTGGGGCCGCATCAATGGAATCCACTCTAAGGCAAAAGAAATCAGGATCGAACCATAGTTGAAATTCTTCTTCCTTCCTCCCTTTTCCTTGGTTAGTTATTATTTCGTCTGAAAGAGGACAACTTCGGCCCCATTAAAAACTATTGGTTTCAAACACTCCAGTGCAGACTGCATGAATGATCTATTTGCCACCTGTAGTGTAGCGGTACCGGCAAGATTTGCGATAGTGAATAGGATGGTACTCAAAGGCAAGTCACGTATATCGTGGAAGTTTATTTTCCCATCCTTACTAGGTTCAATACCTAGATTACAATACTGCAATACATAATCTCTCATTGTCTCTCCTCCAAGAGCAGATCCTGAAAGAGAGATAGGCGGACCTCTCCTTGATAATCCTGTGAGAAAATAAATTCCCCCCACTAATATTGGCACCACTTTGTCCCTAATGTGAAAATCTTGTATCTTTGGATCCCATGAACGAACAAGGAACTCCAATAGTTCCCTTTTTTACCTCATACCCGACAGTCTGAGGTACTTTAGAAAACCGTAGTCTCTAAGGGCTCTTACCATACCTAGATCCACTACAAGGAAAAGACCCTCTAGTAGAGGTTATAAAGGAGGTTTTTAGTGTTATAAAATTGGCCAAAATTGTCAAAAAAAACATTTTCTACAACATCGGTTTATGGCTATGGAGGTTTTGGCGGAGTTTTTAACGGAAATTCAACACAACTAAAAAAAATGGACGGCTGAAGGTTATTACAGATGGTTTTTTTCATCGGTGCACTATTCTAGCGTTAACACACTGGTGCGTACATTCATAAGGAGCCTCGAGGCGGTCGAAGGAGAATGCACCGAGCCGTTAAGGTGAAAAACCGCATCGGGCGTACTGTTGGTGATACAACGCACAGGCCATTCTAATTGGTCTTAGGATTTGTGCAGTGACCATAGGTCGTATCAACACACTGGTGTGTAGAATTATAGAAACACACTGGTGCTTAGTATCACACAAATGCACCGAGATTTATAATTGGTATCGATATTTGTGTGGTGCGCATAGGTTGTACAAATGCACCGGTTCTTATAGACACATAAACGCCCTGGTGCGTAGTATCATACAAATGCACCGAGATATATAATTGGTATCGTTACTCGTACAGTGCCCATAGGTCATACAACAGCACCGATGCGTATAGACACATAAACGCACCACATACATGTGCCGATATTTTTAATTGGTTTTGGCATTTGTACGGTGCCCATGGGTCGTAGACACGCACCAGTGTGCTTGAGAATACAAACGCACCAGTGTACAGTAACTGACACGCACTAGTTTTCATTTTATATTTTTTAGAAACATCAACCTGTGACAATGCAATTATTGTGATTGTTTTAGATTCATTATTCATAAAAATGCGACAAATATTATAATAATATTCATATTAATTAAATTTTTATTAATGCATTTGAATGTGATGTTTGGATTAAATTGTTATATCATATCATAATTATTGTGGTTTTTTTAAATTCATTATTCATCAAAAGTCAACACATATATATCTTGTAAAAATATTCATATGAATTAAATTTTTATTAGTGCATTTGAGAACGACAATGGAGAATGCAATAGAATAAATTAAAACATATTTTGTTATATATATATACAAATAAGACAGTCTTTTTCATACAAAATGGGACAGATATTGGTATCCCTTTGTCTTTCAATTGGGACACTATGTCCATAACATTAAACAAAATGTTTGATTTCACAGACGTATTTCAAAAAATACAATGCCTTGCTTTGATATCCAAACATAGTGATCATCATTCTTCACTTGAACTGTTGTCATTGCTAGAGCTACTTCCATGACTTGGGTTATTTTCAAGAATGTTTTGTTCACATTGTTGATTGTTTTCTTCTTCTTCACCTTCCATCTACAAACATAAAAATAAACTTAAATGAGTGTATATACATTGGCGAGAATAATGAAAATTGCAATATTAAATAATATATATCAATGTAAATCAAAAAGAAAAATGGCATACCATAGCAACAATTGACTCATAAACTACACACATTCTTTCAAAACCATATACCATGCCATCTTTCAAAATTTCATCTATTGGCGCAGTTCCATAATTTTTTTCCTGCAAGTTTTATATAAAATATTATTTTGTTCTATTAATTATAAACGGAGCTAAGTAAAACAAGATCGATAGATGCGTACAAATTCCATAATTAATTTCTGATATGCCAACATATACTCACAACCCATATTTAACTCAATTTCAATCAATTCATCTGATGGTTCTTCTTTATATGTTAGCACTTCATTGAAGACATTTAATGATGATTTTTGTAAAACAACTTAAAAAATACAAAAATGAAATCTAGTTAAGTTGTTATAGGAAGTAACAATTACTCATAAACTTAGATATCAACCTTTTTCTTCCTTGTCGTCCTGTTTTATGTGCTAAATGTGTTCCATTTTCTTTTCTTTTCTGCAAGAAAATTCTTGAAAATCAATATTTAATGCTAAATTTTTTATTTATTGTACCTAATAATCAAAAAATTAAATCATTACATATTACATATGAAGCACATTGTTGTTGAGATGTCTCCTCCTGCGATGCAATTTTGTCCATTTCTTTGAGCATCTCCTTGTACACCTTTTTGGACATTACTACTGGCATATTTCTGATATCAGCTCATTCATCTTTTGAGATTTTCATAATCTTCTTGAAAATGTAACATGACAATAAAATATTTAATTTTCATATTGATATATGAAAAGTAAATATAATAAAAGTGATATTTATAAATAATTCTAGACAAACATTTAAAGGAACATTAATTTTTCATTCCTTCTTTTTTGTTGTTATACGTTTTCGCTATTAAAAGTCTGACATGTATCATTAACCAATTCTCTAGAAACTCTTCCTGTAGTTTAGATAAAATTTGGTTCTTGGAAGCATTAGATTGATTTCTGTATTATAAGTGGAAAGAATGTCTATACATTCGTTCCACTAGATCCCTCATAATTTTGTAAATGTTTTTCCCCTTTTGTTAACTTCCAACACCACTCTAGATGAGCTAAGGAGCAATTCATTTTCATTTGCATGTTCTATTTTTTTTTCTTTTCTTTGAACCGCATTCATTTTCTGAGTTTTTGGTCATTGTAGAACATTAAACTGATGTGAATTAATATATTGCTTGATACATGTTATCTAATAACTTTAAGTATATTATTAATGATAATTAAAAAAGGAAACACATATTGGATCGATAGTATTTTTTCATTCACCTGATACATCCTTTTTCAATTTTTCCATCAAGCTTTTATGCTCTTCTAATCCTAGATCAGAAATAATCTTATTGAGCTTCGTCATTTTGTAGCTCTACATGATACACAGTAAACAATACATATTAGTTAAACTTACATATAGTTCACAAATAATATTTTTTATAAAGAATTTGCAAAGAACTTGCCTTTTTTGCTTTTCTTGATGTGTTATCAATATTTTTTTTACTTGATCTCTTGTCAGTCATTTCTTTATTAATCTGAAACCCATACCATATCATTCATTAATATATTTATAAATAAATTGTCAAATTTTCAGGTAAAAAATAAATCTCAAGGCAACGGTGCACCTTTCATGATATACACACCACCTCCGATGCGTGGGGTTATTAAAAACACACCACAAAACAGTATAATAGATCATACGGTGTGTGGCGTATTATAAACGCACCGCACAAACAATGTAATAGACCATACGGTGCTATCCTTGTAACATGGAGCACCGGTACCCTATTTCAGATATGGCGCACTGATTTAAAAAAATTGTTTTCAAATTTTTTATTACACAGTACGGTGCTATCCTTGTAACATGGAGCATCGGTCCGCTAGGTTATGCAGGGTGCACCAATAAAAAAAATCCATTTTTTCCAAAAATTCACGCAATGTCCAAATGGATTCGGATCCGACTATGCAGGTCATCCCGTGGGTTGAATGTCAATATAAAAGCAAAATTTTTAATTCTGAAATCACAAAAACAGGGAGAAGAAAGGTCAAAAACAAAAAAATGAAGGGTTTAGGGTAAAAATGGATAAAACTACAAAAAAAAGTAAAAAAACTGCAGAGAAAGTAAAAAAAATAATTAAATTTAATCACGAGATGGTTTGAAATTCTATGATACAGGGTTTGAATCACCAGAGGTTTTCTTTTTGATTGTCTGAATACTTCTGTTCGAACGTATTTCGCTGCTCCACAAAGCGCTCATGCTTTCTTGCTCCAAGTATGTCTCCTGCAAATATCTCGTTGAAAATTTTAGCAAAAATAGTGAAATAATGAAAAGTGTTTAGTATTTAAAGAATTATTTTATGAAATTATAGTTTCGAAAATATTTTTTTGCCCATTTTTCAAATTTTCACTTTTTTTTTTCACTCAAGCAAAACAGAGCTTAGATTTTTTAATTTTTGTTTATTCATCACCAGTACGTCACTTAATAGCACTGCACTGGTGTGTCTTTTTGAAACATAGGCACTGGTGTGGTTATATTTACAGTAGAACCGATTTATGGTTAAGTCACCGAAATTACTTTTAGGTGTGTACACCAAAATTTAGTGAACTCCAACCATAGAAATTGAGAATTAGAAATTTTTTTATTCTTGAGAATTAGAATAAGAATTAAAATCGGATAAATTTTTGATGGAAATAACTATTCTTCTAATACATTTTGTTTATTGTAGGAGGTCCTCATTGATTATGTGGAGAGAATGCAATGTGGGGCGTGTGAATATGCAATACTACAGGGCCCAAGTGGGAAATTGTGGCACGTGAACCTGTTATAATTGGCACTTAACTATTTGCAACCAATATGTTTTATAATATCATCTAAAGATAGACGGATGGTCTGCCGACAATTAGTACATATAATCTATAGAAGGGTAATGTTCTGGGAGAAATGACAATGATTCCTTCATTATGCATTTGTTAGTAGAAGAAGACTAGCTTTCGACTAGACAATGTAGTTATTCCATGTGGAGGCAATGGTTTCCCATAGAAAATGAGTATAGGGTTGAGCAGAGGAAAGACATTGCAAAATAGGCTATTACATGATCTTTTCCAATGGGAAACCGATTTGCAGGTGGAAATATGGTAGCTGCATGTATGTATGTTATTCTTCCCATAGAAATGGTCACTGGATTTCCATTTATAATACAAGCAGACTTTTTACTGGTTTCACCCACAGGACCATAGCTCAGACAAGTTAGAGATTCCATTTAGGTTCAATTGAAAGCCGAAGATGTGATTTTATGTGACATTAGCTTGGTTATTAAAAGTTTATGTAAGCCAACTGAAGCTTGGACAATAATCCCAACTGCTTTTAAACGCATTCTGGAGAATCTTTCCCTTCATGGGACCTACTAGCCCGATCAACAACGTCAATTGATCTTTCTCTGCTGTATTTAAGGGAATTTGAATCCTTCCCTTCATGGTGCCTCTTGGCTTTATCGACTAACTCGATTGATCTTTCTCTACCATCAACTCTGCTCTCCATTTCTCCATCATGGGACCTCTTAACCCTATCACCAGCCTCAACTAAATGCTCTCTATCGGTCTCAACCTGTACCCCTTTTCTCCTTTTGTACTCTATCAAGCTCTATAGCCGTTTGCATCCCTACAAGCATCTTTGTCCGTATTTATGTTTGAATCACTCATTTTCTCTGCTATAAACTTCTCAACCAAAAGTCGAACTCTTGTCTTTTCAAACCTTATCTCCTCAGAAAAATTCTTGCCCACGATTCGAACCCTTCGCTACTCCAATACTGCACTTTATAGAATAACCCTGTTCCGGTGTGCGCTATTTATAGGCGCACCAAGGTAGTTTGTAAGATCGAGGTTTTTCTTTTGGCATTGTGTTTTATGGCGCATCGGTGCAGAAGAGTTGTGAAGCACTGATGCGTCTAAGTAATAAGATGAACCAGTGGGTGTTATGATGATAAGCACACCAGAATGTATAAAGTTCCTTTTTTTTGTATGTAAGATCATAATAAAATAATGATAATTCTAAAGTACATGAATTTATTTGCATTATTTTCTAAACTTTATTATGTTACAAAAATTCATATTATTCTAGATTTATTATTTTACAATTATTTACAAATTTACAAATATAAATATTTTAATAAAATCATTTCACATTAATACAATAAAAATATTACAAATATTTTACATACAATTACAATTAAAATTACAATTACAATTACAATTACAATTACAATTACAATTACAATTTTACAATTTCACATACAATTATGATTAGAATTAGAATTACAATTTTAATTTTACATACAATTACATTTACAATTAAAATTTTACAATTACAATCATTTCACAGTAATACAATTAAAATTTTACAAATATTTTACATACAATTGGAATTAGAATTAGAATTACATTTACAATTACAATTACAATTTTACAAATATTTTACATACAATTACAATTAAAATACAATTACAATTACAATCATTTCACAATAAATTAAATATTACAATTAGAATTAAAATTTTACATTAAATATTTTACATACAATTACAGTTAAAATTACAATTACAAATACAAATACAATTTTACAATTTTACATACAATTAAAATTTCAATGTCAATTACAATCATGACATAATATTTAATAAATATCACGGTCATTTAATATTAAATTAATTAATAAATATCATGATCATGATAACCATCGTACAAACATCATATTTTACTAAAAAATGCATTCAAACATCAAATTAACATTATATATTAACATCATCACAACACAAACATAAAATACATGGACCATATATATATATATATATATAATGTTAAAAATATACAACTATAATATAAATGTCTTGGATCAGCTGGTGGTAGTACAACATCAATAACAGAACTAGTGGAGGCCTCCTAAGTCAATGGTGCAACCTCGACGGTCGATGGTCAAGCCTGCTCATGATCATGACTAGTACTGATGGATGGATCAGTTGGTGGTAGTATAACATCAATATAAGCAGTACTAGTGGAGGCATGCTCAATCAATTGTGCAGCCTTGACGGTTGATGGTCCAGCCTGCTCGTGATCATGAATAGAACTAATGGATGTTGCAGGCTGCTGAATCGATGTGACCGATGGTCCAGCCTCATATCCATGATGATTGCTAGATGCTAGTGGAGCCTCATGCTCATCTGGTGCGGCACGAGGTGAACGATCATGAGATGATGAGTCGCTACTCATGGACTGTCCATAACGTGCTACGGCTTGACCATGCCTATAACGTGCAACAGTCCTCCTCAGTCATGTAAAAAATGTCATAGCTCCTACGAAATACCGCTCAGGTTGTACATGTCACGCAACATGCCTCTCCACATCCGTAATAACCTGTCATCAACCTGTATGTCTCTGTAATGAGTGGGCCTGATGCCCGCCTCAACAATAAATGCACTGAGTTGGGTGCCCAACTCCATCCTGTATCTAGTATAAGGTCGACCGTGCCTAGAAAAATTTATTATGTAGGAGCATGTCTCTCTACACCAACCTCCTGATCATGATCCTCGGCATCTACCATGTCCTGATCGTCATTATGATCCACACTTGGATCATGTGGTGGTTCCGGCATCTCGTTTCCATCAAAAGAGCCAACTTATACAAAATATATACAAGTACACAACAATAATTAGACAATTTCATTACACAATTTAATAAAAAAAAGTTAAAGAACATGTTAGAATAAATATAAATAAAATAATAATATTACCTCTATCATCTGGCAGCTCATCATCTTTGAAGAGGATGTTGGTACACCCTCACCAATCCAATCTAGCATAAGGACAGGGGACCATAATTAAGGGATGCAGCTCGTCAACACTGGCTAGTAAGTCCAGTGCATCATGTGATATCCTGGCTGGAAACATAGTGTCTCCCCTCTTGGGCATCATCTACCCCTACATGTGAATCTCGACCTCCAACATATGCCTACGAGGTTGCCGAACAAAATTAGGCCTCATCTCTGGAAACCTCTCAAAAAATAAACAAAAAATCTCTGAATAAAAAGGGAATTTGACCCTCCCTTGTGCATGAACATGACATCTATCTAAAGTTGTACAGAACTGCCGCAAAAAAATGGCAGACCACCTGACAAGTCATTTCTCATGTACTAAAGAATCAACATAATATAGAAGCGGGCAACTAATGAGTTTCCCATCACTGGTGTTGTTTGAAATGGTCGAAATGAGAAGTGAGAGGCACTGAACGTCCTGTCTACCAAATGCAATAATAGGTAACTGACCTCCAGGGACCTAAAACTCTGAAGGAGAAAATACCTCTGCTCCAATGTATCTCTCAGAGTAAACTTAACGACTCCCTACTACACACCCAGCTGGACCCTCTGAGAATGAGGGAAAATCCACCCCTCTCCTCGATAGCCCTGTAATGAAATAAATATCCTCCTCAGTGGGTGTGTACCACTGGTCAAGACCAACCTAGAAAGCCTATTGGTGGGCATTCCACTTGCGGATAAGATGTCTCAAAAACACACTATGGACCTTTAGGGAAGTAGCCTCCTCATAGAAATTCAGGAGGTCTACCTGCCTTAGGAGCCCCTGGGTATCTACTGTAATAGGGCGAGGGTATGCATCTCTCTCCCTCTCTCATGCCTCCCACTGGTGAAGTATGTCATACTGCTCCGCCTATTGTTGTTGTTGTTCCTCCTCTTCTCTTTAAATCATTGACATATTAAATAATTTTTTTTATTAAATCAGACATGTATTTAGGACTATACATATATAATGTTTTTTGGAAAAAAAAAACAGACCAGTCGATGCGCAACAAAAATAGTCATGCACCCATTCTGTTGTGACTTTTTCTTGTAGCGTAGTGGCTGCGGTGCCCTAGATTACATAAAACACACCGTATACAGTATGCATAAAATTTTTCAAGCACCATTGACTATATATGGTGTTATAAGAGCGGTGCACTAACTAAAATATATGCCCTGTGCATATAGTCGTGTTAGCGCACCGACTTCCAGACAAATTAAATAGTCAATGATGCGGTCTTTTACTCGACTGCAACGTTGACCTTGTCAGAATGCCAAATGCAGTGCACTGATAGATACCAGGGTAGATATTTTCGTCAACGTACCACACTACTATTCCCATGTTCAATGGTGTTGTTGAGATTGCAACAAGATGATGAGCTTAGTGGAAAGGAGTCGCCTTCACTAAGTGGGCCCGCAGGCTATTTTTGGCGCAAAGTATATTTTTAGACTATGTCTATTTTTAGACATATGGATCATGTTCTATGAGTTTCAGGATGCTATTTGTGGATGGTTGGTCAAGTCAGAAAAAATATATGGACTTCTATTTTTAGACATATTGGGCAGAATCTATTTTTAGATTGCCAGTCTAAAAATAGATATGTCGAATATTATTAGCTCTTAATAATATTTGGACTATAAACATTATCTTATTCTCTTGGAGCACTTCAGTTAAGTGCACAGATGTGGCACGGGAGCTGACAGAAGGAATTACGCTATTCCTGAGGGTTAAGTGGAGCTATTGCATGGATACTTCAGTTAGAACTCATGTGACAGAGTTTGGTGGAGTTGATTGAGGAAATTAGTGGAGTTGTATTCAGTTTAACTAATCTAAACATAGTTGAGCTATTTGTATCTAGTTTAACTGATTGATACAATTAGTGAGAGTGGTGTGAATTAATTATTTATTAATTCACTAATTATAAACTCATTAATCAACTAAATAATACATCAGTTAACTTCAGTGCATGGGTGGATTTTTCTTTGGACGTATGGAAATAGGTTAACGAGCGGAGTTAATTATGGACAAGAGCAGTATCTACGAGTTGTTATTTGATAAACGGATAGGTGAAAGCCCGTGAGGATTTGCATAGTTCAAGCCGGGTGGTTTATCTGTTAATGAAGTCATCCCTTTGTATTGAAAATACCCAGTAGAGAAATTTAACTATCAGAGTGGCAAAATATTGGAGCATGTGTTTTGCTAGATCTAGCTTGATAGTGTGTAGCAATTGGAGGTAGTGCTGAGAGCTTGTGAGGAGCTTTGTACTATGATTGTTACATGATCTCCATGACATATAATATACAGATAGTTGGGGCTTTAAGCTTTCCCATTAAATATTGTGTTCATATGTGTGATTGTTTGTGGTTTTAATGTATGCATGCAATTGATTTTATTTCTGCATGTGATGATCAATAGTAGAATAGATTATGTATTATGCATGAAGCTAAAATAGTGTGTGATCAGGAGAATCTCGGTGAATAATATATCATTTATTCAAATTTCTACATGGTATCAGAGCGATATTGATCATTGGAGCAATTGCAAAACATTGAAGCGGTTGATTTTTGTGCTGGTGGAATTCGAATTTGCAGTAGTGTTTTCTTGGTGTCAAAGTTGAGATGTCTTTCAACGGATTGCAATTGGAGTATGCCCTTGAGGGCAGCTTGAATTATATTGCATGGAAGGACAGGATGGAGGTGGTGCTATATGAAAATGGGTTGAAGGAGTTCATAGATGCAGAAATTCCAAAGCCTACTTCTAGTGATGCTGCCATACTTGACGCATGGCAAAAGAAGACAACAAAGTGTCGAAGGATTCTGTTGGAAGGTGTGAAGGATCACATAGTGTCCAGCCTTAATGGTAAGGCTTCTCCATTCTTGATGTGGAAATATTTAATAGATTTATTCCAAAGCAGGAGCGACCAGAGGAAGTTGGCGCTCAAGGAGAAACTCAAGGACATAAATATGGAGAAAGTCGATAGTATGCTCAAGTACCTCACGAAGTTCATCCAATGCAGGGATGAGCTAGGAAGTGTGGGGGTTACTGTTGATGACTAGGACTTCGTGAGCTTGGCTCTCCTTGGGCTTATGAAGAGTTGGCACTCCTATCAGGACTTTGTCAATGGTCAGGAGAAATTGCCAGAATGGGAGCGACTTTGGTCGGATCTTGTGCAAGAAGAGATAAGGCGGAGTACCAGGGACGAATCTTCATCAAAGAACTCTGATGAAGAGAATTTATCTCTTGCTTCCAAAGTAAAGAAGGGGAAGAGCAAGAAAGCTTTTCAATTCGGTGCGAAAGGCAAGAAGCAGGACATGTCCAAGGTGAAGTGCTTTCACTATCACCAACACGGACATTACGCCACTAATTGTCCACAGAAGAAGAAAAATAAGCAAGCTACTGGGACTGCAGCTGGAGAGGCCTTAGCCTCACAGTTTGAGCTGGATTTTTTTCTCATCGCATGCTTGGTTTCAAGTGTGATGGTTTCAGTGTGGTTTCTTGACAGTGGTGCGTCTTTTCACATGACAGGAGATCGATATTTGTTTACTCATCTGGATGAGAAAGATATTGGAGGGCACATCGAGATGGGCGATGATGGTAGATACACTGCGACCGGTATCAGTACCATTTCCTTTGAGAGGGAGTCTACTAAACCCTTCGTATTGAAGGAAGTGATGCATGTTCCAGGATTGAAGAAGAATCTTATCTCTGTGGCGATGTTAGAAGACAAGGGATATGATGTTGTCTTTAGCGAGGGAAAGGCTTTCATGCGCAGTAAGGCAACTAGTGAGACCCGGAGGATAGGGGTTCGAGTTCAGAACCTTTATCAGTGCCGGGTAGATGGCTGTGTGATGGCATGTGAGCGAAGGTGGTGGTGGGATGATGGCGAGTTGTGGCACCGGAGATTGGGCCACCTTCACCATGGAGCTTTGAAGATACTGCAGTAGATTTCTACTGGGCTTCCTAAGGGTACTCTTGCGCAGTCAGATCAGTGCAAGGGATGTACCTTAAAAAAATTTGTGAAAGCCACCTTTCACGAGAAGGATAGTCGCGCCACGACGATCCTTGAGAGAATTCAAATAGACGTGTGTGGAACTTTCTCAGTAGCTTCGACAGCAAAGAACAGGTATTATGTGATATTTGTTGATGATTTTTCTCGTAAGTGCTAGATCTTCTTCATGCAGAAGAAGAGCAAGACATACTCAAAGTTATGTGAGTTCAGGGCACTAGTTGAGAAAGAATCGGGGAAGCAGGTGAAGGCTCTTAGGAGTGATAATGGTGGTGAATTCATCTCTGGCGAATTCAAGGACTTTTGCAGCGCAGAAGGAATTCGAAGAGAGCTCATAGCACCTCATAACCCACAGCAGAATGGGGTTGCTAAGCGGAAGAACAGAATGATCGTGGGTGACGCACAGGTGATGTTGCATGATCAGGGCCTTCCCATACACTTGTGGGCTGAGGCATGCAATACTGTAGTATATGTGCAGAACCGTTGTCCTCACAGGATACTTGGAATGAGTACACCTGAGGAGGCGTTTTCTGGTAGGAGGCATGATATTTCCCATTTGAGGATTTTTGGTTCACCTATTTACATTCATGTGACGAAGGATTCCAGGAAGAAGCTGGAGCCGACTGCAGAGGTTGCGATATTTGTGGTGTACACTGATATGCCCCACAACTATCGTGTGTATTTTCCAAACAATTGTAAGAATGTTGTGCGACGGGATATCAAATTTCATGAGGAGAAAGCCATGAAGTGTTCGCTTGAGAGGGAGCCACACTTGCATGCAGATGAGGAGCTATTAGTTCCTAAGGATGAGTCTCAGGATGTGGATCAGCCACAAGATGAGGTTCATAGAGTGGAAGAGACCACTCATGCAGCGCCAACCATCAGAGGGCGGAAGCGCACTACAGAAGTTGAGCGACTGGCTCAAGATGCAGAGAAGGTTGTTGGAGCACCTACATCACATCACAGACAGAGACAGTCACCTAACCGGTATACTGGATACATGGCTCTGACGAGCAACTGTATCGTGACGGATCCATCCTCTTTCGAGGAAGCCGTGGAGGATCCCGCATGGGTAGATGCCATGGTGGAAGAGTATGATTCGATTGTCAGAAATAGGCTTAGGGAGGGGGTGTCTCGAATCCCAGGAGGAAATCGATGGTGGAGTTGAGATGGAGCTACAAAGAAGCAGAGAACGTATGGGAGTGTGGAAAGTACAAGGAAATATTTTGAGGCTTTTCACAGTTAGGGGGATCGATTATGAGGAGACCTTTGCACCTGTCGCAAGGTACTCTTCCATACGGACGATCCTAGCTCTCTCAGCGTAGATGGGGTGGCACATCCATCAGATGGATGTGAAGACTGCGTTCCTCAACGGAGTCATTGAGGAGGAGGTGTACATAGAGCAGCCCGAAGGTTTCGAGATCTTCAATAGTGAGTCACATGTGTGCAGGCTCAAGAGAGCGTTGTATGGGTTGAAACAAGCACCTCGTGCTTGGTACACACGGATAGACAGTTATTTCACCGGACTTGGATTCTCCAAGAGTGAGGCGGATCCTAACCTATACCAGATTGTGGTGGAGGGTAAGTTGCCGATCATTGTACTTTATGTAGATGATTTGATTTTGACAGGTGATGAGCTGTTGATACTCTCATGCAAGGAGGATCTTGCAAAAGAGTTTGAGATGAAGGACTTGGGCCTCCTTCATTATTTCCTGGGATTGGAAATTTGGCAGCGTAGTGGTGGACTATTTGTTTCTCAGGGTAAGTATGCCCGGGAGATACTGGAGAAGTTCAACATGCATGGCTGCAAGCCTGTTGATACTCCTCTTCCTGGTGGATGGAGGAAGGAGGATGCTACTTCGGTGGAGGTAGTGGATGCCACTGTTTATCGACAGTTGGTGGGGTTGCTTATGTATCTGGTCAATACACGACCCGACATATGCTATGCTGTTAACCAGCTTTCACAAGCTATGGTTAAGCCTACCAAGCTCTTTTGGAAGGCGGGGAAGCATGTATTGAGATATCTCAGAGGCACATCGAGATATGGATTGTGGTACAGACAGTCAGATGAGGTGAAGCTGTGTGGCTTCACGGATGCAGATTGGGCAGGGAGCCCAACGGACAGAAAGAGCACATCTGGAGGGATTTTCAGTATCGGGTTGACAGCAGTTTCTTGGTACAGCAGGAAGTAGAGATCCGTGGCACTCAGTTCAGCAGAGGCCGAGTATATGGCAGCGAGTTTGGCTGCATGCGAGGCTATATGGATGAGGAAGATCCTGGTTGGGTTGTTCGGTTCACACTTAGAGCCTACTGTGATTTATTGTGATAATTAGAGTTGCATCAAACTCTCGGTTAATCCAATATTTCATGATAGATCTAAACACATTTACATCCGGTATCATCATATCAGAGATTGTATGCAGCAGAAGATCATGTTACTTTCATACATTCCCACGGAGTATCAGGATGCTGATATCTCGACGAAGGCGCTCACTAGGAGCAAATACGAATACCACAGGGGCAGGATAGGGTTGCAGATAATCCATATCTTGTTGAGAGGGAGTGTTGAGATTGCAACAAGATGATGAGCTTAGTGGAAAGAAGTCGCCTTCACTAAGTGGGCCCGCAGGCTATTTTTGGCGCAAAGTCTATTTTTAGACTATGTCTATTTTTAGACATGTTGATCATATTCTATGAGTTGCAGGATGCTATTTGTGGATGGTTGGTCAAGTTGGAAAAATACATGGACTTCTATTTTTAGACATATTGGGTGGAATCTATTTTTAGATTTCCAGTCTAAAAATAGATATGTCGAATATTATTAGCTCTTAATAATATTTGGACTATAAACATTATCTTATTCTCTTGGAGCACTTCAGTTAAGTGCACAGATGTGGCACATGAGATGACAGAAGGAATTACACTATTCCTAAGGGTTAAGTGAAGCTATTGCATGAAGACTTCAGTTAGAACTCATGTGACAGAGTTTGGTGGAGTTGATTGAGGAAGTTAGTGGAGTTGTATTCGGTTTAACTAATCTAAACATAGTTGAGCTATTTGTATTCAGTTTAACTAATTGATACAATTAGTGAGAGTGGTGTGAATTAAATATTAATTAATTCATTAATTATAAACTCATTAATCAACTAAAGAATGCATCAGTTAACTTCAGTGCATGGACAGTTTCAGTGGAGACCAGTGCAGAAATAGGTGAAAGAGCAGGTTAACTATCAGTTGTGACTATACAGTTGCTATTTGCAACACACAGATAGGTGGAGAAGCCCATGAGGATTGCGTAGTTCAAGCCAGGTGGTTTATCTATTTAATGAAGCCATCCCACAGCATTGGAAACACAATAGAGGCTAGCTATCAAGTGGCAAAATATTGGAGCATGTGTTTTTCTAGATCTAGCTTGATAGTGTGTAGCAATTGGAGGTAGTGCTGAGAGCTTGTGAGGAGCTTTGTACTATGATTGTTACATGATCTCCATGACATATAATATACAGACAGTTAGGGTTTTCAGCCTTAAGCTTTCCCATTAAATACTATGTTCATATGTGTGATTGTTTGTGGTTTTAATGTATGCATGCAATTGATTTTATTTCCGCATGTGATGATCAATAGTAGAAGAGATTTTGTATTATGCATGAAGCTAAAATAGTGTGTAATCAGGAGAATCTCAGTGAATAATATATCAGTTATTCAAATTTCTACAGATGTGACCAACTAAATGACCGCACCGCACTTTTTTTTTAATTTTAAAATAACGCGGGGCACCTTTCGGTACTGCCCTAGACCCAGTGTCGATACCGTTAGCACTAGTTGCAGTGCGGCCTGTAAATTTTACATGCAACATCGCTAACCGGTGCGAGCCGAATGGCTCATGCACACCGCGCGACCAAAAAAAAATAAAAATTTAAATGGCTAATTTTAAGGTTATTTCAAATTCTAATCTGCTAAAAAGCTTAATTATGGAAAAACGAGAAAAATACCTATACATTCATCGTCGAGGAGGCATATTGGCTGCAGAATTTGTAAAAGAAAATTCTCCTAGTATTTTGAAAAATGCAAGTTGGAGATTGGTGGCCAATGCACAGCAGCAGTGGGTGTAATGGGTGCAATGGGAGCACTGATGTCAGGGCGGCTCAGAGAAGGATAAATTGCACCGGTGCTTGAGAGATCTAAGCACTGAGAAAAGTGAAAATTGCAATTTTTTGGCCGTAATTTTTTTTTATTTAACCCTGTTCTAGTGCGCGTGGTTTTATAGGTGCACCAGTGTGGTTTCTTAAAACCACATCAGGCGGTTTCAAATTTGGTGCAGTGCTTTATGACGCACTGAGGTGGTTCCTTAACACCGCATTGAGTTGTTTCTATTTTGGCATGGTGTTTTATGATGCATCAGGGCGGAATAGTTGTGAAGCAAAAATGCTTTACAGTAATAGGACGCACCGCGGGGGTGTGTATGGAGTGCACGGTGTCCGGTGTGCCAATTTTTTGTGCGACTGGTGGTTTCTCATAGAGTGCACTGGTGATTGAGAGCATAAAAGTGAAAAATGTGGTTTTTTGGTCGTAATTTTTTATTTATTTAACCTTGTTCTGACACACGCATTTTAGAGGCGCATCAGTGTTGTTTCATACAAATGCACCAATCCATTTATGTTTTGGCGTGGTGTTTTATGATGCACCAGTGCGGTTACTTATCACCGCACTGAGTGGTTTCTATTTTTCCGCGTTGTTTTATGATGCACCAGCGCGGAAGAGTTCTAAAGCACTGGTGTGTTACAGTAATAGGATGCACCAGGCGGATGTGTACGGAGCACAAGGTGTCTGGTGTGCCAATTATTTGTACACACTGGTGCTTTCTCTTGTAGAGCGCATCAGTATTTGAGAGCTCTAGAGCACAGAAAAAGTGAAAAATCCATTTTTTTTGCTGTAATTTTTTTTTATTTAATCCTTTTCTGGTGTGCATGGTTTATAGGTGCATCGGTTTTGTTTCTTATGAACACACTGGTCGGTTTCTGTTTTAGCGCGTTGTTTTATGATGCACCCATTAGGGGAATTTTTAGGTCTAAAATGGGCCTCCTAAGAAAAATGTGCAACAAAAATAAACTTTTTAAGAACCAATAGGATTCAAGATGATGATGTCAACCATGGGGGATTATTCACCATTTTGTAAGCAAAAGGGTAAAAAGAATAAAAAAGAATAAAATAATAAAAATACATTTTCAAATCGTATTTTCAACTTATCTCCAAAAATTTTTACTCAAATTTCAAGCGGGAGTACTCGTTAGATGCAAAATTTAATTCCTCGTCCAAGGAGTACCCATGTTGCATACTTTTGATGGACCTTGCTACACGCAAAAATGATAGATAATTAAAAAAAAATGTGATTGCAATCACATTTTTCATTTTTCGTATAGGAGGACCCATCGAAAGTATACAACATAGGTACTCCTTGGATGAGGAATTAAATTTTGCATCCAACGATACTCCCACTCGAAATTTGAGTTAAACATTTTGGGGATAAGTTGAAAATATGAGTTGAAAAAGTAGTTTTTTCTTTTTTCCCTTTAAACTTTGATGATGTAATCAAATCATATTTTATTATTTCCAGTATTATTTTATAATTTCCTTGGGAGGCCCATTTTAGACCTCAAAATTCCCCTAATGCGGTGCGGATTCTTAATACCGCACTGGACGGTTTCAGTTTTGGCATGGTGTTTTATGATGCACCAGCGTGGAAGAGTTGTGAAGCATCGATGCTCTACAGTAATACGATGCACCGAGCGGGTGTGGACGAAGTGCACAGTGTCCGGTGTGCCAATGTTTTTTGTGCACCGGTGCTTTCTCTTGTAAGGAGCACCAGTGTGATGTTGGATAGTAAGCGCACTGTGCAGAAAACATCTGTAAAACCCTCCGCCTGCCAACCTCCTCTAGTAACCTCCACTAGAAACATATTTATGGGGTATTTTTATAAGGGGTTCCTCAAAAACATCTGCTAGAGGGTCTTTTCCTCGTAGTGATCATTTAAGTAAATCATGTTTTATTATTCGTGTTCTATCTCCCTCCATGTAATCGTCATTTTTTTCTAATGAATAATTGAAACACAATCATAAGACTCATAAGGATCCATTTCATGCAAAAAACTAGGGAAAATTTGGGCACATAGCAAGAAGAAAAAATGGAAACTGTGCCCAACGCACCCCAGGTCAAGGGATAGTGTGTTTCATATGTACCTAGCCTTCAATTCCAGTACAATGCAATGAACCTTTCGACATTCAAGGGTGCATTTCCCTTTGAGAGGAATATATTTATCCCAAGGGGTTCAAATCCCTAAAATTTTTCAATGAAATGAAACATAAATTCTACTAAAGGAAAGAGAAGGCTCATAGCTCCAACCTAGATTAAATGACGAGGAAAATCGTCCACATAATCTGTCGCAATCAACATCTAAAGTTCTGGGGAAAAAACTAATTCAGAGCTCCAAATTTCAAATGGTAAGAATGAATGGTAAAAAATATTTTAATTAGTCATTTGATTATTTCAAATCATATTTAATGTTGTGACTATGGGTTTTATTCATTTTTTGCTACAAAATAGGTATTTTTAATATGTTTGATGTTGTTCTGAATAGGTTTTACAGCTGATATAGCAGATTAGTCATGAACACTTCTTCAAGAATGATTTTACCACAAAAGAATAATTTTATCCTTATTTTTTGATCTTTGATAAAAATGAAAAAGGACTTTAAGCGTAATTTTATCTCTTTTTCAAGATTTGATAATGGTGAAAAAGGAACCCCTGGAGTCTTATTCTAACTCTTTTCAGATTCCGATAATGTGAAAATATAGCCAAGCACTTTTATTTTCAAGCTCGTAAAAGTAAATGAAATGACATCTAATCAGTATAAGTTTAACCCTTTTGTGGACTGAGATAGATTATTTACGAAAAAATAAAACCTTAGTCAAACATGGATTGGAGGTTTTCTCAGGTATCATTTTACACTTTTTCAGACCTGAGTGAAAAATTTATGAAAAAGGACTCATGGATTTTTTTTCGTGCTCTTTTTCAAACTATCTAAATATGAAAAAGGACTAGGCTGTCACTGTCGTTAGGCCCGGTAAAACATAAAATAGTGACGGGCTTGTCAATCATGGCAAGCATCTAATTTCATTTATCACTAGACTCATTAAATTATTAAATAGCGATGAATTCGCCCGAAGGGTTGAATTATAGATTAAGCATATGTTATCCTCCTCAAGATTATTAAAAAATAAAGAGGTACTGGTCGACAAATGACCAGGGAAAATTTGGGAAAGTGAACATAACACTTTACGGTTGTAGGTCGCTTTTGAACATGACACTTTCACTCCATCATCGTGACTTTTTGGGTTGGGTAATCTTCTTGAAGGTTCATTCATACCTTTGGTTCAACATACCTTCACTTTGGTTTTTGGTCAATGTTGTCAACTCATCTCAATGTCGCTGATATGTTCAAGAGAAGTAATCGAGTGAATACTCATCCTTCTCAATTCTCATAAACCTTCATTTTCATGACAATCATCCCTGAAAATTGCTATATCAAGTCGCATTTTGTCTCTGAAATAAATAACACCAATTTCGTGATAAAGTGGCTCCCTATTGACATCAACTCATCATCCAAGAAGTTTACTTAGAAACATCATCTTCCAATACCCCGAGGCTTGTTACATCATCGACAAGGTCCTCACTTTTGGACCTTTGACCGAAATATTTTGTTTTTCATTTGACATCAAATCATCTATCCATGCCTTACAAACTATATTGCGATACCTTGAGAGCCATCAACATCAATGGTGGTTCTCTTGCGTTTGTTAACAACTCACATCATTGGGTGGTAATCAAACGATGTCTTACCATGTTCAACTAGAAATCATATATTCTCATGGCTAGAATTGTACCTGAACAATTGAGTGAATGAGATAAGAAGACCCTTGATCTAGTTTCATCCATCTAGGCTGCGATTTCATGATTGTTATAAACATCATATGTACGATGAATTTACATATAGATCGTCATCCGAGTATGGGCCTATATCTGTAGGAATGACTATATTGGGAAGCATTCCAATGTAGACGACTTTTCGAACTATGTACATGTTATTAGATAGTTTATGTGCTAATCATGGGAATGCCTCTCTCATCAATTCATGATCAATATGAAAAATATCATGATGTAATTTATTGTAAGATTGATGCAGGTCATCACCCACTTCAGTTTGAGCTAATCACATCGTAAAGCATCTCATTCAAATACTATTATTATTTTGACTTCATTATTTAGGGGGTAGCTTCTATAGATCAATTTGGGAATCATCTCCCATGACCTGGAAAACTAGACATCATCTGCAAGACCAATGAAATAGGGTCTATCATCCCCTTATATTTAAGTTTCTATATGCCCTAAGAGAAGAACATTTCATTCATGGCTTCTATTGTGAGATTTCTAAGGTTTGAAGTATATGTTATATCACTTATTGACTCACCAAAACATTCTCTAAAGCAACTAACTATGTTTCAGTGCTAAATCATCCAATCAAGAGTGCATTGTAGTGTACTTCCCGACACTCAAGGGTGCGTTGGTCACCTGGGAGCAGATTTCTCATTGTTCCCGGAATTTTCACTTGTCCAGTGCCTTCTAGAAGAGTCTATATGTGTAAAAATTTGAATCCAAGTGTCCGTTTAACACCTCTGAACTTGGAAACATGTCTTGCCTATTATTAGAAATTCATTCATTGAGAAACTACCATTAGTTTCCCTATAAATTAAGCACTCATCCTAGTTCTAGGGAAGGAAGAATTTTGTAAAGTTATGTTGTTGGATTCCCGTTTGTTAAGAGACTAAAATTACTGATATGTTGTTGGTATGATGTTGTTTGTGATGAGGTTGGAATGAACCTGGAGCTTGTTGGAAACAAATCGGTCCATTGGTTGTAACCTCCCCCTTCTACTTTTTAATAAATATTGTTGTTCATTTTCCCATACATATGTCTCTATTCTTGTGAAATTTTTTATTGGATGATGTATGAATTTCATATATAATCGATTTTATTGAGTAAGATAAGTAGATATCTGTATATTGCATGTTGTTTTTTGTTCTCATTTTGTGTTTGTAGGAATCGACCTAGCAACTTGGGTTGGATTGAGAGCGATGGAAACAAAGACAGAAGGAGAAGGAGAATAAATTTAATCACAAGTAGGCTCCTTTACCATTATATTATCTACTTGTTTTAGAGAAAGTGATAGTAATTATTTCCTCTGTTGTTATAAGTGACTAGCACCACACTTAGGGAATTTTGTTTATCAATAGATCACAATTCTGCATAACACTACCCTACACAAACATGGTTAAATGGGTGATTGATAATTTGAATATTGTAGAAAGAACATTCCTAACTTCAATACAAACAACAGATGGGTATTTCAGAGTTGAAGTATTGAAGAAAATGTATCCTCTTCCTAATTCAAAAAAGATATATGATAAGAATTTCCTTCAGAAATTGGCAGATTAAAAAAAATTAAAGTTATATCCATTAAGGAAATGGAGGCATGATCCAAATAAGCATAAACATGATGATAAGGGTATGTACTCCATACCTTCTCTCGCTAGTCCGCATTATTATATTGCTGGTATGATGTGTAGGTTGTTTCAGTATCCTAATACAACTAAATTTTTAGTTGAATGGGTTCCCCTCATTGATCTTGTATCAGATTCTTACATAACGTATTGGGCCACTATTCTCTCTAAGGATATTGCCGTCCAAATTGTGGCCTACAAAATAAACCGAAAAATCACTACCAAAATAGTGCCCCCTTTTTATATGAGTGCATACATCATGGACATTGTGTGCTTTACCTATGATTTCCCATCCATGGGATGTAAATTGACTTTGGAAGGCCCTACCCCTATCCAAATATATCACAAAATCCTCTGGGAGTCTAATTATCAATCCATTTTTTATAAAATATGTCATGGAGTCATGTTACCTTTACATCAAGATGTATTTGGTGAAAAAGCCCCATGGTTATCCAATGAAGCCAAAGATGATTTCATAGCTATAGGAAAGTGGTTCGGAGAATATTTATTCACATATGTTAGGGTTTTTTGTAGTTTAGTCGGGCCTCATGTTCTCCACTCTATTTCTTAGATAAACTCTTGGCTCAAGAAATTTCCTATCAAACTGTGGGAATATATTAACCAAAGCCCTCAAAGAAGCCAAGAAATATTCCTGGTCATAATTTCCCACCCATTATGGTGTCTATGCTTTGGATAATTTCAAGCACGTATTACCGGCAGGTAGTACGACCGAAACAAAGTGGCTCAAAATTTGTTGTGAAACCAACTCCAAAAATAGAAGAAAAGAGAGGTCAATGCCTTAGAAATCAGCCACTTCGAGGGGGAAACCTCCAATACATTACATAAATTAACAATTCTTAGATGATATGAATGATCAAAACCTCCTTCTATATATAGGAGTCCATGGGGCCACAATATAATCCTAGACAACCTAACAATAATAATTTAAGGGCACAATAATAACAATATTGGGGTTATAGGGATACAACAATAACAATAAGGGGGCTATACTAATAACAATAAGGGACTAAAATAGTAATATATGGACCTAACATGCCCCTATCCTTCAAAAAAGTGTTATCCTCAATGCTCGAGTAGCTCTAGGTTCTTCTGTATAAAATTCTCATCCTCACATGTAGAATATTCAGTGGGTAAGGTATTCCACTTGATATGATACTCTGAAATTGCTCAATTTCGTAGTTGTTGAGTTCTTGTTTCCGTGACCACTTTAGGTTCCAATATGATTTTTCCTTCCTCATCAAGTTCTGGCAATATTGTTTGAACTAGAATATTTTCACCTATAACCTTCTTTAAGCATGAAACATGGAAAATTGGATGCACTCGCGAAAAAGGAGGAAGCTCCAATCTGTATGCCATAGTACCAATATTTTGCAACACCTTGTAAGGACCATAGTACTTTGGTGATAATTTATTATCCTTCTTAGCTTGCTTAAGGGACATTTGTTTGTATGGTTGTAGTCGTAAAAATACCCAGTCTCTTACATCAAAACTTCTCTCGTTGCAATGTTGATCTACCTGTTGTTTCATTCGATTTTGTGTCAAATTTAGGTTATCCTTTAAGAGTTGAAGAACTTCTTTTTGATGCTCGATGTGATATTTGACTTCTTGAAACTTAGAATTTTCTCTTAAATATGATGTGACAGATGGTGGATGATATCGATAAAGTGCCATAAATGGGGTCATTTTTGCTGCAGTATGGAAGGAAGTGTTATACCACCATTCAATGAGAGGTAACCACCTAACCCATTTTTTTGTTTATCAGATACAAAAAAATGAAGATATCCTTCCAAAAATTTATTCACTATCTTAGTTTGATCATCATATTGAGGATGATAAGATGAGCTATGAGCTAGTTGAGTACCCAAACAAGAAAATAACTCCGTCCAAAAATTTCCAGTAAAAATGGGATCTCTGTCACTCACAATAATCTTTGGGTTTCCATGTAGATTTTGAATTGTGTCCATAAATGTAGTATCAATTGTACTTGCTTTGAATGGATGAGATAATGCACAAAAGTGTGCATACTTGGTAAGTCTATCAACTACGACCATGATGATACTTTTTCCTTCGGACTTGGGTAAACCTGTGATAAAATCCAGTTAAATCTCCTCCCAACATTGACTTGGAATGGATAAAGGTTGTAGAAGACCTGGGGTCTTAATTATCTCAACTTTATTTTGCAGTCAAACCAAAAATTCAGCTACAAAATTTTGAATATCATATTTAAGGCCATCCCAAAAAAATTATTTCTTCACCCTATGGTAAGTTTTTAAAAATCCTGAGTGACCTCCTAAAGGAGAAGTGTGCAATTCCAAAAGAATCTTTTGTTTTAGTTGGGAACTCTTACAAAGATATAAGCGATCTTTGTACCATAAGGAATCATTTTTCCAACTAAATGTATTAGATGTAATAGGATCTTCCTGCAACTTTTGAATGAGTGTCCACACTTCTTCGTCCTTCTTCCATTCACCCCTTGCTTCGGTTATCCAATCTGGTTGGATAATAGAAATGGCATAAATCAATGCTTCCACCTCTTCATTATTTCTTGAGAGTGCATCTACAACAACATTTAGCTTCCCTTTTTTGTAGATTATTTCAAAGTCATAACCCAACATCTTTGTGACCCATTTTTGCTGCTCTTCGAAAGATAGTCTTTGTTCCAAAAAGTGTTTAAGACTATCATGATCATTTTTTACCTTGAAGTGTCTTCCCATTAGGTAAGGTCGCCATTTATTTAGTGCATGTAGTATTGCTAACATTTCCTTCTCATAAATAGCTTTCTGTAGATACTTTCCTTTGATTAGACAACTTTCAAAAGCAATCGGTTTTCCTTCTTGCATTAAAGCAACACCAATTCCATTTCCTGAGGCATCACATTCCACAATAAAGGTTTTTGTGAAATCTGGCATAGCTAAGACCGGTGCTAGGCACATTGCCTCTTTAAGATGTTCAAAGGCCCTAGTTGCTCCAGGAGTCCATGAAAATGCATCTTTCTTCAATAATGTTGTTATAGGTGCTCCTATTCTCCCATAATTCTTAACAAACTTGCGATAATACCCTGTTAACCTGAGAAATCTTCACAGCTTCTTTATGGTTTGGGGGGACTTTCCATTCCTTAATGGCTTTAATTTTTTAGGGTCTACCTTAGCACCCTTGTGAGATACAATATGACCCAGATATTCCACCTCTTGTACTCCAAAGAAACATTTGGACACTTTTGCATATAATTGTTTCTCCTGCAATAGTTTGAGAACCCTGTCAACATGTTGAACATGATCCTGCCAAGACATGTTGTAGATTAGTATATGATCAAAAAATACTAGCACAAATTTTCTAAGGAAGGGTTTGAAAATGGAATTCATCAACCCTTGAAATTTAGAAGGTGCATTGGTAAGGCCAAAAGGCATGACCAAAAATTCATAATGACCGTCATGAGTTCAGATTCCTATTTTCAGAATATCTTCAGTCTTCATTCTAATTTGATGATATCCTAAATGAGGATCCAACTTGTTAAAATAAATTCCTCCATGTAATTCATCCAATAATTGATCAATCATAGGAATGGGAAATTTATCTTTAGTAGTAAGCTTATTGAGCTCTCTATAATTCGGACACATGCATCATGATCCATCCTTCTTGTGTACCAATACTATTGGAGTAGAGAAAGAACTTTGACTAGGTTGAATTATACCAGCCTCTAACATTTCTACAATCATACGTTCAATTTCACTCTTTTCGACATAAGGATATCATTAAGGCCTGATGTTTGGAGGAACACTTCCTGGAATCAAATGAACAACATGATCATGATCAAAAATAGGTGGGAATCCTTTTCGAGTTTCAAACACCTTGGAATGATTGTCCAAGATTTTTTGGATGTCTGCAGAAATAGATGATTTTGATGTTGGAACTTCTAGTGAGCATAATTGTGAAATTACGCCTTGTTGTTCTTTCTTCAGAAGCTTTGTCAAGAAATTAGAGCTTATTATCTTTCCCAACTTCTCTGCAATACCCCGTAATTCGACTTCCTTTCCTTCTGAAAAAAAAATTCAAGAAAATTTCTTGAAAATTAAAAGCTACTGTCCCCAAAGATTGTAACCATTGTACTCGTACAACATCAACACCTCCCATTGGAATGGAAATCATGGACTATTTAATACATATTCCCCCATGGTTAGCTTGATATCATGGAATTTTCCAGAGAAATTTATAGTTCCTACATTTTCAACCATCACTTGACATTCTGGTGCTGGGTATAGGAAACAATTCAATTCCTTGGCTACCTTACACTGAATAATATTATGGGTGCTACCCTAATCAATCAACACTATTACCTTTTTCTTCTTGATATTTCCTTCTATATTGAGAGTTTGAGGAGTGGTAATTCCTGCCAATGCATTACACGATATGGTCGCACTCATTTCTTCCTCTTCTAGGTTTGGTTCCTGGTGTATATCCTCTTATTTTGAAGATTCTTGTTCATTTTATTCTTCCTCTTCACAATCTATGTAAAATAATTTCTCCTCAGCACACTTATGACCTTTAGCATATTTTCTATCACAACTGTAGCAAAGCCATTTTTCTCTTTTTTCTTCCAATTGTTGTGGTGTCCACCTTGTAGGTTGTGGAAGTCTAGGAGTAGCAAAACTTCCATCTTTATAGATGTGAGTGGTACGCTTCCTTGTCGCCATAATTTTACATTCAATTTTTCTTGGCAACCTAAATGCCTTCTCCAATGAATCAGGTTCCCAAACATGAACTTCATGTTGGATATTATCTTTTAAATTCCATATGGAGACATCAATCCTATGTTCCTCTGGAATATCAGTTACCCTTCTATTCAATTTTTAGAAGTCCTCAATATGCTCTACCAATGAACCCTTTTGTTTGAGGTTTATCAATTGGCTAAAGAAGGTGTTGCTCTTTTTATCCTCATAATGTGCTATCATTTCCTCCATAAAAATTGACCAAGTGACAATTTTTTTACGGGAGCAAAGCCATCGATACCATACAAATGTATTTTGTTCTAAATGTAAAGTTGCAATGCGTACCTTTTGTGTGTTTTGCACATTATTGAGATCAAAATATTGCTCCATTTTTAGTATTCATGTTACAGGATCCTTGCCATCAAACTTCCTCATATCCGTATGTGGAATATGGTGGTTCTGCCATCCAACATTAGATTTTATGAAATCATGATTAACATCTATTTTGTTCTCATCATGAGTTTCTTCTACTATCTTTTCGACATTAGGAATAATTTCTTGTATCAACTTTGTCAAACCTTCCATGTCCTCTTTTAGACCATTCTTAATGTTTTCCATGTTGTCTTTCATTTTGTCTTCCATGTCCTCCATCTTAGCTTCCACGCCTTTCTTCAAAACTTTCATTTCATTTTTTGTTTCTCTTTACGAGAGCAAAATTTGGTGCATTTGCTCTTGTAATTTTGATAGATCATGTTGCAAGTCTTCATCTTCATGAGTCATAGTAGAGTATTCTGAGGGCTTAATGGGTGTTGAATTATTTTTAGGATGCATTTTAGAACCCAATACTAAATATATGCTCAATAGGGCCTTGGAATCACTTCAAAATGATTTTTTACACAAGACTTATGCAATTCAGAAAAAAATACACACATTTTTCTTGCTTTTGAGGAGTTTGATATTGAAACTGAGTTATCTATGTGATTTTGGATCTTTAATATCTGAAACTTTTCCCCGAGGTAGCCCTCTAACAGGTCTAACCTGATTTGGATTCTTCAATACAAAGTTATGTCCAATCTCCCACAATAACCTAATTATGGACTGGTTCAGTAGCACGAACTTATACGATTTTTCACGTGTCATTGTTTCGTCCTTCGGCTTTGAAATTGATAGATAGGAAACAACAATCATTTAATTGTGGCCACTCTTTACAAAATTCCAATCTGATGCTCAGAGAGAGAGTTATGAATATTTTCCCATGATCACCTCTTTGAGATGAAATTCGGGAGCCTGAACAAGCCCTAACTTCCATAGACCCTACCTCCCAAAATAATATGAATCAATCTCTAATTTTTTTCCACGACGTTCCTCAGGATTTTGGCTTCGCTTTGTGAACATTTTAGCTTCTGAAATTGCATAGAAAAAATTTAATAGAGAAAATTCCATGATGACCTGTTTAGGTTAAATTTAGGAGCCTACAAAAATCCCTAACTTCCATAGATCATAAATCTGAAAATATTGTGAACCAAGCTCTGAAATTTTGTGATGATGTTCCTTAGGACTTTAGATTCTCGCTCTAACAATTTCAGCATCCGAACCTTCTAGAAAAAAATTTATGGCGAAAATTCCATGATGACTTGTTTGTAGTAGCGAAACCTTAGAATCCAAACCTCTGATACCAAACGTTGTGAAACCATCTCCAAAAATACAAGAAAAGATAGGCCAACGTGTTGGAAATCAACAACTTTGAGGGGGAAACCTCCAATACATTTCATAGATGAACAATTCTTGGATGATACAAATGTTCAAAACCTCGTTCTATATATAGGAGTCCATGGGGCCACAAGATAATCCTAGCCAACCTAACAATAATAATTTAAGGGCATAATAATAACAATATTGGGGTTATAGGGGTACAACAATAACAATAAGGGGGTTATACTAATAACAATAAGGGACTAAACTATTAATATAGGGTATTAGTATGAATCTTAATTCCAAGCGTACGAAAAAAACCCACTTTAGCTGTGCATAAAAAACAACCCTAATAGCAAACATGGCTGCCAATATCATCAGATCTACAGTTAGGTGATCAAGATAAATGCTACAAAAATCTAGATCTATGCTTCAGAAGACATTAAGCATTAGAAAAAACAAGATTTTCTACATGCATCCAATAGACAAGACAAGAATATGTTGAATGAATTTTGTAATAATGGCACCTAGGAGGAAAACACAGAAGGGTGTTACCAGTTCTCCTCAATGGGATGGGTTCTTGTAAGTCCTCAACACTTCAGATCTAAAATTCCTCTCTCTTGATGGTGTATAAAACCCAGACAAAAATGGTAGCAAAATATGACTATGATGGTGGATTAAATTCAGACGAAAAGTATAGATCCAGAGTGATCTTTAGGCAACAAAAGGTGTTAAATGAATGGGAAAATGCTTCTATTTATAACAAAATATTGAGTTAGTCTAGATATTGGTGCATAGTTAAAATATTATTAACCAAACCAAGATCCAAATTTTATGGAATATTTTATTATATTTGTTGGAGGGAAAATTAATTTGACTTGGGTCAAATCCCTTTACTTATAAATAATAAATAAATAAATGATTTATTTATCATTTTAAGGATGTGGTTGATTTTTTTTTTTTGCTAGTTTAGACTAATCCTAATCACCCACGGGTTTTGAACCGGTGACCTTGCAGACAGAGTGCCTTAACAGTGCACCCCATCACCGACTGCTCTACACCACGTGGGCTAAGGATGTGGTTGATTAATAATCACATAAATAATGATTTATTTAATTATTTATGGGTGATTTAGTCATATTTAACAAAGAATATTATTTAAATAGGGTTTAAATAATTATTATCAGAAAATAATAAGATAAATAATCATTTATCTAATTAATTTCTTTGTTTTGGGTTAATATAACTAGGAATATTAATTAAAATGTTGTTTAACTAATTATTCCTTGAGGAAAATCAAACAAATGTAGATTTATTTAATATTTCCTCATGGGGTTTCTTGTTTAGACCATAAACAACTTAATAAAGGTGATTTACTAAGTTATTTTCATAGTGAAAGTAGTAAAATTGGTCTTACATGGTGTACTTGGGTCCATCTAATAATAATAGGTTAGATGACCAATAAATGGTGTAACAGATTGCCCCCCATTGTGCGAGCATTAGGAGCTAATCGTATGACCGCAGTACGTTGTAAGAACTCAATCACTAGACACTGAAGGGGAAGTCAGAGAGAGAAATATAAGGTAGACTAAAGTGCTGAAAGGACTAGACCTTGAGGAGGCAAGACTTACAGGTGCAAAAAATCTCTTTTATGAGTGAGTACCTGTGCTATAGGCGACGGGGGAGGCATACCTATGCCTGCCGAGACAAAGTACAAAGAATACTGCTTCCAGTAAACAAGGGACTGAAAAAAATAGTAAATGTTGGCATAAACATAAGCCAGATAAACAACATGATAATGAATCCCACATACATATTGTGCTTGGGATAATATCCAAGACTTGTAACATAATGTCTGAGTACATGCGATACAAAATACAACCCAGATGCCCATGTAAACAGGAAAGGGCTCTGAAAATATGACTGATACATGCAATCAAAAAGGCGTTGTAAGTGGCTGAGGCAGACATCATCAAATATATGGAGATGCATCGAAGGATGAAAATAAGAGGTCATCCGGGCATGTGGGGGGCTACCTGTAGGGCCACACCCTCATGAGAGCTAAGACATCTCACACACACCCGGGAATCACCGGTCCAATTTGCTGCATCACTAAACCATCGAGTATATGGATCTTGATCATGCTGAAAGGAGCTGGAGCTAAGAAACAATCAAGTCAAAGGGCTATAAGGAGTCCCTTTGCTTGATCCGAGGCACCGAACAAGAGTGGAAGCTGTAACTAAGGTACACTGCCCTCTAGAACTGTCTTCTAGAATAAATGATCTGATGTCGACAGAAGGAGGTCCACTATAGGTGAGGCAATTAGGGGTCCTCAACTATGGTACGAGAGAAAATAGTAAAGTGACTGACAGACAAACACCAGGGGTGATGATGAAATGGGGGGGTACTGAGTAGCGGACGGACGACTTCCCTTGTCAGAGCATAAAGGGCATGGATGACTTGGCAACGACTGACACAATATCACGAGGGATAGCAGACAGTAGGACTAGAGGCCATAATGTGCGACATGAGAGAGGGACCAAGAAATTAAGGATGGAGGAATATAGCAGGATACGAAGGGACTTAGGATAGACTCCGTGAATGCGATGATGACTCAACTCGGATGCTCTAAACAAGGGTGACTCGATGGTGCTGCCACGTAGTAAAGGTCCAATGGGAAACCATAAAAACATGAGTAAAAGATGGTAACTCATGACGAAAATCAACACGAGTGTGGACAAGTATGTAGGAAAAGTGGTGCCCCCAGTACGAGTGTTGCAAGTGAAGAAATTTGATTTCGAGAAGGGGTGAAGTGACGCTTCTTGGGTAAAATGTGTCTCAGTGAAGTATGAAATCACTAAAAACTAACAGATACCAATTTGAGGGCTTGGTGAGAGATTCACAATGGTACAGACGGTTCGTCAAACCGAGCTACAGTTTGGCCACAATAGGCGAAAGAAAAATTTGGGGTTTCTCTTTTAATAAGGCGTTTTCCCTCCAAATTCGCTCATTTGCATGTGGAGCTGTGGTGAATGTAGAGAGGAGAGAAGGCCCTAAATCTTGCAGCGATCGTAGCATAAAAACCCATAGTTAGAATAGAGATCCGTCAGTTGCAGGTAAGAGGCCTAACCCTACTCTTTCTTTTCAGTGGATGAAAGTTCAGATTAGGTTCCCAGAGCTCAGGAATAGACCCCTGCTCCTCTTCACGCTGGGTAGCAGGTTTTAGGCAGAAAACTATGACCTGTCCTAGGTTTTGGCTTGAAAAGTGTGACTTGTGAGGGAGGGGGTTTTCTGTGCTGTTTTTTGGCTGAGCACTGGGTTTTTATGTTGAGATACATTATTTCCTATCTATAAATTGAAAAATATGATGGTTTTGTGCAGATATGGAAGAATTACGGATCAACTAGAGAGAGAGGGACTTGGGAACCTTACGGACAGAGATCCAGGGGGATCAGGGTGTCCATAGTACATTTTCCAGGTTTGGGGTTCTAAAGTTTGTGGAGAACCCTCTAATGAGAGCTGGAGAGCCCTTATTGGCCCAGATTGTCAGCTATTGGGATCTAGACCATGAGGTATTTATAGTGCAGCGACACCGGATCGAGTAGATGGTCCAGGATATATATTTCCTGACTGGTCTCCCACCACTTGGGATGGTAGGGAATACTTAGCCAGTGTTACCGTGGGGGTGGAAAATCATAGAGTTTGTAGAGCTCCATTGTCGACCAGGTCTCCAAGTCAAGGGGACTCAGATACCCATCGGGGATCTAGAGAGGTTAGAGACCCGTGCTGTGGCCGTGGCGATGTTGTGGATCCTAGGCAGCCAGGCACTCCACCACATCACTGGAGGGCAGATGATGCTTGTGGATAGTGTTTTGAGTGGGAACTACTATGGGTGGGCCCAGATGATGCTGTTGTCATTGAAACAAAAATTTTCGCTATGAAAGTGACAAGTGAACCATGACTGTGCATATGGTACAGTTTTGTGCTCATTCTTCTTTGAGAAGATCCCGACACATCGACCTTGGGTACAACTCCAAAGTGGGGGCCCAAGATAGCCTAGGATGTGCTGGTGGGGGCAAATACTATGCAGAGGAGGAGGTGGGGTGGTCGGACGAGTGTTTCGACCCAAGTTCTTTGCTCATTGGTATCAGATGCCATTGGATATAGACGACTATCCCTATAGTAGGATGAGTTATTGTGGGGACCCAGATCTGCCACTGCCACCTAGTCGAATATGGGAGCCCGATGGTAAGTGACATGTTGCTAATCCTTTACGTGCATGTAAAGTTCTATAATATTGTACGTGGTACTGATTCTTTCACTTTTGGTAAGAAAATGCAACACCGGTAAAACTGACCGGGTATATGGGATGGCCTGCAGTATTAGGGATTGCAGGAACTAGTGGATCGAGAGCACCACAAAATGAGGATGCAACAACTCTCCTGGAGGACATTCGTCATAGATGTGAGAGGTTTCCGACTAGTGTTTCAGAGCACAACTGGCAAGACTTGGATGACTAGTACATAGAGCCATGTATTGGTCTACCCTCGGAGTGGCGAGGGGTCGTGCAGCACATGGCGATGGTCAGATAGGGTATGCACGATCTACGAGCTGCAGGAGAAGAGCCATTGGCTTAGGATCCTCCAGATAATAATTAGGTGTAGAGGTAGGTGGTGCTCCCTAATTCTGTAACATGCTATGGCATGTCATATGTATCATAGTTGACGGACTCTAAAACATATTATGTGACACATATTATGGATATGCATCATTTTGATGGTTTATGTTATGTTATTATCCTATGCTAAATGCGTGTGCTAAATGCCAATCTAGAATATTGTTTACAATGGTATCAACATAGTCATTTTGTGCTCTCGGTAAATGACTAAATCTAAAGATTTCAAATTCATGCATCAAAAGCTTCACTTGTAAATATCTTCTAAAAAGGATAGGATTATGCACATGATAGAAACCATTCAATTGCATGACAAGAAGCAGGGAATATAACTGAACATGAAGGTGGAGGATGCGATGGGAAAGGGAATCAACTAATAAACCTCGCACTGCATCATATTTGGCCTGATTATTGGTAGCAGTACCAATGCATACACCGTTTGAGAGAAGAAGTGAATGCAAGGGGGTAAAGATGGCCCAACCCACCGAGGCTAGATTCGGGGAGTAGTGCCTTGCACCATCAGCATAACCAATATAGGGTGTGGATGGGAGGTCCATCTTAAAAGTGCCACAAGACAACAACTAGGAGGATGATGAACAATGCTGGCAACCTGAGCGCAAAGTAGTGACCGAACAAACACTGCGAAAGGGAGTGATCTGGGTACGATGTCTACTACTCACCAACCGATGGGTAGGTGGGGTGTGAGAGCTACCAAAGGTGTAGCTTGTGCTCAGGTCATGAAAGTCACCATAGACACAGATGGTTCCATCCCGCTTATGGGCAAGAAATATGAAGTTAGGGGTGGACACAGCTTCCATGATGTCATAATCATAATAGAAGATGGAGTGATGAGAGAAAGGGAGACCACATGATGCGGCGAAGCTACCTGACTCATGGTTGTGAGAAGAGAGGTTCACATGCACATCGTCATAAGGGATGAAGGAAGAAAAAGAAGATAAGAGGTCTACTGATGTTGAGCCCAGGGTGATCGCTAAAGGGAGGTCGAGCGAAACAGCAGGGGAAGGTTCAGAGGGAGCTTCCACCAAGGGTCTCATGGATGAAGATAGGTAGAGGATAGTGGCCATAGGTTCCATCATCTTGACATCAAGAGGGGGAATTTCAATGGGAGCAAGTAAATCCTTAGGTTGGCCCACAACATAGTGCGCAAGTACAGGAGAGGCGAATTGATTCTGTTCAACCTCATACTCCCGAACTACCTCTAAAGAGGCACGATAATGTGTAAGGTAGGGAAAATGGTGAGAGTAATGGCCATGGAGATCACACAAAGCATAAGGTTGGTTGGTGTGAATAGTCTTGGTGTTCTTGGCTACAGTTGAGGAAGAAGCAGGGACTTCAGGGATTGTAGACTCAGGGAATGCGACTTTGATGCGAGGCAACTCATGATAGGTATGGGTGGCATGGCCAATGAAATCACACAAAGCATAGGGCTTTGGAGGCGGAGGAGGTGTAGGGTCATTCGGGGCAGCCTTTACCATCTTACGAGTTTTTCCCTTCTTACTCGAAGCGGTGGTAATAGGAGGTGGTCCCTGTTGAGGTGGCTGAGGCACTATGACAACGAGAAAAGCCAAAGGGACTAGCTGAACTGGGTTCAAAGCAAGATAAGGTTTGGGTTGACCATGTGGGGTAGAAATTGGGGGATCAAGGTACCAAAAGGGAATCCCCAGGGTCAAGTTAGGAAGAGAGAGGGTGGCTACACCATTGTGCGTACACATGTTCCTGAGGGGGAGGTGGCTACTGTTGCAGGGGTTGAGAAGGCAAGGGAGGCGGTGGGGCTAATGCTAGAGGAGCTGGAGCACCAGGCTGTAGATACAGATAATAAGGAGGTTGGGTAATAGTGTGGTAAACAGGAGGTTGGGAAAAAAGAGGAGGCATGCTATATCCTGGGTATGTGCTACCCGAAGGGGGAAAAGTGCAGGAGGTGCTGCCCCCCCCGAGGAAAGCCATAGTCAATAGGAGGTTGAGCGTATGGATTAGAGAGAGCTCCAACGATGCCGTCGGTGACGTGATATGCCCCTAGTGAATTGGCACCACTTGGTTTGGGAAGATCAGGTAGAATGGTATAAACATAACCCGGCTGAGCGTAGATCAAGTCATATTTTAACGCAATTTGGAGAGCGGCTTCTTCATTTTGAGGAAAATGTGATGCGACATCTTACTCGATAGGTGGCAAGAGAGATCTAAGGAACTAGTACACGTAGACACGGTCTTCAAAGGTAGGGGCTCGACACAGGCTCTTTCTTCTCCACCATTCCTAGAGATGGTCGGATAGTCGGGTCGTAGCGATTGACGGAAAGAAGTCAAGAATTTGGTACAAGTGTCATAACGAAGGGGAAGCTGGAAGTAAGATATAAAATCCTGAGCAAGAGTCGTAAATGTGGTATGAAAGGAAGGGGCTTGATCAACATACCACTTAGAAGCTTCTCCAATAAGCATATGTTGGAACAGCCGAAGATGGATAGAGTCATCGGTAATAGAGTAGACGAACACTGCATGTGGAAATATCGAAAATGATTTGTAGGATCTTCACTAGAAAGACCTTCAAACTTGGGGATGTCGGAAGGGAGCTTGGTTGGCATAGCAGGCCAAGCAACATCATGGTGTAGAGTGTTATTTATCAACTGGACAAAATCAGGAAGTCTGGGGCCTGCCATGAAGGGGAGCAACGGCGCAGCTGGGGTAGTGTCCGTTGCAGTCCCACTAGTGGTATTCCCAGCATGAGGTCCGGGGTTTCCGCCAGCATTAGGTGCTGCACTAGACATGGTGAAGGTGACATGGGGAGAACCAAAGGCAAATGAGAAGGAGAACCCAATGAACCAGAAGAAGAGTCGAAGTGTAGACTCGATGGAGGACTAACTCAAATCCTACGCCGGAGGAGTAAGTCTTCCTAACGGAAACTGAGGATGAAGGCCAAGAAGTATCTGAGCTAAATGCCTCGGTGGTGCAATGATGACAACACAAACATGATACAAAGGAAAAAGAGACTGACAAGGGCAGGGAGGTGTAGGATCAACTAATTACAATGTCAAAACAAGGGCAGAGAGGTGTAGGATCAATTGATTTCAATGTTTTAGAGTCTTTGATTGGTGGTGCTAACCAAGCCCTTTTTCACTTAGGGTGTGTGTGAAGTGTGTAAATTTTAATTTTTAAACCCAGATGTTTATAGAGAGAAATAAAAAATGTGTTGTATAGCTACAAATAAACCTGCAAATAACAATATATAAGCCTGAAATAACAAAAAATAAACAGCTAATAATGCAATAATCTAAACCCAAGGAGGCGGGCCTCTCAACAACTAGTCTATAGGAAGGTAAAAAAATAATCAAAACACACTAAAATAGCCAATAGAACTAAGGCCAAGAGGGACAGGAATCTAAAGGTAAAATCTGCTGGAAAGTGGTGCAAAAAACAACAACAAATCAGAGGGATAATTGCTGTAAAAGAGGTGGCGAAAGGCTATATGCTAGTGGTAAGTGGAGGGGACCCGAGAGGAAAACCCAAAAAAAACTAAATGAGGTGTTGTGGATGGATAAATAGCTAATATAAAGTGGATCTGAAGGTGCGGTATCAGATCTGAAAAAATGGCTGAAGACTCTGAAATTTCAAACAACCTACAATAGCAAAAAATCTTCCACAAAAAGTGGAGGGTACTGAAGCCCTAGGGGGCTAGGTTACCACTTATTTGAGAAAAAAAGAAAAATTATAGGTCCAAAACGAGCGGAGACAAAGGTCAGACAACCCTGAACAGAGGCTCAGAAAAACCCAAAAAACTTTCAGAAAAAACCCCGCAAAAAATCTAGGTCGCAGTTTTTGACCTGTTTTCAGTAGAGGTTGCAGTTTTTGGGCTGAAAGGTGCATCCTAAAGGTCTAGGTCATAGTTTTTCGACCAACAAGTGCTACCTGCACTTTCGACACTCTCGGCGGTAGATTTAAAAAAAAAAGTGTCGTCTCAGCTGCGACTGATATCTGTCACTTGCAAAATAGGTCCGAAAACACACAGAAGTTAGAATTTTTAATGTTTTAGGGTTTTATAGGTTAAAAAAAACATCAATAAAATAAAAAAAAGAGGTTGAAGAGAAATCCTAGGGTTTGAAGCAGCTGGATATGCAAGGATCAGAAAAAAGACAACGGTTGTAATCGTAAACCCGTGTGGAGTCACCAGTTGTTAGTATGAATCTTAATTCCAAGCGTACGAAAAAATACCACATTAGTTGTGCATAACAAACAACCCTAACGGCAAATATGGCTGCCAATATCCTTAGATCTACAGTTAGGTGATCAAGATAAATGCTGCAAAAATCTAGATCTATGCATCAGAAGACATTAAGCAGTAGAAAAAACAAGATTTACTCCATGCATCCAATAGACAAGAAAAGAATATGTTGAATGAATTTTGTATTAATGGAACCTGGGAGGAAAACACAGAAGGGTGTTACTTGTTCTCCTCAATGGGATGGGTTCTTGTAAGTCCTTCTCACTTCAGATCTAAAATTCCTCTCTCTTGATGGTGTAGAAAACCTAGACAAAAATGGTAGCAAAATATGACTATGATGGTGCATCAAAGCCAAACGAAAAGTATAGATCCTGAGTGATATTTAGGCGATAAAAGGTGGTAAATGAATGGGAAAACCCTTCTATTTATAACAAAATATTGAGTTAATCTAGATATTGGTGCATAATTAAAATTTTATTAACCAAATCAAGATCCAACTTTTATGGAATATTTTATTATATTTGTTGGAGGGAAAAAGAATTTGAATTGGGTCAAATCCCTTTATTTGTAAATAATAAATCAATAAATGATTTATTTTGAATTTAAGGATGTGGTTGAGTAATAATCAAATAAATAATGATTTATTTAATTATTTATGGGTTATTTAGTCATATTTAACAAAGAATATTATTTAAATAGGGTTTAAATAAGTATTCTTAGAAAATAATAAGATAAATAATTATTTATCTAATTAATTTCTTTGTTTTGGGTTAAATATAACTAGGAATATTAATTAAACTGTTGTTTAACTAATTATTCCTTGAGGAAAATCAAGAAAATGTAGATTTATTTAATATTTCCTAATGGGGTTTCGTGTTTAGACCATAAACAACTTAATAAAGGTGATTTTCTAAGTTACTTTCATCGTGAAAGAAATTTTACTTAGGGTAAAATTGGTCTTACATGGTGTACTTGGGTCCATCTAATAATAATAGGTTAGATGACCAAGAAATGGTGTAACATAGGGACCTAAATTTTTTTTTGCAATTGCGGTTAAAGTGAGACAATTTTTACATGAGATTGATTACTTTGATGATATATTTGAGTCTACTGAAACATAACTACTGGTATACAAGTTTTTTGAAATTTTTCTCAGTCTAGAGCAACTTAATGAGTTCAAGGAATACATGAATAAAAGGCTAGAGAATCTCCCTCTTGACAAATTGAGGTTTTCTACACCAGTTTTACAAACAAAACAAGATTCATCACAGTAAGTTAGACATTAAAACCAACTGTCCCCATGTGTTTCGCACCATGGACTAACTGGCTCTTGTGGATGTTGATCTCTGGTGACGTGTTCGTTGACTAAAACCTGTGTGTTTTGGTCTAACGAAAATCGTGATTCCCAAAAAATGGTATTAGAGCGTAGGTCACGAGTTCGATACACACCTGGCTCACATTAGGGGGGATATTGTTGGATATTGGATAAACCAATGCTCCTTGTGTGTTTCACGACATTGACTAACCACCTCTCATGGATCCTTACCTCTGGAAATGTGATCGTTGACTAACACCTGGGGGTTTTGGTCTAATGAAAATCGTGATTTCGAATACGATCTTCAAAGGACAATGATGTAACATAGAGAAGAAAAGAGATCACATCTGCAAAACAACAAACTGGTGAAAAATTATGTTTTAGTGATTTAGATCAGGTTTGGGATAAATTTGATCAACAAATTAAAGGATTTCAAGGGGAAAATATTTCAAGTCCAAAAGAAACAATCAACACCCCTGAGACTAATAAGTAGAGTCTACTTAATGTTGGGGCTTCCAATAAAGTTGTTAATACAGAAAATGTGGAATCCATATAGACATACCCTTCTTTAGAAATTATTCTTATGATTGAAGAGATTCCTCCGCTCAACATATTTTACAGCCCCAAGCATAAGGTTTTAATGAGCAGATAAAGAAAGCAGAGGAGTGTTAAAAAATCCTAGAAAATAGTTCTCGGAGACGTACGAATGGATGTTGTATGGAAGGATCCACAAGCCAACCCCTTCAATGACTTAACTAGGCTATGACATTTCTCAGGGGCCTATGCAAAAACCACCCTTGAAAAAGTTCAAGAAGCGCAGAAATTGATCAAAGACAAAGATGACATAATTCAATAGTTGGAACAAGAATTGTTAAAAGAGAAACAAAACATTGACGATTAGTGGAAAGTATAGTTTTCAGAACTGCAGCCCAACTTTTATGAAATGAAACTTCAACATGAAACCGATATCAAGATTAAAGATACCCACCTACAAGAGCTCCAAGCTAGAATTAGGAAATTAAAGGACAATCCTAAGATTGAATATTTTAAGAAGGAAGCAGAGGAACTTAATACCCTTTTAGCCCAGTAGTAAGTGTTCTTTTGCCAAAAGTTGGTAGTCATCAATGATCTATGCAATAAAATTTATTCACTGATGAAGTAATTTTCCGATCCCAGGATGAATTTCGATGAAATTGATGAGAAGAATTTTGAATTTATAACATGGAAGGATAGTGTAGAGGGAAGAGAAACAAACCTTCCTAGAATATAGGATTCACACAAATAAATCCTCTTCATAGATTGAGATATAAAATTAAAACAAGTAGAAAGGGCCATATTTAGAGTAAGGGATATTGCAAGTAATATTACTAAGACTATCAACAATAATATGTTTGGCACCAATATTATTTAGCAATTCCCAGTTGGTTCTCTTATTGATGTTAAACTATTAATGAAATCATTGCAGGAATGGTTGAATAAGGAGGATAACATTAACAAATTATCACATTAGACTTTGAAAAGTATTGGAACTATCTGGTAAAGCCACATAGCCAATGGCTAATGTTGCAATGCCTTGCTGACACATATTCTCACATGGTTCCTCTACTTTCAGATGCAGTATACACAATATATATGTGCATAAGGCCAACTCAAGCTCTTGAATTGAAGCCAATGATGGATATCGACGAGCTCGAGAAAAAAATATGAAAGCAACCAACACCACATTCCTCAACTTATTATTCAAACATGCTCTATTTTTTCTTGTTATCTCTCATTTTAAGGAGGTTTGTTCAAACATCCTTAACACTTATGTATTTTCTATTTCTATTCCTAACTATATAAACCCTTTCATGTCTTGAAGAAAAGGGTTCTGATTTTTTGTAACAAATACTTTGAAAAGTTGCACTACTGTTCTTTTTAAATCATCTTAATCGAAAGGTTGGACCAAGGCTATTTATTTCATGAGAGGAGTTATGATATAATGGGTACTTCTATATTTATATGGGTACTATGTTTACATGTTATAGATAGTCATAATTTTCTTTAAATTGTTTTGTTATATATATATATATATATATATATATATATATATATATATATATATATATATATTCTCTAAATAAAATTAAGCCTTAATTCACTATTGAACATGTGATATTTCCATCTTCAAATATATTTACAAGACAACCAATTCTTTGATGTGATATGTTTTTAACCATTAATTTGATTAAATATTTTTAATTATTTTTAATTCTTTAAGTGTTTGACAATCTATATTATCTTTCACTTAAGAAAATATTTGAAATTTCATACAAAGAAGAAATTAACTCACGAGACATAAATAAATATACATATAGTTAATTAGTTTATTGTTACTTCCATCTATCACACCCATCTCACTATTTCTATACCTCCACACCCACTGAATTATATTTCAAAAATAAACTGGTCCCATTATCTCCAGTTAGAGCCAATATTCCAAAAAAAAAAAGGAACGATTTTAAATTTCTTGACTGGGTGGTTATCTCGGATGTTGAAGCAATGATTTTCGAGGCATCAATAGACCCGTACTATTCATGAAAGGAATTTCATCAAACATGTCACATATATGAAATCTACATGTTTAAACAACAAATATGAGCATAGGGGTCTCTTACTTAGCTGATAATAGCTAAGAATCATTGTTGCCTCATCTCATTAAATTCATTATCATCTATTTGGTCATAGATACATTGTTCATTCATTTAAAACTCAAAACATGATGAGAGACATACATCATCTTCATAATAAAACTCATTCATAACTAGCATATAAACAAAATAAATGACAAGCACCAAAAACCATATAAGCCACGTGATAATAAGCATCTTTAGCCATTAATACAAGAGGAAATGAGATATTATTTCCATCAGAAAAATGCAACAAAATTTGGGACTTCCACGTTCCACACAACCATAGACATGGTTGAGCCAAATCTCTCTTCAATCAGTCACACTCGTGCCATATTCCAAGCATGAATGTGGGATGTCATAAAACTCATCAACCAAAACCAAACTAGGGATTCTAGAGGCCAAACCACCTCAACCCACAACCATTGATTCCACCACATTTTCGAACATCAAAACCATCACCAAATTGTTCTCCACCCAAGTTTTTTAGGGGTACATAGCATTTTCCCCAACCAGGGCTCCAGGAATAGTAACTCAACTCACAGATGTTGTCCACATCTAGAGAGTTTGTCCAACCAAGGCTCCAGGACTAGAAATTCAACCCACCAAGGGCTCCAAAGTGTTTTTCCAACCAAGGTGTCAGGAATAGTAACTCAACCCAAGTTGTTACAAGGCTCTAGAGCATTTTTCGAGACAAGTATCCAAGAACTATTAAATCAACCCATAGCTAAAGGAACATGAGAACCAACTAGAAAAGCAAACAATGAAATGAACCCACAACACCATGGATATCCAGGAAATGGAAAGGCTAGGAAAATCTACTGTCAATCTAGGAATTCCTCCAAGCCAATGACAAATCATAACTAAGAAACCACATGCATATTCCATGCATGCCAAAACTAGTGAGGAAAACATCCATTAAACTTAGTACCTAGAAAGAGAATATGTTGTAGTTTCTGATCCTAATATCATCTTGCACTTTCCTACTCTTCCTTTTCCTTATTTCTCCAAAGCACCAATTATGCCACACTCTCCAAGAGTATGAAAGAGAGATAGAATAGAATGAGAGCCCCAAAATGGAACTGACCAAAGTCTCAACTAAAAAAAGCCATGAAGTAATCCTTAGAAGCCTTTTTATTAATAAGGCCTATTTTTTCTTCATTTTCCTCCTCACATGCAACATGTAACCTTTCACCTACCTTTTAGCCTATTTTCCATTATTTTCATAAATAAATGCCAATAAAATCCACTTTGTCTTTCCAAAGCCTTAGCCAATGCCTTCGCCAATTTCCATAGCCATAATAAATCATATGAACACCCATACTAGGATGTGTTTCCCAAAATTTATCTTGGAATACGTGTCCCATGACCTTGGTTATTATTTTCCCTTTATTAACTTTTATTACATGGATTTTTGACCAGCAACACTATCATCGGTTTTCAATGGACCCTACACCAACAAGACTATTGTAAGAAAAACATATTGCCCATGCAACTTTATAACTTAGCTTGTTGCAACATTTACAAAGATCAACCTGCTAAGAAGAAAACCAACATGAAAAAATGATAACTATATCATCATAATTACATGACACCCATACCTATTATTGGAGCTTTATAACATAGCTCATGGTAGTATTTACATCCATATACATATGTACATATACCAAAACATCATACCAAGCATATACCAAATACATATACCCGAAACACATGCCAAAAAATTCACTCAATAAATGAATAAGGAAGGATATATAGCCTATATATGATCCATCATAATAAATGTAGATTCACTAGGCCCAAAGTTATTCCATTGCACTTTATCCTGCTCAATTTATTAGTTCCGGAGCATGAGCATTTTTTTGTGAAAAATGCACCGAGTTTTCGGATGGAATTCTCCTTCTAGCTTCACCTACAATACATACGAGTCAGTCAAATGATCAAAATATTTAACATACTTCTTAAGAAATGACACATGGAAAACATCATGGACTTCACTGTTGTAGGAAGTGAAAGTCAATAGAAATCTAGGCCAATCCTCTCAAGAATCTTGAAAGGTCCACAAAACCAAGGTTCCAACTTAGCACATGATCCAATCCACAAGGAGCTATTCTTCAATGCATGGATGATCCTTGCCTACTCAATATCATGTGTCATATAGTTCTGCTTCTGCTCATTTAGTTTCCATGAATCATAACATATTACCCGCCCTTCTTGCATAAGCACTCCACCAAGCCCTCTCTTGCAAGAATTTTTACATACCAAAAAATCATTGTCTGTATTTGTGATATTTCACACTGGAGCATGTGTCAAAAAATTCTTTAACTACTCAAAACTGGTGGCACATTTCTCTTTCCATTTTAACTTCTGATCTTTCCTTTTCAATGATGTGATGGGATAATTAATCTTTGAGAAGTTCCTAATGAAACTCTTGTAACAACCTTATAACCCCATGAATGATCTTACCTCATCCACATTACTAGGAGTTTCCCACAACATGATATCTCTTATCTTTTCTAGATCCATTGTTATGCCACATACCCTTAGATACAACATGTCCCAAGTAACATACCTCTATCTGAAAGAAACTACACTTGTTGAGTTTAGCATACAAATCATGCTCTCTCAACAGTCTCAATACTAATGCTAAATGTTCAGCATGCTCTTCTTAATTTTTATAATATACTAGTATATCATCAATGAAAAAAATAAAATACTTGTTCATATAGGGACACAACACATCATTTATCAAGAACATAAACATAGTTGGAGTATTATTCAAACCGAAAGGAACTATAACAAACTCATAATGCCCATTCTTAGTCCGTAAATCTATCTTGTATATTTCTTCTTCTTTAATGCATACCCGATGATACCTCAATTTCATATCAATCTTCAAGAACATTGTTTATCCCTTCATCTGATCAAACAAGTCATCAATCCTTAGTAATAGGTACTTGTTCTTGAAGGTCACTTTCTTCAACTTCCTATAATCGATGCACAACCTAAGAGTACCATTTTTCTTATTCATAAATAGTATTTGTGTGCCCCATGGTGATACAATTGGCCTAAATTATCCCTTGTCCAACATTTCCTTCAATTGCAGCTTCAACTCTACCAACTCTAGTGTGATAATCCTGTAAGGTGCTTTAGATGCTGGAACAACTCTTGGTACCAACTCAATAGAAAAATATGTTTTCATGTGAGGTGGAAAATCTGTAATATTTGCAGGAAATACATCCTAAAACTACTATAGAAGTGGGAACCTTCTCAAAACGTTTGCACACTCAACTTCCTTACATTTGTCACTACAAATGTGCACTGCAAATAACACACACCCTTTTCTATGACGACACTTGGTCTACATAGTGGTAACCATCCTAAGTTATGTTTCTTTATTCTTACCCGACAAGACTCTATTATGAAACCAACTCCAAAATAGTGTGAAAGAGATATCAACGCCTTAGAAATAAGCCACTTCAAGGGGGAAACCTCCTTTACATTACATAAATGAACAACTCTTGGATGATACAAATGACCAAAACCTCCTTATATATATAGGAGTCCATGGGGTCACAATATAATCCTAGCTGACCTAACAATAACAATTTAAGGGCACAATAATAACAATATTGGGGTTGCAAGGGTACAACAATAAGGTACTACATTAGTAATATAAGGGCCTAAGATGCCCCTCTCCTTCAAAAAAGTGTTGTTCTGAATTCTTGAGTTTCTTTGGGTGCTTTAGTATAAATTCTCATTCTCCCATGCAGAATATTCAATGGGTAATTTCTTCCACTTCATGAGATACTGTGAAATTGATTGATTTCGTAGCTGTTGAGTTCTTGTTTCCGTGACTGCTTCAGGTTCCAATATGATTTTTCTTTCCTCATCAAGTTCCGGAAATATTGTTTGAACTGGAAGTTTTTCACCTATAACCTTCTTTAAACATGAAACATGGAAAACTAGATGCACTCGCGAAGAAGCGGGAAGCTCCAATTTGTATGCCATAGTACCAATATTTTGCAACACCTTGTAAGGACCATATTAGTTTTGAGATAATTTATTATCCTTCTTAGCTTGCTTGAGGGAAATTTTTTTGTATGGTTGTAGCTGTAAAAATACCCAGTCTCCTATATAAAATTTCTCTTGCTACGATGTTGATCTGCCTATTGTTTCATTCAATTTTGTGCCAAATTTAGGTTATCCTTCAAGAGTTGGAGAACCTCTTGTTGATGCTCGATGTGATCTTACACCGCTTGAAACTTAGAATTTTCTCTTAAAGATGATGCGATGGACAGTGGATGATATCCATAAAGTGCCATAAATGGGGTCACTTCTGCTGCAGTATGGAAGGAAGTGTTATACCACCATTCAGTGAGAGGTAACCACTTGACCCATTGCATTTTTTTATCATATACAAAACAATGAAGATATCCTTCCAAACATTTATTCACTATCTCAGTTTGACCATTGGATTGAGGATGACAAGATGAGCTATGAGCTAGTTGAGTACCCAAACAAGAAAATAATTCTCTCCAAAAAATTTGCAGTAAAAATGGGATCTCTGTCGCTTACAATAATCGTTGGGTTTCCATGTAGCTTTTGAATTGTTTCCATAAATGTAGTAGCAACTGTACTTTCTTTAAATGTATGAGATAATGCACAAAAATGTGCATACTTGGTAAATCTATCAACTACCACCATGATGCCACTTTTTCCTTTGGACTTAGGTAAACCTGTGATAAAATCCATTGAAATATCCTCCCAACGTTGACTTGGAATGGATAAAGGTTCTAGAAGATCCGAGGTCTTAATCGTCTCAACTTTATTTTTATGGCAAACCAAACATTCTGCCAGAAAATTTTGAATATCAGATTTAAGGTCATCCCAAAAAAATTCTTTCTTCACCCTGTGGTAAGTTTTTAAAAATCCTGAGTGTCCTCCTAAATGAGAAGTGTGCAATTCCAAAAGAATATTTTGTTTTAGTTGGGAATTCTTACAAATATACAAGCAATCTTTGTACCATAAGGAATCCTTTTTCTAACTAAATGTATCAGATGTACTAGGATCTTGCTACAACTTTTGAATGAGTGTCCACACTTCTTCGTCCTTCTTCCATTCATCCCTTGCTTCGGTTATCCAATATGGTTGGATAATATAAATGGCACAAAGAAATGCTTCCACCTCTTCATTCTTTCTTGAGAGTGCATCTGCAACAACATTTAGCTTCCCTTTTTTGTAAGTGATTTCAAAGTCATAACCCAACATATTTGTGACCCATTTTTGCTACTCTTCTGAAGATATTATTTTTTCCAAAAAGTGCTTAAGAATATCATGATCATTTTTTACCTTGAAGTGTCTTCTCATTAGGTAAGGTCGCCATTTCTTTAGTGCATGTAATTTTACTAACATTTCCTTCTCATAAATAGCTTTCTGTATATACTTTCCTTTGATTGGATGACTTTCAAAAGAAATGGGTCTTCGTTCTTTCATTAAAATAGCACCAATTCCATTTTCTGAGGCATCAAATTCCACAATAAAGGTTTTCGCAAAGTTTGGCGTAGGTAAGACCGGTGCTAGGCACATTTCCTCTTTAAGATGTTCAAAGGCCTTAGTTGCTTTAGGAGTCCATGAAAATGCATCTTTCTTCAATAACGTTGTTAGAGGTGTTGTTATTCTCCCATAATTCTTAACAAAATTGTGATAATACCCTGTTAACTCAAGAAATCCTCGCAACTACTTTATGTTTGTGGGGAATTTCCATTCCTTAATGGCTTTAATTTTTTTTGGGTCTACCTAAACACCCTCATGAGATACAATATGACCCAGATATTCCACCTCTTGTACTCCAAAGAAACATTTAGATATTTTTGCATATAATTGTTTCTCCTCCAATAGTTTGAGCACCCTATCAACATGTTGAACATGATCCTTCCAAGACCTCCTGTAAATTAGCATATCATCAAAAGATATTGGCACACATTTTCTAAGGAAAGGTTTGAAAATGGAATTCATCAACCCTTGAAATGTAGAAGGTGCATTGGTAAGGCCAAAAGTCATGAACAAAAATTCATAATGACCCTGATGAGTTTGAAATTTTGTTTTTGGAATATCTTCAGCCTTCATTCTAATTTTAGGATATCCTAAATGAATATATAACTTGGTAAAATAAATTACTCCATGTAATTTGATCCAATAATTCACTAATCAGAGGAATGGGAATGGTGAAATAAATTTCTCCATGTAATTCATCCAATAATTCATCAATCAGAGGATTGGTAAATTTATATTTAATAGAGCTTATTGAGCTCCCTATAATCCAGACACATGCGCCATGATCCATCCTTGTGCACCACTACTACTGGAGCAGAGAAATAACTTTGAATACGTTGAATTATACCAACCTCTAGCATTTCTGCAATCATATGTTCAATTTCGCTCTTTTGGACATAAGGATATCTATAAGGCCTGATGTTTGGAGGAACACTTCCTGGAATCAAATGAATAGCATGATCATGATCAAGAATAAGTGGAATTCCTTTGAGAGTTTCAAACACCTTGGATTAATTGTCCAAAATGTTTTGTAGATCTGAAGAAATAGATGATTTTGATGTTGGAACTTCTAGTGAGCATAATTATAAATTTACGCCTCGTTGTTCTTTCTTCAAAAGCTTTGTCATGAAATTAGAAATTATTATCTTTCTTGGCTTCCCTGTGATACCCCATAATTCGACTTCCTTTCCTTCCGAAAAAAAATTCAAGAGAAATTCTTGAAAATTAAAAGCTACCATCCCCAAAGTTTGTAACCATTGTACTCCTAGTACAACATTAGCACCTCCCATTGGAATGGAAAGCATTGGACTATTCAATAGATATTCCCTCATGGTTAGCTTTATATTATGGCATTTTCTAGAGAAATTTATAGTTCCTCCATTTGCAACTATCACTTGACATTCTGGTGTTGGGTATAGGAAACAATTTAATTCCTTGGCTACCTTACAATGAATAAAATTATGGGTACTACTTTAATCGATCAACGCTATTACCTTTGTCTTATTGATATGTTGACGCAAGCCTAGAGCTTGCATTACCCAGGATCTTCAATCTCTGTTCATATCTGTATGCATCTAAGTTTATTTTCCCAAATCAAAAACTCCAATTACTGGCAATCTCACAAACTGCACCATTTTACATGTGGAAGTTTATCTTTCATGTGGTTCAAAACCATTCACCATTGGTCTCATAATTTCATTAACACCATCATACATGGAATAATCTCAAATGCAATATTCATCAGCATGCAAATTCATAACTTTTGAAGCCTTCCATTTAAAACTCAATCACTCAAATCATTCAAATTCTTATCAATCCCAAACTTCATTTTAGTAACTTCATTCATTATTTCCATTTAAAATCATCTTTTAGATATGACTGGATTCAATGAACTTATGCTTTTCAACTCATGGCAAACAACACCAATATCATTTACATGTTTCAAAGCACCAAATATATGTGCGCCCTCTTCCCTTTCAATGTACCCAACGGTCTTGATTCAATTTCAATATGTACAGTTGACTTTACCAAGCAATTCGATTTGTCTCCATACATTCTTAACATATTTATTTAATTCAAAGGCTGTTCATACCTGTGCACGCTGTCTCAAGAGCGATGTGGCATAATATTCTTGCCCCAATATCAACTGAAGACTTTAAGTCCTCCTTCCCAAAGTTCATGCTATCAAACATAATTAGTTAATTCCATATAGATCTGTGCTTTGCGTTGAGAGTTATCAACGCTGTGCGCTTCACAACACGTCCTGCTTTTAACAATTTCACTGATCCTTAATTCAAAACTCAATGCATAAATACATTTGCCAATTAAATGCTCTACCTGTGTTAAGTTTGTTCACGTCATCTGCATCACGTTTCAATATCTCCACAATATCAATTGAAAATGATTGTATCAATTCTCTGCCCAGTGTCTAACGCTTTCTGCACCTGCGCTACCCAGTATTTAACGCCCTCTGCAACAGATTCAAATCACATTAAAATTACCTCTGTTCCTCTTACAATTCGCTTTTAAATCACTGCATTTTAAACTCGGATCTGTGCCCTTCACAAATCGATTCCATAATTGAATCACTGCATTTTAAATCAGATCTGCGCCTTCATTTTAAACTCAGATCTGCGCCCATTTTCCCACATCGACCGGATAATTAAACTTCATTATGGTTTCTGCAAACAATCATTTTCTGTGACAATCAATTCATGTGAGATTCAAACTCGAAAATATCGATCCATATAGTTGAATAGTCGGAACAATCCACATTTTGAACGCTTGCTCTGCGCAAACTGAATTTGTCAATTTACAACGCTATTAAATAGTTTAAAACTGTTTTTAATTGGATCTCAAACAGAGTTGACCCACAACTCTGCGTCCTTTTCAGCGCAAACTGCAGATTGTATAAACTCCATCGAACTACCCAACATATTTAATCGACTTCTACAAGAAGCAGTTATAATATGGGTCCATTAATTGACGTAGAACAACGTTTTCAATACAATTCTTCACACAATTTTTCACACAGAGAATGCAGGCTTATACTGGACATTTCCATGAACAATTATTTTTTTATTCCATCACTCTATCACCATTGCAGCCAATAACATTAGTCGGATTTTCAATGATGCATTCGACCTTCATCATATTCTGAATTGAATTTGTAATATAAAACTTGAGAGTGAGATATACAATTCACTATAACCTAATTTTGTTTTATTCATTGAACACATCAAACCAATCTCACGCAAATTCAATACTGGACATACAGTAAAAATAACAAGCTGTATTGACAACCAAAACACTTACATTACAACTCCTTCCTTGGCCTGGTTTTCGATTATTTGGCCCTTTACAATTACAAGAGGCTTCCAAATAAAAACCCCTTCACTGCTCACACTCTCCCTCACAATCCCAATGTCTTTTTCTCTCCAAACCTCTTCCTATTTATACAAGTTTAAAAGTAATCTAATTTAATGTTTTATCCCTTCAATTCCTCAACAAACCCCTAAATCTCTCAACATCCCTAAAAGATAGATTCTCATCCCTAAAACTTAGAACCTAATTCCAACTTAGGCTCCCTTATTAATTCTAAATAATCTAGAAACTGATTTCTCTCATATTTACAATTTCTCATAAATAATTATTTAATCACTCAAAATAAATTTAATATTTACATGAAGATTTAATATTTCTTCAAAACATGAACCCCCTAGCTTAGGTAAAATACAATGTGTTTTTCGGAGATGATGCTCTGCATCATATGTCCTTCTATTTTGAGAGTTTGAGGAGTGCTAATTCTTTCCAATGAATTACACCATATGTCCGGACTCATTTCTTCTTCTTCTAGGGTTGGTTCCCAGTGTATATCCTCTTCTTTTGAAGTTTCTTGTTAATTTTCTTCCTTCTCTTCACAATATGTGTAAAACAATTTCTTCTCAACACACCTATGACCTTTAGTGTATTTTCTATCACAACTATAGCAAATCCATTTTTCCCTTTTTTCTTCCAATTTTTGTGGTGTCAACCTTGTAGGTTGTGGAAGTCTAGGAGTAGCAACACTTCCATATTTATAGATTTGAGTGTTAGGCTTCCTTGTCACCATAATTTTACATTCAATTTTTCTTGCCAACCTGAATACCTTCTCCAATGAATTAGAATCCCAGACGCGAACTTCATGTTGGATGTTATCCTTTAAAGTCACTATGAAGACATGAATCCTATGTTCCTCTAGAATATCAGTTGGCCTTATATTCAGTTTTTGGAAGTCCTCAATGTGATCCACCACTGAACACTTTTGTTTGATATTTATCATATGGATAAAAAAGGTGTTTCTCTTTGTATCCTCATAATGTGCTATCATTTCCTCTGTAAAAATTGACCAAGTGACAATTTTTTTACAGGAGAAAACCCATCGATATCGTACAAATGTGTTTTTTTCTAAATATAAAGTTGCAATGTGTACCTTTTGTGTGTTTTTCACATTATTGAGCTCGAACTATTGCTCCATATGTAGTATCCATATTATAGGATCCTTGCTATCAAACTTCCTCATATCGATATTTGGAATATGGTGGGTCTTCCATCCAACATTAGAGTTTATGAAATGACGATTAACATTTATTTTGTTATCATCACGTGTTTCCTCTACTATCTTTTCACCATTACGAAACATTTCTTGTATCAACTTTGTCAAACCTTCCATGTCTGCTTTTAGATCATTCTTCATGTTTTCCATTTTTACTTCCATGTCATCGATCTTAGATTCCATGCCCTCTTCCATGCAATACATATTATCTTACATGCCATTCTTCAAACCATCCATCATATCTTCCACACCTTTCTTCAATCCATCCATATTAACTTCCACGCCTTTCTTCAAAAATTCCATTTCATTTTTTGTTGCTCTTTGAGAGAGTGAAATTTGGTGCACTTGCTCTTGTAATTTTGATATGTCATGTTACACTTATTTGTCTTCATGAGTCATAGTAGATCCTTATGAAGGCTTAATGGGTGTTGAATTCTTTTTAGTAGGCATTTTAGAATCCAATATTGATATCTATTCTAGAATATGCCCTTGGAATCAATTCAAATTGATTCTTCAAACAATACTTATGCAATTTGAAAAAAAAATACACACATTTTTCTTTGTTTTGAGGAGATCGATATTGAAACTAAATTATCTCTATGATTTCGAATCTTCAATATCTGAAATTTGGTCCTATGGTATCCCTCTGAATCGTCTTTCAGATGTCATAGATCTGACCTGATTTGGATTCTTCAAGGAAAATCTATGCCCAATATCCCATAGTGACCTAATGATGGACTGGTTCAATAGAGAGAAATTTTATAGCATGCCACATGTCACTTTTTCCCCCTTCAGATCTGAAATTGATACACAGGAAACTATAGTCCCTATTCTTCTAGCCAATTTTTAAAGAATTCCAATCTGATGCTTAGAGAGAGAGTTATGAAAATTTTCCCACGGTCGCCTCTTTGAGATGAAATTTAGGAGCCTAAAAAAACCCTAACTTCCACAGATCATATCCCCGAAAATATTGCAAAACAAGATCTAAAATTTTTACACACCATTCCTTAGGATTTGGACTTTGCGTGAATTTTTTTTAGCTTCTAAACCTTCGTAGAAAAAATGTTATAGAAAAAATTCCATGATGACCTTTTTGGAGTAGTAAAACCCTAGAATCCAAATCTATGATACCAAATATTATGAAACCAGCTCCAAAAATAGAAGGAAAGAGAGATCAACGCCTTATAAATAAGCCACTTCAAGGGGGAAACCTCCTTTACATTACATAAATGAACAATTATTGGATGATACAAATGACCAAAACCTCCTTCTATATATAGGATTCCATGGGGTCAGAATATAATCCTAGCTGACCTAACAATAATAATGTAAGGGCACAATAATAACAATATTGGGGTTACAGGGGTACAACAATAACAAAAGGGGGCTACACTAACAACAATAAGAGACTACACTAGTAATATAGGGACCTAACAGACTCTTTGCTCTCCATTTTCATCCAAACACTCAATAAACTTCTCATAACAATCCACCTTGGTCCTGTGAAGATATATCCATTCCATACCCAAAGGCATACTATGCGATCCCAGTGGAAAAAAGTTTGGATGTGTTGAGGTAGGCATACCATTCAATTCAATTGCACAAGATATTACCCTATGATGAAATATTCCTGGTAATTGTAGCCAATTGCACTAACCAAGGCTTTTCATGCACTTCTTTATTCAAACCACACGTATCCATCAGGTCAGGATTAAAATAACTATAATTATATCTAGGGTCATTAAAAGTAGAAACAACTTGATCACAAATATTACCTTCCATATTGATAATAGACGTCTGGTGATCTCCTTTCCTGTTATCCAGTGCTACATATATCCTGGAAATACTCTATCTAGCATATCCCACTGATCAATGCCTCCTACGATGATCCCCTCCACAAGTCCAACACTATACAGGTTCCCTATTTTCAGTCTTATTCTACTCCTTGGACTGAAGTCCCTGTCCTCTAAAGGATGCATTGAATTTCTTAGGTGTGCAACATTGTCTTTGTTACATGTATCATGATGTATTTCTCGCTTCTTGTCCAATTTCCTTTTTTATTATCAGTACCTTTTGAGTTGTACTTAGTCTCATATGTATTTTTGATTGCTCATAACAATGCTTCAACTTCTTAATTGGCTCCTCCAATGATCTAGGCTCATCAAACTCAATACTATCTTTAAATGTTATCAGAAACCCACTGATAAATCACTGAATCTTAGGCTTATAATCCTTGAGTTAAGGCACATACCTCAATAAATCTAGGAATGTGCTAGTTTACTTGTCATTAGTCATACATCCCATATTTTATTCATAGAACTCATTTTCATTTTCATCATAATATCTCATCGACATATACTTCTTTCGGAATAGTCTCTCAAATTCACTCCATCTCAATTCATCCTCAAAAATATCCCTGAAATTATTTACACATTCCCACCAAATACCTGCTTTACCTTTGAGTATCAATGTAGCTATTTTGGATTTCATTTTTTTGAGTAATCATGCAACCTAAAGAACTGCCTCATGCCAAGAAAGCATGCCTTTGCATCCTGTGATTTCTTTATATCTTCATCAAATCTAGGTGGATTTTATTTCCTAAAATCATATGAAAATTATTCCCTGTCACTCCTCCTATAAGGATGGTAATGATGGTGATCATAGTGTCTATTGGAACCAAAACTAGAATAATACTTGTGTATGCCACCTCTCCTATCTAGATTGTCGAATAACCTACCATCTCTGATTGTGTCATATCTATCCGATATGTGACCACAATGAGACACACTACCATATGCCCCATTATTCGTATATTCCTATCCATAGCTGATTCGAGGTATCCCCTATCGCTGGAATTATGAAAATTTTTGAAGAATTACCTCATTAACTTATGCTTGTTTCTCCTTTTCCTGTATGATTCAGTCATTATCTGCTTTACAAATCCTTATTTATTCCTTCAATTTTATCAATGTGTTTTATAAGTTAGAGAAGTCCACAACACCATGTTTCTCATATAATTCATAGGGAGAATATTTGTAGTCTACCATATTTCTAGTCATATTTGATTTCTTCTTGTAAGGCATCTCAAGTCAACTAAACAAAATCACAATAAACCAATGTACCTTAGAATAATTCAAGGAGGATATTTCATATGAAATATCAATAAGATCAAAATAATACATGTATAGACATAACCATAAATTCATATAGATATATCACAAATAGGTGTATCAACACATAAACATCATTCTAGTTAGAGTCCAGTCATCAATGCATGACCATATAACTACACATACCATGATCTCATGCATGATAAGAAAAACCATATCAATATATACTCACAACATGCAACTAGAAACACCATGTAATCAATCATATAGTCATGATGACAAATTCCATGATGAAACCATCACTTTCACATGGAAACATCACTATAACCATGACTAAAACGAGACATATGCAACAATAATATATAACACAAGGATGAGTAACACATGTGCAACTGACATGAATGCATGACTAACACACATTTCCCATCCAGTCCAAAGGGAGAACCATGCTCTCATACCACTCTGTATCACCCTCCTCCAACATCTACCCTAGTAACTAGCCAACCAAGGTAAACATGTGACAAAGAGTTACTATGATCTGATTCAACCTCCCAAGTCACCTTAAGGAAGTGTAACCAACACCACACAACAAAACATACCTTCAACACATGCTACATGACACCCAGTATTTGTCCCAACCATACAGGAGGCAATACCCTACAATGATATGACATTTTCATGAATCAATCCCCTAGTTTCTCCCTAGACATGGGAAAATGGCATGCATGTGACTGGGGACTTTTCCCAGTTTTTTTTAGTTTGTAACACTGATTTCAGTGCCATTTTTTCATGCCTATATCCCATGTCACTACCCAAAACACCAAGACACTTTTAAATATAACAATGGGATCACAATGTAAATGCAAAAACTTGAATAAGGACTTGAATGGACCCCTAATAGCCATGAGAGGCATTTCATCAAACATGTCGCAAATATGTAATCTACAGGTTTAAACAACATATATGAGTATAGGAGTATATTTCTTATATGAGAAATAGTAAAAAGCATTGTTTCCCCATCTCATTAATTGCATTATCATCTATTTGGTCTTAGATACATTTTTCATTCATTTAAAACTCAAAACATGATGATATCCATACATCATCTTCATCATAAAACACATTCATAACCATCATATAAACAACATAAATCACAAGCACATACCAACCATATAATCCACATGATAAAAATCATATTTACCCATAAATACAAGATTAAAAGAGCTCTTATTCCCATAAGAAAAATGCAACCAAATCTTGGACTTACATGTTCCACCCGATCGTAGACATGGTTGAGCCAAATAAACTTTAATCCTGTCAACCCCATGCCATATTCCAAGCATGAATGTGGGATCTCATAACAATCATCAATCAAAACCAAACCATGGCTTCCAGATCTCAAACCACCTCAACCCACATCCAGTTATTCCACCTCACGGTCAGACATCACAACCATCACCAGATTGGTGTCCACCCAAGTTGTCTAGGGATCTAGAGCGTTTGTTCCAACCAAGGCTCCAGGACGAGTAACTCAACCCACAATTGTTATCGGGCTCTAGATAGTTTCTCCAACCAAGGATTCAAGACTAGTAACTCAACCCACGAAGGGATCCAAAGCATTTTTCCAACCAAGGCTCTAGGATTAGTAACTCAACCGAAGTTGTTATAGGGCTCTAGAGTGTTTGTCCAACAAAGGATCTAGGAACTATTAACTCAACCCACAACTAAAGGAACATGAGAACCAACTAGAAAAATAAACACTGAAATGAACTTGCAACACCATGGCTATGCAGGAAATGGAAAGGCTAAGAAAATCCACTGTCAACCGAGGAAATCCTCCATTCCCATGACATATCATAACCAAGAAACCATATTCATATTTCATGCATGAAAAAACTAGTGAGGAAAACATACATGCAACTCAGTACCTGCAAATATAATTAGTTGTAGTTGTTGATCTCAAAGTCCTCTTGTGATTTAATTCTCTTCCTTTGCCTTCTTTCTCAAAAACTCAAAGTATAACACACTCTCCAAGAGTGCTCCAATAAAACTCTATGTGTCCAAGATTATGTGACAGAGAGAGAATAGAATGAGAGATACAAAGCTGAACTGACCAAATTCTCAACTAACAAAATCCATGAACTGATCCTCAACATCCTTTTTATTAATGATACCTCTATTTTCTTCATTTTCCTTTATTTTCCTTCATTTTACTCCTCACATGAAACTTCTGACCTTTCACCTCCCTCTTCTCCTATTTTCCATTATTTTCATAAATAAATGCCACTTTTCCTTTCCAAATCCTTAGCCATTTCCTTTTCCAATATCCGTAGCCATAATAAACAATATGAACACCCATACTAGGATTTTTTTTCCCAAAATTCAGCTTGGTTATTATTTTTCCTTTATTAATTTTTATTACATGGAATTTTCACCAGGGATATTATAGTTTGGTTTTTCATCGATATTAGGATTCCCCTTGTTGGTCCCCTTGTGAATTTCTGACTCAAATCGAGAACATGGATCTAACTCTAAAGCTTTCAGGTCGGCCACTAGTGATTGCTTGGTGCAACACTCATGTTCGTTATGAGTGGGGCTCTTTTCAAACTCACTTCACTTCCATGTGTCCTTATTTTTCTTCGTGATGTTGTGCTTTGATTTTACCTTCGATGGGTTGTTCTGGGTCACCCAACCTTGGGATTTTTCCTTTGTATTGTGGTTTGGAGGTGGTTTTTCCTTGCTTTGGATTTGCATATCCAGAGTATCATTTCTTATATTTAAATTTCTTCTCGATCTTGATAGCATATCAGTATGCAACGCAAAGCGAGGAGACATCTAGGAACTCCATCTCTTCCTAAATGTAATTTTGTAGATAGCCATCGTACTAGATGACACTAGGAATCCTTAATACCCAACTGCGTTCGAAGGGTATGAAAAAATATTTATGAACTCTAGAAATTCTTGGTCACTTCCCTGCCATAATATGGTCCATTTTATATACTTATATTCATAGCTCCCTACATGATAATATTGTTCCTTGATGGAATATGAGAAATAATTCCAAGTGGGTGTGGCTGAAAATAGTGAGAGTTTGTTCTCATACCTATGCTCACAATAGGTTTCCCACCAATCCTTGATATGGGGGGGAAACATTGAGGAGCACAAAATAAATATTTTCTCTATTAGAAAAATTATGGACTGAAAAATATCCTTCCAGTAGATTAAACCATTTATCTCTCGCATCTGCATCTATTTTTCCTTCTTATATAGGAATTTCAAAGTTAACTTGTACCATGAAGAGGGTGGTGCCTCCTTGGGGGCTATCAGATGAAGATTCTTTACCTATTGATACCCGCCAAAGGATCTGGGAAATGTTATCCATCATCTCATCCTTTATCAGTCGAGGGCTTGTTTGAGAAACATTTGGAAAGGATATTCTATTCCCTCATATTTATTTTATTCCACCATAGGAGGTTTTCATGCTTGATAAGGCCAGTCTTGGAAAGGTTCAACCAGTTGAAGTCCTAAACCCTTACACCCAAATCTCATTGAGGACATGCACAAAAAAAAGAGAAAGAGGAGACTTCTCTAATATCACTGATCTATATTTATGATGTAATGAAATGTAATACATGTTCAAATAGAAACATAGAGCTACAATGAAAAATTAACTTTAATTCATTAATAATAAATACCGAAAACAATTTACATACAGAATGGAAGTGAACTAGCTTGGGTGATGGTAGTTGTTAGTATGAATCTTTATTCGAAGCGTACAAAAAAATACCACTTTAGTTGCGCATAACAAACAGCCCTAACATCATAAATGACTACTAATATCTTCAGATCTGCAGTTAGATGATCAAGACAAATGCTGCAAAAATCTAGATTTATGCATTAGAAGACATTAAACAGTAGAAAAAACAATATTTACTCCATAGATCCAATAGACAAGACAAGAATATATCCAATGAAACTTTTATTAATGGCACCTAGGAGGAAAACACAAGAGGGTGTTCCCTGTTCTCCTCAATGGGATGGGTTCTTGTAAGTCCTCAACACTTCAGATTTAGAATTCCTCTCTCTTGATGGTGTAGAAAACCCAGACAAAAATAGAAAAATATGGCTATGATGATGGATTAATAGCCAGACCAAGAGCTGAGATCTAGAGTGGTCTTTAGGCAACAAAAGGTGACAAATGAATGGGAAAACCCTTCTATTTATAAAAAAATATTGAGTTAGTCTAGATATTGGTGCATAATTAAAATATTATTAACCAAATCAAGATCCAACTTTTAGGGAATATTTATTATATTTGTTGGAGGAAAAATTAATTTGACTTGTGTCAGATCCGCTTATTTGTAAATAATAAATAAATAAATAATTTATTTATTATTTTAAGGATGTGATTAAGAGATAATAAATAAATAAATGATTTATTTATCATTTTAAGGATGTGGTTAAGTAATAATCAAATAAATAATTATTTATTTAATTATCTAAGGGAGATTTAGTCATATTTAACAAAGAATATTATTTAAGTAATGTTTAAATAATTATTCTTAGAAGATAATAAGATGAATAATGATTTATCTAATTAATTTCCTTGTTTTGGGTTAAATATAACCAGGAATATTAATTAAACTATTGTTTAACTAATTATTCCTTGAGGAAAACTAAACAAATATGAATTTATTTAATTTTTCCCCATGGGGTTTCCTGTTTAGACCATAAACAACTTAATAAAGGTGGTTTTACTAAGTTATTTTCATAGTGAATGCACTTATACTTAGGGTAAAATTGGTCTTACATGGTGTACTTGGGTCCATCTAATACCAATGGGTTACATGACCAAAAAATGGTGTAACAGTAGCTTATCTATAAGAAGAGATGTGATGGATACATTCCTCTTGAAATATGTTACAGTGAGGCTCAACGACCCTTTTTTTTATTTAGAAACAAGAGAAAACCCTAACCCTAGGAGATGAAGCACCAAAATTTTGTTGGCCCTATTGGGGTTATTTGGTACATCAACTTCATGGGGTCGTAATTTTTTCATACGCTTTTCATTTGATGCATAGAATACCTCGTTAGAAAGATCTATTTGAGGAATAAAACTTTCGACTCCAAATCACTACCGAAACCTTTGGGTTTTAATCTTAAAATAAAACATCATTTAGGGCTTCAAAATGGCTCCATATGTTCACGACTCAAAAAACTACAAAAAATAGTAAATTGTGCTACAATTAAGGAAAGTGAAATAAATAGTTTTGGTGGTATAAGTGGAATAGGTGTGTGGTAAGAAATATCCACCTGAATCAATCATAGTATGCCATGAGATAAGTATTATGTAATTTAGTTTGTTGGAGTACAAGGGAAATTCACACACTTAGAATAGCTCCTAGAAAGTGCTAACACCACTCATGATGGGTAAGTAAGTTCATTGTTTAATTGTAAATTCAATTGGGGACAAAGTTGATAAGGAACCTATATTTCACATCTCAAGCCACTTATGCATAGATATAAGAACCTTCCTATGTATTTTGATAGCAACAACATCATAATAAATTAACAGTTGAATATAGGAAACAAAAACAGGTGAAACCCCTTAACATCAAGAAGGGATACAGATGCAAAAAAAAGTCATGATGAACTAGATGGAAAAGATTGTGGATGCCCTCCATGTTGGAAATTTTACTCTCAATCTAAAAATTATTGATCAAGGTGTAGAAATTTCAACTCGGATGGATGATATTAACAACTTCAAAATGAGATCAACTTCTCATGAAGGAAAGATAGATGCCTTTAGGAGAGAAATAAATGCCCTCAAATAGTATCTCAATAACTTGTTTCTCAACTATAGTGACACAACCAATAATATCACCTCATATTTTGTTAAAGGATCAACTTTGAACATGTCCCCTAAAGATTTTATTAGGTCCACAATCATAAATAATCTCATCAGTAATTAGTAGTCATATGTATTGGGAAATTTTTTAAATTTTTTACATAAAAATTCACTATTTTTGTAGCCCAAAATCACTCTTCTCATGTGAGATATGAAATCTTCTTGATTAGGAGAAGGAAATTAAAAATTTTAAAAAACATGTATGCAATTTTCATATGTACTTGATGTGATCCAAGCACATGCTTATATAGTACCAATACTCTTTTCAATTAAGGAAAAAAAGGAGGGTTTCAAACCCTCTTAGATGCCTGCTAATCCAAACTATGATAAAGAAACTTATTTAAAAGGTAAGAGCACTAAGAAAAATTGTATTATTTTTGGGAAAATATATCATCTTGATTCTAAATATTTTAATAATATGGATGCCTGAAAAGGTGCGATGAATAATAAAAACATCAATTTTTATTCTTCTTCTTCTTCTACCTCTACTTCTAATGGACATGTGCTTTCTACTTCTAATTTTATCTTTTAGCATTATAGTGTTTTCTAGACCGGTCCAAGGATGAATGAACAATGTTGTTGAGCATTTTAATCTTTTGTAATTATTTCTTTAATCAATTTGGAAAATTATTTATTTGAGGAGAAATTATATAGGATAGGTATTTTGGATGTATTATGAGGTTGAGCAAGTGTGTGAGAAGAGAAGAGTGTTTAAGATGTGAGGAACATTATGAAAAAAAAATTGAAGTGGTTTGAAAAACTCACAGAATGTAGCAAAAGTGTGTTGTGGCCAACATCTTGCACAAAGAATATGGACATGGAGTAAGATATTACTGTAGATTCATCTTGTATATTGTTTCTACTAGTGAATTCATTAATTTTTTTTTTTGTTTTTTAATGCAGAGTTTGTTTTCAAACACATTTATTAGTAGTTATGAACAAGAAAGGGGTAATTTCTCCTAATAGTGTTGGCCACCAAAATGGTATTTTGGAAGTTGTAGCTCCATCCAGTGGTGTTTGGGTGAAAATTATTAGGAGTGGTGGATTTTAGCAAGTGGTGCCCTATAATGTCGTGTGAGTAGGTACTTCCTAGCTAGTGGTGTCCAAAAATAATTTTAAATCAGTAGTGGCTCCTAGCTAGTGGAGCCTAACTAAAATATGTAAAATATTTATTGATATAATAATAAGAGAATAAGAAGTAGCATAGTGGCAGTCAATGGTTTTTTTCCTTTGCAGTTTCCTCCATGAGTATTTGGTCTCTTATATGTGTGATTATTTTGTGTTTATGTGTTATGTTATGATGATTTTATATCTCTTTATGTATTTCATATTGTAAATGTTGAAAGGATTAATTAATTGGCAAAAATTTAAAAAGTTCCATAACTACTAATTCACCCCCCTCTAAGTAGTGATCAAAATTTTGAACAAGTGGTATCAGAGAAGGTTCTCTCTAGTGAATCATATCCGCTTAAGAGTAGATTGTGGAACATGCACAAGAAGAATAAGAACATCTCTCAAAAGAAGAAGGGAAAAAAACAACTATGAAAACTTCTATATTTAGAAGAATCCCTCTGTATGTTAGACAAGAGTGGTGAAGTTAGTCATCAATAATTACCACCTATTGCATTTTTTTTTAATTGTAGATGTGATCCCCATATTACATTTGATTTCTAATTTCCTTGCACATGTAATGATGATGATGCTATTGAGGTTTATGGGTTATAATATTATGACTAATTGATTGAGATTGATCTTTTAGGTAGAAGTGGAGGTAATCCCATTGGAGAGAAATAACTTTTAGAAAATTCAAAAGGTGAAGAGAAATGAAATATAGTGGCCCTAGAAGCATATATTAAAACTATCACTGTAGAGGTTTGTCGTTACACCAAAACTCGCAAGTGTTTGTAAATTTCCAAACTGGTAACTAGGATCCCCAGGGTGGAAATTATGGATTCCATAGGGGTGCGGTGATTACTCCAACACCCCCCCTCAAACGTAGCTAAGGGAATCAATACGCCCCTCAAACTCATCTCGGGGGAATCAAGCCTGGGTCGAGGCTTTGATACCATGTAGAGGTTTGTTGTTACACCAAAACTCACAAGTGTTGGTAAACTTCCAAACCGGTAACTAGGATCCCCAAGGTGGAAATTATGGATTCCATAGGGGTGCGGTGATTACTCCAACACTCACAAATGAAAATAAATACCAGTGAAATTTACTGAAATTTTTTTAAGAAAAAAATTGTACCTACAAAGAATAAATCATCATACTAAAAACTAAGTTGGAAGAAGGAAGGAAAATTAAAGAAGGGATGAGGAAGAAATATAAGGAAAATGAATATCAGTTCCAAAGACTTGAGGTTGAAGTAGTTTCACTGAGAAGTGAAGTAGAGAAGAAAAAATCGTACCCAAAATTGGAAAGAAGCACCCAAAAGTAAACTTCAGTTAAATCATATCTAGGTCTACACAAAGGAGAAACCAATAGTCATACTAGTAATAAATAAAGATAACAAAAAAACCAACTGTGAAAAAAGGAGCAAAATAATGTGCCAAGGAAAGTCTATTCTCTTCTAAGATAATTTTCACCCTTGGGAAATGTTATATTCTTCAAATGTTATAAAATTGGACTTGTGGCAACAAAATAAGTAATTTGATATAAATCCATATCAAGAAAACAACCAAGGAGGATTATTTTCATAAAAAAAATCAACTACATTCACGTATAATAGTCTATTTTATGGCTATTTTTACTCATCCAATGATTTTGGAAATAAGGTTGTTCATTACACATGATATGGATTCAAGTATCATTATATTATTTTTTATCCATCTTGATGCATTTGGAGTGGAAAAATTGGAGGAATCAGCCATCAAGATCATTTTTACCAGCATGACCCAGTTTGGCGAAACAAGGTGTGAAACCTTCCCGGAGCATTTTGAGGCATCAAACGACATTCATTAGGGGAATTTTGAGGTTTAAAATGGGCCTCCTAAGGAAATTATAAAATAATAGTGTAAATAATAAAATAATATCTTGTTACATCATCAAATTTTATTGGGAAAAAGGAAAAAACTACTTTTTTAACTCATATTTTCAATTTATCTCCTAATGTTTTTACTCAAATTTCAAGCGGGAGTATTCATTGGATGAAAATTTAATTCCTCATCCAAGGAGTGCCCATGTTTCATAATTTTGAGGGATCTTGCTACATGAAAAACGAGATTGAAATCACGTTTTTCATGTATTTCTCATTTTCCGTGTAACAGAGTCCATCAAAAGTATGCAACATGGGTACTCTTTGGATGAGGAATTAAAATTTTCATCCAATAAGTACTTCGGCTCGAATTTGAGTAAAACCTTTGGGATATAAGTTTAAAATACGAGTTTAAAAAGTAGCTTTATTATTTTATTATTTTTTAATATGTGTACCCTTTTGCTTAAAAAATGGTGAATCATCCCCCATGGTTGACATCATCATCTTGAATCCATTTTTCTTCTTATAAAGTTTATTTTGGTTGTACATTTTTCTTAGGAGGTCAATTTTAGAACTCATAATTCCCCTAATGTTTTGGGGGGAACACTTTTCCTCCTTAGCACAACAACTTTTCATGCCATTCTACACATAGAGATATTTCCAATGATGTAAGAAGCACATCAATCAGAGTCTAGTATGAAAAATGTATTCCACTCATAAGTTGACCTTCCTGTTTTCACACCTATAGTTTGGGAGATGTTGCGTCATCCCCAATAATTCATGGAAAAGGGGCTAGCCATGTGTTTTTGATGTAAAATAATCTAGAAGATTCTATTTTGTAAGTCTAGTTAAGAGTTGATGTAATCAACATTAACCACTAGTAGTCTATCTGGTTGTGTTATAACCAAACCACTTGTAAGAAGAGGCATTCCATTCTTTCGAGAGAAGTTTGGTTTCATATCTAAGAAAATATAGCCAAGAGAGATATGTGGTAGAGAAAAAACAGAGGATATGTGCATTGTAGCATCCCACGAGCCATAGTCATTACTTATTTGCACCTGCATCCATATTTATAGATAGAGAGAGGGAGCGAAGTGACCTCACCTTCCAGTTGGGTTTTCTCCTAAAAGGGTTTCCAAAAGAGAATATATTGTATCTTATGTGCGTGTGAGTTTATTTTTTCATTTCATGCTTTTTGCATAATTTATATTAGTAATATTCCTAATTAGCTTTTAGCTAGTTGGAATATTAAATTTTGTTTTTGTTCATAACTTAGAGGAATAAGTGGGTAGAGAGACCCTTAAATATCTTTAGTAGGAATAAAACCACTTCTAGTGTGAATGTGGATTAGTGTAGCTAGATAAAATAAAGCAATGCTTAGTGTGAATGGGGCCATTTCATGTGCATGCGGTCAAGGTTTACCAAATAAATAGTGCCTCCATGGAGAGAGTGGAGATAGTGGAGGACAGTGCAGTTGTGGTGTAGTGTATGCATGGGAGTAGCATATTTAATGAGTGGGAACAAGGGTGAGGAATATCACCAAGCATATAAGGAAGAGGATGGCAGTCATAGAAGGCATTCTTATTATTATTTATGTCTTGGTATTTTATAACTTTCTACACGCTTCAACTGTTTAGCACAAGGGTGTTTCCAAGTAGAAATCCCACCCTCGTCCTCGAGGGACTTGGAGTGCCCACTCAAGAGAGGTACATTGAACTTAATTACACCATCCGACAATAGGCCAAGCTTCAGCCATCTACCATAGTGCAGTCTCCTTCAGAAACTGCGTTATTTTGTAGGGCAGTTGCAGTGGAGGGTTGAGAGAGCCATTTTGTGAGCTAGTTTCCTATTGAAGGGAGAAACCTTTCATTGGGAGGATCTATTGGGAGGAGTTTCAACTATTTTCTTGTCATATCAATGTAATATTCCGAAATGGACAAAACAAGAATATTGAAAAAATTTCTTGAAATAGCATTGTAAACATCACATCAAGATATGAGACCAATATGGATCCTTTTTATTCATCATAATAGTAGAAAAAAAATGTGATATAATGGGTCACAAATCATACACATGAGCTAACAAGCCTCCAATAAGTAAGCCTCCTTAAGAATGAGGTACTGATATTATACCAAAATGTCGAAAGACAACTACAATGTAGTCATGAAGTGTATTGTACAATGATACAAAAGGCTGATATATGCCTCAAGAGATACATGAAATTAAGATCTAGGCTATATAGCAACTTCCCAAAAGAACCCAAGAGAATTTTTAGAAAATAAACCAATATACAAGTGTTACACAGTAATTTTTCACTGTCCCTACCTTTCCCCGTCCCGCACATTGGAGAGCCCATTATGTGTCCTGTGAGCAATGTCATGCCTTGAAACCATTATCATTGCATTCCTCTAAACATGAACTTCAATTGCCCTAAAGACATCTCCTTGTAGAAAACCATAAAAACATCCCTTTTTGCACTGGCGCGGGTATCCAGTTCAACACTCGCGCCAATGAGGAAAATACTACAAAGAGGCCGCGCCAACTGGCGCTCTGTCCCAGAGTCGCAGTCGCGCTAGCCAATTTAAGGAGTGTTTTTTAAATAAGAATGGCGGAAGTTTCGTTTCAACAGACTCAGAAACTGTTACCTATCTTGAGTTGGGAGGTTTGGCTCCGGGAGTTCCATGAAAGGGAAGTGGTTTGCCACCTCTCATGGAAGCTTCCTTGGAGATAGGGCCAATCCCACAATTATAGGGATCCCAACTCCCCTTCCTCCATCTATAAAAGCTAGCTCATTGCCATTGCAAGCTAGTCTGGAAGTGCCTAAGCCTTGAATCTCCAAGTTCTCAAATTCCCAAGAGCCTTCATGCTGCAAGAGCCCTCATTTTTCCCTTAAGGCCAAACTCGAGCAAGGAGACTATCGTCGAGAGACTCTAAGAGAGGCTTGTCCCATCCCTGGCAAGGTTTGCAAGACGTGCACGACTAGAGACCCCTCCGAAGGAAACCTCAGCGTCAGAACATTGGTTGTACTATCTTTCGATTGCTTATTAATGAATGACTACTGGTTATGGTTCCACTCTGTTTTTCACTTATGATAATGATGAGTTATATCCTTTCTGACTGATATATAGTTGCGTATTCTGGATTTTATGCTTGTATTCGTGTTGTTTCTTGCATGTGCAGGTGTCCATTCATGGAGATCGTGGGGATCGTGATCTGCTGAGGCTGAGGAACGGGAACGCTGTCTCTTCTACGAATCATAGCACTAGACTCCAGGTAGGCCTCCATCGTTGGTCTGTTTATTCGCAATTAGGAACTTGCGCTGTAGCATTTGATGATTGTTGCTAGACCCGTGCTGGGCTAGTAGGGATCACCTCTGTCCGCAGAGGGGATTTACCTCCTCAACAATTTGGTGACTCCACTGGGGACCATCTAGTTCTGATTGTCTCGTTTTGATTGTCTCCTTTTGATTTTTTCGTGGTTTTCCTTGCTTGGTTAGCCTTCTGGGCTGGGTTCTTTTGCTATTTTTTGCTTCTTGGTTTGCTTGGATATCATTGATATACTTCTGGAGTAGTTCTTTTTTATTTTTGGCTGAGGAACTCGGCTGGTGCGCTTTTTAGCTCAACAATCGCGCCAATTGGCGCATGTTGCTTTTGTATTGCCCGCGCCAATTGCTTTATGGCGCCAGTTACAACCTCACAGTCGCGCCACTCCTGTGAGGCATTAGGGTTTGCTTAGTTTTGAGTTCTCTGGGTCTGGTCAGTGTTTTTATTTTTGGTTTTTCAGCTACCTGAGTGTATTGGAGTCCTGTTTGACTGGGAGTTTTCCTTCGTCCTTTGGTTGTTTGCTTTTCTCCATCGATTTCACGTTTTAAGCCCTAGGGCATCTAGTGGCTTTGTGTATCGAGCCCTCCTTAGGAGTTTTGGTGTTTTGTTAGTCCAGTCAATTCTCTGATTGCTCCTCCGCATTCTCTTAGTGGTTGTTCACCATTTCATTGCAATTTTTGGGTGATTACTCTTCTCTTCATTCAAACTTCGTTTGGTCTTGCGTTGGACCTAGATTACACGGTCCATTGGAACCTTTGAGACTTTTTCTTGGTTTTGAGAGACTTTGGTCGATTTGAGATCTGATTGTTTGTGTCATTGAGTGAAATTTGTTTGTTTTTCTCTCTTAATGTCGTTTCTCAAATTGCTTCTCTTTTGTTTTCAGTTTGTTTAGTGCATCTAGCCATCAAACATTGAAAATTTAAAAAAAAAAATCTCTTTTGCTTTTGGTTGATTAGTGCAAATTGAAATATTTTCGATTTTACTAGTAATTAGTGATTTGAATGAAAATTTTTTGATTTCATTAGTTGCATTAGAGATATCATTGATTGTCTTCCGATCATTTTTTTGTGTAAAAAACTCTCAACTCTTCCGTAGCTAGTTTTCATCGAACGAAATGATGTACTGTGGCATGTAACTTTGCATTTAGGAGATTTTTGAGACAACACATTCATTAGGGCCTGAAAACTAAAATGTAATTGAAGATCAACTTTAAAATATTCTCAATTTACACTAAGGCAACATTGAAATCTAACGAAACACATTTAGAGGTCTAGGCTAGAGACGTGTTCCGGCGTCTTTAAACCTAGTAGCTGTCGTTCGCCTTTTGGCTTTAGACAGCGCTAGTACGGACTTGTGCTCCCCATACCATCGTGTATATAAAGGGAGACCCCTCTAGGTTTCAATCCTTTATCCATAGGAAGCCGAGTTTGCCGCCCTATACCCGTGATACACCGGAGACAGCATTCGGGGAGATTGCCTGCACGTACGGAAAGTCCTTGGTCGATTTCTCTTTCATTATTGAAACCAAGGTGTATATTGCAGTTCATGGTTATTTGGTACACCCTTTTGCCTAGTATTCCTGAGCAGCCATTTGATTTTTTCTGACTCCCTAAATTTGAAAATATCGCCAAGCGCTTGTCCTTTCACGCTTGTGTCAAATCTGAAAGAGATAGAGTCACCTTTTTATCGTTTCTCGACTCTTAAAACATGAAACGGTGAAGTTTCCTATTTTTCAATGTGGTAAAAATTAATCACCCACGATTACACGCCCTCTTAGATTTTGGTTGTTGACCATTTGATCATGTGTCTTGACTCTTTTTCAGCCAGTGTGTGTGTTTGTTCTTTTTTCTCTTGTCGTTTGCCACAGTGGCGGAAGCTTTGGTTTCGTCTACTGGTATTCCTTACACGGACGATTCATCAGAGGTTTCCCAATCCTCTGCTGAACCACAGCAACCCAATGTTTCTGAGTTTCCTGATGGGGGACTGGCTCTTTCTGAGCAACCCTTTGGGGGACCAGTTGAATTCGATTGGCCCTTTTCCGACCCTGTGTCTGAATTGAGATTAGGAGCTGATTTCCTTTCTCTTACATCGGGTTCACCTTTTGTTGCTACTGTATTTCCTCCTAGTCCTCGCCGTCTATTGCGTGATCTCATGGCAGGCTCAACCATGAGTGATTTTGGTGAGGAAGTCCCAATGTCTGGTGAAGACTATTAGCTCTTCCCACAAAGATTGTTTTCGGGAGACAACTCTGAACTGTCTGACATGTCAACAACCAGTCCCTCTTTACCACCGGGGTACAAGTCTTTGGGTCAGATCATTTCTGCCGTAGCCTCTATGGGAGTGTCAGCTCCTTCTCCGAGGCCAGCTGCTCCTTCACCTTGGGTGTCTCCTCAGACGCCCGTTACTTCTGTACCCGTTCGGCCCACTGTTTGTGTGGCCGCCTCTTCTCCTGTTGTCACAGCACCCTCTGCCAGGGCTATGCCAACTACTGAAGATATCTATCTAGCGACTGCTATACCGGAGAACATCTCTCCAGAGGAGTATCGGTTGTCTCTGCAACAGTCGAACCCCGAGGTTGGACCATCCTCCCAAGATCCCAACCGCTCTTATTTTTCGCATTATGCACAGGATGATACACCCGTGTATGCTTTTCCAGGTCAGTATGACGAGCATGGGGACATTTTACGTCTGCCCGCTCCTGAGGCTTACCTCCATGCTCAAGGTTTACCTTATAACCAGGCTTATAACCCGCAAGGACAACCTTTCCAAGGCCAACCTTCGAGCCAACCTGGCTATCCTTATGACCCACAGGGGCAGCCCATCCAAGGCTATCCTGCAAGCTAGCAAGGGCCATCGTACGGTCCGCAAGGACAGTATTACAGCCCTTTCGGTCAACCTGTTCAGCCTCAGCCAGGGTACCAACCGGGACCGGTCTATGGTCCTGGGGGGCAAATCTAGCCTTCTCTACCAATGCAACCTCAGTATCCTATTGTTTCTAACGTTGCATATCAGCCAGGACCATCTCATGGTTCTGCTTCAGGTCAAACCGGTTTCCAGCAACCACCTGGCCCTGTTCCTCCACCAGGACAACCGGCCCATCTGGCACAACTTGGTGTTCTGCCTCCTGGACAACCGGCCCGTCCGGTGCAACCTGGGGCTCCTTCACAGCCAGGTCAGCCTGTGCAATCGGCTCAGCCTGTCTATCCGGGTCAACCTGTTCATTCAGGGCAACCCTCTCAGTCGAGTCAACCTATTCACTCAGGGCAGCCCGCTCATTCCATTAACCCTGCCCAGCAGCCGATTCATTTGATGCCGCAGCCAAATCAACAGTTGCGCCCTACTTATCAGGCTCTGCAGGGTTCCACTTTTCAGCAGCCTACTCATCCTCAGGGTGGTTATTATCCTCATGGTCAATCTCAACCAAATTATAACCACCCTAGAGGCTCTCAGTATTATCCTCCTCCACCCGGTTTTACCTACACTCAGCAGCCAAATCCAAATGTTGCTTACACCAGGCCGACACATAATCAGGGTCCATACTCTGGTTATCAAGCCCCACACTCTGGTTACCAGCATCCAAATCAGTCTGGTTATATGACCTACACCCCCTATGGTCAGAATCCTACAGGACAGAACCCATGGGGGCAAGGATATTCACAACCATTGTGGAGTACAGGTAACGGTCCTCACCCCGGGCCTGGCATGTCGGTCAATCTACCATTGTCGTTCCTGGCCACCTTGGAGTTGTCGGATGTTTCAAAATTAACCAATGATCTGATTTTACATAATCTATATTGGCCTCCAGTTCCTACCAAGATACCAGGTGATTGCCCCAAGTTTGAGGGAAAAGCTAGAGAGGACCCCCAAGCACATGTGATGACATATCATCTTTGGTGTTCGTCTAACTCTTGGGTCAATGATTCGATTCGTCTGCGCCTCTTCCAGTGTACTTTAACTGGAGCTACCGCTAAGTGGTATATAGAGTTATCTCGTGGCATTTTCCAAGATTTAAATTCTTTAGCCATGGCTTTCCTCACGCACTTTCAGTTACCGGTTCGTTATGAAGCCGGGACACACCTCCTGACTTCTCTGAAGCAGGATAAAGCCACTCACATCTCTGATCACATTCATGAGTGGTGGTGCCGTCATAGACTGATCAAGTTTCATATACCTGATCAGATACTAACTCACTGGTTCACCACCTTGTTTCGGGGAAATATCACCCTAGAGGTTGGTTGGGATACTACCTCCACAGAGCAGGGGCATGCTACTTAACAGAGACTCACACAACCATGCACGTTCAGAAAAACTAAATAGAGCAGAATGAGAGAGGTACCCGTAGGTCCTACGGTTGAAGTAGATCCACGTGGGGTCCAAACCCCCAGCAACCGTCCTTCCTTCTTAACCTGAAATACAAGAAGAAACCAGCACAAAGGACAAGTTGTACAACATATATCTACTCTAAATGTCAGTGAGATTCATATAAAACATTAAATAAATCATAATGAATGCTTGTATAACAAATATTCTCATACATAAAAGCATACACTAACACGTTTATTTCGGGAACAGCATGGTACTTTTGTATTATAAATAGCATGTACAAAAGTAACAGGTGGAGAGATCACCTGATCCTTCCAAGGCCTTCGCAGACCGTCGTCCGGATCCGTCCAGCCCTTGCCTCGCTAAGACTCCTTCCAAACTGGTGCATACGAGATAACATATAAAGGGATGTATATCTCAAGGAAACAAGGGTTTCCTGTAATGAACTGGGAAAGTGCAGGAGGCACGGGGAATCAGACTTGGATAGGGAATACCAACAGAGTATAATATCAATAATTCTCTCTCCCTTAGGCCATACACATGAGGGCTTTTTATAGTCCCTCCAAGTAGTTTCAGCAGTTGGAAACAGTTGGCCACGGGCTGGGGTGGTTGAACTACCTGAGTAACCATCAACCCAGCGCGAAATTAGGGATTTTTTATATATTTTTTAATCATTTTAATGGCATACGCGGAAAATTCTAGCTGTACTCGCGTATACACGCGGAAAAACATGGGCATAGTCGCGTATGGGGGATTTTACACTGTTTTTAAGTGAATTTGTCCAAGTCTGTAGGAATGGGTGCCCAAAAGCCATGAAGCAATCATGAATCATGTCAAGGTGAGAAATGATGCTATAACAGATGCCCCCTAATATATGAGGTCAGAAGGGGTACATGATGGCCGAAATGTATTATGCACATAGAAAGAACTTCGCGAGGACAAGAGAGGACTTCACCAGATTTCAGCCTGCCAAAAACCAATGAAAGAAACCAGAGAGTCAACTCATGCTGAGGCGGGCATACCCATGCTCAGTCAAAAATACATCATATGGAAAGTACTGAAATAGATCCAACATGTATACAAGTATAGCTGAACTGAAAGTACATAGTGAATCATCTGAGCATGGCTCGGGAATACAAGTCTGTATCAATGTCCAAGTATCACATATAGAAAGCTGATGAAAGATGGTGCAACTGGATGTCTGATCAAATAAGTAACTAAATCTCCAAGTACCGGATCATAAGAGGTGGATCAAACGGTACAATCACGCAACTCGGGAGTCAACATATAGGATGCTGCTGTAGTGAACTGCAACATATAAGGGTGGACGGCATCACTGGCAGAAACTGAATGGACTGTCAAAAGTGAACCGAAGAATGCTGATGCAACCCAAGGTCTTCACCGATCACTATGGCACAATTCTACACAATGGGAATAAATGAGCTGAAGTCGACCATGTGAGAAATCGTTGGATTACCGGGCAATGATGTATCCCATTAACCAACGCGAGACAACCCACCGATAATGATAATGAGTGTCAAGGTGCCCCAGTACAATCCGACAAGTGCGAATGAATGAGTTGAAGTCGAACACTTGAAAGAATCTACCAATCAGGAGGCAATGATGAATCCCCACTGTCGATAGCGAAGAGTCTGCCACTGATGACTGCAAACCCTAAGGTACTGACAAAAAAACTCTAGACCTTATTCCCAGAGCAATGAGTTGGAGTCGATGGGAAAATATCTGCTGGAAGGAAGGCATTAAGGCATCCCACATCAGTCCAGCGCAAGTGTAACCCGCAGGCCAAGATTTGGAAGGAATCGGACGAAGTAGAGTGATGGAACCAAAACCGAAGTACGTTTCCGATGTGCACAAGATGAAGCTAGCGCACGGAAGAAACCCTCTGAACCAACCAATAATGAAAGCTGACACAGAGGCGAGAAATCCACCGATATGGTCAAATGGAAATCCAGGTACTGCACGAATCCCAAGTGTGATAATGTGTGCTGACGTCGAACACAGGGGAAACCACTCAGTCAAAGACCCATGATAATGATCAAATGCTGAGCACGAGGTCACCTATCAATGATGGAAATAGGCCCAAGGTGCGGCTCTAGGTTTGCTCTCAGAGCAATGTGTCGTAGTCGATAATAGACAAACCCGCCGGCAAGAAGTCAATGGGGACCTTCTCAAACCAGCACGAGCAGAAGACCAAAACATCTGATGTGATAGAACATGATACCGACAAGACCGGGAAGGCCGACTGAATAATGAGTCAAGAGACACCGCAGAATGGCCGACTCAGGCTAGACTTCCCTTGAACAAAAGCACGACTCGTGATGACCATGGCAGTAAAAAGTGACACTGTATAAGTCTGTTATGAAGGAGGAAAAACAAACTCTCCATATGATTGGAAGAGATAACCAACCAGGGGAGAACTGACAAGTGAAACATGGTAAAGGCTGAACCTAGGTCAAAACTAAAACCATCCCAAATGAAGGAAATATATATAAGTATATGTGCTTTGTTCAAGGGCGACAAAACTGACTCTGTACTGCCATCAAAATAACGAAGATACATCTCGTTCCCTCTCTTTTCGTTATATTTCATTTTTTTGTCTTTTTCATATAATAAGCCTGAAAAAGAATAAAAGAATTCTATGGTACAATGGATAGAACGAGTATCAAGAAAGCAGATGCCCTAGTTCCTGGGATTGGAACAATCCTATGCTCAATGCAAGGTGGCGAAAACTGGTCAGTGATACTCAGAGGAACGTTCCATCCATGGGTAAAAAGGTGTCAAGTCGTGATAGCTAAGTGCATGCAATGGTTAACTTGTACAGAAAGTCAAGGTCAAAAGTTGGCTTAAACATCGAGTCTAAATGAAGCCGGCTAAAGGCCAGGATAAACAAGCAGCCAATATGCAATGCAGTAATACAACTTAACGACACCAGGGAGCCTCTAGGGTAAAAGCCAGAAAAAATGATAGTGATGAAGAAGAAGAATGAAGCTTCAACACATAAGACATGGCGGGATTAAAGAGGACTCCCGAGCCTACATAAAACGCAGCATGGGCAACAAGTGATAGCGAGGAACTAACTAGGAAGCCCATGTAAAGGAAGGCTCTACCATCAAGTCATGATTAAATAATCGGCGAGTGAAATGGGTGTAATACTCATGACCTGATGGGATCAACCCTAAGGCAAGTGATCAGTATGGAGGCTAGAATGCAAGATGCAACGGAAAGTGATTTCCCTAACCTATATGCCAGTGAAGATCATATACCTGCCGTGAAGAGTCGGAAATGATGGATCAAAAACCGGGAAAAATATCAAAATCGTTAAAATGTACCTGAAAACATACCAAACTGGGCACTTCCAAGAAATCGAGTTATACAGCATAAGATAGATCGAAAAAATAAGCATAAGGAAATTTTGCGAAAATTTTCAATTTTTTAGCCATAAATAGACAAATTACCTCTCATTTGGTTCATTATTGCATAACTGATTTGGAAAAAGTGCTCTGGAGCTAAAAACTTGTTTCGTCAAATCAGGAACAACCGACCGTCGAAACCCAGCGAAACTTCAGGTAGGCTCCTTAATCATCCTGTTTATTCATTTTGTCCGTTTGAAAATTAAAATTAAGTGATTTTTTGCTTTAAAACCCTTGCTAAAATATGCATACCTGCGCATACGCGGGTTCAATGAAGGAAACCCGCGTATACACACGACTGTGTACAGGGAAAACCACGTATGCGCAGGGCCGAAACTTAAAAAGCGTGGCTAATGAAAAATTTGATGAAATTTCTCAGGATGACCATCTCATGGAGGGAACGTGAGCATAGCGCAATATACCAAGAGGTCATGCAGGATCGCGCAGCACAAAATATCCTCCGAAACTGCGGGTTGTTCAAATTCTTTAAAATGCCCAATATGAAAAGCAATGTGCGATTGCTAGAAATACTCGTAAATTACTGGGAACCAGATCAGGATTTCTTCATAATTGATCAGATGCCACTACGCATTGAAGTGGAGGATATATATTTCATCACTGGACTCTGCAGGAGGGGAGAACCAGTAGACTTGCACGGAAAGCCCCTGGGAGGGTTGACCGTGGAAGATTATGTCCACATATATTGCGTAGAGAATTCAAAAAAGGTTGGAACGCAGATTGCAATTAGAGATATCAGGGATTTTCACATGAAAATCCTCCTTTTCACCATCGGCAGAGTGGCAGGATCTGCCTCACTACATCAGGCGTCCAGGACGCAAATGAGCATCGCAGTAGAGTGTTTAGTTCATGTGTACGATTGGTGCACAACCCTGCTACTGAACATGAAACAACAGCTGACCTCCATTCGCCAAGCATAGACTAAACACTTTGGCTATGGGACCATTTTGACAACATTCTTCTTTGAGAGGATTCCAGCTTTGAGACCCAGAGTGATCTCGACCATCAGCAGCCCGCAGGACCCAAGAATCGCCCATTGGGCAGACATGATGAAGAGACTGGGGGGCAGCGAAGTACCCCGAACCACATGGGACGATGAGTTCTTCCTGTGGTGGGGAGAACATATCATCGCAATGGACGACTATCCCTATGCTGGGATGGATTTCCGAGGAGATCCAGATCTAGTACTTCCACCTGGCACAGCATGGGGAGCAGTCGGTAAGTTTTGCAAAATTTTTTGACTTATATGATTTTTTGGATTTTTTCAAATATGTATGAAAAAATGAAAAAAAAACATGTTTTTGATTGGATTCATAATGACTGACAATTAAAAAATGATCATGTTTCAGATGTTGGACCAGTACGACCTGAGGGTATCCCACGCCATAAGCATCGCAGGGGCGAGGCAGAGATAGTGGACTCAGACAGGACACTCCAGGCCGTGCAGAGAAACTTGGAGGGATTAACCCGCCAAATCCCTATGGCTTCCGTGGAGGACTTGCCTGAAGCCATCCAGACACGGGTAGTTGGAGTACCCCGAGACTGGGTTAGATTATTCCGCCGTGTGGCCACTGCAGTTACGTTCTATAGGAACACGACTGTTGAGCCTCAAAATTGTGCTTTCCTTCACCTCATTTTACCTCATTTTCCCTTGTCCATTGCTATATTAGACCCAATTGATCAATGAATATAGTTTAAATTACTTCTAGAATCATTTACATGACTGACTTGCTAAGTTTTGAGATTTTTTCCATTGTAAAGCATTTTGACCGGAACTAGCTGCAGAATGCAGACATTCCGTAGATAACCGGCGATTCTGCAGCTGCCTTCATGTTTGAGTATGTTCCAGGTGGCCTCTTGAGAAAAACCGCATATGGGCATGATCCACGTCATGTCTACATGGTTCGTTGCTCATCATGGAGGAAGAAACGAATTCTGGGTATGGTTTTGAACGTGGGGAACACATTTAGGAAGGAAACCTTCTATTAGGACTGTCTCAGTCCAGATGTCTTTTCCTCTTCACGCAGCCACTTCAAAGAGTCCTAACGTGATTCCGATAAGGAAAGACGGTGTTCCTAAATTGTTGCAATTATTGTTATGTGCATTTTCTTTATAAACGCTTGGGAGACCGAGAGCTATGTTAGAGATTTTATGTTAGATTTGCTGCTAGATTTTGTTTAGACTCTGTGCTACATTTCTGAAGACACAGAGTGTTATGTTCAAGTTATTTCATCTTTAATGGAGCAGACCGTGTTGTTTTGAAGCGTGATTTAATTTGGAGTTGAATTCCGTCAGGTGGTAGAGGGCCCCTGCCTCTTGCACGGATTTATTTTGCGTAAATTAGATAAGTCTTCTAGCTGCCTTTACGTTTTGCATTTGAATTAATAGTTGTTTTAATTAGCTACTATAGTCGTACTCATTCTAAATCTTCCACAAGAAGACGCTCTTCCAAAAGACTATAATGATGAATGATGAATGACTATAGTATTGTAGGATTAGGAGTTGAATTTATAGTTGTTTTAACTAGCTACTGTAGTTATATTCATTCTAACTCTTCCACAAGAAGAAATTCTTCCAAAAGATTATAATGATGAATGATGAATAGCTATAGTACTGTAGGATTTAGTTGTAGTTTTTGCTGTTCACTATCACAGTTACACTTGTTCTAATCACTCTTCCACAAGAAGAAACTCTTCCAAGAAATTCTTAAGAAGTTCAAGACATGACCGTGATAAAGAATGATTTAGTTGTGTGTTTGTACTAAGTATAATCTCTGTTCTTGCTCTTAAACGCTTGCCCAAGACATCATAATGACGAGTAGGGTATGGATATGATATCTTAGTTTTTCATTCGCTTTCAGTCCTTTATATTTGCATTTGCATCTAATTACACAGCCATAATTGTTCTACCTCTTCCAAAATATCACTAATGATGAACAAACAGATTGTGTAACTTCATAGAATAATGCATGTTAGCATAGTTAGAATGCTCCGGAGTTTCATTGCATTTAACTCATGTTCAATTACTTTGTTTCGAGTTTGATGATGACTTATAGTTCAGCATTGTTCTAGATTAGTGGCATCTTAGGTTCATTCTTAGATTAACTCATTGCACTTCCACTTCATATTCAAATTGTCATCCATTGCACAATAGATTACTTCAGCTGTTAGGATTAACAAGACAGCCTTCATTATTCAAAAACCTCTTCTTGTTCTAAAATCCATAATTGATCTATAACTATATGAACAGAAGACAACATCATTCTAAGGCCTGAAGTACCTCTGCAATTTCCTCATCATTTTATAAACAGAGCTCTTCCTCAAAAGACTACTTTGGAAAGAAATCAATAACTCTTGAGTAAAGGTTTTGTGACATTCAATTAAATTGCAGAATAGAGATAGGAACTAGTTCTAGAATAGAAGATCTTATGATGATAAAAATGTTTTTCCTCTAAATATGTTTCAAATCTCTAATCAAGGACAAAATATTGCACCATTGTAAGTTAGTTATTTCACTGTTTATTTAAAGGATTTGCATACTTAGTGGTCATTTCTCAAGTTTAGTCTGTGTTTTGAATCATTTGTTTGAAAGTCATTATCAAGCTTTGCTTTTATTTAGTCATAGTTTAGATTCAGCTTCAGTGTTTCCAATTGCATTTGCCATTTGTCATTCCATCAATTAGGCTTAACTCTGTTTTTAATCACCAGCTTCTTTCCACTAGCTTTCTAGGCATTTTCCTGCAAACATAAAACCACCAAAAGACCAAAAACATCATAAATCATCAAAAAAGAGCAAAAACATCATAAACACTACACACAACGCATTAGGAAACAAGCACCTAGGTACATACAGTACACTTCACTTCAGCAGTTTACAAATCCTGGTTGACAATTAAATGAGCTCAGTTTAGGAGACTAGATTGAGACCAAACATTTTGGCGCCGTTGCCGGGGAAGTGAAAACTAGGTAACGTTTGTTTCTTAGCATCCAAAAACAATTTTATGCGTAGGGAGAGAGATTCAAGGGGAAGATTTATAAGCAGCAGAGGCAAAAGTTTGATTTCTAGAACACCACTTATTTCATCTAGATCCAGAACTAGTACACCTTCAACTCAAACCCATCTTCCATCCTTTACTGATCCTGGACTTCTAGAAGATCTAAGGTCACCTATTCCATTAGATAAACCTTCCACTTCATCCACTGAACCTGCCATAGAAGAAGATTTAAAAACTCCTGTTAGGAACACAAACCTTTCTACTTCCACAGGAGAGTCAACCATGGCAGAAGAAGGAGGGGGAGGAGTTTTTAATGGAGAACACACATTATTTGGAGGTAGAGGTAGAGGTAGAGGAGAAGGAGGAAGAGGAGAAGGAGGTAGAGGTGCAAATGGAGGAAGAGGTAGAATAGGAAGCTCTTTTGGGTTTCCTATACTTGATGAAGAAACCAATACAACCATGAAAAACATTTCACCCTCTGTCCTTCCAAACTTCTATAGACTTAAAACTGAAGATCCTGAAACTTTCTTATTCGAATTTGAAGTGCTGTGTAGGACTTATGACTACTTACAAGATGCTCAAAAACTGAAATTATTTCCTTCAACTTTGAAGGGAGCAGCATTGAAATGGTTTATGAGTCTAATCAGTAGCTCTATTAGAACATGGGAAGACATGAAACAAGCATTTCTAGAGAGATACTTGGATTATTGTATGCCGGTTAATCATAAGGAAGAAGTGTTCAAGATGTTACAAAAAGAAGATGAAAATTTGGAAGATTTGTTGGAAAGATTTCATTACAACATAAAAAGGGCAAAAATGGAAAATCTAGATCAAGACACCTTAAAAGCTCTTTTGTTGAAAACAATTAGGGATGAATGGTTGGATATTCTTAACATGATGGGAAAAAGGGATATATCACAACTTACATTACCTGAAATATCTGAGTTATGTATCAACCTTTCCAGAGGGAAATCTAAAACTGTCAAAGGTCCAAGAGATCCCGCTCTTGCAAGGGCAAGTAAATCTGCTTCTGGGACAGTAAGTAGATTAGAAATAGGACACATGCTTGATGATTTTAAATCTGACATCTTAGGGAGTCTTAGTGAACAAATAGACACCCTCAAGATACAAAACAAGCAAAAGGCTGAATCTGATGCTTTGGAAATCTTTTGTCCCAAATGTAGGAAGAAACATGCCTTGAGAGAGTGTCCTCTAGATGTAAAAGTTGTAGAAACCTGTGTTATTTGTTCTGAGAAGCATGAGACCAAGAATTTTCCTTCTCTTCCTGGTCTCAAGGCTGTTTTTCAGGAAGAAATTCCTACATATTCCACAGAGTCTCTTAATTTTGTATCTAGAAGACCTTGGCAGGGATCTCAGACACAAGGATTCCATGATCAAATGTATAATCAACCTCCACCTTGGAATTCTTGGCAGCAGCTTTGGCCCCAATTTCAAAATCAATCGCAATCCTGGGCACAAGGAACACAAAGTCCCTATGGAAGATACTCTCCATATTATCAGTATCCACCATCCTATCCACCATATCCACATTTTTATCCTCAGAATCCTCAACAAAATTTTCCTCAAAATCTTCAACAAAATTTTCAACAAAATCCTCAACAACATCATCCGAACCAACCACATCAAAATAAACCACTTCCATTACCATTCCCTCAAAAATCCAATCAATTGCCAGCTCAACCCATACCAAACCCCAATAATAAGAACCCTCAGAATACATACATGATAGAAGGTCAACAATTTCCAACTTATTTAATTACTCCTATAGACCTTAGTGATGTTCAACTTAGGTCTGGAAGGATACTTGAGAAGAGGAAACCTTCTGTGATCATACAAGAACAAGATAATTCTGAGGAAGACTCCCTACGGGTTAATAAAAGTCTTGAGGAAGACACATCCTTTCAAGACCAAAACATTGAAAAATTAAAACAAAAAGATCCAATAAATCCAACTCCTATATTAGAGCAACCATCCACATCTACTTCTATACCTCCCTTTCCGGAAAGATTACAAATTGATAAAGGTGTAGAAAAACAAATCATGGTGCCTAATTATGATTTCTTACATGAATTGAGAAATGTTTGCATTAAAATTCCATTATTGCAAGCCATCAAGGAAATCCCAATTTTAGCCAAAACAATAAAGGAGTTGAGTATGAAGACAACAAGAAAAACAATAAGAGAAACCAAGAAAATTCAACTGGTAGGACAAATAGCAGACATTATGATGGGCAAGATTACTATTCCAAAGTACCTTGACCCAGGAAATCCAGTTGTCAAAATTCACATCAACGGAATTGAAATTCAAAACACACTCATTGATTTAGGAGCAGCAATAAACATCATGAGTAGACAAATCATGGACAAACTGAAACTTCCTAATCTTCTCTTTACACCCACACTATTACAATTAGCAGATAGATCTGTGATCAGACCATATGGGGTAATAGAAGACATTCCAGTGTCCCTAGACTCTTGGGAGTACCCTGTGGATTTCATGATCCTAACTCCTAAGAATAATCTAGGAGGCCATCCTGTTATACTAGGAAGACCTTGGTTGGCTACAGCTGATGATTTTATTAGTTGCAGGTCCGGTGATATGTATATTTCTTATGGTAGTTCAACAAAGAAATTCACTTTATATCCTCCAGCTAGGACAATTACATATCTAGATGACACTCAATGGATAGAGGATGAAGAAAATTTACAACCACTATTCACAATTTCAGAAATTAGTGAAGATAATCAAATTCTGAATACTCTAGAAAATTTTGAATCCTCTCCAAAACACAAACATGAATCATTTCAAGAGGGATCCAATATTGAGTTTTTGTCATCTAGGCAGATGTCTCTTCATTCTATGGAAAAATTTGGCAGCTCTACAAGTGAAATTTTTCCAGGCAAAACCTTGAACATAAACAAAAACCTAGAAAAATCTCAACAAGAAGAGTTAGTGAAAGTATTACAGAGACATTCCTCTGCATATGCATGGGAATACACTGACATGAAAGGGATAAGTCCCAAGACTTGTACTCATCACATCTATATAGAGGCAAATTGCAAACCAATCAGACAGCCTCAAAGACGGATGAATCCAAATCTTAGGGAAATTGTCAAGGAAGAATTGCAAAAATTGTTAAATGCTAATTTCATCTATCCTATTTCAGATAGTCAGTGGGTTTCTCCTTTGGTGATTGTGCCTAAGAAAAATTGAAAATGGAGGGTGTGTGTTGACTACCGAGAACTGAATAAAGCTACTCTTAAAGACCATTTTCCCTTACCTTTCATAGATCAAGTATTAGATACATTAGCAGGTAAAAAGTACTTTTCATTCCTAGATGGGTTTAGTGGTTACAATCAAATCCAAGTAGCACTTCAAGACCAAGATAAAACCACATTTACTTGTCCTTGGGGTACCTATGCCTACCGAGTATTGCCATTTGGATTATGCAATGCACCTGCAACATTCCAAAGGGCAGTATTAGGAATTTTTTCGGATCTAATACATGACTGTGTAGAGGTGTACATGGATGATTTCACAATTTATGGGGACACATTTGAAGAGGCTTTAGAAAACTTGGAAAAAGTCTTAAAAATATGTCAAGAAGCAAACCTTTCACTTAGTCATGAAAAATGTTTTATGATGTTTACTGAAGGTATTGTTTTAGGGCACCACATTTCAGGAGATGGGATTAGAGTTGATGGGGCAAAAGTTGAAGTCATTTCTAACCTATCCATTCCAAGTTTTCAAAGAGATGTTAGAAGTTTTCTAGGATTTACAGGGTATTATCGGAGATTTATATAAAACTTCACTAAAATAGCATCTCCACTCTTCAAATTACTCACCAAAGATTGTGAATTTAAGTGGACTTCTGATTTCCAGTTAGCTTTTGAAACCCTGAAAACCAAAATTTCTGAAGCACCTATATTAAGGGGACCTAACTGGAAGTTACCTTTTCATATCTCGATAGATGCTTCCGATACAGCTCTAGGAGCAGTATTGGGACAGAAAGATTTGATTCCCTATGCCATCTATTATATCAGTAAAAATTTGACTCCTGCAGAGTTAAAATATACTGTAACTGAAAAAGAGTTTTTAGCTGTTGTTCATGCCATAAACAAGTTTAGACACTATATAACAAGCTATGAAACTTTTATTCACACTGATCATTATGCCATTAGATACTTAATGAATAAATCAATCACTAATGGCAGAGTTATAAGATGGTTGTTATTATTGCAAGAATTCAACATTACTATTCTATATAGGCCTGGAAAACAAAACACTGTGGCTGATTTCCTGTCTAGAATCCAAAATATCAAAGATGACACTCCGGTTGAAGATCAATTTCCTGATGAATATCTTTTTTCAATCTCTACTCAAACTCCATGGTTTGCTGATATTGCTAATTATTTAGTTTCAGGAAAATTTCCTTCGATTATGAATGCAAGGGATAAAAGAAAAATCATTAATGATAGTGCAAAATATTCATGGGTTTCTAATGAGTTGTACAAGACAGGTCCAGATTTGATCATTAGAAGGTGTGTTCGTGAAGATGAGATGCCTGATATTCTCAAGGCATGTCATGATGAACCTTGTGGCAGACACTTTACATATAAGAGGACAGCCTATAAGATCCTTAATTTAGGATATTATTGGCCATCCTTGTTTAAAGATGCTAAAGAGTATGTCAAAAGGTGTGACAGTTGCCAAAGGGTAGGGAAACCTTCTCCTTCAGGTGAGATGCCATTACAACCTCAGGTACACATTCAACCTTTTGAAAAATGGGCTTTGGATTTTGTAGGACCTATTAGTCCTCCATCAAGACAAAAGAAATATATATTAGTTTGCACTGATTATGTTACTAAATGGGTAGAAGCTAAACCATTACTTGTTGCTAATGAATCGTCTGTAGTTACTTTTCTTTTTGAGGATATTTTTACTCGTTTTGGTGTCCCAAGGGAAATTGTTACAGATCAAGGAGCTCAATTTACATCAAGGCTAGTGGATCAAATGATGGAGAAGTATAAGATCAGACATAGAACATCTACTCCTTATCATCCACAAGAAAATGGTCAAGTGGAATCCACTAATAAGGTCATTGAAGGAATCCTAACAAAGACTGTTCATCTACATAGAAGAGATTGGGTAGATAGGCTTCCTGAAGCCTTGTGGGCCTATAGAACTACATGGAGAAACACAACAGGCCATACTCCCTATGAGCTTGTTTATGGAAAGCAAGTTCTGTTTCCCATAGAGTTCCAAATTCAAACATTCAAGATGGCAGTTCAGCTAGGACTTGATCTAACGGAGGCACAAAAGCATAGACTGGAACAAATTAATGAATTGGATGAGATCAGACAAGATGCAGTTCAGAAAACAAGTCTAGTCCAACAGCAAAGGGCTAGATGGCATGACAAGTACATCAAGGAGAAGAAATTCAAAGAGGGTGACTCGGCTCTCTTGTTTGATTCAAAATTCAAGGATTTTCAAGGGAAATTTCAGACACATTGGCTTGGGCCATATGAAATTGTTCGAATTTTTGATAATGGGGCAGTAAAAATCAGAACTATAGATGAAGAAGAGGTGACTTTTCTTGTGAATGGTCATAGACTGAAGCTATACCACAAGCCACTCTCAAGAGAAGAGTTTGTCAAGAAGTTCCAAGAAAGCAATGATGTGAAGTTAATGAAGAAGAGTCTCTCTTCTTCATCAACTTGATTAAATTTTCTGAAGCATTTCTTTGAAAAAAAATTTAAAAAAAAAATAAAGGTATAAACATGAAAACCAATCATTGATTGGCATGTTTATACAGAAAATATAGGGTGAAAATCAGAGTCTCTCTGACACTCTAACTTTTCCCATATTTGTTTTTACAAGCAGCTGTTACAAAAAAATCATAAGTTCAGTTCCATAGTGCTTATGATTCATTTCATTTCATTTCACTCCATCCACTTATTCATCCATACTCCATTTCATTCCACCATTCATATTCCACTTCATTCCAAGTTTTCATTCATCTCATTCCATCCCCCATCCATCTCATTTTCATGACAAAATACAAAATTTGATGTCTTGCTGTAAGTGAATAAAACATGTCATGAATTGCAGTACAGTTCTTATGTTCTTTCACTCCACTTTATAAACTGAATCCATTCCATTTCATCATCCACTTCATACATATCATAATCCATCATTCATCTCCATTCATACCATATAACATTTCACCCATATTCCAAAAACACTCCATTTTCATGATTAAAGTGCTCTACAGGAACATTCTGCAGCTCAATGGACATTCTGCAGCTGATCAACCTTTCTGCAGCTAGACAGTCTTTCTGCAGCTACAAACCCTGAAGGCATCAATCAGCAGACATTAGAACTGCAACAAAATGACCCAGTGTATCCATGAATCAAAAGCATCAAGAAAACTATGAAGACTCTTCCAAAGGTGAGCAGAGAAGACAAAGGCTACAAAAAAATCAAATGAAAGGCAGAGGTAACAAGTTTAAATTATAATGGCATTTCATAAAAGTTTAGCATAGTTTTAGTTATGGATTGTTCGAAAAGGTTGTTTTAATTATTTTTGTTGATCAATACCAATAAACCCTCCACAGACTTTGGATTAAATCTTCCATTTCAAATTTCATATCCGATATCATTTAAGCGGTTAAAATGGCCGAGGTGTTTGAATTCTCCACGTCTCTTAACCAAATCATTCAATGGTGATTCCCTCTGCCGTCGTAAAAACCTCCACCATCTCTTCAATCATTAATTCATTCCATCCACCTCACTCCACTACTCCATTCCGTGACCACTGCCATCACTTCATTCTGTAGCCGGCATTTCATTCCGAAGACAGAGATATTATTATCACCAAGAGCAGAGCCAAAGAATATCAATTTGAATAGCATTGAGCATTGTAAACTCAGAGCAGAACAAAAGGGTAAATTCAGAGGTATAGCAGCGTGAGAATTTGAAGGCATTTGATTCCGTGGGCAGACAAAATATCACTGTGGACAGAGTTCGAGCATTTTCACTATAAACACAGAAGTGTAGCAGTGTGGAGTTTGAAGTCTTTTGTCACTAGGAGACAGAGGTGTTGCAGTGTTGAAATCGAAACCATTTGCTACCAAGAGCCAAAGGTATTGAAGTGAAGAAGTTGAAGCCAGTTGTCACTGTCAAACAGAGACATATCAGTCCAAAGTTCAATTGTCAACAGAGGCATATCAGCCCGAGGTTTTGAAGCTGTTGCCACTATAAATCAGAGGTATGTCATTCCAAAGTTGAAACCATTTCCATTTAGAACTTAAAGCCATTTCAATCCGAAAAGTGAAAGTCATTGTTTTTGTGGGTAGAAGAGTGTTAATTTGAAAATTGAAGAAGCAATCATGGGTTTCATTGTAAGGACTGAACCAGTGGGTTCAAAATATTTAGAAGGCTACCCTCAATGCAAATAAATGTTACAACAAATAGGATGGCTTCAATTTTTGGAGAATTTAATGGCTTCCACAAGGAAGTCACTAAAACATTTGCAAGATCATTTCAAGGAACCGAAGTTGAAGTGGGAGATGTCAAATTTACTGTCACTGAAGTTTTCATTGCAGAGGCTACAGGATTTCTCAGAACTGGAGAGAGATGGTTTAAAAATAGAGAATTTCACAATGACTCCTGGAAACAAATTTTAAAATCACCAAATATGGATGTCAGTGTATTTAAGAAAGGAATTCCCAGTTCTGCATTGAAAAACAAATGGAGAAACATACTACTTCTTCTGCAAAAATTTATTACATGTGAGGGTAGATATGGAACATTTTATGTCTACCACATTAGACTGATAATGCATTTTCTAGGGGAAGACTTAAACCTACCATATTTCTTGCTTCAAAGTCTGAAGAAGATGGCTTCCTGTGTTCAGAGAAGGGTTCAATTTTTAGAGACAACCCTATATCATCATGGTTTAGTCAAAATTTTGATTGAACATCATCTAGCTAAAACAAATGATACATGGGAAGATTTCTTAATAAGAAATCATTTTGAAGAAGCAAAAGAACCATCACCTGAACCACAGCCTACAAAGAGAAGTAGGAAATGGAGGGCTTCAAAAGTTGAAATTGACAAACCAGTCCAAGAGAGCAGTGATGAAATCATTTTAGAGAAGTTGACCCAAATCAAGAGGCAACTTAAGGAAGAAAAAGTAATCAAGAAATCTGCCACAGAGAGAGGAGAAGGATCCTCTCAGCCTAGGAGGAGCCACAGATTAAAGGGAAAACTGAAGAAAACACTAATCAAACAAACAGGGGTAATCAATATAGAATATGACGAAACATCCATTGAAGAGGATGTCGAAGAGGATTTTTATGAAGGAACCCTTGAAATTGACCCTGCTCAACAGGAAATTTATGACTATGTGGAAACTTTGGAGAGGAGAGCTTCAGAAAGCAGAGAGAGAACCCCCAGTCCTCCACTGTCTGAAATAGATATATTAAGAAGGGATAGGTATGAGTTGGAATTAATGAATAGATACATCAAAAATGAGAATGAAATTCTCAAGGATCAATTCAAGCTCAAAACTGATATGAACTCAACCTTATCCCTGCCTATAGACAAAGTGGAGAAGACCAATGAGAAGTTGAAGACAAGGAACAAAAAGCTAATCAGGGCACTCACCAACCTAAGGTTCAAACTTGTTATCAGAAAACCCAGAATATCTCTAGCTTCCAGACAAAGGAGAAGGAGAGGATTAGATGTCCTTGCAGAAGCCTCTGAGTTCATAGGATAATTTGCATGAGGACATGAAAAGAGACAGCAGTGGGGGTATGTTGAGCCTCAAAATTGTGCTTTCCTTCACTTCATTTTACCTCATTTTCCCTTGTCCATTGCTATCTTAGACCCAATTGATCAATGAATATAGTTAAAATTACTTCTAGAATGATTTACATGGCTGACTTGTTAAATTTTGTGATTTTTGCCATTATAAAGCATTTTGACCGGAACTAGCTACAGAATGCAGACATTCCATAGCTAACCGGCGATTCTGCAGCTGCCTTCATGTTTCAATATGTTCCAGGTGGCCTTTTGAGAAAAACCGCATATGGGCATGATCCACTTCATGTCTACATGGTTCGTTTCTCATCATGGAGGAAGAAACGAATTCTGGGTATGGTTTTGAATGTGGGGAACACATTTAGGAAGGAAGACTTCTATTAGGACTGTCTCAGTCCAGATGTCTTTTCCTCTTCACGCAGCCACTTCAAAGAGTCCTAACGTGATTCCAATAAGGAAAGACAGTGTTCCTGAATTGTTGCAATTATTGTTATGTGCATTTGCTTTATAAACGCTTGGGAGACCGAGAGCTATGTTAGAGATTTTATGTTAGATTTGCTGCTAGATTTTGTTTAGACTCTGTGCTACATTTCTGAAGACGCAGAGTGTTATGTTCAAGTTCTTTCATCTTTAATGGAGCAGACCGTGTTGTTTTGAAGCATGATTTAATTTGGAGTTGAATTCCGTCAGGTGGTAGAGGGCCCCTGCCTCTTGCACGGATTTATTTTGCGTAAATTAGATAAGTCTTCTAGCTGCCTTTACGTTTTGAATTTGAATTAATAGTTGTTTTAATTAGCTACTGTAGTCGTACTCATTCTAACCCTTCCACAACAAGACGCTCTTCCAAAAGACTATAATGATGAATGGGGAAATGACTATAGTATTGTAGGATTAGGAGTTGAATTCATAGTTGTTTTTAATTAGCTACTGTAGTTATATTCATTCTAACTCTTCCACAAGAAGAAATTCTTCCGAAAGATTATAATGATGAATGAAAATGGCTATAGTACTGTAGGATTTAGTTGTAATTTTTGTTGTTCACTATCACAGTTACACTTGTTCTAATCACTCTTCCACAAGAAGAAACTCTTCCAAGAAATTCTTAAGAAGTTCAAGACATGACCGTGATAATGAATGATTTAGTTGTGTGTTTGTACTAAGTATCATCTATGTTCTTGCTCTTAAACGCTTGCCCAAGACATCATAATGACGAGTAGGGTATGGATATGATATCTTTGTTTTTCATTCGCTTTCAGTCTATTTGCTTACAATTGCACTCAATTACACAGTCATAATTGTTCTACCTCTTCCAAAAGAAGGAACTCTTCCAAAATATCACTAATGATGAACAAACAGATTGTGTAACTTCATAGAATAATGCATGTTAGCATAGTTAGAATGCTCTGGAGTTTCATTGCATTTAACTCATGTTCAATTACCTTGTTTCGAGTTTGATGATGACTTATAGTTCAACATTGTTCTAGATTAGTGGCATCTTAGGTTCATTCTTAGATTAACTCATTGCACTTGCACTTCATATTCAAATTGTCATCCATTGCACAATAGATTACTTCAGTTGTTAGGATTAACAAGACAACCTTCATTATTCACAAACCTCTTCTTGTTCTAAAATCCATAATTGATCTATAACCATATGAACAAAAGACAACATCATTTTAAGGCCTGAAGTACCTCTGCAATTTCCTCATCATTTTATAAACAGAGCTCTTCCTCAAAAGACTACTTTGGAAAGAAATCAATAACTCTTGAGTAAAGGTTTTGTGATATTCAATTAAATTGCAGAATAGAGATAGGAGCTAGTTCTAGAATAGAAGATCTTATGATGATAACAATGTCTTTCCTCTAATTATGTTTCAAATCTCTAATCAAGGACAAAGTATTGCATCATTGTAAGTTAGTTGTTTCATTGTTCATTTAGAGGATTTGCATGTTTAGTGATCATTTCTCAAGTTTAGTTTGTGTTTTGAATCATTTGTTTAAAAGTCATTATCAAGCTTTGCTTTTATTTAGTCATAGTTTAGATTTAATTTTGCTTCAGTATTCCCAATTGCATTTGCCATTTGTCATTCCATAAATTAGGCTTAACTCTGTTTTTAATCACCAGCTTCTTTCCACTAGCTTTCTAGGCATTTTCCTGCAAACATAAAACCACCAAAAGACCAAAAACATCATAAATCATCACCAAAGACCAAAAACATCATAAACACTACACACAACGCATTAGGAAACAAGCACCTAGGTACATACAGTACACTTCACTTCAGCAGTTTACAAATCCTGGTTGACAATTAAATGAGCTCAATTTAAGAGACTAGATTGAGACCAAACAACGACTGCTGGGTAGGGACCTCAGGAGTAGACAGATTTTATATATTAGATGACTGTATATTCTTTTTTGAGACTGAACATGATGGGGCATAAGCCCAAGTTTTGTACGAGATTATGGATCCAAATTTTGTAAAGTTTTTGACACTCCGATGATATATATATACAGCGATATTTGATGTGATGTGATAAATGTATCAAATGTATGATGTTTTTGATGATTAAAAATTATTGTATTGAATGATTAATATGCCAATCTAATTCTTTATTAGCTAATGAGTCAGCAAACCAATTGTCAGCTCGAGGAATATGAATGAATGTTAAAAATTGAAATGACCTTTGTAACAAACGTACCCTCAAAAACAATCGTAATAAAAATGGATCTCGTACCCGATAAGTGTTGTTCAACTGCGACACCACCAGCTGAGAGTCCAAGAATACTACCAATGAATCAACACCCAAAGATATTGCCTCTGAGAGTAGATGAATGACTGCAGTGTATTCTGCTACATTATTGGAAGCAGGACCAATGCAGACCCCTCTTGATACCAACAGCTGACCGGAAGGATAATGAAGCACCCAAGCCGCGGAAGCTAAGTTCCGGGTGTGTCTACTAGCACCATCGGCAAAACCAAAATGACTCATAACATCCAACACAACCTGCCAAAGCAGATCAAAAAACATCACCACCTCACCAAAAATCGAAAATCAATCAGAAATGTACAAAGCAAAAACTACAAATATATACAAAAGCAATATGCCAGGCTGAAGCCTAGGCATAATACTTCTTCAAATAGAGCCCATTTCGGGGCTCCGGCAACTCGTTCCCATCGAAATCAACCAAGGTATAAGCTCCTTTCTTAAGGACTTTTTTAACGATATAGGGGCCATACCACATCGATTTAAACTTTCCTGCCCCCAAGGCATCCTTTTCTTGGGCATAGACCAAAACAAGGTCACCTTCGGAAAAGACCCTAGGCTTAACCGCCTTATCGTACTAAACTTTGACTCGGTTTTTATGCGCTTCATTCATCGTGGCGGCATCTCGACGCTGCTCATCAAGATGTTCCAGATGAAGAAGCCGCTCTGCCAGACTAGAAGTGTCAGGAAGAAGCTCAACAGCTAATTTAAGGGAAGGAATCTCGCATTCAATGGGAAATATGGATTCCACCCCGTGGACTAACTGAAACGGAGTAAAGCCAGTTGCAGTTTTCACTGACGTCCTGTATGCCCAAAGTGCAGGATATAGCATAATATGCCAGTTGGATCTATGTTTGTCAATTGTCCGTTGAAGAATGGTCTTCAAGGATTTATTCACGACTTCCACTTGCCCATTGGCCTGAGGATAATATGGAGATGAATGCTCCTGCCGGAAACCCAATTTGAGAGCCAACTCATCCATCATACTATTCTGAAAATGACTGCCATGGTCAGTGACAATCTCTCTAGGAATACCAAAACGAGCGATAACCTGGTTGAAAAGGAAAAGAGCTGCAGTCTCACCATCATTCCCAAAAGTAGGCATAGCCTCGACCCACTTCATAAAGTAGTCTACTGCTACGATAATGTACTTGTGACCTTTAGCCGAAGGCGGGTTACAAGTAGTATAATCAATACCCCACTTTGTAAAGGGACCGATAGTAACGACTGGAAAAAGCGGAGCTGGATGAGCGCGCATTTTTCGAGTATAGACCTGACACGGATGACACTTTTTGACCGATTCAATACAATCCTTGAAAATCGAGGGCCAAAAGTACCCAGCATGCAAATTTTTTTGGGCTGTAGCAAGCCCAGATAAATGACCCCCACAAGCTCCACTGTGGGAATCATTAAGCACAGCCTCAGCTTCTTTGAAAGTTAAGCAGCGTCTTAGGATTGAATCAACCCCTCGACGGTATAAAGCATCACCAATAATCAAATAATTCTTGGTCAAGTGACGCAACTTACGACGCTCATCTTTCGAAAAAGTAGAGGGAAACTTCGCAGTCTGGAGATACATAATTATATCTCCATACCAAGGATCCTGTGAAGAGATAAGAAACAAGTGTTCGTCCGGAAAGGACTCATCATATATCATCTCCTCTCCATAGGGCAACTCGGAGATCAATTCCGCAAAAACTAATGATTTCTTGGATTTGGCAGACATGAACTCAAGATCAAATTCCTGTAAAATCACAATCCATCTATTATATTTGCCCCCAATCACTCGCCTGCTGAGGACAAACTGAAATGGATTGGCAGCTGCCAAGACATAAGTTTTACGAAGAATAATGTAATGCCGGAGTCGCTGCACAGCATGAACTGCTGCTAAGGCTAACTTTTCTATCGGAGTGTATCGCAGTTCAGGTCCTACCAGTCCTCGACTAAGGTAGTAAATAACATGCTCAGCAAGAGCATCATCCTCCTGAACCAGAACCATACCAATGGTAGATTCTGCTGTAGCCAGATACAAAAGAAAATCTTTGCTATAATCGGGTGGACTCAGTAAAGGAGCAGAGGTCAATGCCTTTTTCAAAGCATCGAACGAGCATTGAGCGTAGTCGTCCCAAAGAAAAGGAACTCCTTTCTTCAACAATCTCATATATCCCTTTGTAATCTCAGCATAGTTGACGATAAACCTCCGAAGAAAATTAGACTTCCCTTGGAGACTTTGAAGCTGACGGATTGAAGACGGGGGAGGCAACCGAAGTATTGCCTCAACCTTGGAGGGATCTACCCTTATCCCTTCCCTAGACACGATAAATCCCAACAGCCGACCGGATGTTACCGCGAAAACGCACTTGTTCGGATTCAAACGAATTTTATAAAAACGACATCTTTCAAATATTTGCCGGAGGTGACCTGGATGATCCATTCTCTTTCGAGAATGAGCAGCTAGATCATCTAAGTATGCCTCGATGATTTTCTTGATGTCGTGGAAGGCGTAAGACATGGCCCGCTGAAAAGTAGCTCCAGCATTTTTAAGACCAAAAGGCATTTTCTTATATGCAAACGTACCCCGGGGACAAATAAATGCGGTCTTATGTTGATCTTCTGGACGGATAGTAATTTGATTATAACCAGAGAAACCGTCCATGAAGGAGAAAATCTCGTTACCGGCACACTCGTCAATAATCTGATCAATGAAGGGTGTGGGGTAATTATCTTTAGGATACGCCTTATTCGGGTCTCTGAAATCGATGCAAACTCGAATCGTTCCTTGCTTTTTATCAACGGGAACGGGGTTTGAAACCCATTCAGTCAGAGGAACTGGGAAAATGAATCCCGCCTTAAGCAGCTTTTCAACTTCAACTTTGATAGCTGCTGCCTTCCTAGGATTAACCGGACGAAGTTTTTGCCTGACCGACTTAGCGTTTTCATACGTCTTGATCTCATGCTGGACGATAGATGGGTCTATGCCAGGCATTTCCTCATAAGACCAAGCAAAAACATCCCTATACTCTTTGAAGAGCTCGGTATAGATTTGAACTTCTTCACGGGAACATTCAGCTCCAATGAAAACGTTCTCAATAATGTTGGGATTCCTGGAGATGTTCACCGGGATAGTCGGAGAGATCACGGCCATGTTCCCTTCAGCATAAACCTGTGCTGGTGCTAAGGGGCTCAAGACTGGGTGAACAGGTCCAGGAGACTGAGGACTTGGAAAACTAGCTTCGACTTCGCTCAAGTCGGGTAGGAAGTAAGACCGATGATGCAAGTCATCCCACGGTCTCTCTATACCTGTCATTGCTTCCAGGATGGCCTCTTCAGATGGAAGAGTGGTATCTAGACAATCTTGGGCAGAAGAAGAAGTAAGCGTCCAAGCCGGAGCCACATCACCATCCAACTCTTCCGGTGAAAGAGGAGCTGGATCAGATTCTGCAGTGTCAACAATAGACTGATATGCAATCTCAGCTGCAGAAATCGAGAATGCCATTCCACCCACTTGACCTTCCGCTAATGTGGCAGTAGGGGAAGGTAAGGTCCAAGGGTCCGAAAAATAATGAGTTCGAAAGAACTCTCTTCGAAGAGGAGCCTTGGAGGATGAAATAGCATTAATATGAACCTTAGGAGGAGAAAGATCAAAAGAACCCATCAGGGAAGAATACATTCCAACTCCTAGATTCTCAACAGGCGCCTTAGTATTATCCAACTTAGGAACAGATGAGTCAGAAGGCGCATCCAGGTCTACAGGAGGACAGTCTAGTTGATCCACTGTAACGATCCTCCCTTCGTGGGGGAAACATACAATTCGAAATAATGAGGATGCAATAGCATCCATCTCATAAATCCAGTTCCTCCCCAACAGAAGGTTGTATTCCAAGGCTGCATCCACTACCTCAACCTCTATGTTGACAGTTTTTCCCCCAACACAGATGGGCAAAGCTGGGACAATACCATGGGGTCTGTGAGAATGACCATCGAATGCAGTAAGAACAATGCTAGATGGAACAGCTTTGGGAGATCCAAGTGTCTTCCAGCATGCGAGAGACATCACGCATGTAGAAGCACCCTCATCAACAACCGTTCGAAAGATATTGCACTTCCGATACGACGATTTAATATGAAATGCCATGTGATGAGGAAGTCTCTTCTTAAAATTAGCCATATCAAAAGTAATCAGAAGAGAATTTTTCGGATCAATAGCCCCAATGGCAGTGAGCAAAGCACTGCGCTGAGCCGGACAAGACTGGAGTACCTCTAAAGCTGACATAGCACAAGGACTCTGCACCAGATCTTCTACAATCGAGTAGTTCTGGGCAGCCCTCATGTTCAGATTAATCGTTGATCGCTTAGAAGATGCTTTTGGCACCCGAGGCATAGACTCGACAGTTGGCTTCGTGATGTGAAGCGACTCAGTAGCATCAGGAACTTCCTTAGCTTTCGAAGATTCCTCTCCACCATAATCACGGGATCTCGTAGCGACATCCACGTGAGCACTCATCATAAAGATGTTCGATGGAATTTCCCCTTCCTGGGCACCTCCAGAGGAAGCCCCGGGATTTTGGTTCGCGCCAACAACTAATTGCTGCCCTTGGGGAAAAGGGTTTGTTAGCACAGCCTGGGAACTAGAAGAACCCTGCTGAGATAACAGGCGCTGAGCATCCTGAATTTTAGGGCAAAGGTGTGTGAGATGGTCTCCAGCACAAAGCTTGCACGGAAACTTCACTTTCTTTTTCTCCTTTTGACCCTCACCAACACGCTCGTTGGTTTTATTTGCATTGCCCTTCCCATTCTTGCCCTTCTTCTTGTTATTTCGTCCCTTCTTCTTCCCATCGGATTGTTGATTTCCTTTGGAGTCAGAAGTTTGGACAGCATTTATGGACAAAGACTGGGAAGGTGATGAATCAGCAGGCACAGCCTGACCAGAAGGAGCAGATTGTAAAGACAACTGCTGCAATTGAGAAAGCAGGCTGGCTGCACCACTACTGACCGATCCGACAAGTCTTTCAGCATGCGGACCAGGTTTAGTTTTTGACAAATCCAATTTGGAGCGAGGAGCATTGGGCAAATACTTATAAAGTACCCCAGACTGAGAATAGATCAGTTCTAACTGCTGGGCCCTAAAAATGGCCTGCTCCTCAGAAAATACCCCAGATAGGGATACATCCTTTGAAATATCTGACTACAGTGAGTTCAAAAACCACTCGAGAAGGAATTCACCTGGAATATGAGCTTTGATAAGCCTCTTCCTTCTCCTCCATTCCTGAATGTGATAAAAAATGTGAGTTGCCTCATCCTGCTTAAAATTAGCCAGGAGTTCGGTCCCAGCCTCATATCTGACAGGCAACTGAAAATGGTTTAGAAATGTGACAGCTAGTTCCCCAAATGTGGCGAAACTGCCCCCAGTGAGCTCGATATACCATTTGGCAGCATTCCCAGTTAGGGTGCGTTGAAATAATCTCAACCTAATCGAGTCATCGATCAGGGAGTTCGAAGAGCACCATAAGTGGAAAGTGGTGATGTGGTCCGCCGGATCCTCTCCATTCTTACCTTCAAACTTTGGAATGTCTTAAGGAAGTTTGGTCGGGACCGGAGGCCACCCCGGACTATAACGAATCGGGTCATTAGTTAACTTCGACAAATCTGGCAAGTTTAACGTTGCTAGAAACGGTAAGCGAGGCGGAGCCTGAGAATTCCATCCTTGAGGGGATGGATTTCCAACATTCTAAAAAGAATAGCCTGGATTTGATGAGGCACCAGGCTACCAGAAAGGACTCGTAGAAAATGGAGAAGAACCTCCTCCCCACGCCGAGTTACCAAAGCCCAGACCAGTTCCCCCCGCTGAAGTGTTAAATGAAGAGGAGAGCCCCTGATAGGGGTTCCAAGCATTAGATAGAGGAGAATTAGAAAATGTCTGAGAGCACTGAATTATTAAAAGAAGAAGCATTCCTCGATGACCCGCAAGAACCGATTCCCCTCATTTCGTCGTAGTAAAGACAGATTCCATCCCGAAAGTAGCTGACCCGCCTCTGCACTAAGGGAAGCTAAAACTCGGTCCGGGATCGAATTAAAACGACCCTAAAGAAGGATTGGGACTGGGAATATGCCCAGTCCCAAAGGGGAAACCCTGAAACGAAGCCGATCCACTAGCCATGTTAGACATGGGCGTAGATCCAGTTGCACCGGCGGTAAAAGAAAAAGAGGGATTTCCAGCAATGGACATCCCTGGAACGAAGGGACCAGATTGAGAAGCATATGCTTGGGTGAACCCAGAGCCAAACATAGCAGTGCTAGAAGCACTCGAAGATAGAGCAAGAGTGCCCCCTGCCTCGACAGAAGCAGGGGTCTGAATGCCCGCAGCACTCACGGTAGAAGCCGCGTTCCCAGTCATGGCCATCGAAAGATAAGAAAGATAAGGAAGATCCGGCGGTCTCTCAGACTCCGGTCCGATGTACTGAAGAACAAACGGATGATCAGGAGGAAGAGGAGATGGACCTGCAGCAGGAGGCTCAGGTACGTCTTCAATTTGAAAATCTCCTTCCTGAGGAAACAATACTCGCGAGGTGAGCGAAACGCTCCTCTCGGGACCGACACCAGAATCATCTATGAAACCCTCAGATCTTTGTGGAGGATCACTCTCCACTGCGTCAGACGCTACCGGATGGTAACCACCAGCTAAATCGCTCCTACGCCTTTTCGAAGAAGGCTCTGGACTCTCGGGAGATAACCCCCGGATTCTCCTCGAACGTCGAGGCGCTTGATCAGCCACTTTTATAGATTTATTAAATTAGACTCAAAAAAGTGAAAAGCTAGGAAAGCTAGGAGCAAAGAGCACTCTCTAAAATAAAAATCCCTGAGAAACAGCAAGCAAACAACCTCCAAGTATTTCTGCTCCGTGTGATGAGGACCGGACACCAAAATACAGTAAAGCGAAGTATAGGGCCTTCCGAAAGCAGTCTGGGATGATTAGGGCCCAAAACAACTAGCGAAGGTATCAGAAACAGCTACGCCGACCTCCTAACGACAGCCTTTTCCGGCTCAAGCACCCAAGCTTCGCAAGCACCTAAGCACGCCACGAAAGTGATGCGACGTTCCGCCTCACAGTACCCACGAGTATTCCCCCCGCAGTCACCCGTGTGGAACCTAGGAGTGGCAACCAGGACAACAATCCGCATCGAGCCGGGCGGATCTGTCTTGAGGCTCGCATTCACGACCTGAGGGGGTATCTCTCTTCTCAGCCTTCACTTCCCCTCACGCTTGACTCTCTGGAGGAGAGCTTTCCCAGTCCACCTAATGGAGTTGGATTTCGCTCAATTAATCAACTTCTATTTTTTGTTTGAGTGGCCTTGGAGAGTTAACTCTCCACTCACCTAATCCAAGGCCCTACAACCTAGCTAGTTGGTGTATGACACTTAATAAAAACTTGCTAGTTGCTTTTAAATTATAGCGCTTATTTTAATCGGATGTTATATTAAGTCAAAGGGATACAGAAATGAAACTCGTGGTGTTTTGACGCAAAAAAGAAATTAATAAAAACCAAACTACATGCAAATGCAGTAATTGCCTTTCGATGAAAAGAAATTTCTATACAGGTTCTACGAGACCAAAAATTGTATTTTTCTTTTCAAATGGCAAAATCACACTCACAAAAACTAAGAAATTGACTAAATGATTCAATGCACCTAATGCAAATCACTACAAGCATGTAAATACTAAGATGCAAATCTCTTAAAGCAGAGTGAAATTCCCAAAAATTCCTTCAGTTTTAACTCTTCTTTTGTTGTCCAGAAAGCCAATTCTCGAAATCAAGAATTCTTACAATGAGGACACCAAAAACACTTAAAGACAAGAAGAAGAAATCAAGTGACAACTCCTCCTCAAAATCAAGCCAAAAACTAGAAGCAAGAAACTTCACAAAAGCTCCAAAAGATATGGCAAAACTAAAATGAAAATGCAACAACAAAAACAAAAACAAGAGAAAATGTTTTTTGAGTTTTTGAAATGCAAAAACAAAAAGCAAAACAAATGTTTTTTGAGCTTTTTAGTTTTATAGAGAAAGAGCTCGAAAAGACCAAGCACAACTATCAAAATCCAAACCAAAACGAGACCGAATTTCAAGCACAAACTTCAACAATGCTCCCAAACCTTATAAAGCTAACTCGTAGCAAGATCAATAAGAGCAAGAGAAGACCAAAAACTCAGCCACTCAGCCTAGACAAATAGTGCAAATTCGTGGCAAACAAAAACTCCAAAGAAGCAAGAAAAGCTCTTCAAAAGTTGCAACAAAACCCTAGCCTATGGAACTCAAGAAAACCAATCGAAAACGAAGCAAAAATCGCAATGCGAAGCACAACACAAAGATAGGAGCGAGTCAGTGAGCAGAAGCTCTCTGTTCTGATAAAGTAGAACAGCCAAGAATGCTCAGAAAGCGATCTTGGAACTCAATCCAGAAGTGCCAGCACCAAAAACAACACTTTTGCCAAAAAGACTAGTTTTCACTCAAACGAAAGAGAGAAAAGACATGAAACCACTTCCTTCACACTCCAGTAAGTACAGAGACACTGAAGAAACAGGCCTCCACAGCCAGAAAGGACCAAAAAGTCAATAAACCCAAAAATTCAAAATCTGCCAAGGTATACGCTACTTCACAGCTATGCAACCAGCGTGCATACGCGTCTGTTCTAAGGGAGACTCGCGTATACGCGGTTTCCTTCAGACAAACTAGCGTGTATACGCGACTGTGCGGAAAAGAAGGCGCGTATGCAAAGGTAAATAATGAAAAAAACAAAAAGAACAAGCCTGGAAAAGACACCAAGACTTCAGACTTACTGCAAGAAAATAAACTGGACTGCAAATGAAAGATAAAACTGTTGGTAACCTACCAAACAGCTGAAACAACCCAACAGGAGAATCACAAGAATGTGATCCCCAGCGGAGTCGCCAGTTCTGTTTCGGGGAAATATCACCCTAGAGGTTGGTTGGGATACAACCTCCACAGAGCAGGGGCATGCTACTTAACAGAGACTCACACAACCATGCACGTTCAGAAAAACTAAATAGAGCAGAATGAGAGATTTACCCGTTGGTCCTACGTTTGAAGTAGATCCACGTGGAGTCCAAACTCCCTGCAACCGTCCTTCCTCCTTAACCTGAAATACAAGAAGAAACTAGCACAAAGGACAAGTTGTACAGCATATATCTACTCTAAATGTTAGTGAGATTCATATAAAACATTAAATAAATCATAATGAATGCTTGTATAACAAATATTCTCATACATATAAGCATACACTAACACGTTTATTTCGGGAACAACATGATACTTCTGTATTAAAAATAGCATGTACAAAAGTAATCAAGAGGAGAGATCACCTGATCCTTCCAAGGCCTTCGCAGACCGTCGTCCGGATCCGTCCAGCCCTTGCCTCGCTCAGACTCCTTCCAAACTGGTGCATACGAGATAACATATAAAGGGATGTGTATCTCAAGGAAACAAGGGTTTCCTACAATGAACTGGGAAAGTGCAGGAGGCACGGGGAATCAGACTTGGATAGGGAACCAACAGAGTATAATATCAATACCTTCTCTCTCTCCCTTAGGCCATACACATGAGGGCTTTTTATAGTCCCTCCAAGTAGTTTCAGCAGTTGGAAACAGTTGGCCACGGGCTGGGGTGGTTGAACTACCTGAGTAACCATCAACCCAGCGCGAAATTAGGGATTTTTTATATATTTTTAATCATTTTAATGGCATACGCGGAAAAGTCTAGCTGGACTCGCGTATACACGCGGAAAAACACGGGCATAGTCGCGTATGGGGGATTTTACACTGTTTTTAAGTGAATTTGTCCAAGTCTGTAGGAATGGGTGCCCAAAAGCCATGAAGCAATCATAAATCATGTCAAGGTGAGAAATGATGCTATAACACACCTCCTTCGTGAATAAAATTGCTCAAGATATTGCGATGGGAGCGTGTGTGACGGAGGAACAAGCCATTGCGCATGCCCAATATCTGGATCTTGTGTATTCTCAGTCCGGCACGCTTTATGATATCTTGCCTGATGCCCCACGGTCCGGAACCTCTAAGGCTCCGCCTACCCCTGCGGTGGACGGTGTCATTGGTTCTGTCTCTCAGAGTTTGAAGAAATCTTTGAATGGGAAGCAGAAGTCTAATTCTTCCAACAATGCTCCTGCTAATATCGCCCCATCCGATTCTGGCAAAACCGCGGAAGTGAATGCCGTTCAGGCCAATCCTACGGAGAAAAATTCCAAAGGGAAAAAGAAGGGCAAATGAAAATCTAAATCTGATGCGCCAAAGCCAGAATCTAAATCTCGTACTGAGGATGGTTCTCAGCGTAAACCGAAGTACCCTTGCCTCATTTGTGAAGGGGACCATTATACTAAGGATTATTCACGATGATCCGAAGTTAGTCAATTTCTCAAGGGCTCAAAAGGGACTCCGGTAGTTCTTAAAGAGCCATTCCCGTCTCAACAGACCCAGATGGTTGAACAGTCGTCACCATCTACACCATTTGGGTCCCAAGTTTTCATGATGAAGGTTGCTGCACCTATCTCTGTTGCTACGCGTTCGAAGGATTACAACGAATCACGACAGGCACCCAGGAAGGCAGTTGCGGATGGACCGCCTCCCCCACCTGTCTCCGGTTCGTTGGAAATCGAGAAGCCTACTCCTGAACTTGTTGTGAAGCCACCTTCTAAAGTTTTTCTTCGAAGATCTTCGTATAATCCGAATGCTCGTGCTGCTCAACACTACAGCATTGTTGAGGATTTGGCACAGGCACCGTCTGCTATGTCTGCGCTCAAAGTTCTTCAAAGTTGTCCTTTGCAACAGAAGGCTTTACTATCTGCAATCGGTGGCATTGATCCCGCCGAATCGAGTCTTCTCACCTTCGATTTAGAGAATTTCACTCCCCGACTTCCACATCAAATCGCTCTTGTTATTCAAGTCGGGATTAATGGTCTGAACATTCATAGGGCCGTGGTGGATGAAGGTGCTTCTACCTAGGTTATTTCATCCGCTTACTGGAAGGCCATTGGCTCTCCAGCCCTCGCGTCCTCTCCCAATGCCCTCGAGGCATTTGATGGTCGGGAATCTAAACCCCTGGGTGTTCTTGAGAGTTTAGCGATCACTTTACAGGGGAAGACTGTCAACGTGGAAGTAGAAGTGGTTGACGCCAAGCTCAACTACAATATACTTCTGGGCCACAGCTGGACTCATGCCATGCTCTACGTGCCGTCCACCGTCTTTTGACTTCTTAAGTTCCCTCACGAGGGAAAAATCGTCACGGTGGATCAGTTTTCATTCTTCACCTCTACCTCCGAGAACAACGTACCATACGTGGATCAGATTCCGAATCCCCCTGACAGTGTAGGACCTGGTCTCTTCAAAGACCCTGTCCTCATGGGTATGTTTCCCGCACCACCACCGCACACTGCTCAAGTTAACATGATTTCCAAGTCCGATGACCCCTGGCTTATTCCTACGCCTGAGCAGGTGTTTGAGTTTGGAGAATCAATGCCCTTGACTCCAGCAGAGATCAGCTACTGTGAAATTGTTGCCGCATCTGATCCTCCACCTCCTCAGCATGCTCCTTTGAGCATGGCTCTCGATGTCTACTCTCAATCCCCTTGGCTTGGTCAGGCCGATTCACCTGATCCTCTCAAAGAGACTTTTCCTTCTGATGAAGCCATCATTGAAACTATGTCTCTTCAGGAGCTGCCTTGGGGCGATGGACATCATCGCTCCTCTTTTATGCCTAGCTTAGGGGAAATGACTGACTGTCTGGAGCGTTATGCTTCTCAGGTTCCTACCCCTCCTCTTCAAACACCCATCTTGACGCACGAGGTTTTTTCGGAAGGTAACCTGGGTAACATCACTCAAACCGTCCCAATCAACATCTCCATTAAACCGGGGGTCGTTGAGAATATTCACGTGGGAGTGACTTGTTCTCCTGATGAGATTCAAGTCTATACTGATCTTTTTAAATAATTCAGAGATGTGTTCACCTGGTCCTACGAGGAAATGCCGAGGATTGATCCCAGTATCGTAGTGCATGAGATTCCAACCTATCCTGGTGTGAAGCCCGTGCGCCAACGCTTATGCCCCATGCATCCTCGGAAAGCTGCTGCAATTAAGGCAGAAGTTGAAAAAATTCTGAACGCGGGTTTTATTTATCCCATCCCCCTCATAGAATGGGTGTCTAACATTGTCCCTATCGATAAAAAGCAGGGTACCATTAGGGTCTGTGTTGATTACTGCGACATCAATCGCACCTGTCCGAAAAATAACTATCCCACTCCGTTCATAGACCAGATTATCGATGAATGTGCCAGAAGTGAGATTTATTCCTTGATGGACGGTTTCTCAGGGTATAATCAGATCAATATTGCACCTGAGGATCAACACAAGACCACATTCATCTGTTTGTGGGGTACTTTCGTGTATAAAAAACTCCTGTTCGGCTTGAAGAACGTTAGAGCTACTTTTCAGCGTGCGATGTCTTATGCTTTCCATGACATTCGCCATATCGTTCAGCCTTATCTGGACGACTTGCCAGCTCATTTAGCTAGGCGAGAGGATCACCCTGAACACCTCCGCCAGATTTTCCTTCGCTGCAGGCGCTACAATATTAGGCTTAATCCTCATAAGTGCGTCTTCGGCGTGGATTCTGGCCGTCTTTTGGGATTGACAGTCTCCAAAGACGGAATTCGCCTTGACCCTTTAAAAGTCGAGGCTATCATCAACCTTCCATCACCCTCCTCGTTATATCAATTGCAAAGTCTGCAGGGAAAAGCGAACTTCCTTCGACGCTTTATCCCGAACTATGCTGAGGTGGCCAAAGGATTGACGCGCCTATTAAAGCAGAATGTTCCCTTCCATTGGGATGAAATTGCTCAGAAATCCTTTGAGAAGCTAAAGACATTATTGGTTAATGCTCCTTTGCTTCGTCCTCCGGACTATCATCGTGATTTCACTTTTTATCTCGCCGTCGCATTTAGCACCATTGCTATGGTTCTGGTGCAGGATGATGATGATGGTAATGAACATGTCGTTTATTATCTATCACGAAACCTTCTTGATACAGAAACGCGCTACGCTCATGTCGAGAAGCTGGCTTTAGCCACCGTACACGCTGTGCAGCGCTTTCGCCATTACATCCTGCTGCACACAATAACAGTGGTTTCGGATTGCAACCCCATGACATATATTCTCTCTAGACAGTTGCTGGGGGGAAAATACTCCAAATGAATCGTTATCCTGTAGGAGTTTGACTTAGAGTTCACCACTGCTAAGTCAACCAAATCACTTGTTTTCGCGGATCTTATATGCTCACTCCTGACAAACTCCACTCCTTCACTTTCCGAGGATCATATCCCGGACGAAACTCTTTTCCTCATCAGTACTCATGACCCTTGGTATGGCAACATAATTGTGTATCTTTACACCTCCACATTTCGGTCTAAGTTGACTAAAGATGCCCGACGTCGAATTCAGCATCAGTCTCAACCCTACCGCATCGTACGGGATACTTTATACCATGTTGGAGTAGATTCGGTGCTCCGCTGATGCCTTACCTTGGAAGAAGCTGAAAGGGCCCTCAATGACTGCCACAGTGGCGTTTGTGGTGGACATATGTCCGGATATGCTACTGCTCAAAATATTTTGCAAGCAAGATATTTATGGCCGTCAATATTCAAAGACTGTATTACAGTAGTTCAAAAATGTCACACGTGCCAGGTGTTTCAGCCCAATATGCGCATGCCACCTCTTCCTTTGCATCCTGTTGTTACCATTGGCCCGTTTGCGAAATGGGGCATGGATTTTATGACGTGTAACCCTCATTCGGCCGGGGGGCATGCGTATATAATCGTAGCTGTCAACTACTTCACCGAGTGGGCCGAAGCGATGCCTATACTTGCAGCCGACGGTAAAACAACTGCTCAATTCATCTTCAACCACATCATCGCGCATTTCAGGGTTCCTCAGGCCATCGTTACCGACCATGGTACTCATTTCTGAGATTATATGATGGCCGAGCTGACATCGAGGTTGGGCTTATGCCACGATAGCTCAACGCCGTATTACCCTCAGGCAAACGGCCAGGTTGAAGCAGTGAACAAGGTTGCGGTCACCATGCTTCAACGAACAGTTGGGATTCATAAATCAAATTGGCACCTCCAACTGTTCTCAGCTCTTTGGGCTTACCGAACGTCTGCTAAGAGTGCAACTGGATTCACACCATTTCAATTGGTGTATGGTCTGGAAGCCACTCTTCTGGTTGAATGCGAGATTCCTTCTTTGAAATTAGCCGTAGAAATTCTAGCCAACACTTCTGCCGAAGAAGAGTGTCTCCTGTATCTGGAATGGTTAGATGAAACCCGCCGCTTAGCTGCCTTAGTCATTGAGGCACAAAAGAAGCGGGTCAAAGCTCACTTCGATGAATCGGTTTCACCACCTTCCTTCATTGAAGGGGACCTTGTCCTTTTGTATGATCAAGCACACGATAAGCTTGGGGTGGGGAAGTTCCAACCCATGTGGCATGGGCCCTATATAGTTAAACTGGTATTAAAGAATGGGGCCTACAAGCTTATAGATTATGAAGGAGTTCCGCTGGCACAGCCCAGAAATGGGCTATACCTGAAGAAATACTATGCTTAAAGTCATTTTTGTGTGGTGTGTGTACATAGGTGTGTCTTTTCATTTGTGTGCATGTGTGGTGTGGTGTGCAGTGTAAACGTCTTTCTGCTGATTGGGTCTTCCTGATTGTGCAGATGTCCATCAATCCGTTTGTTGGGTTCGCGGATGGTGCCTCCCACAGTACTAGGAACCTGTCTTCGACATCCTAGGTAATATACGATCTTGCTAGTGAGTTGGTCAACCTGCAAGGTGTGTGTATGGGACGTACTACAAATAACATAGCGGAATATAGTGTTGTATTAGAATTATTAACTGAGGCTATAAACCTTGGTATCTGCGAATTTCTTGTGTATCTAGACTCACAACTTGTAGTATTACAACTGAACGGTCATTATTCGGTCAGAAATCCACACATTTTACTTCTGTATCTGCGTATTCATTTACTGGAAAGAAATTTTGACTATATTACATATCAGCATATACCCAGGCACATGAATACATTAACAGATGCAGTAGCTAATTTGGTGTTAGATAGACATTTGCGCAATTTGTAAATCATCATCACATATAAAAGGAAAATCCATCCAGAAATAGATATGTATATATATAGATATTGAAGTGTTTACATAGTGTGCATCGCATAAGATCAAAAAATATACATGTTCATCTTATTACATCTAGAGACGACACGTCTCTCAAAAATATGCATGAAATAAAACCCTAAGAGGCTAGTCTGCGTGGTGCTCATGATAACAAGTCACTGCACGCACTAGGCGTCTCAATAAACGATGGAGTCGACTAGGCACTCCCACTGTATGTCTCTGATATGCTAACAGTACATCCGCTAGCCGGGCGTAGTCCGGAATCCCTCGGGCAATCCCCTCGAGGTTTTGAACCAACTCTCCTCCTTCCGTGCCCTCCTCGTGAGGATCGACTGCGAGCTGAGTTCTCCATGCGATAGGAGACATCCCGGCTGGTCTCTCTGGGCCAACATCTGCATACACATGTAACTGCTGTCAGAACAGAAATGTATTATCAAAAAAATCATAAACCATAAAAAATAAAAACAGATCGTACCCAGCTCTTCGTCCCAATCCTCCCCCTCCGGCAGTGGGAGATCTGGGTCTCCAGTAAAGTTTGTCCCGGCATCAGGCCAGTCCTCAACTACAATCAACTGGCACCGCAACCACCCAAAAAACTCTGGCCTCCAGGACATCTGTTGGCCTCCTCCTACTCTGGGCATCAGTGCTGCCCAGCGAGCCATTCTCGGCTCTCATGGTATCGGCTCCACTACAACGGCCCCTTGGCCCTGGAAGATTGGTAATCGTTCCAGAATGAACGATACCAGGATGGACCCATAGCCAAACTGCTTCATCTTGGCTTGTTTGCATCTCGTTAGCTGTCTCTTGATGTTGATCGTTACTATTGTGGCCCAGTCAAACAACATGGGACTCATGCACTCTGAAGCCAGTAAGAGTTGGGCTTTCGTCGCTTCGTGCGGTGCCTGCGATCCCACAGCCCGCGTGATCGTATGCAGCACTACTCGTAGTGCCAGATCGGGGATAGTGTGGATATCCACCTTTTTACTCCCTGATCCCATTTGTGCCCGTGGGCACACTCGTGCCATCACTTCCTCCATTTTCTCACCTGACGGTCTGCTCCCTGTCAGTATGGGTACCGGACCTCTACGCGATAGTCCGGTTATGAAGTACACATCAGAAACGTCCAGTTCTAACACCTGGTCTCGTAGCTTGAATACTTGTTCTTGTTCATCCCAAATTCTCACCAGGTACTGAAGTAGCTCAGGTTGAGCACGCAAACAAGGTGTCAGGAAGAATTTCTTGAGCCCACAGTTTCTGAGGGCATTCATGCAGGCCTCATTTTCCATGGCCATTTCGTCCTCTTCCCCGTGCTCTCTTTCTTTCCACTCGATCACCATTTTTCTTGGTTTCCTTCATCAACATGGTCACAAACCTTCAATTAGATCTCTGTTGAGCTTCAAATTTCATTCAAATTGATCAAAATGTGGAATTTTTAAGCGGAAAATTGGGTTCGGCTGCTGGCGCGGCTGTTTTGGGAACATTCGCAACAGTTGGCGCAATCCCTTTGCATACAAAAGCCCATTGGCACGGGTCCATGCCTGATACCCGCGCCAATGAGCGGAGCCCTAAAAATTCAAAAAATTGCCACAGAAGTCTATTGCATGATGGAAAACTATTAAAAAATGGACTGAAATGAAGGATGAGGAAGCGCCTTTTACCTGGAACTGAAGGAACTCTGAATGGTGGCCCGGATCGGTCATAATCGCCGCTAGAAGTTTGCATGGTAAATGGACCAATGTTGCTCTTCACTCAGGTAAAAAGTAAAAGTAATTTCAATTTTTACCATTTAGACCTATTTATAACTTTTTGAGCTCTATTTTAAGTTTAAAAAGTAATTTTTCATTGAAACTTCGTATGTTTTGTCAAAAATAGATTTTACACTTGCCTTTCTGTGCAGCAACAGGTTTTTATGCAATGTAAACAGCGAAACGAGTTGTATTTTATACTTTTTCGGACTCGCTAAAAACATGAAAAAGTCACTTTGGAGTCATCTTTCAGCTCTTTTCTAACTCTCGAAACATGAAGAGATTGCTGAGGCCCTTGTCGTTTCGATCTCGTTAAAGTGGCTGCGAAACGACATCTACCCAGTATACGTTTACCCCTTTTTCGGGCTGGGATGGATTATTTACGAAAAAGGAATACCCTAGCCTATTGCGACTAGGAGGTTTTCCCGGATATTGTTTTCTACCTTTTAGGATCTGGGGAACTATTGATGAAAAGGGACCCTTGGAGTTTACTTTTCTACTGTCTTTTCAAACTCTCTAAACATGAAAAGACACCGAGTTCTTCCTTTGTCAGACTCGTTAAACCTTGATGACATCGGATTCAGTCGAAATGACGTTCTCCGAGTTCTTCCTTCCTAGGGCTCGTTAAATGTACTAGGATGGATTCGCCCGAAGGGTGGACTTATATTACAAGCATATGCTATCCCCTTCAAGCTTGTTATCAAAAATAATTGGGGTACTCGCTAGAAATGGTGGGGGAAAAATGGAACCATCATCATTGTCGTGTCAGCAGTATGTCACTCTTGAACATGGCACTTGTCTGCATTCGTGTTGGGTAGGGGACATCTCATCTCGTTTCTTCACTTTGCCTCTGTGGGTTTGGATAATCCTTTTTGACCTCTCCTCTGCTCATTTCTTCGTCACCATGACCTCTGATTCATTGATGTCAAATACTGCCAAAGCCACTATTGGTGCCGTTATATGTTCAAGAGAAGTTGACGTCTGCAAATATCAACCTCACTCTGATTCTCATATGATCCTGATTCACAACAAAAAACATCATGTTCCTTTGTCTCGTGTCGATGATGTGGGAAACACTATGGCCCACCTTTGATCAAGGTCACTTCCTGTCGACTTTAGCTCATTATCCAGGAAGCTGATCTAGAGACTCCCTTATGGTACCTTGGAGCTTGCATGCCTCAATGGCAGGTTCATCGCATTCAACGTGAGGTTCTCATTATTGGCCTCCGATCGAGTGATTCTACGGGTGTTCGACGCCAGCTCATTGATTTACACACCGTAGATTGTACCTGTAGTACCTTAAGGGCCATCGTCATTATTGGTGGTTCCTCTCGCGTCTGTTAACATCTCTCATCATTGGCTGGTAATCAGACGATGTTATTGCATGTTCGACTTCAGCTCACATATTCGCATGCTTGAACTTGTACTTTGTTTGGGTCGAGATGGAGCACAAGATCCTGGATTGTGTCTGTTGTAATCCAGGCTGTGATATTGTGGATTATCATGATTATTTACATGACTTATTCACTGGATGGTTGCGACCATACCTGAGTCTATTTATCGATCCTCACTGGATGGCTATGAACATACCTTGGATCTGGATTATTGTATACTATGTTTTGGATGGCTGCGTCCATACTGCATATACATCATGTACTTGAGATATCAATTGTATTTCTTCACGTAGGTTTTCCGACGGCGGAGTTTCAGTTCGACGCGTTCTCGTAAAGAATATCACCCCTCTCTCTCTCTCAGGCCTCATGCTTTAGGGGGCATCTGTTACATAGTAATTTGTCACCGTCCCTACCTTTCCCCATCCCACACATTGGAGGGCCCATTATGTGACCTGTGAGCAATGTCATGCCTTGAAACCATTATCATTGCATTCCTCTAAACATGAGCTTCAATTGCCCTAAAGACATCTCCTTGTAGAAAACCATAAAAACATCCCTTTTTGCACTGGCGTGGGTATCCAGTTCAACACTCGCGCCAATGAGGAAAATACTACAAAGAGGCCGCGCCAACTGGCACTCTGTCCCAGAGTCGCAGTCGCGCCAGCCAATTTAAGGAGTGTTTTTTAAATAAGAATGGTGGAAGTTTCTTTTCAACAAACTCAGAAACTGGTATCTATCTTGAGTTGGGAGGTTTGGCTCTGGGAGTTCCATGAAAGGGAAGTGGTTTGCCACCTCTCATGGAAGCTTCCTTGGAGATAGGGCCAATCCCACAATTATAGGGATCCCAACTCCCCTTCCTCCATCTATAAAAGCTAGCTCATTGCCATTGCAAGCTAGTGTTGAAGTGCCTAAGCCTTGAATCTCCAAGTTCTCAAATTCCCAAGAGCCTTCATGCTACAAGAGCCCTTATTTCCCCCTTAAGGCCAAACTCGAGCAAGGAGACTATCGTCGAGAGACTCTAAGAGAGACTTGTCCCATCCCTGGTAGGCTTTGCGAGACGTGCACGACTGGAGACCCTCTCTTTCGATTGCTTATTAATGAATGACTACTGGTTATGGTTCCACTCTGTTTTTCACTTATGATAATGATGAGTTATATCCTTTCTGATTGATATATAGTTGCGTATTCTAGATTTTATGCTTGTATTCATGTTGTTTCTTGCATGTGCAGGAGTCTATTCATGGAGATCATGGGGATCGTGATCTGCCGAGGCTGAGGAACGAGAACACTGTCTCTTCTACGAATCATAGCACTAGACTCCAGGTAGGCCTCCATCGTTGGTCTGTTTATTCGCAATTAGGAACTTGCGCTGTAGCATTTGATGATTGTTGCTAGACCCATGCTGGGCTAGTAGGGATCGCCTCTGTCCGCAGAGGGGATTTACCTCCTCAACAACAAGAAATGAACCAAAGCCCTAGGGATGAAGATTCATTGCAACTAAACAGCTAGAAAAATGGGGCTGATCTGATATGGAAAATAATGTAGCCTCCTCCAATCAACTCTCTAGGTGAAAGGTTGATCCCTTCACTAGAAAACCTTCTCCCCAAATGGTGTACTGAAACCACCCCTACAACTCCTCCCTAAAATAACGCAGTCCAAGATTGAAATTGCGCTATAGGGAAAAATGATAATGTGGCATGGTGCCAAGTAGTGCAAATAAGCTCTAGGGCCTTCCTTGCTAGCCTCCCAATGGAAGGAAACCTTCCTCCACCAAAAATAAGCGCTGAAGTGACCCAGATCAACCCTCCACTGCTATACCCTGAAAATCAGCACATCTCTCAACAGAAACTGCATTCTATAACAATGATGGAGCTTGGCATGATGCTAAAATGTGAAAATATGGTGCATATACTTCTCCTGAGTAGGCACTCAAAGTCCCCTGAGGATGAAGGTGGGATTACCACTTGGGAACACCCTGTGCTAAACAACACTTCAGTCTGAGCTAAACAGTTGAAGAGAGAAAATAGTCATACAGAACATATCAAAATAATAATCTAAAACATATCCTATATGGTTCCATCCCCTTCCTTATATAAGTGGTGAGCTTCCTTGACCTTGGCCCCACTCATGAAAGCCACTACTTCCATCCATGGAGTCTCCCTCCAAAACTACAGTATCCCATAATGAATGTCCACTCTTGCATGACAGTGTTGTTGATTTGGTCAAAGTTGACCCAGTCTACATGCTCCAACCCCTTTTCACTCATAAGGGTGCTTTATCAAACCAGTTAAAGTGAGCTCCATTCACATTAACATTTATTTTATTCCTACTAATGATATTTATGGGTTTTCGTGCCCTCTTATTCAACAAATTAAGAAACAAAAACAAAATTTAATATTCTAACTAGCTTATAGCTAAATGGGAATATTACAGTCATCCCCTGCCAAATTTTTCTTGTCCTCAAGAAAATGTAAAGGTGAGTGCTACAACACTTCTCCTCCTTCCTTGGTGACAGCTCCATGTGATAAGCTCTCCTCATATACCAAGTGTCTTCCAATCAATCCCTCCATGAAATTTTCCTTCCATATACTCATGAGATGGAAATGATTAATCTCATAAGGAAGCAAAAGATCCAATGTAGCAATCATGGTTTGCCCAATTTTCTCGCTGAAGCATGCAACATAAGAAACATGGAGAATCTCTCTCCCAATGGGTATGTTCAATCCTTGCATCCTTCCTCCATTCATTCCCACAATAATAATAAGGACATCATCAATGTATGGGATCAAAACCAAGGACACATAAGCTGCCATATGCAATGATGGAGGTGGATAATATTCCCACACGTGGAACCAACACAATATATCTCCTAATTGCCTCATATAATGATATAATAAGTGGTTTTCCCACCACATACTTTCTGCCATAGTATTCTAACATGTTTTGAGAAGGTGGGTGATGTTTGGTCGATTTGGAGTACACCCAGAATGATATGTCAACTCCCTATATCCTCCTAGGGAGTGGCCATGCTCAACACTGTTTATGGCCCCAAGTTTACCATGAAGTTTATATGGTAGATTTCCCCCACTTGGAGCAATGGCCTGCACATGTATGGTAAAGGAATGAAAATATTCATCAAATAAATCATTATGCATATAAACATGATCCTTACCATATACTTTTCTCGTACTAATAGAGTGGCTAATAGATAGATCCCCTCTCATTCCCAAAGAGGAAAGAGGTGGTTGTGATAACTCCAACCAAGAGTTATGTCTCTCCTCCATGTCCACATTATCCATGCATCTCCTCAAATGCTGATATATCTCCCCTTCAAAGCCTTCCCAAGTGTATCCTTCCATGATGGTATGATATGCTCTCATGGAATAAGTGTGGCCAAAGAGAAAATCTTCATGGGCTGCTTGTAGTAACTTCTCCTTGAGCTTGTATGCTCTATATAAGAGTATCCTACTCTAATATTGGATGACCCCATCTCTTATTGAATACCCCTCCTCTAGTAGCTGGTCATCAAGTATCATGCAAGTAAAAATATCCTTGGAATAATCCACCAACTACTGGGATTTCCAACAAGGATATATCCTCCATAGTGGCAATGCTAACGATATATCATATTAAGCATCTATCATGTGGTTTCCCCCTTATTTGATATATCCCATGTCAAAGTTACATACCATGATGCTTCTATCCTCCCTCTTCTGCTCCTTTCTTAGTGAAAGATGTGAGGTGAGAGTGGGTAATGATGATGTTGGGACAATGTCTCCCTCCTCCTTGAGTCTACCCAAGACTCTCTGTGTTGTACCATGACCTCCCAATGTTCCCAATCCTCCTGGATCTATGAGTGTTGTAATATGTTGTGAGAAATTTCTCACCAACTCCTGATCAGGTGGTCTCCTAGGTGGTTTGCCACTAAACAGTAATGTCTCAATGACCAAATTCATCTGCATACATGATGAGACTATTAATTCCTTGCTTCCACTGCGCAAATCCAACTCTATTTTCTGTGTGGAAGTTTCTTTTGAGGGATATGTGTGCATTCCCCTAATCATCTTATGTTTTCCACTCTTTCTATCCACCCACTCCATCTGCAAAGTCTCCCAATCTGTGGTGACCTTCCCCAAAGTAATAAACCACTATACACCCAATATCACATTGGCATTAGGTATGTCAACCAAAATGAAGTGATAATTCAATGTATATGTCCCCATGGTGATAGATAAAGATGGAAAATAATGCATGCACTACATAGTTCTAGCTCCTAGGACCAAAACTGAAAATCCCTCAAAATCATCAGTGGTTATTGCCCTCCTCTGAACTAGTTGGGCATCAATAAAGTTGTGGGTAGCCCCAATGTCAATCAAAACTAAAACCCTCTGATCCTGAATGGAACCTCGAACCCTCAAGATAAAGTACTTGGGTACTCCTCTCAATGATTCAAGGGCCCCTCCAATTGGAGCAAATGCTCCATTCCCAACTCCTAGTGGTGGTGGATCTTGTCCTGCAATCCCAACGCTGTGACCTCCTTCTGGTTCTTCTTCTTCTTCCTCCTCATCATATGAAAAGACCTCTATATAGTGTGTCTTTTCTGCTGCACATCTATTTTTGGGTGCCCATGATTCTTGGCATGTGAATAAAAGTTTCCTTCTCCTCAAATATCTTCAAACATCATCGCTAAGAGGTACTTTGTTTTGGCTCTCCTTTGAAAGAGGAGCCTTCTCATATTTTCCCTTTGATGGGAAACTGGGATTTTGCTGAAATGTTTCCTTTACTTTTGGAAATGCATCTTGTATATATCTAGCCCTTTCAATGGCATCTTGAAGGGTTGTGGGTTCAGTAGATTTAACCAAACCATGTAGAGGTTATGCTAGCCCATCAATAAACATATAGATCCTCCTTGTTGCAGATAAATCAGGAACCATGACAGAAAGTTTTAGAAATTTAGAAATATAATTTTATAGATTACCTGATTGTTTGAGCTTAGCTAGCCCCATGAAAGGTGCCTCCGGGTCTCTTTCATCAAATCTCTCCACCAACCTCCTTGTGAACTTTGAATATGAAGTCACATTGGCAAACCCAATGTAGAAAGTCCATGAAACCACCAATCATGTGCTTCACCTTCAAGGTGCAACGTTTCTATTTTGATGGCCTCCATCTCTGGTACTTGGTTCAGTTGGAAGTATATGTATATCTTCTCTACCCATGATTTGGCAGTGAATTTTGATGACCCATCAAAGTTGTGTAAGAAAAATCTACCCATAGTTCGGTGTAGATTATGATTTTGAATAAATCCTCCACCTCTATTATGATTCCAGGGTCTCCTTTTGTCTTTATTTGAGAGAATTATTGAAAACTCAAATGATCCTTGAATCTCTGAGATTGAGACGCATACTCCAGAAAATAGTCTTCAAGAGTTTCTTGTTCTTGAAAACCTCCATTTCCCACTGCTAAGAATGTCGGCATTGTATAGCTTTGGGAAACCTACAGCTTCACTGGTTTATCACTCTAGTGATGAGAAATGCTGGAGCATTCTCCATGTAGAAACCCTTTAGGGGATTCTTTGTGTCTATCCATCATCATATCCTTTATTTCTCTTGCAATGTCTTGCATATTTTGAAGAAGAAGCTTAGGGAACTCCTTCTCTTCATCTTCTCCTGATAAAGGGGTTTTACCCTTGTCTTCTCTATCATCTATATAATCATACTTCTGGTTTCTTCTGAGATACCTCTTCTCTCTATCTGTGAGAGAATATCCTTCTTCAGGTGACATATTGTCTTAATATGCACAGGCTGAGCCAAGATTATGATCTGATACCACTGTAATATTCCAAAATGGACAAAACAGGAATATTGAACAAAATTCTTGAAATAGCAGTGTAAACATCACATCAAGATACGAAACCAATGGAGATTTTTTATTCATCATAATAGCAGAAAAAATATGTAGTATAGTGGGGCACAAATCATACACATGAGCTAACAAGCCTACAACAAGTAAACCTCCTCAAGAATGAGGTATTTCTACTATACCAAAATGCCAGAAGACAGCTACAACACATTCATGAAGTGCACTACTATAACATATTACATACAATGATACAAAGGGCTAATATATACCTCAAGAGATACATAAAATCAAGATATAGGCTATATAGAAACCTCCCAAAATAACCCAAGAGGGTTGTTAGAAAATACACCAATATACAGGAAATGAACCAAAGCCCTAGGGCTAAAGATTCACTGCAACTAAATAGCTGGAAATATGGGGCTGATCTGATATAGAAATGAATGTAGCCTCCTCCAATAGACTCTCTAGGTGAAAGGCAGATCCCTTCACTGGAAAACCTTCTCCCCAAACGGTCTAATGAAACCACCCCTACAACTCTTCCTTGAAATATGCAATCCAAGATTGAAACTACACTGTAGGGGAAAATGATAATGTGGCATAGTACCAAATACTGCAAATAAGCTCTAGGGCCTTCCTTGATGGCCTCCCAATGGAAGGAAACCTTTCTCCACTGAAAATAAGCGCTGAAGTGACCCAAATCAACCCTCCACTGCTCCACCCTAAAAATCAACACATCTCTCAACAGAAAATGTGCTGTAGAAAAAATATGGAGCTTTGCTTGATGCTAGAATGTGGAAATATAGTGCATATACTTCTCTTGAGTACACACTCGAATTCCCCTGATGATGAAGGCGAGATTCTTGCTCGAGAACTCTAAACAACACCGCAGTCTTAGCTAAATAGTTGAAGAGAGCAAATAGTCATACAGACCATATGAAAATAATAATATAAAACATATCCTCTATGGCTGTCATCCCCTTCCTTATATAAGTGGTGAGCTTCGTCACCATTGGCCCCACTCATTAAAGCCACTACTTCCATGCATGGAGTCTCCCTCCAAAAATGTGATGTCCCATAATGAATGTTCACTCCTCCATGACAACATTGTTGATTTGGTTAAAGTTGACCCAGTCTACATGCTCCAACCCCTTTTAACTCATAAGGGTGTTTTATCAAACCACTTAAAGTGAGCTCCATTCACATTAACAGTGATATTATTCCTACTAAGGATATTTATGGGTCTCCATACCCTCTTATTAAACAAATTAAGAAGAAAAAACAAAATTTAATATTCCAACTAGCTTATAACACCTCCCTACAGTCATTGAATTGCAAAGCATTATTCATCCCTAGGGATGCATTTTTCATATAGTGTATTTCTAGAAACCCTTTCTAGGTTGCCTTGGAATAGTGCTTGAGAGCCTAGATCTATGATCCAGACATTTTCTGAGCACTCTATCATTAGATCTTTGTATTTCTATTTTCCAGCTGCAATTATTCCCTCTTGGACTGCACAGTCATGGCATTCCGACATTTTTTGTATTAGAATTATTTCACATTTTTATGTATTGGATCATGTGAGGCTTGTTTGCCTAGCATGAGTAACCTTTTCCTCAAGAAATTGTACTTATTTTCTGCTACTATACGTAATGGAATGGGTCTATGATTTTATCATGTATTTATGTGTTGATATTTACTGAAATTTATAGTTTTATGTTCAATATTCCTATTTTTCTTGTTTTGGAATATTTCAGTGGTATCAAAGCATAATATTGGCTCAACCTGTGGGGCACTACATCTATAAAATATGTAGCAATGGATGAAATATAATTCCCAAAAAAATTTCTCCAGAATATGTAGAATATGCAGAATATTGTCGAATAAATCAAGGAGACGAGGTTATAAAGACATAAGGAATACCCTAAAGGGTTTCAACATAGAGAGAGTTTTGGCACCTCACATTATTGGTGTGAGCAACCAGCATTACAAAATTTTTCACAACACTCCACGATGCCTACATTCCTAGCAATAGGAAATGAGGTAGGAGGGCCACAGGAGGAGGACTCTTGGTGATTATTTCTTAGAGTATGAATCTCAATCCCAGAGGTTCAAGGAGCACCTGAACTTCCAAGAGTTTTGTTAGATCAAGGATAATAGAAGACCCAAAAATCACAATAGAGGTGGAGGGTACATTCAAAATAATGATTTGCAACATACTATCGGTAGATTCTTTCTGCCCTCTTTTGATGGGTCACCCAAGTGCACAACGAAGGCTTGGGTAGAGAAATTGGATACCTATTTTCAATTGAACCAAGTTTCAGAGATGGAGGCCATTAAAACAACAGTGTTGCACCTTGAAGGTGAAGCACACGAGTGGTGGTTTCATGGTCTATCTACACTAGGGCATGCTAACATCACTGCTTATGAAAAATTTACTCGGAGGTTGGTGGAAAGATTTAACCGCAAAAATCCAGAAGCACATTTTGTTGATCTGGCTAAGCTCAAGCAAACCAAATATCCAGAGACCTATATCTCTGAATTTCTAAAACTCTTAGTTATGGTGTCTGATCTATCTATAGCTAGAATATTATATATGTTTATTGATGGGCTAGCAGAGCCTTTGCATGGCTTGGTGAAATCCACTAAACCAACTATGCTCCAAGAGTCTATTGAGAGAGATAGAGGTTTGAAACATTCTTTTCCAATATAAAAATCCCCATTACATCAAAATTTCTCTTCTCAGGAAAAGGGAAAAGATGTGAAGGTTCCTCTCTCAAAGGAGAACCAAGAAAAGGGATCTGTTGGTGATGATGTCCGAGGAGATCTAAGAAGGAGAAAAATTTGCTTCACTTTCCAAGATACATGGGCACTAGAGCACCAATGTGCTACCAGGAAAGTGCATTATATTGAGGTATTTTCTGATGATGAAGGGGAGGAAGTAGAAGACTTAAAGGAGGATACCAGTGTTGTAGCATCAGGAGGAGTTGCACCACCACCAGGAGGTGTGAAGGGAGAATTTGCTCCAACTAGAGGAGCCCTTGTAGCTTTGTGGGAAGTTCCAAGTATCTCACATTGAGGGCTAGAGGCACTATTCAGGGGTCAAGAGTTTCGGTGTTGATAGACAGTGGGGCAACCCACAACTTTATTGATACTCAAATAGTGCAAAGGAGAGGGATTCCCATAGATGATTTCTATGGATTCTGAGTCTTGGTTCCAGGAGCTAGAACCATGCAATGTGTCAAGTATGTTCTAACATTGACTATCACTTTGGGGACTTATACATTGACATACCACTTTTTTGTGGTTGATATTCTAGACACCAATTTGATATTGGGTGTTCAATGGTTGATCACTTTGGGAAAGGTCACCATAGATTGGGAGACCCTAGAGATGGAATGGACAGATAAAAAGAGTGGTAAGCACCAAAATATTAGGGGCATGCACACCTATCCACCCTAGATTGTCTCAACACACAGGATGGAGGATGATTTGCATAGAGGAGACATAGAGTGTGCAATAGAACTGTGTATGTTAGAGGTAGAAGGAAAGGGTGCACCAGTACACCTAGATGTGCAGTCTATTCTAGACCATTATTCTATAGTATTTGGGGATATACCACAAGGGAGACCATTAGACCGAGGATTTCAGGACACTATTGAGTTAGAGCAAGGGATCCAAGCAGTGATCACCACACCCTATAGGCATCCTAAAGTCTACAGGGATGAGATTGAAAAATCCATTCAGGAGCTCTTGGCTTTAAGACATATTCGACCTAGCACCAGTCCTTTTGCTACTTCCGTAGTCTTGGTGAAGAAGAAGGATGGCACATTGAGGATGTGCATCGAATATAGAGCTTTGAATAGGAAAAAAATAAAGAACATCTACCTAATTCTAAGGATCGACGAGCTAATGGATGAGCTAAGGGGATCAAATTAATTTTCAAAGATTGATTTGAGTTTGGGGTACCATCGGATGAGGGCGAGGGATTAAGGTATCCCCAAGACTGCATTTAGATGCCATTATGGCCACTTTGAGTTCTTGGTGATTCCCTTTGGGTTAACCAATGCTCCGACTACTTTTCAGTCTTGCATGAACCACATCTTCTGCGATCAACTGGGGAAGTTTTTGTTGGTTTTATTTGATGTCATTCTTATTTGCAGCTGCACATGGGAGGAGCATTTGCAACATATTGAGACAGTATTACACATTTTTTATGAGTATAATTCTATGTTAAGCTCTCTGAGTGTGAGTTTGGGCTCACAGAGATGCTATATTTGGGCCACATCATTGGATTAGATGGAGTGAGAGTTCATGAGGAGAAGATATGTTCTATTTGATATTGTCCTTAGCCAAAGAATGTAATAGAAACTCAAGGTTTTTATGCATATGTACCTACAACCTAAAGATTGTTAAATAGTTCTCTCAACTAGCAGCACCACTCATAGATTTGACCAAGAAGGGAGCTTTCAATTGGACAACCATAATGTAGATGGCCTTTGATAGGCTTAAGGAGGTGATGAGGGATTTTTATAGGCTTAAGGGGGTGATGAGAAACTACTCAGTGTTGGTATAACCTGATTTTACCCAACCCTTTCTATTGGAATGTGATGCTTCGGGGGACGACAGTGGAGTAGCCTTGATGTAAGGGGGTCACCCCATAGCTTTTGAGAGTTAGAAGTTGCTTCCTCATGAGAGGTTGTAATATATATATGATAAGGAAATGTTGGCTATCATGCATGCATTATCCAAATTCTGGTAGTATTTGGTGGGCAACAGATTTCGAGTGAAGATTGATCACAATAGTCTTGGTTTTTCCTTGAGCAGAAGTAGTTGCAAGAGAGGCAACATAAATGAGTTAGTAAAATCCAAGCATATGAATTTGACATTGAATATGTCAAGGGGAAGAGAAATGTGGTAGCATATTCTCTATCACAGAGACCAACAGTGCTGTCATTGATGAGTGTGGATACATATTGGAAGGCCCAACTATCAGTTGAGTATTCCAAATATTGCATTGCATGTGAGATCCTAGATGGAAAAGTGACTGATGAGAGGTTTAAAGTGATGGACGAGATCATCTATTACCGATAATGGATCTTCTTGACTATAGATTATATACTCAAGGAGAATATTTTGCATGCAGCACATGATTCACCACTTTCCGGCCATCAAGGATTCACCAAGACATATCGGATCATTTAGGAGATATTCTCATGGAAGGGTCTGAAGGAGGATGAGCTCCAACACATTAGGGTGTGCGTAGTTTTCTAGCAAAACAAAGGAGAGAACAACCATCCTACAAGGTTGTTGCAACCACTCCCTATTCTGGAAGGAAAATGGGAAAATATCTCCATGGACTTCATCACATGTCTACCTACATTACAGGGTAAGGATTGTATCTTTTTAGTTGTTGATTTAATAAAAAAGTATTCACATTTCTTTGTTATTTCTGCATGATATACTACTTCACATGTTGCTGAGCTCTTATTTAGATATTTTTTCAGACTCGATGGTCTTCCAAAGACCATGGTCAATGATCGAGATAGCCACTGGATGGGTCGATTTTAGCAGGAGCTTTTTTGGTTACTAGGTATTGAGTTGACGTCGAGTACCAGTTATCACCCTCAGACTGATGGACAGAAAGAGATATTAAACATGTGGCTGGAAGGATAGTTGCAAAATTATGTTTTGGGGAAGCAAGGGGGAAGGCTGCGATGGCTCCACTTGGAAGATCATTGCTACAACACAACATTTCATGTCAATTAACATATCTCCATTCGAGGCCGTTTATGGGTATGGCGATTTACCATATGTTGATGTGATGTTTGGAGAAAGCAAGGCTCCTAGAGAAAAGGAGTGAATCCAAGAGAGTCAGGATATACTCTATGCTCTCAAGGATGACATTGATACAGCCCATAATCAACAAAAGTTGTATGCAAACCGTCGTCGAATAGAGAGGAAGTTTGAGGTTGATTATCTAGTCTATCTCCATCTTCAGCCTTATAGATAATCTCATTGAAGGAGAAGGGGGTTGAGAAGCTTAAGCCCTGGTTCTATGGGCCATACAAGGTGATCCTTCATGTTGGTGAGGTAGCATATGACTTGGATCTCCCCATTGGGAGTAAGATCCATAACATTTTTCATGTCTCCTGCCTCAAGAAGACCATTGGACAACATGTGGTTACCACCATGGATCTCCCACCTATTGATTATGAGGGCCATCTGGTTTTAAAACTGGAAGATATATTGGACACTCGAGAGAGGCAACTAAGGAGCAGGGTGATTAAACAATATCTGATTCGATGGAGGAATCTACCAGATGAGGATGCCACTTGGGAAGGAGAGAAAATTTTGCAACATCCATATTTGTAGTTGCTTGAGGACAAGAAACATTTGAGAGGGTAGGACTCTAATATTCTTGATTATCTTTTAGCTAGCTAGATTATTAAATTTTTCTTTTGTTCATAACTTAGAGGAATAAGTTGGTAGAGAGACCCTTAAATATCTTTAGTAGGAATAAAACCACTTCTGGTGTGAAGGTGGATCAGTGTAGCTACTTGAAATAAAGAAACCTCAGGTGTGAATGTAGTCAATGCATGTGGATGGGGTCAAGGTTGACCAAATCAACAACCCTGCCATGGAGATACTGGAGATAGCGGAGGACAACACAATTGTGGTGGAGTGTATGCATGGGAGTAGCATCTTTAATGAGTGGGACCAAGGATGAGGAAGCTCACCAAGCATATAAGGAAGGGGATGAGAGCCATAGAAGGAATTCTGATTATTTTTTGTGTCTTGGTCTTTTATGACTTTCTGCACACTTCAATTGTTTAGCAGAGTTTGCTGTGTTGTTTAGCAGAAGGGTGTTTCCGGCTGGAAATCCCACCCACATACTAGGGGGACTTTGAGTGCCCACTAGGGAGAGGTACATTGAGCTTCATTCCACCATCCAACATCAGGCCAAGCTTCAACCATCTACCACAATGCAGTCTCCTTCAGAAACTGCATTCTTTTGCAAGGCAGTTGCAGTGGAGGGTTGAGAGACCCATTTTGTGAGATAGTTTCCTAGTGAAGGGAGAAGCCTTTCATTAGTAGGATCTATTGGGAGGATTTTCATATATTTTATTTTAATATTAGCCACCTCCCTATAGTCATTTATTTGCAGAGTGTTATTCATCTCGAGGGCTGCATTTTTCATATAAGATATTCCGGAAACCCTTTCTGGGTTGTCTTGGAATAGTGCTTGAGAGCTTAGATCTATAATCCTGGCATTTTCTTAGCACTCTATCATCAAATATTTGTGTTTATATTTTCTAGTTGCAGTTATTCCCTCTTGGATTGCGCAGTCATGGCATTCTGGTGTTTTTTGTATTAGCAGTATTTCACATTTTGATGTATTGGATCATGGGAGGCTTGTTTTCCTAGCTTGAGTGACCTTTTCCTCAAGACATTGTACTTATTTTCTGCTATTATACATAATTGAATGACTCTATGATTTGATCATGTATTGATGTGTTTATATTTACTGCAATTTCTAGTTTTATGTTCAATATTCCTATTTTTCCTGTTTTGGAATATTACAATATCTGAATGCATGCACTAGTTACAATTAAAAATACAGACCTTAAAGTTTAATAAAACTGTAATAGTGTGTAATCTCATATATTTAATCTCATGTTATCAGATCTGTTGTGACAAATTTTCCAGTGGAATATCCACGACAATTTACAGATCAAAAAGAATTATGAAAAGAAGAGAAGGAATATCGTTAGGAGATATAAGTGTTTTCCTGTGTTCTTTAGTCACATAGGGTGTTGCTTGTGTGATAATCTTGGCCATATCGCCAAATATTGCATGCTTCCTAAATTTCTTAGGTAATCCAGTAATGGGAGAAATTCATGCAAGTTCAACCACACAAGAGGTTTGGAGGATAAATAAGCAACAAGAGATCCCCACCAAAAATCGTGGGCTACATGGTCTTAGGGAAACCATATGGCTACATATTGAGTTACATGTAGACCATTAGAGGTGTAGCCATATTGAAGATATTGTATGATGACAAATATTCATGTTAGGAAGGTGATGCATGGTATCAAGGGGAGCTACACGAGGTTTGAAGTACTGGTTTTACTTCCAATATATCCTTATTTTCAGTTTGTCATCAGTTGGATCAACCACATATATTTGTTAATGTATTTGGAATAGTTGTATATTGATTCTTATGATATTCATGAGGACATGAAAAAAATGTATTTGGCCTTATGAGTGTGGTCAAGGAGTTAATTTAGTACATGTATGATGTTACACCAGATTGAAGGTAATTTATAGTGTAAAATTTTTTTGATTGATATGTGTAGCGAGAGATTGAGATCGGATTCAGGGAGGATGTTGTTGTATCATGGTTTATAGAAGTTTGGTTTGGTGAAGATAATTTTTTTTTGCTATTGATTAAATGTTGCAGTGATTTATGCTACTAGTTGTGAATCTACTCATATTTTTTTATCAAGACTTACAGCATGAACTCTTCATAGAAGAGATGTCAAGGAGTGAAGGATGAACACATATTTAGGGGGGGAATTATTGCTTCCAATTGACCAATAGATTATTGGAATATCATTCTCTATGGAGGAGCTTATTATGCATCTATTTGAAATTGGTTTATTGTAGGAAGATGTTGAGAAAAATTTTTCTATGGCCACCACATGGTTATTCAAATGTGTTAATATGCTTACTTGGAAAATTTGGGTTGTTGATAGTGCTCACATCGCTAGATTACATCTATGGCATGTATTATCATGCTTATGTGGCTACTATTGACATCAATCAATGGTGTATTGAAGTTATCACATATAGATAGTACATATCATTATTTATTGCTATATATATATAGAAGTATGATGAATGTTGTAATTTCTAGGATATTTTTCATTTGGATAACTGAGTTTTGATGAGTTTATGAGCTAGAGAAAGCTAGCTTAACGGGTTTACTATTGAGTATTGATGTCCTGCTAATACATGGTGTGTATGGTTGAGAATATGTGAGAGGTATATTATTTATGATGCATGGAGAGATTATGATGTTGCATGAGTCTCTTGAGAGTGTGTACAATTTCCTATGATGTTTTGGTATGAGGGATCAATATCCTTCTATTGTTTGGGATTTTGATCTCATTGTACAAGAATACAGTGTGTCGATCTTAATAGCATGAGGTCAAGGAGATGATGAGTTTTTGAGTTGGTGATGGTGCTATATTGCAAGATCTTATGCTAATACTATTGTTTCATAGATGAATTCATTATTATTTCTTCTTTGATGCCCTATTTTGTTGGATACTTATAGTTGATGTTGGATATAATTTTGTTGTATTTCCTTATTTTCTGCCAATGATGCTTTTTTTGGTTGTTTTTTGTTTCTTGGAGCTATCGTTGGTGCTATAGGAGTATTTTTCTATGTTGTTGAGCCTCATTGATGATATATGGTTCATTGATGACGAACATTTATATTTTTGTGTCACTATGTCATGATATTTGACATGGTACTGATCAATATTATTTTTCCACTATATGTAATGGCTTGTGAGGATTTTAGATGCTACAGAAGTTCTTCATTGATATTACATTTCTATGTTGATGGGATATTATATTATGACTGAGGTGCTGAGAGAAGCCATGCTATCTATTTTACTTTTCTTTCCATTTTTGTATAGAGCATATATTATTTCTCATTGATGCCATGTATTATCTTCTATCATTGTATTGGGCGTGCATTATGGAGATCACACTTATGTGCATTTGTAAAAGCCATGTATCATTATTGTTTCATATTTTTATGCATTGGTCATAAAGAGATACATTGTGTACAACATGTGTTGTAAAAATTGTCAAATTAAACTATGTATGGGCTAATAGGTGTCATAGTCTTGTCTTGCATGTCATTGACTTAGCCCTTATTACAACAGGAAATTTGGGTTTATGTTGTAAACTTGGGTCCATAGAGTCATTGGTTAGTGATAGGTATGCTTATAGAGGAGACATATATCATTCATATTTACTTATTGAAAAAATATATTTTGTTCATAGATTATTTATTTGTATGGGATAGCATTTTATACCATTAGTAAAAATTGGTTGAAGTGCTAGTCCATGAGGAATAGTCTCTCACACTTGGAATTGAGGAAGTGTTGCTACAATAGCCAAGAATGCATGTTTAGGGAGAGAATTATAAGCATGATAGGATGCATAGTGTTGTATAAAAACATGTTTCACAACCAAATTAATTATCTTACATGCTTATCTTATAGGAGAGACATTTGTTCTTATTAGAAGATCGGTTTGTATCAGTTTTGTAGTTAACATGGTGTTAAGCATTTTAGGGGGAGTACATATATGAGCCCCAATATTTTTGGCAATGTAATTTAGTGTTGGTATTTAACTTTTCAATTGATTTAAAAGGGAGAGAGACTATCAAGATCATCTTTAGAGTTTAGGTTCAGAATGGAAGATGAGGTTAGTTTGATATCAATGCCAAATGGGGAACATGTTGGCATTGTAGTGTTGGCATTGATGTCAACATAGTGTTTATCACTATTTTATTTGTAATCATGATTCCTATTCCTCGTACTAGGTATTATATATGCAACTTTATGTTTGAAATAATGTCTATTTCCACACCTTAATGTCCTAAATATAAGCTAAAAATATAGAAGAAGGTCACAAACATCAAGTGTTAAGCGAAGGTAATGTTCCAAATAAGGAGAAAAATAGCATTATAACACACTTTTAGAGCTTGTTAGTTATTTTATAACGTAGTTACAAAACAAAGAGGGTGCATTACTGCATGTAGGTCATTTCCTGAATTGTGAGCGCTCAAAGTTAAATTCCATGGGATGTTTCTATGGTTTCTGCACTTAGTATTTTCTCCAATAGTCCAAGGAATGTTTATTTTCCTCTATAAAGCAGTTAAAGTTGAAAATATATCTCATTTAATGAAGATCAAGGAGTTTATGAGGAGAAATGTTTGGAATACCAGACCAGTTGAAGGACGTATGAACTAGTTGTTGATCTCTATACTCTTTTGTAATTATAGCTTTAATCACTTTAGAAAATTATTTATGTGAGGAAATTATCTATATGATAGATTGGTTGGATGTGTTGTGAGGTTGATAAAGCGTGTGATAATAGAAGAGTGTGTAAGCTTTGAGGAATGTTATGTATAAAATCTAAATAAGTTTGTAGAAGTTGTAGAAGGTAGAAAAAAAGTGTTTCCACCAACATCTTGAGTAAAAAATGAGGAGAAAGAGTAAAAGCTTATTGTAGATTCATCTTATGTATTTTTGTTGCTAGTGAATTCATCAGAATATTATTTTTTATGAAGATATCATTTTTGGATAGATTTATTATATTGTAGAGGGGACATATATGTTATTGTTGAGCTATGAAGTTCTTCTTAGAGATCAGTTTGAAAAGAAATGAAAGTGTGGCTCCAAGTGGTTGATCATGTTGGGGTCTTTGTTTAGTAGTGTCCAAAAAACCAAGGGGGCATTTCTCCTACTGTTGTGGGAAGTAAAACATTTTTTTTGCAATGGTAGCTCCATCTAGTGGTGGCTAGGTGAAAATTATTGGGAGTGGTGGATTCCAGTAGGTGGTGGCCTACAAATTTATGTGAGTAGAGACATCTTAGCTAGTGGTGGATAGAAATATTAGTAAAGGGGTTGTGGCTCCTAGTTAGAGGAGCCCAATTGAAATATGTAAAATATTTATTATTGATATAATAATAATAGTATAAGACATATCAATAGTGGGTTTTTTTTGTCCCTTTGGCGTTTCCACCAAAAATCATTGGTTTCTTATGTGAGACCTTTTTTTTTTAATGTGTTATGTTATGATTCTATTATCTCTCTTTATGTATTTTAGATTGTAAATGTTTAAAAAATTAATTAATTGGAAAAAAAATACAGAGTTCCATCACTACTAATTCACCCCCCCAGCCAAGTAGTGATCAACATTTTCAAAATCACCTTTACTGAATCATGTACTTATTATTTTACTGTTTGGCTTATTCATTATGGATCATATTATTTTATGAATGATGATAAAGCCATATTTTATACTCGCAATGAATCTAACAAATATTTGTTAGTGATGATAATTCTCTTCGTGTTGTAGGGTGTGGAATAAATTAATTGGATCATCATTTAATGATGTATTATGTGTTCCAATTCTTACTGAAACCTTATATCAATTTATCAAATTATTCACTCAAGTCTAGATAAAATAGTATAATTTTCACCTCATCAAGTTGTAATCAAGGATTTAAATGATCGTTATCATGTCCTAGCAACTAGAATCATTGATGATATTCCCATGTTATATAAATTTGAAGAATATTGATTATCATTTCATATTTTTGTTTTTATTGTTCATAGTGATGACTTGAACAAAATTTAGCATAACAAAATCAATCATTTGAATAGTATCATTCATTCCAAAAAATATGTAACAAAAATATGGTGACTAATTTCCCTCTCCTTTCTTGCAAGGATGGTGTTTTTCTTGGCTATTCTCTTAGAAAAATCATCTATATAGTTTTGAAAAATGTGCCTCTTAGCACACCTTTGCCTCCAAACAAATTTTTTATAATTATTTACATGTTTCACTTGCTTTTTCTTATTTCTATGGATTCAAGTATTTCTTAACTTTCATTTACAACTTATCCAAGTGCATGCACTTGGATTTATTTCTTAAAATATAGAACTAAAATTTTGACATGTTTTTGGCCTATAAGACCCTATTAAAATACCACTCTGTATATCAAATGTAAAATTTAATATAGATGGTAAAGGAAAATATGTTAATACTAATAAATTTACAACTAACTACTCCATAATCAAAGGTGTTCATGACTATCATAGTTTCACGCTTAATTAACAAAGTGACCACTCTATATATCAACTTTAAAATTTAAGATAGATAATCAAGGAAAATATGTTAGCACTAATAAATTTACAACTCACTACTCCATAATAAAGGGTATTCATGAAAATAATAGTTTCGGCCATAAGCATTTTGTGCAATTCAGAAAACAATTTTAAAATTTCCACCCTACCCCATCTTGGAGCACTCATTTCCCTTCCATATGATACCCTTGATTTTATATTCACGATATTTTATAAAAATAATATTGAAACCCTCTTTAAAGCCTATACAACTCTGAAGAACTTACTATATTTTTCCACAAACAAGTTAAGCCCTATGCGAGGATCAAGAGTTTACCAAATTCCTTACTCATGTGGTGAATCATACATTGGACATAATCATAGGACATTTAAGGCCCATATCAAAGGATGTATCATTGACACCACCCAAAATCGCATATCCACATATGTGTGCATCGAGAATTATTCTAATTCAAAACATGTCATCTAATTTTACCAAACTAAAATCCTAGACTCAAATTCCCATTACACATCATGGACCATTCAGTAACCCCTTGAAATTAAAAATTACCTATATAAATTTAATCATGAAGATGGCTACAAAGCTAGTGAGTCATGGAATCCCATTATTCATCACCTTGACCTTTAAAATTAGATATTTTTCTTGACCTTCCCCTACCTAGCTCTTTTATCTTTTTATTGTTTAATTGTTCTTCATGGTTAGTTTAATAAAATTTTCTTCTTGATTTTACCTCTAACATCCCTGATTTATCATCCTTATTTTTTTCTTAATATCCAATATTATATTTTATTTGTTCTTGACTCCTCTAATATCTTTTACCTTGAATTAATCATAACTATTAATCTCCCATATTATATTATATTTTTTCTCGAATCCTCTAATCTCTTTTACCTTGAATTAATCAAAATCAAATACTTTTTTTGTGTAATAAATAATTGTATTACCTAACAAACAATATGTTAAATGAGAGTGTTAGAGGATTTTTTATTAATCTCTCATGTTACATTATATTTTTTCTTGAATCCTCTAATCTATTTTACCTAGAATTAATCATAATCAAATATTTTTTTTATAATAAATAATTGTATTACCTAACAAACAAGATGTTAAAAGAGAGTGCTAAAGGTTTTATATTGGCCAATCAGTTGGGAAACTTGGAAATATAAAAAAATGTATTGATTTGAGAGAGGAAGAAGACAACATTAGGGGAATTTTAAGGTCTAAAATGGGCCTCCTAAGAAAAATGTACAACTAAAATAAACTTGATAGGAACCAATAGGATTAAAGATAATTATCTCAACCATGGGGTCTGATTGACCATTTTTTAAGTAAAAGGGTAAAAATATTAAAAAATAATTAAATAATTAAACTACTTTTTCAAATCGTATTTTCAACTTTTCTCCCAAAGTTGTTACTCAAAGTTCGAGCGGGAGTACTTGTTGGATGAAAAAATTAATTCATCATCCAATGAGTACCCATGTTGCATACTTTCGATGGACCCTACTACACAAAAATTAGAATACATGAAAAAACATGATTAAAATCACAATTTTCATGTATTTCTCATTTTTCGTGTAACATGATCCACTAAACATATGCAACATGGGTAATCCTTGGATGAGTAATTAAATTTTTGCATCCAACTATTACTCCTGCTCGAAATTTGAGTAAAAACTTTGGGAGATAACTTGAAAATACGAGTTGTAAAAATAGTTTTTTCTTTTTTCAGTCTAAAATTTGATGATGTAATCAAACATTATTTTATTATTTCCACTATTATTTTATAATTTCCTTAGAAGGGCCATTTTAGACTTCAAAATTCCCCTAATGGAAGTTTCGTAAAGATTCAAAAAAAAAAATACGTATGCTAAAAGTTGGGCCTTCAAGGCCTTCAGATAAAAAAAAATGAACCAATAATCAATAAAATAAAAACATAATAAGATTTAGTAGGGTAAGACAAGGGACTTGAGTACGTTTGTGAATCATAGAGTGGCTCAATATTACTACCCAATGAGTATCCAATAATAGGGAGGATTCCAAGGTTCTTCTCAAGGCACTCTAGTCGATGGTTGAGGTTCATCATGTGTCTACATAGGTGTTCCATGAAGAGGAGGAGCCCTTTGTTTCTACATGCCTTTCGAATAATATATTTACAAGTAAATACTTCATGTTCTAATATATTTGTTGAAGTATGAAATTATCCTCTTTTTTGACAAACATTTTTTCTTCCTTTCCATCTTTTTCCATAATAATTTTGTTGCAGTTTCAAGCTAAAAGGTCATCCTAGACATGCTCAAATCTTCAAAAAGGTACTTATCATCCATGATCTATAATATTTTGTTTCTTTATGAAATTTACTTTAAAAATTCCTACAACTTCCATATCTCATTCATTTTGCAACTAACCATGAATTTTGCAACTCTCTTTGGTTAGACAAGTTCTAGTACACTAGAGCATGAATAAAAGCTACCAACAGATAGAAAATGGTTAGTATATGGATATCCACCTATCTTGGTGATTTGGAAATTTACATGGTTCAAGAGGTCTAGAAGTCAAACTAGAAGTCAACTTTTTTTTATGAAACTCCAACAATGAGCATATTTTGAAGGCGGTTAATAGAAGGATCAAGAAAGCATAAAAATGATCAAGAAAATTTAAAATTTGATGTGTTCTAGTGAATCCCTCATGATTTTATCTGAGTCGCAAATCATGAGAAGTAATATTTTATTTCGATTTTACTTCTTAGTAGTTGAAGTAGCTCAATCACCTCTCAAATTAGTTCTCAAATATTTATCTAATAAGAGAGTATAAAAATCCCTGTGGCGAGGATAGAGACATCAATTATCATTGTTAAATATTGTAATCTCTTTGTGTTGAAGACTTTTGCAACTAATATAAATACATTTTTTTAGCAAATGTGTGGCTAAGTGATTTAATATCTTATTATGAACTTTCTCTCAATAGGAGCCCCCCCTAAAGAGTTGTAAGAGTATATTATCTTTCGATTATGCTTATTGCATTTTTTTGATGAATAATTTTCTTCCATCATAGTCTATTTATGCATGTTATTGATCAATTCCTAGTGTATTTTTTTGTGTTTGCAAAAAGAAGAGTGCTCATAAAAACACAAAAATATTTGGTTTCCATAATTCATTTCATTCAACACTTTCATTTCATAGTTAAGTTAATTTTACTAAGTGTTTCCATGAATGATAAATACAGAGGTTAAGAAGTACCACTCCGCACACTAATAATTCTTTGAAGTTACTATTTTGTTCAAGAAGTCTACTTTATATTTACTTCTTTTCTGGAAGTAGACTTAATATTTGTTTTTTCTGCAAATAGAGTTATATATATTCTGCAAGTAGACTTATAATTTCTTTTTTGCAAGTAGCATTAAAATTTCATGTCTACAATTAGGGTTTATGATTCTGAATTCATAGATTAAAGTTTTGGTTCAAGTCTTGATCTCATTTTTCTTTGAAGTAATTTTAGAGGAAAGAAAATGTGTGTGGAAACAATTTAATTCAATCTAACATTCATACATATATAGATCAATTTCATATTTTAAAAACTAAAATTAGAGCACGTAGAATATATTATGCACAGGCACTTCATAAGTACACAAACCTTGGTAGAAAATTAATGAAGTAATTTAACATCAATTAAATTACCCAAAAATATAATTTCCATGTATATGTATTGATTATATCATCCATACATGCGATTTGAATCAAGTAATATCCACTAGTACCTTCGTGTCCAAGATTAGAAGTTGTTGGTTGGATATTTCCCTCCCAACTTGTGACAATTTTCCCTAAATAAGAGGTAGATTGAGATCTCAAAATTTTTTTCTAAAGACGTCATATCTAAGTTGATCCCATGTACTATGCTAGTTACCATGCTCCTAATAGTATGTTGACCCTTGATGGACATGAACTCTCTAATGGGGAAAGTTTGTTACACAAAGAGGAAGGATGAGACTAAGAGTGAGGATGGGGGTGTTAAAGAGGAGACAAGATTATACAGGGGGTGATTTTTCCATAGTAAAGAGCACCTAGAATAATTTCCAAAGTAGGAGTTTGAAATTAAGATAGGTTGGACAAGAATAAAAATTTTCAAGAAAGAATTTACAAAAGGAAGATGTGCTCTAAAGGTAAAAGTGTGAAGGAAGAATGAGGTAACAACAAGGTTGTAAGGAAAAAAAAATGGACAAGAAAGAAATAAAAACCAAAACCTTAATAGAGGTAGAGTTTGAAATTGAACCACCTAAAGGCTTAAGAGAATGAAATAGCAAAGGGTTAAGGAAGATCAACTAGCAACAAGGTATTGCCATCCTAATGTTGAGATGGATTCTCATTGCATTGAAGCTCTTAAGATATTTCCAAAAGAAAGATATGTATTTTTCCAAGAACAAATTCTTGTGGCTAACATGAATTGTGGTTTAGAGCTAAAGAAAAATATTGGAACCACAGAAAAAATCTTCTTAACAAGCTAGAATTCATTCCTGAGAAACTCTCCATGAAAGTTGAGAAATCTTGATATTTTTATAATCAGAGGAATAATCTATTTTTACATGGCACATAGGACTAGGTAGGATCAATTTGGGCATCAAAGATCTAACTCCTTCATGATAAATGGCTTTGCATTTCCAAAGCCCCCATTTTAATGACTTGAAACACCTAACATTTTTGGAGAGCCCTCTGTTTGATTTTTCCATTGGATATGATGTGGTTTGTAGCCACAACCTGGTTATTTAATCTCCTCATTAATATTTGTAACATTCAACTAAACACGTGAGGAAAATAGGTCAAGTGAGTAGGTGCAAAGACATCTAGTAGAGTGAATGGAGTTATGTAGCATTGAACTGCATAAGTGGTAATCCATTTGATGACCATTTGAAAACCAATTGAGGGTGTCCCTCATTCCATGATTGTACTTCATGTTTAAAGAATTAAGGGGGAATGTTTCTACATGTCCCAGTCATGTGTTCAAGTCGGATGGTGACAACTCACCCTACACCCTCTCATGTGCGACACCCCCATCCGAGGGAATAGTTTTTAATGTAATATTAATTCTATTTAATATTTATTAGTTATTAAATATAATATTTATTATATTTAATTTTAATTCCTATAACATTTAGTTTAATAATATGTATAACCTATATCCACCAAATTTTCCCTTTTCTAAGTATTTTTCTCTTAATGTCGAAGCTCTTTTGAAAATAAAAACACAATCTTTTTAGTTCCTTTTATCCTTTAAAATGCATACTTTCTAATAATATCTTTATATTTTTTTCTAAGAGGTCACTTCTAATAGTAAATATTTGTTTGTTCCTCATGATGGATAGAGTGTCCACTCAAAACATTGAAAGTTTCAAAATTATGAACACAATGTATATCCAAAAGTCTCTTACAACATATGATCATCCATCATCATTTTTTTGTACTATCTCTAAACATTAAAGATTATTTTCTTCCTAATGATGGGTGGAGTGTCCAATCGAAACATTGAAAGTTTTAAAACTATGAACATAATTTATAACCAAAATAGGCCTTGAAGTAATATGATCATTCCTTTCTAGGCAGTAGGTTCAAATATTCAAGTTTCTTTTATCTTAATGAAGGGTGAAGAATCAAACGATGGGTGGACTATTCACTTAACATCCAAAGTTTCAACACTGAAAAATCAATTTATATCCAATAGTATATTATAGAAATATAATTGAATTAATCTATATTGTAAATCTCATACATATTTATTACCGAAATATACATAATAAAAAATAAAAAAGCACTTTTTATGTTATGAATTGTTTTGTTTATAATTTTATTCACATAATATTATACATATTGAGTTAAACTAAATTGTATCTATAATATAATTTTGTTGACACGAATGTCTATTTTGGAATAGGGCTTCTAGAATTTTAATTTAATTAACAATACTTATTAGGTGAATGGTGAGTTTTAAACCTTAAAGGAGTATTCTAAAATATATTAGTAATTATAAATTAAAGATTGAGATTTTTCTCTAAAGTAATTATGTCATTTATATTTTTTTGATTAAATTTTTTGATTAAAAAATGTCATATGAGCAAGTCTCATGTGATATTAATTATGATATTTTGGGTATGTGGTAGTGATATGCCATAATATTGGCCCATGGTATTGTAACAAAGCTTATTTACATATAAAGTGTCTACATGGTTAAGTGAGGGTGAATTTATATGATTAAGAATATTGTTAAATGTTTTTTGAATTTGTATATGAAAAAATCATATTAATTTTTTTTAATTAATTATTATTATTAGAAAATAAATTTATAATTTAATTAATTTTTCTAATTTTTTTTTTTTTTTTGACAGTGTGAAATATATAGTAAAACTTATCATAAATTAATACTTATCAATTAATACTAGTTTTACCTTATGTAAAATTTATTATTTTCTCATTTTTAATGATTTTTATTTACTTTGATTCTATTTTATCCTTTTTTTAAATCTGATTTGATCCCTTCCTTATATATGGATCCAAGTTATCAAAATTTCAAAAAAAATTAACACATATTTGATTATAAAACATGATTCTTACATAAATTGAATTATTTGTATCATTTGTAATCAAATATTTTAATTTGATATAAATATAACAATTTTCTCCCTGATGGGGGTGTTCGGATGTGGAAGCCACCCATCATGTTACAGATGACAGATGGATATAGGTTAATGGAGGAAGGGAAGGACATGAGTCCCTCCACCACGTGAGTTATTGTTCCTGCACTCGCTTGTGTGAAGCATTCAATACTACTTGTGTGCAATTGATTCGTTTCAATATGGGAATCAATGGCATTGTCCCCTTGGTTATATTGCATGATTCACAAAATTATTTAATTTTTATATGGATCATAGAGTAATATGTCTCCCTCTCTACTCTCATCTCTTCTGGTTTCTGGGCTAGGGTGGTGGTCATCCGTCTTGTGCTCTTCCAATGGGTCTAATGCGACATTCTCTCGCTCATTTCTACAATTCAATAAGCCTTCCCCTTCCATCCTTCACTGGAGGTGCATCATTTTTTGTTCTGGTTGGTTTCAAGTTTAATTGCCTTGCCATTTATAGGTTTCTCGCCTTGGTTTATCTAGGGATGCTTCTTGGGTGGTTTGTGTCAGGATTTTGTTGCTTGTCTTACTATTTTTGGGTCTGTTGGCGGGGTGGCTAAATTGGATCAAGAGTGGTGTTGGTTTCGATGTGTTATTGCTTCTCAGTTCTTTATTTTCGGGGACCTTGGTTCCAGACCTCCCTCCAGTGCTCCGCTGCAATTTTAGTGTCGGCTTGGAATCTAGAAACTTGCTTTTCAATTCCATTTCATGTGTGGTTTTCTATTTCCTATATGTTCCTTTCTGTTTTGGTCTCTCTCATCTATTCTGGTCTAGTTTGATTCTATTCTAGTGGTGGGAATTATTTTCTTGGATAACCTTTCCTTCTTGGTATGCGACGGGGTCTTCTTGGTCCCTGGTGGGAGGTGGCTGCACTATGGGGTTCTAATTTCTCTGGAACATCGAATTCCTTCTGGAATCCATCATGAATCTTAGCCCCCACTCCTCACACATATTGGCCCTGGAAAATTCTGAAGGCTCTGTTGGAATTTTGAGAATTCCAAGTGGAGAGAATAAGCTCTCCTTGTATACACAGAGAAATAAAAAGAAATTGACAGGAGACAGAGTTTTCCAAGACTTTAAAAAAAAATTCTATTCCTTTCAAAACTGATACAGATTCTTCCTCTAAAGAGAGGGATAACAAAAAAGATGTATGACTGCTACAGACGCAGTGCTAAACAAACAACTCTCTGTCTCTCTTCAAGAACGCACAAACAGTGCTGTAATGGTCTTACTGTGTTTTCTTCTTGCCTGCGGGCTCACACAGCGGTTCACAATACAATACAAAAATGCGTTACACATATACAATGGCACGCGAGCCTTTTCTTTTTATATATGCCGCGCATATATTAAGCATTACAACAAAAAAACCATATGAAAACTTAAATCAAAACATGAAAACCAAATACAAAGGAAAAAACTTTGCGGAGCTTAAAAAATATGAAATGTCGGACGTACGAGTGGGGACCACTACGTAGTCGACAATCGACAATCGGCAAAAACTTGACAACACATTCTGTGATCCGCCCAAACTTTCGATTCCGATTGGAAACACATTCTCCGATCTTCCACTTCCGATTGGCAAGGCAATCGACAATCGATGATCGGGCAATGACTTGACAACAAAGTCTGTGTCTCATTCAATCTTTCGATTGCGATCGAAACACGACCACCGATCCTTCCGCTGCGATCGGATCCGCCCTGATTGGGGCGCACAGTAAAATCCCGCCGATTAAACCTTCCGATTGAAATCAATCGATTCAATAGATTTCTGCCACGTGGTCTTGTGGACCCACGGGCCTCCGCTGCTGTGGGGGTGATCTATGTGTAAGTTTCAATGTATTAGATGTTCCGCCTGCGGAACTTCTTCCATATCAACAAGACACTGCTCCAAAATAAATTTCCGATTCTGATTGGCATATAAATGGTGGGGACCACTTGTCCGCCAATTCAAAAATAAAAGGACTTCCGTCTGTTTCTCTTCATTCTGGTTGTTGAGGACTTTAAAGCTTGAAACGACTGTTTTTAATTTAGTTTGCTCCTCCGTAGATTTGAACTACGGGAAATCTTCATTCCGCTGCAAGACGGATCAATCCATCACCAAATTAAATTTCATCTGCAATCTGTGGCTACGGCCCATCAAAATTAAATTCATCCTTATGGATTCACCAACATTCTTCAATACAAAGTGCTGTGCACTCAATCTCTGTTTCTGCTGCTGCTGCTGCCTTTGTACTTTGTTCTTCGTGTCACTACCCAAGGCACGGCAGGTGACTTTAATATTTCAACACTCCCCCTTAAAGTCAGCTGCTGGGTTATTCATCATACCCAAGCATTCTCTTAGAAATTCAAATGTCTTTTTTCCTAATGGTTTAGTTAAAATATCTGCATATTGCTCCTCTGTTTTACAATGTTGTAAAACAACTTCACCATTATTTACCAATTCTCTGATATAATGATACTTTGTGTCTATGTGCTTTGTTCTTTTATGAAACACAGAATTCTTTGACAATGCAATAGCTGAGCTATTGTCACAATAAATCACTGTCCCTTTTACCTGTTCTTGACATAGACTTCTCAACATTCTTCTCATCCAAATTGCTTGAAACGCTGCTGCTGTAGCTGCCACATATTCTGCCTCTGCTGTAGACAATGCTACAATAGGCTGTTTCTTGGAAGCCCATGAAATGGCTCCTGAACCCATATGAAAAATATAACCGGAAGTGCTTTTCTGATCGTCTACACTTCCAGCCCAATCACTGTCAGTGTATCCAACTAATTCTGAATTTTCTGAAGTAGTATATAAAATACCAAATCCTTTTGTACCTTTAACATACCTCAGAATTCTCTTTGCTGCCTGCCAATGTGCTTCTTTTGGCTTCTCCATAAATCTGGAAATTAAACTAACAGCATGCATAATATCCGGCCTAGTTGCAGTCAAATACATGAGGCTGCCAACTATGATTTTATACAAACTTGGATCAACATCCTTGCTGTTGTCATTCTTACTCAACTTCAATCCCATTACTGTGGGAGTAATTGCAGCTTTGCACTCCTGCATGTTAAATCTTTCTAAAACTTGATTCACATATTTTGCTTCAGAAATAAAAATTCCTTTCTCACCTTGTTCCACTTCTATTCCCAAGAAGTATCTTAATAAACCCATGTCAGTCATTTCAAATTCATCTTTCATGACTGTTTTAAAATTTTCAACAAGGTAATCATCATTACCTGTAAAAATTAAATCATCAACATATAAAACAACAATCAACAACTTACCATCCTTTTCTTTGATGTAGAGGGTGGGTTCTCCCTCGCACTTTTCAAATCCATTCTGCAATAGATAAGAATCTATTCTGCTGTACCATGCTCTTGGTGCTTGTTTCAGCCCATAAAGAGCTTTCTTCAATCTACAGACCTTATGCTCTTGGCCTTTCTTCTCATATCCAAGAGGCTGTTCCACATATACCTCTTCCATTAAAATTCCATTTAAAAATGCGGATTTTACATCCATTTGATATACTTTCCATTTGTTTTGTGCTGCTATGGACATCACTGCTCTTACAGTCTCCATTCTTGCAACTGGTGCAAAAGTTTCTTCATAATTAATCCCTTGCTTTTGCTTATATCCTTTGACGACAAGTCTGGCCTTGTGTCTTTCTATTTTTCCTTCAGCATTGCTTTTGGTCTTGTATACCCATTTAACTCCAATGACTTCTTTACCTTCTGGTAGATCTACCAACTCCCATGTTCTATTTTTCTCTATGGCTTTAATTTCTTCATCCATAGCTTCTATCCATTTTCTATCTTTAATAGCATCTTCAAAATGAATAGGATCATCAACTTGACAATACAAAGCAAATAAGGAATTCATACCTTCGTTTGCTTCTCCTTGCTCATAGATTTCTCTAAGGCTTTTGAACTTTGTTCCTCTTTCACTTGGTGTAGCCGTGCTTGATGAAGCACTTAATTCTGCTCCTTGTGGTGTACTCGGTGAACCATTGCCGCTTCTTCTCAAGGGTGTTCTCACTACCGCTTGAGGCGTCCCTTGCTGGCCTTGCGCTGCTGGAGGTTGTGCAATGGATGGGTTATTAATCTCAACCACATCTACATCATCTTCATCATGAGATAAACAGTTTTTGACATTGACTGTTTTCTCAATGCTTCCATCCCACGCTTCTTCTTCGATGAATTGCACATCTCTGCTAATTACAAACCTTTTTGTGGATGGGTTATATAGTCTGTATCCTTTGGAATCTTCACAATATCCAAGGAAAATGCACTTCTCCCCCTTACTATCCAACTTCTTTCTCAATTTGTCTGGAATGTGTACATATGCTACACATCCAAAAACTCTCATGTGGGTGACTCCCTGTTTTCTGCCACTCCACGCTTCTTCTGGAACTTTGTTCATCACTGCTTTTGTAGGGCATCTATTTAAAATATATACAGCACAGTTTGCTGCTTCTGCCCAATACTCATTCGGCAAGTGCTTTGCCTTTAGCATACTTCTCACCATCTCCATTATGGTTCGATTCTTCCTTTCAGCAACTCCATTCTGTTGCGGCGTGTACCTGGTGGTAAACTGCTTGTGTATGCCATTCTCTCTGCAAAAACGCAGAAATTATTTTGATATGTATTCTCCTCCTCTGTCAGTTCTGAGGACTTTAATATACAATCTGCTCTGTTTCTCTACGAGAGCTTTAAACTGGCAGAATTTCTGAAAAACTTCGCTTTTATATTTCATAAAATAGACCCACACTTTTCGAGTGAAGTCATCTATGAAGGTCAGCATATAATTCCTGCCCGAAACAGATGTTGTTTGCATCGGTCCACATAAATCTGAGTGGATTATCTCCAAAGGTGCTTTCGCCCTTATGCTTTTCCCTGAAGGAAAATTTTCTCTGTGTTGTTTTCCTAAGATGCAGCCTTCACATAAGCTGTCAGGCTTTTCAATCAGTGGTAAACCTCTTACCATTCCTTTTCTGTGCAACAAATTTAATCCTCCGAAATTGAGATGTCCAAATCTCAAATGCCATAACCAGTTTTCATCTTTCTCTTCCTTCTGGAAGGCTTCTTGAGTTACAGCTACTACAGTCTTTCCTTTTTGCTTCAATTCAATGTTGAGCTTGAGCGGAAACATTCTATTGCTGGTCATTTGTATTTCAGCAATAACTTTCTTACTTGGAGGAATATCTCTTATGGTGCACACGTCATCTTTGAATATAACATTGTAACCTTTGTTTATGAGCTGCCCAACGCTCAAAAGATTACATTTTAGACCTGGAACATAATACACATCAGGAACAAATTTTTGCTCCCCATTCCTTGCTCGAATACTTACTCTGCCTTTCCCTTTGACAGAGATTTTAGTATCAGTCCCTGTGGTCACTTTAGATTTAACTTCTTCATCAAGATTGGCAAACATTGCTCTGTTGCCAGTCATGTGATTACTACATCCAGAATCTAAGAACCAAACATCATATTCTTTATCTTGTGCTACATTACAAGCTAACAACACATTACTTGGGTTCTTTTCCTCTTTTTCTACATTAGCATTCTGCCTATTCTTCATGTCATTTTGTTTCTTTCTACACTCATTGGCATAGTGCCCATATTTCTTGCAATAATGACACTGGACATTGGATTTGTCATACCTTTGTCCTTGAGCATGTTGGTGTTGATGTCCACCTTGCTGGTTGTTGCATTGGCCATGGCTCTGGCTTTGACTGTTGCTCCTTCCATGTGAATGTGAAGAGCTGTCCCTTCCACCTCTATTCTGACTTCTGCCTCTTCCTCTTCCTTTTCTTTGACCTCTTCCTCTTCCTGAAGGCATCTGGGTCTTGAAGGCGTGCTTAAGAGATGAGTGTTCATCTCTGCTCAATCTTTGTTCATGAGTTATCAGTGAGGCATGAAGTTCATCCACTGTGAACTGTGAGAGATCTTTGGTCTCTTCTATGGTGGTTACAATAACATCAAACTTTGAGGGTAAGCATCTCAAAATTTTCTCCACAATCCTTCTATATTCAAGAGTTTCTCCATGGGATCTTATCCGATTTACAATCCCAATCACATGTGTAAAGAATGTATCAACACTGTCTGACTCTTTCATACAAAGAGTTTCAAAATCTCTTCTCAGCAATTGAAGTTTTGCTGTTTTAACTTTCTCCATACCTTGATAGGCTACTTTCAGAGTTTCCCATGCCTCCTTGGATTTCTTAGCTGCTGCTATCCTTGGAAACACACTCTCATTTATAGCTTGATACAAACAGAAGAGAGCTTTAGCATCTTTCTTCCTATTATTCTTCAACACATCCTTCTCTGCTTGAGTTAAGGCATTAAAAGCCTGCTCATCAGCTGGTTCTGTGAAACCATCCTCTACTAGTTCCCACAAGTCTTGTGAGACAAACAGGGCTCTCATGGTAATGGCCCAATAATCATAGTTCTTTCCATTAAACTGTGGAAGCTGAACACTTCCAAGATTCATACTAGTACTTGGTCCAGCCATTACTTCTTAAACTGAACTCAGACTTCAAACAAACTGTATTTCCCTTTACTGAAAGAACAAACAAGAACAAAAACTCTGTTTTCTTTGAGAAAATACCTGACTTTTCGACTTCTGTTGAGCTTTTCACGCTGCTGGAGAGAAACGGTGCAACAGATCTTCTTCTTTAGCTTCTTTGAACTCTTCAAAGAGCCTAGATAAGCTCTGATACCATGTTGGAATTTTGAGAAATTCCAAGCAAACAGTGGAGAGAATATAAACTCCCCTCTACAACACAGAGTAATTTAAACAACTTGACAGGAGACAGAGTTTTCAGGACTTTAAAACAAATTTCTATTCCTTTCAAAACTGATACAGATTCTTCCTCTAAAGAGAGGGATAACAACAAAGATGTATGACTGCTACAGACGCAGTGCTAAACAAACAACTCTCTGTCTCTCTTCAAGAACGCACTAACAGTGCTCTCTGTTCTTCTTACTATGTTTTCTTATTGCCTGCGGGCTCACACAGCGGTTCACAATACAATACAAAATGTGATTTTTTTCAGTGCTATTGGCTCTCGGGCCTTTTCCTTTTATATATGCCGCGCATATATTAAACATTACAACAAGAAACCATATGAAAACTTAAATCAAAACATGAAACCAAATACGAAGGAAAACCTTCGCGAAACCATAAAATATGAAATGCCGGACGTACGAGTGGGGACCACTACGCAGTCGACAATCGACAATCGGCAAAAACTTAACAACACATTTTGTGATCCGCCCAAACTTTCGATTCCGATTGGAAACACATTCTCCGATCTTCCGCTTCTGATTGGCAAGGCAATCGACAATCGACGATCGGGCAATGACTTGACAACAAAGTCTGTGTCTCATTCAATCTTTCGATTGCGATCGGAACATGACCACCGATCCTTCCGCTGCGATCGGATCCGCCCTGATCGGGGCGCACAGTAAAATCCCGCCGATTAAACCTTCCGATTGAAATCAATCGATTCAATAGATTTCTGCCACGTGGTCTTGTGGACCCACGGGCCTCCGCTACTGTGGAGGTGATCTATGTATAAGTTTCAATGTATTAGACGTTCCGCCTGCGGAACTTCTTCCATATCAACAAGACACTGCTCCAAAATAAATTTCCGATTCTGATTGGCCTATAAATGGTGGGGACCACTTGTCCGCCAAATCAAAAATAAAAGGACTTCCGCCTGTTTCTCTTCATTTTGGTTGTTGAGGACTTTAAAGCCCGAAACGACTGTTTTTAATTTAGTCTGCTCCTCCGTAGATTTGAACTACGGGAAATCTTCATTCCGCTGCAAGATGGATCAGTCCATCACCAAATTAAATTTCATCTGCAATTTGTGGCTACGGCCCATCAAAATTAAATTCATCCTTATGGATTCACCAACATTCTTCAATACAAAGTGTTGTGCACTCAATCTCTGTTTCTGCTGCTGCTGCTGCCTTTGTACTTTGTTCTTCGTGTCACTGCCCAAGGCAGGGCAGGTGACTTTAATATTTCAACAGGCTCACTTTCTCATGTTGGTTCTTGGGGTGTTGGCGCAATTGTGTGTGGTGGGAGTTCCAGGCGGGGTGCGGGTCTGTCGTGGGGCATGGGGCATGGGAGTTTTGACACCCATGGGGGTCTCAGTTCTTCGATATCTTCCATGGTGGGCAGCCATAGTCGTATGTTATTTCAGTGTGTTGGTGGCTTAAGCGGAGGTGGTTGTGGAAAGAGTCGTGTTCGTGTTATGCCATCTGAGGGTCGCAATAGGAAACGTTGTGCTGGGATAGCAGGTCGGTCTCCTTCGAGATGTTCAATTACTTTAAAAACATTCCTCAACTTGGTTTAATCTGTCATTTCTCAATTAAACGTTCTCGATCAAGTTCTCATGAAGGATCATGAGGCTGTCATGGCCAAACATGAAAAAATCCAATACTTTTGGTGCCCATGTCACCAAAGGGTGGTGGTGGTTTGGAACGAGAAAAATGTGTTGATGGAGAGAGTTGAAAAACTAGAAGCTTGGCTTGCTCACTTTGAGCATCATATTAATTTCATGTATTTCCATCCTCTTCCAGGTATAGGGCTTGATAATCCTTCTCCAATTACTTCTGATGATTGATCATGTTCACTATTGTTTTTCTTGTTCTTCTAGTTTTTTGGTATGTTAGGTCTCTTAGGCTATGGACCAATCAACTGTAAATTTTAATTTTTTTATGGTGTATGGTTATCACATTGGTCAAAAAACTTGGTCGAGGTGAGGCCATGAGAATTTTGACATCTATATATCTGTTTTTTGATTAATAGAAACTCTTCAACTTAAATATAATAATAACAATTTTCAAATTTCATTTTATTTACATTATTTTGTATTACTGTATTACAAGTGTTATTTTTAAAAATATTATCAATATAACATTCACATATTTACATAAATCACTATAAAATTGGAAATTTTGAAAGTATATGAATTATCTTAACATATTGCACATAAGAGATCAACAATTAAAATTTTATTGATTTTAATGTTGATTTAGGAATATCATGTTTTATTTTCTTCTTTTTTCTATAATCTATTATGAAAATTTGTAATTTTATTTATTTTTATATGTATTGGGTTTTTTTTTGGTATTCTATTAGTTTAAAAATTAGTAAAAAAATGTTGAAGTTACAAATTGAAGTTGTAAAGTTTTCAAAATACTAATATTTCAAATAGTTTTTAAGATGACTAATCTATTCCATCTCCTTTGAATATTATAGATTGAATAGTTAACTGGTTCCTTAAAGAATGGAACAAGTGAGTTTTTTGTTGTATCCCCATCAATATAACTAGTGGTAAAAATTCATGGTATATATTTTTTTAAATTGCAATATAATGACACTTAATTCCAATTTGGACCTATTTGGTTTTTCATCGTTTTTGTACCCAAATTCAGTGTTCATAGGCTCATTAGGACAAGTTCAAAGTGCGTAGGTCTAATTTTATTTTTTAAGTACTTAGTGTACAGTTTGGAGGTTCAATTTTTTAGGTTTTTCTTGCCTAAAACATGTTAAAAATAGTACAAAATACCAAAAATAACAACATTTACCTATACCTATAGTCTACAAAAGGTTGTAGTTTATCCTAGCCTTTTCAGTTCTAATGAGGAAAAAAGGTAACCTAATGTGATTAGTTTCATATGTGTAAGTTGAGACTTCTTAGTCTATTCATGAATATAACTCCTCTATGAATAATTTATAAGCATGCGATATAGAAATTAATGTGTAGATTAAAAAATTCTCATGTAATTTACTAAAACATAAGACTCAAAACTACTCTACTTATATGCGAAAGAAAATTCACGATTGTGAACACATATAAAAAACATACATCATGATTCAACATACATACAAAGAGATTTATCTAGGGGAAAGAAACTGCTCAAAACCCCTTCCTATCTGTATTGGATTAATCAAAGAATATTGATGAATATAATATGCTTACTTAAGCTTGAGCACAACCTGCACTTGTATCTTCTATCCTCTTCATGACTAATTGAAGCTAGCCAATACGTAGCCAATTTTCAAGCCTCCAAACTCCTATTTCCTTGCTCTATTCCTTCAGGAATTAGCCCGTATTAATTAGCAAATTTCCTCTTTTGGTTTATGCAATTCCTTTAGATCCTTACTCTAACTGCATGTACCATCTATACACATTTGAATATAGTACAACTGATAGTACACTTCCTTGAAATATCCATCTAAACTAGGTAACTTGAATTCTCTGCATGCATGAGCTAATTTAGGATGATTGATTAGTTATCTTGATGATCATTGAGTGCAATTGAAGTTACACTACAAAACATGACCTTACAGTAGTTCCTCCAATAGTTAGGACTAGCTGAACTAACAATAACTCAATTTCACTGAATTAAATTGCTACAACTAGAATTAACTCAAGGTAGGCTCCTAAAATTTAGGAACCCACTACAATACATAACGTAACTTCATTCCCCTAACTTGAATTAACTAAGTTAGACTCCTATTTTTCAGGAATTAACTCAAGTAGTCTGAAAGTGAACTCATTAGCTTGAATTCAATGTTCTTAATTGAGTGACAAGTGCCATGTCACCCCAATTAACTACTCCAAGTTGTTTGCTGAAGTGGAATTTCAAATTTCCTCAATTTTAATTAAGGAAAGATGAAAATTGAAAATTTCTTGTTACATTTTCAAGAGTTGCTCTCAACAAAAAATGGATTATCAACCACCCAAATCCTGCACCTGTGGAATGCGTTGCATGCAACACCTCTCCATATTTTTGTTGCTACTACATCATCTCCAACTGAGAAGTATCCATAAAAACATTGAATCAACTATGTCTGCAACTATCTAATAGGAAAATTATGTTGTTGCTGACTATCCTACTGAGCCTCCTGCTCTGCTATCAACACTCCTCTGCACTCCCCATTATCTTACTAACATTGATCCTCCTACTACTGAATATAGTGGCCCCCCATAGCAAGGTAATGATCCATGAGGAGAATTCCTTAATGGATCTTGCCCAAATTTGCGCAAATCTTGGACTAAGGGTCTACATCGCTCCACCTCACTTATGGAGGTATAGATGCATGTTCTCCCTCATCCCACTTGGCTCAAATTCTCCCATTGCTGGATGTATCTGGTTTAGTGGATGTCTCCACTCTGCCTCCTTTCTACTTCTCCATTTGTGGTGGCTCCACAACTTCCTGAGGCTACTTCTAGGGCTTCATGTGTTAGAGGCCTAACATGATACCTCTCAACCACCATATCTCTAGTCTATGCCATGCTCCTCAAGGCTTTGAATTCATATTATACATTAAGTGAATACAATTTTTTGACTTGAGCACCGATCTGCTTCATTTGTCCCATGGCTATGTGTCTCAGGAATTCATTTCCTTTGTTGAAGATCACATCGTACCCATGATCTCCCAAAAATGTAATGGAGACAAGATTCTTCTTTAGACATGAAACAAACATCACATCCTTGAGCATGAGAGGGGCACCAAAATCCCTCTAAAAGGTGATTGTACTAGTACCAGTCGTGTTGTACCTTCCATTGTCTCCAAAATCAATGTTCATTTCCATATATTTCTCCTCCAAGTCACCGAAAAATTCTTTGTTCCCTATCATGTGGAATGAAGCACAACTATCTAAGTAACACACACTTACAATCACTGCAATTTCCATGCATGCGATGAGAGTGAAGTCAAGCTCAAACTGTGAAGTCAAAGATTCACTTGTTGCTACTACTACATGCTCCTTCTTGCTTGTCTTCTTGTGTGAAAACTTCATGGCATAGTGCCCAAATTCATGACAATTGAAACACTTGATTTTGGACAATTCTTTCTTCTTTCCCTCTTTACTAGAATTAGCTTCACATTGGAACTTCTTCCCCTTGGCCTTCATTTCTATGTTGACTAATGAAAATTCGTCTTCCTCTTCTTTGTATGAGGTCCCATCTCTGGTATTTCACCTTATTTCCTTGTGTACCAAATCAAACCATAAATGCTTACAAGTCAGTAGTTTATCCCTCCCATTGACCGAAACTTGGTATTTATGCCAGCTATTGGAAAGGCCTAGAAGATCTAGGATCACCAAATCATCATTCGGGACCATGACACCAACTCCTGCAAGTTCATCATGACAATTTTTGAACCTTCTAAGATATTTTTGAATTGAGTCATTCTTCTGCATCTCGATACTTCAAAGCTTGTCCTTCAACGCCAACTTCTTGTGGTTGTTTCTATTCTAGAACATATATTTCAATTCTTTCCACATTGCATACATAGTCTCTTTTTCATGGATATTTGAGATAGTGTGGTGTAGTACTCCCTCCAATATGATTCTCCTTGCCCTGGATAAACAATTCTTCCATTATCCTATATTTTGAGTATGAGTTGCTATTGATTTCAGAATGTCACTCTTAACAAAATCCTTCAACCCATTATCTTCCAACACTGCCTCCATGCGGTCCTTCTAAGCAACATAATTCGAGCTTCCTTCAAGGGCATGCTTCAGTCTTAGTCAATAAAAATCCATCCTGCTAGCTCTGAATAATTGATCCTGCAAATTCTATCCCCTTTCATAGACAGCTTCAAATTATCTTCTCTATTGTGAAGCGTTCTCTGATACCATGTAGAAATTAATGTGTACATTCAAAATTGTAACTAAAAGTTAATAATGAAGTCTACTCTACTCATCTACGGAATTTTTTTTTGATCCTGAACACATATCAAAAACATGCATCATGATTGAACACACATACAAAAATATTTATCTAGGGGTAGGAAACTGCTCAAAACCCCTTCATATATGTATTCCATTAATCAAATAATATGGATGAATACAATATGCTTCTCAAGCTTGAGCACAACCTGCACCTGTATCTTCTATCCTCTGCTTGAATGACTGAACTTGGTCAATACTTAGCCAATTTTTCAAGCGTCCAAGCTCTTATTTCCTTGCACTTTTCCTCGAGTAATTATCCCTTATTAATTAGTAAATTCCCTCATATATATTACGTCATTCCTTTAGGTCCTTTCTCTGACTACATGCACCATTTTTGCACATTGGAATATGCTACAACTGATAGTATAGTGCTTTAAAATCTCCATCTAACATGGGTCTAAAATTATCTGCATGCATGAGCTAATGTAGGTTGATTTATTAGATATGTGGATAACTAGTTTAACTAGCCATACCTCAATTTAACTTAATTAAATTTCTACAATTGAAATTAACTCAACCTAGACTCCTAAAATTTAGAAGTCCACTACACACAACTCAACTTCATGCTGCTAACTCGAATTAACTGAGCTAGACTCCTATTTTTTAGGGATCAACAGAAGTAAACCAACCCTTAACTCATTAACTCGAATTAAATGTTCTTAACTTAGTCACAAATTCCATGTCACCTCAGTTAACTCCAAGTTATCTATTGATGTGGAATTTTGAATTTCCTCAATTTTGATATAAAAATTGAGACTTTCTTGTTGCAGTTTCAACATGTGATTGATAATTTAGCCTTAAATGTATTATCAATAACACTTCTTGTTGTTTAATCTAGTGCCTAGATTGTTGTTTAATCTAGTGGTCTCTCTATATAATATTAAGTCCCTCAAAGAAAAGAGGACTTGTAAAAATGGGCATATACACTCAAATGCAATTGTAAAAATGGACATATACACTGAAATAAAATAATAGAGGAATTGTAAAAGTGGACATGTACACCCAAATGAGGATATAGAAATTTTTAGGGTTCTTCGGGTCCATCATGTTGATGAGAAACCATGGTATTTAATTGGAATACAACCTATTTAAAACTAGAAATTATCAGCAACACTGACATCGACACTTCTCTCATTATTTCGTAATCCCAATAGAAAGAACATGAGTTACCTAAACACTTCTCTCATTATTTTGTAATCCCAATAGAGAGAGCATGGGTTACCTAAAGAAATTGGTACAACATGTAAGACAAATAACCTATTTACAAAATCTAAACAACAACCACCCAATAGAAACATATAAAAATGTAAAAAATACCTATAAAATATATTTACAATATGCATTCTCTTTCTTCTTATATAGAATAGGACATAGAGGATGTATTTAATTTACCAAGGAAAAAGGTGATAAAATGATATATCTTCGCAGGGCTTATCACTTAATTAAACACTATCTTAAAAAAATAAATAAACTCGTATCATTCATCCTAAACATGTTTGGATTCTCTCGAAAATATCCTCAATAAATTGTTTTGAAGAGACCACATATTCCCATTGCAAATTCACACTAAAACTAAAATGGTGTAGAGTGTTGATGCACATAAATTTAGTTTCCAACATCATTTTAATTTAATTAAATCGAACTTGGAACTAGGTTTGATCTAGATGTCAGTTTAAATCTCATTACTTAGGACTCCAAATTTAAAATGAAATCTTTGAATAAATGGAAATTTTAAAATCATTTTCAAATAAAATGCAATCATAATTTTAGTTAATAGTTTCTTAAATTTATATTTGATATCAATGATTCCCAACCTAACTTAAATAAAATGGTATAGAGTTATCTAATGACGCAATAGAATAGTAGGACCACAATTTTTTTTTTTGTTAGAATTTGGTAAAAAAATAAATTACAAAATCTAGTTAAAGTGTTTGAATAACATTTTTGATTGATGGTGGAAATGGATTCAGCACTATCAAAAACTCTTATACCACCAAAAACACTGAAAATTAACAACTGTAACCCAAAATTTCAAAAATCTTACCTAGAATTTTTTATAATCTTAGTTACTCTGTAAAATTTTTTTCGACTACAACTAGTACAAACAAATATATTAATTAAACATATTTAGGTAAATCATTAAACCAAATCATCATAAAAGTGACAACATGCACTTTGTAAAATAAATAATCCTAAAATATGACGGAAACTCTATCGGGCATAGTGCAAGTATGTTAGCTACACATGTTTAGGTAAGTCATTTGGCCTCAAAAACAATTATTTGGATTATTTTAATGAGCTACCTTGGAGTTTCCAATTTTTAATTCTCCAAAAATCAGCAGTTGTGAAACAGATTCTCTGATCTCTGTATTGCTCTTCTCGATATTGAATTTGGCAATAACGGCCTGTGCAATAAATTGCAGATTACTAAGCTATTAATTCAAGGAAAACAAATATAAACAAAATAAGTATGACATTCTGATTTAATGGCCAATAGACTAGAAAATAAGGCTCGCCGACACTTATCACCTCGCTCGTCGACACTTTCAATAGTTGTGAGATCATGGATGCAGAACAGTGATGAAGCGAGGAACAAAATACTTCTCATCCTGCAATACAGCGGGGATTTGCTTTGCCGGTCTTTAAATACAACAGGGAATCAGGTTTGAATTGCTACATGAAATTTTTACAGTATTTCATTCACAAATGTTGACAGAATGCTAATATGAGAGATGTTTATGAGATTACTCGAGAAACTGACAATCCAGATTTTACAAACTTGCAATGAACAGGTTGCACTCCTTGTTCTCACTATACTCCCAAATACTCGATTAGTTTTTTTGCTTTGGAATCGAAGTAATTTTAAAATCTCTCCCATATTTTCATAGCAAGGGTTTTATTATGCCATGCGTTAGCTGTGTTTCAGAAAATCATACTTATTTTGTTTATATTTGTTTTCCTTGAATTAATATCTTGTAATCTTGCGGAGGCTGTTATTGCTAAATTCGATACCGAGAAGAGCAATACAGAGATCAGAGAATGGGAAGAAAACAGAAAGGCCAACTCATTTAACAAGTAAGACGTCTGCTGTGTTTTTCATTATGCTTTTTATATGTCATAAATTTTGTAACTCAAATAGACTGTATGACGATTTCTACTTCTCAAAGCCAGGCAAGGTTAAGGTCATGCGATATATGCGAGTTATATGGCGAGATATCTGAGTTGTTCTCTGTTATGCGACTAAATTCAGCCGGATATTGGACTTAGATGGGCGGGATATGTGGATTAATTCCCCGGATATGCGAGTTTTCTGGCCTGGAATAATCGAGTTATCACGCAAGTTACGCCAGTTTTGACCGCCGGATATGCGGATTGTCTCCACCGAACATGGGAGTTTCCGGTGGATTGTCACCGCCGAATATGCGGATTACGGGCGAGTTAATTGTCCCGATACGCGAGTTATCAGCAGTGGATATGTGCGTTACTATAAAATACACGAGCTATCATCAATGGATATGCGCGTTATGGGGTGGATCCGCGAATTATCACCGAATATTCGACTTCTCTACGGATACGCGGATTATCATTACGTCATATGCTAGTTATCATCGGGCTACGCGTGTTATCACCTTATAACTCTTCGGATACGCTGATTATCACCTTCAGATATGTGGATCACTGCCTTGATATGCGAGTTGTTTCTGCGATTTATGCGAATGATTTCAACGGATATGCGACTAATCACTGCCAAATATGCGGGTTATCTACCCATTATGCGATCTATAACCGCTATTACACGAATTATCATCAAGCGATACGCGAATTATTACTCGATACGCGGGTGATCACCCAATATGCGAGTTATCATGTGAAACGCGCATTATCACGGAATAATACACGAATTATCAAAGGTTACACGGATTATCACACCAGGATAGGCGAGATTTCATCAAATACGCGGATTATGACAGCGGCAGGGGTTTATCCAGCCAGATATGCGAGATATTTATTGGGGCCTTCTATTATATTATAAGCACGCCGCCTCTTGGGCCTTTATATGCCACCCAGACAAACCCCATATCACCTTCGAGGATTTGATCGGACACCATTTTCTTCCTGGTGTGCACTTTGAGATCAATGGTTATGAGATTAAATTGAATAGGGCCTTTGTACACTGTAAACCCAACTTTAATATATATGAACAGTAATTTTAAAATCACTCCCTTATTTTCATAGCAAGGCTTCTATTATGCCATACATTTGCAATGTTTCAGAATATCAAACTTATTACAGGAAGTAATTATTGTTCAGAATGTCAAACTTGTTTCAGGATGTAATTATTGTTTTCGAGCATTTCTGGATTGTTTTTATTTTCATTTGAAATAAAATTAGATGTACAATGTAGAACATGAATGTTCATTTTCATAGAATGAGTGTGTGGCCAAATAGGCAGAGGTGGATATTATTAGATTGTTATGTATTGTTTCCCAGGCTTTCCAACAGCTGGTTCTGAATCCTTTGTAACGCAAATCCCAACAGTACACAACTGTGGATACCACGCGTTCCGTCTTTAAATCAATTTTATGTTTCCTTCCTACAATGGCTGCCTTCTTCCAATGGCGGTTCAGAACACAGTTGTAAACTTTGGTACGTATTCATTTTTGGAGAATCTTCTCTAAAAATGTTGAGAGTTAGGGTTAGGGTTGAGTGCGAGAAGAGCTAGTGTTAGGGTTGAGTGCGTGAAGAGCTTAATAACTAAATACATATAACATTATTTTATTAATTAGTTGATGACTCGGATAATTTTAAACTAAGTCCTTCCCGCTCCGAAAACTGCCCAAATAACAAAATAATGACCAGAAAATGAAGTCACCACAAAGAATGAATGGATAATATAGTCGTCTTGGCTTCACAGAGAATTCACAACCGCTGCAATTAACTTTATAGTGGGCAGTATATCAGATTTTGATATCACTTGAAAAAGTTATTTGAGATGTAAGTGTTTTTATTGGAGTTGTCTTTAGTGCGACTTTTTGAAGTTTCATGGGCTGGGATCCCGTGAAAATTTTTGAGGTAAAATCTTGGTTTTTGTTATTCAAACTGGTTTTTTGACTCTATATATGGATTCAGCGCCCTCAAAAACTTCCAGGGCACTTCCATTGTGCAAAGTTAGTAATCAAACTTCTCTTTTCAATAAATTCCTGTGCGAATTTAGAGAAATTACACTGTAAAAAGTCACCATAAAAGCCTTCAAAAAGTCGCACTAAAGACTACTCTGTTTTGATTATTATTTTTAGTATTGTTTATAAACCATTTAGAGACATCTATATTTAAAATATCTATATGCCCCATATATAAATTATTCTAAACATTTTATATAATACTTATGTAGACTTTTAGTAATTATTAGAACTTTTAATCATGTATTATGTTGTAATAATGATTTAGTATTTATTAAGTTGTTTTTATCTACATGTTTGTTGTAAATTGTTAATTTTATTTGGAGTTGTCTAGTTGTTTGGATGGTGCATTTTTTTATGGAATCTTGAAAGAAATTTATTAAGAAATCTAATTGTGGGAGTGTTTAAATCATTTTTTTAATGGTTCAAATGGATTCAACACCATCAAGAAGGGCATCAAAAATCTTGAAACTTGACAATTTTAACTGAAATTTAAAAAAAAATGTGCCAAAAATTTTACTAATCAGGTAGGAATTTCTATTGTTTTTCAAGCAGACAATTTTACTTTAGTGCTATAATATAATTTATGATAAACATTGTAAATCATCTAGGTTTTTCAAATGTATTATTGAATGTTGATTAGCATTAATATGAGTTTTATTTTATATTTAATATTAACTTTTTTTAGATTTATATGGTATAATTTTATGTATTTAATATTTTTATTTATATGGATTTTTTTTTTCATTTTTACTTTTTCTTTTTTTTTGGTATGAGTGTGTTATTTTTTATATTTATTTTTATCTCTATAAATATGATTTTTTTAGTGTTTATTTATATGTATATGAATATTTTTTTCCGATATTATCATCTTTTTAAATTGTATGATGTATGGTAAGAGGTTCAAACCATATCGAGCTTGTCATGTGGCCCTCATTCTAGTGTCAACTATTGACACTGCTGCAAATCCATGAACTAAGGGGGTCTCCCTGATGCGAAGTCTCAATTAGAACTCACACCATTTGGATTAGGAGTCTCATTTGGAGTATCGACCCAAACATCATAACCCTAAGGTTTGTCTTAGCTGAAATTGATAACATAAGAGAGTATGCACATAAACCTTGAAATCAACGAGACAGTTGACACTATGAAACAACAATTAAAATTTGTAGAAGGATACTTGCATGAGATGGAAGTGAATGTAAGTCTCTAGAAGGAAGGTATTAGTACTGTCCTAGGAGAGGCAAAATAGGGAGATTAATTAGTTGTCTAGCAAAATAGTTCACATAGACACAACAATCATTAAAACAAATAAAACACACATTCAACAAGAGAAGTACCAAAGCCATTGAAGTAGTTCAATTTCCTTAGTACATAAGAACAAAACGTAATCCGCAAAAATGTAAATAATAAACTTACAATATTCACGGTACATGCATGAAAATGTGTCGACTCAGTGAGTTTCTAATTATTAGGTGAAATATCCAAGTACACAGTTACAACGGTGAGCCACTAGATCCAATAGTGGGGCATTAAGTCACTTCTTGCTTCTCCAAAGAATGATATTGTCTCCTATGCTAAGCTAGAGAAGCCAAGGCTAGTTGTATAAAGACTAAGCCTCCAAAAACCATTTTCCTAATCTTATCTCCTATGCCAAGACACAGAAGCCAAGGCTAGTTGTACAAAGGCCAAGCCTCCAAAAACCATTTTCCTGAGTTGTGAAATTTATTTTGTAACAAGAGGCATGACCTTTTATATCCCCTATGCCTCTTGAGTTATCCTCATGAATCTTGGACTTATAATGTGACCTTTGGACTTTTATATGAATTTTGGATTTTTCTTAAAGACTCCTTTTCCATATATGGCTATATGGTTTCTCAGATTCCACATATGACTCTTATACTTCCACACATCACATATTTTCCTTTTATTTTGATAATTACATCATTACATCCACAAATTATGTGGCAAGGTACATGGACGCACATGTCATGGTGATGACACTGGTACAAGTCCCAAATTGACAATGATGGCATGGAGTTGATAAGGAGATGGAAGCACAAAGTTGTTCTTCTTGATGTTTTGTCTTTAATCTTCGTGAATGGGCTATTCAATAATTCTTCATGAAAGACCTACTTTGTTATTCATATTCACCCTCCAAGACGATGAATGATATGGAGTCTTCATGTGATCTTTATTTTTTATTTTTGTCGTCAGTGAATGTCCCTTCATCTTCTTACTTAGTGATCATTCTACTTTGCAGTCTTATTGAGTGTCATCTAACATGGTCACCTTGTCATTTTTCTTGAACACAATCTTTTCATGTCAAGATACACTACCTATAAATCAAATTCACTCATGACAAGACAACATTAGTCTGAAAAACCATTAGTCTAATTATCTTCATGAAATCCACAATGCACAATGCACAACAATGAGGGCCCAAGAGACAAGATTTCATAGTTGAGGGTCACACTAAGATAGGCTTTCCCACTGTAACTGCACAATTCATAGTTCAAAAGAGAGAGAGGGGCAGAGGATTGTGCAGTTGTGCAATTCAGGAAAGAAATAAGAAAAATTGTTTCTTGCAACTACACAATGCACATAAGGTGACTAGCTAGGAGGCAGGATTGCGCAATTAAACAAGACAAAATCCTTGAGCACTGTTACAACACAATGCATAATCCTTTGATGTATTTACTATGCATTTCATAGTTCCAAGGGGTAGGACAGGATGATTGGGGCCTAAGACTGTACAATTTTTAGTTCACAGAGGAAATTTGGGAGGAGGTTGAGCAGTGAAGGATCAATTGCAGAAAATGACTAAGTGTGGGACTGGAGACCATAGAGATGGGACCATAGCATGAATTTAACATTATCAAACACTTATACACAATCAACCACTAAAAAATGAAACATTTATCAAAATTTCTTCACTGAAACGATAACAAAATAACACTTACCTCCAAGTGTGGCAGTTAAGATACACTTTGCAATGCAAGTGAAGACATTAGTGAAATGGTGCTCAAGACTTGCAGAACATGTCTGATACATGTATTTATGATGGATGGAATAGATTAGTGTAGAAGAACACATTAGAAATTCTCTTTAAAAATGCACAAATGACTACCTTTGACTAGGTGCAACATTTCCCTAACCACAAGACAATAGTTGCAAAAGAAAGAGAAAAGTGTAAAAGACACTTTCAAAGGCTAAATAAATTGAAAGTAGCACATGTGAGAGAGAAGATGACATGAAAATGACACTTGTTGAAGTGAAAGAAATAAAAAACAATAGCCATGAACATGAAACCGACACTTGAAAAAACAAAGGTGTGCCAAAGAAAGAGTTGAGAAAGCTCATCAAAATAGAAGTACAATCGTGAAAAAAATGAGGAATATTGTCAATGGAGAGTGTGCACTAACTAATTTTGATATGTGTTATGTAGTACATTGTGCTTATGGATTGCATAGTCATTTCCTTACCTTCAAGAGCTATGCAATGCCTATATAAGCTTCCATAGAAAGAAGTGTGTTTGTTAATTCATCAAAGACAAAACATGTGTGAGAAAGTGACTTTGGAACTTAGAAGAAGACTTAATACTTTTCAAAACATTATATGACCATGAAGTGACCATGAAATAATAGATCGAAATATCCTCAGTAGCCTCCAAAATTAAAGTGCAAGAAAAGCTTTGGAGGGTGCTTCGCAAGGAAAACACTTACAAACACACTCGTAGAACTCCAAATTCTCTACTTAGGTTTCATCTTTAAGTGCAAAGTATGAATATTTCAAGAAGATTTATTCACCATGTGGATTTCACTGGCTTTTCCACTTACCCTGGTTAAAGTTATAGTCTCTTATATTCTTTTATCAACTTCAAACATATTAACATAAGACTAGTCATGCCTTAACTTTTTGATAGGGAAGAAGGATAATAAGTATACCAAGATTTTGATAATTAGAGTTAATCACATTCCTCGATGTTTCTCTGTTGTGAGCGAGCCTATTCTATACCCCAGCAAAGTCACGTCAAGGAATCACAAGCATCACATCGTTGCCAGTAGCCCTATTCAGTACCCTCACAAAGTTTCTTTCTTCGTGTCTCTATATAGGAAGCCTTTCTCTTCTTCACCCTTTATTTTATTTTCTTAAATATATGCTTGAATAATTTATTGAACATTTATAGGATGGGTAGAAGAGGGATTTTGAATTATTGACAATGGGAGAGGTTGGTACTCATTTAAGGGATCTGGAATATAACTGAATTTATTATGCTCATTTTAAAGTTTTCTCCTTTCCCTTCTCTACTCGGTTGAGTCGAAATGTTGAAACAACATTAAATACAAGGCTGAGTATGAATGAATATCATAATAAAGATGAGATATTCATAGTTTGACTAAACTCTTTCATTATGGAATGAACCATAATTTCCATTCATACATCATCGAATTTAAATATATGTAAACCCAAATAGAGAAGAGGTAGAAGATGTAATAGATTATCCAAGCATTTTTCATCATCACAGTTCCATTTTCAAATTTTTTTCCACGATTTCTTTTGAGCCAAAAGAGATCAATTTTCATGCAGAGTCTTATTAAACAAAATATGAGAGAAAAGACACAATAAAACAATGAAACAAGGTCAAAAGACAAAGAAAATTAAGAATGTATTTTGAACCAAAAGAGAGCAGTTTTCATGCCCTTATTAAACAAAATATGGAATAAAAGACACACTAAAACAATGAAACAAGATCAAAAGAAAAATAAAATGAAGAACAATGAAACAAGGTCAAAATACAAAGAAAATCCAGAACCGGGCTAAAAGGAAACATGCGAAATAAAAGTAAGAAATAAAAAAATGTGAAGACTAGATGGAGAATAAGTGCATGATGAGTATGCAAGGGTAACTAGAAAGCAACTAGACATATTCCTAACCTAACTAGCTAGAATGTCAAGGCTAACTGAAATGAAATTTTTAATGAAACCACCATAACTACTCCCGACCTACAAACACAATGATACAACAATTAAAAAAGTACCAAACAATGTGTAAAAAAAAATGTAATAACTTGAATAACTTTCACCACGGATTGAACTCTTTGCCAAAGGAACAAATATGTGCCATATCAACTAACCTTAATTGACCCGCCACCTTACCATTTCGATTAAAAAAACATACAAAAAAACCTCATAAGCTTCTTATGAATGTATATTCATCTATATTGTCTTTCTTAGCAAGCATCAATAAAGATAGAAGCTTATTATTAGCAAAGGGACTTGCTAAGTATGAAGCTTCCAACCAATAATATATTCGGTCGTGAAATCCAAAACAATCCTTTTGAAAACCTCGAAATTATAGGAAATATGAACTTCCAATGGTGTACTCAAATTATAAGGAGAATTGACAAGATCAACCGATGTAGGAAAACCATCAATGAATGTGCTAATGGGAAAATGATTTATTGAGTGACAGTTGTTAGGACCAATGTTAAGACTGAGTTGAAAACCTAAAATATAACATTCTCGATTCTCCTTTGCAATGCAAATCACTATAGGCTTTCAAAGTGGTCTTCTGCTTCCTACAATGGCCTTCTTCAAGTGGAATTTCAGAGCACATTTGTAACATTTGGTAAGTATTCATTTTTGGACAAACTTCTCTCAAAACGAGTTAGGGTTAGGGTTAGGGTTGAGACCGTAAAGATCTTAATAACCAAATACATATAACATTATTTTATTAATCAGATGATGATTCACGTAGTTTTAAACAAGTCCTTCCAGCTCCGAAAAAGGCCCAAACAACAAAATAATGACCAGAAAATGAAGTCTCAACAAAGAATGAATTTATGATATAGTCTGATTTGATTGGATTCACAGAGAATTCACAACCACTGAATTAATTTTATAGCGGGCACTAAATGTCCATGTTCGATGTTAGTTTTAGCAATACTTAAATCAATAGAGATGATATCGATTTTATCTTACTAAATTTTATGGTAAGAGATTTTTATATTACTTGAAAATCATTTGAAATGTAAAGTTTTTTATTTTATTTTTAATGTAGTTTATAAATAATTTAGAGACATTTGTATTAAAAATATCTATCCATCTCTCTAATTCACCTTATATATAAATTAATCTAAAAATTTTATATAATATTTTTTATACTTTTAGTAATTATTAGAGCTTATTATGGTGTCTTATGTTGTAATCATGATTTAGTATTTATTAAGGTGTTTTCTCTTACATGTTTGTTATAAATTGTTAATTTAATTTGGAGTTGTCTAATTGCTTGGAGAGTGAATTTCTTTCTGGAGTCCTATAAGAAATTTATGAAGAAATATGAATGTGGGGGAGTTTAAATAAATTTTTAATGAATTAAATGAATTCAACACCATCAAGAACCTAGGTGCACCCAAAATTGTGAAGCTTGACATCTCGGTTTATCAAATAGTTTTTTCAAACCTATTATTGAATGTTGATTAGTATTAATATGTGTTTTTATTTTATATTTCAGGTTCAAAAAATGTATATATGTTTATTTGTGTGTATGAATGTATTATTTTTTATATTTATTTTTATGGTTATAAGTATAATTTTTTAGTGTTTATTATATGTATATGAGTATTTTTTTTCCAATATTATCATTATTTCAAAATTTATGATGTATACTTTTGATTTTTTTTTTGTTTTCTTCTGTTGTATCTATTATTTTTATTAATTTATTTATATTTATAGTAATTTATTATTCTAATCTTTATATATAAGTGATTTTTTAGTGTTTGTGTCTAGAAGCAAGGGAGGGTGGGAGTGGAGGAGAGAGGGAAGGAGGCAAGTACATAGGGAGGAGGAAGTGTATTTTATATGAAGTTGGGATACACTTTTTGCTTTTTTTTGAGAAAAAATATCATTTTTAGAAGTTCTTCAACTTTTTGCAAGACAAAACAAATTTTCTCTTTATAATTTCATTTTACGATAAAAATAAACTTGTCAAAAATTTTCAGAAAATTTATTAGCTTTCTATTACTTATTTTTTGGAATTTTTCAGTATGTCTTCTATAAAAATCAAGGAATTCATAAAAAGTCATGTTGAGAAGCGTTGGTGTATTCTTTGAAAACTTAGTGTTTTTGAGAAAAGAAATGTGTTACAAAAGTCTAGACAGATTCTACTTCAGTATCATTATATTTATGAAACCAACCGATTCATACCATAATTAATAGAATTTTTTGAACTAAACCAATATGAAAAAACTACATATTTTGAATATGTTTCGGCCGACGTCAAGTTTCTCAACATATTAGTTATAAATTAAAAATCTAAAAACTACCAATTACAGACAATGGACAAATGTAATGCACCATAATTTTTTCAATTTTTTTATAGTGTATTTTGGGAGATACAAAATTTTGATTTCATTGAATCATAGTGACCTTAAGAATTTTTTTCACCTATTTTATTACAAATTTAATTAAAATTAGTAAATATCTATGAAATTCCATAAAATTTATATCTTCTGAAAGTAGATTGAATTCTACATATGCTAGTCTTAGTTCCGAAAGTTAATTCATAAAATTTGATGGAGTTTAACCATTCCAAAGGTGAAGAAATGTGTTCAGAAATGAGTTGCATCTAGTTGCAGATGTTTAGTTCGGCTGAATTTTTAGTAGTTCAGTCGAACTTTTTTTGCCGCTTTGTCCCGTTAGTTTTAAAGATAAAATAGTTCATCCAAACTTTTGATAAAAGTTCAGCCGGAATTTTTCTCGCAAATTCTGTCGAACGAAAAAAATTCGTTAAAGCCCTTACAAAAAAAACATAATTTTCAACTCTATAAATAGTTGAAAAGGGAGGGAGAGGGAAGGGAGGGAGAGGGAAGGTGGCATTGGAGGTAGGATATAGGTTGGTAGGGAGGGGGTGGGGGATATAAAGGGTTTAGAAGAAGTGGGAGAGGTTGTAGGGAGGGAGAGAGGGAGCGGGAGAGTCCAGGAGTGAGGAGGAGAGATGAAGGGTAAGAAGTGAGAGGAAAGGGACAAAATAAAGTGAGTGGGAGTGAGAGGAAGGAATAAGGTAGCAAGAGAGGCAGAGTGAGGAGGGGTGGGTGAAGAAGGATATTGGGCATGGGATGTGGAGGGAATGAAGGAGGTTGTGCAGTAAGGATAAATGATTGAGAGGGTTGGGGGTAACATGGATAGAATGAGGGAGGGAAGAAGGGGCATTGGGAAGGATGATGGAGTCAGGGGGTGGTGGGAGATCGAGGGGGCAGTAGGGAGGGAGTGAGAGTGCGGGGATGGATGGGGTGGTGGGATATTAGGGGAAGAGAAACATGGGAGAAAGGGAGAGAGAGTGAGAGGAATGGAGAGAGGAGTAGGGGAGAGGGAGTGAGAGGAAGGGACTAAGGGAGGGAAGGATGGGTATGTAAGATGAGGGGGTGGAGTGTAGGATAAGAGGGAGGTGGTAGGGTGGGAGGAAATGAGGAGGGTTGGTATGGTGTGTGACAGTGTAAGAGAGGAGGGAGTGATAGGGATGTAGGTATCAAGTAAGAGGTGGGGAAGATTGGGGATGTGATTAGGGTAGATGTATTAGGGGAGTGTTATGGACTGAGGCATAAAATGACACATATCACCTTTCTCGTCTACACATTCAATTTTTGTTCGATAATGGATTCAAAACACACATTTCACCTTGATCGTCAACACGTTCAATCACTATGAAATAATGTATATGGAAAAATTATTGAGTGAGGCACAAAATACTTTTCATAATTAAATATAGTTGTGATTTTATTTTCCTTCCTTTGATTAGGAAAGGGAATTTTGTTTGTGATTTTGATTTTTTTTACATTGGCCATAATACATTTGTAGTGTTTCATTCATAATAGAGTTTCTTCGCTATAACCCACTGAGGATGATTAAGACAACATAGGTGCAAATTATGAGTTGCACCCTCAACTTTCACTTGCTAACTGGGGTAAGCTTAATTTATGTTTTCTACTTATTTTTCTCTTTGTAATCCAAGTAATTTTAAAATAACTCCATTATTTTCATAGCAAGGGTTATATTATGCGATGCATTAATTATGCTTTAGAATATCAAACTCGTTTTGTTTATGTTTGTTTTCCTTGAATTAACATTTTCACATGATTAATGAATGGTAATTTTTGTAAAGGTCATTCTTCCAAAATTGAAAAATGAGAACTATTTATAGAGATCAAATCGTGGGAAGAAAACAAAAAATATAAATCATTAAATAAGAAAGACATGTTATGTGTCTTTCATTATGATTTTTATATGTGATGAATTTCATAAATGAAATAAATTGTATGATGATTTCTACTTCTCGAAGCTCATCATTTTTACTTCTCAAAGCCATGCAAGGTTAAGGTCATGTAGTATATGCCAGTTATCTCACGAGATACACTAGTTCCATTATATTATGTGACTAAATTTAGATGGATATGCCAGTTATATGGGTTGGATATGAGTATTATCTCACTAGATATGTTAGTTATCTGGACTAGATTTGTGAGTTATCGCACTAGCTATGCGAGTATCACCATTGGATATGTGGATTGTTTGGTTGGATATGCATATTATCACCACCTAGATAAGAAATTTCTCCCCACAGAATATGAAAAATTCCACTACTATATGTGAGTTAACTTCCCCGCTCAATATGCGGATTCTCTCCCTAGATATGTGAGTTATTTGGCCTAGATTTGTGAGTTATCATGTTGGCTATGTGAGTTATCACCATTGGATATGTAGATTGTTTAGTTGGATATGCGAATTAGCACCACCCATATAAGCAAGTTATCCTCACGGAATATGCATATTTCCACTAATGGATGTGAGTTAAGTACCCCAATTATGTGAATTATCATCAATGCATATACACATTATCAGTAAATATGTGTGTTATCACTAGATATATAACTTCTCAATGGATATGTGAGCTATCACCACTGGATATGCAAGTAATCACTAACAAATATGTGTGTTTATTGTGATTATGGAGTTTATCACCCAAGATATTTGAATGGTCTGGATTTATGCAGGAATGCAATAAAATAGATAAATAAATATAAACTTAGAGATGCAATAGAAAATATACTTCATTTCATTAATATCAGATAATTGAAATAAGATTATTGACAAAATGGAAGTAAAATAGCTCAGGAAATTGCAGCTTATATTTAAAGAGAGATGTGGCTGCTACATTCCTCTGAATTATGTTATAATGAGGCTCTAAGTCCTATTTATTATTAAGAAACAATAGAAAACCTTAAACATTGAAAAACCTAACCGTAGGAGATGAAGTGCAAAAAAAATGGGGCCCGTTTAGGTAAATTAGTACATCAAATTACCATGGTTATAACTTTGGCATACTATCTTTGTTTGATGTGCATAATACATCGTTAGAAATATTTTTTCGAGGACTAAAAATTTCAAAAAAAACATTGGCTAGGTCCTCAAAACGGATTTGTGAAGTTCGGGATCCAAAAAATTGCCAACAATAGTAAACTGTGCTACAATTAAGGAAACTGGAAAACGGAAAGAAAAAATTGTGAGTGTTGGAAATATTGATAGGGTGCAGGTTTTAACCCTGTATAGAAATTATCTATGAACGAATCTTTAAAACAGAGAATAAACAATAGCGAGAGAATAAAACATACAACAGATAAACACAAAGATTTTCCCCTGGATCCCAAATTAGGACGACCAGCATGATTTTTCATTATATTTATTTTAGTGTTACAACACATATATATACATGCCGAAGCATACATAAAATCCAATCCATTAACCCTGGATTAGAACATAACAGTAGTTCCCTTGACCGGATCTACAAAATACCAGGGGCCGAAAACCATCATGCCCCAAAACCATGTGCAAACCCATGCACAAAACCATGGGCGGGTCCGCCCATTGGAAAATAAGGACCCAAAATTTTTTCCAGAGCACTGCCCCGGACCCTAATACCCCCCTGTTACCCCCCCCCCCCCACACGTGACTAGTCGTGGGAAGAATATAACACAAACCCAATAGAGGGGAGGAGGTGTGAATCAATATTCCTTTCAATTAGTATTATTATTAATATTTCATAGCATTAGTTAATCTTCAATTATTATCAGTGATTGTACAATGATAGAAGTAAACAAAAGGAACACAAATGCACATAGCTTTTAAGACAGAAACCCCCTCTAATACAAAAACCACCTGAATTATTTTCTAATAATTCTTTAATATTAAACTCCAATTGAAAAGAAATCTCCAACTCCTTAGAATCTATAAAATCATTCTTCTCCAACTCCCACTGGATGGATGCTCCAACGCCAGATATTCTTCAGTAGTCAACAGAATGGATGCCCCAACACCCAATGAGCTACAACTCACCCTAGCACCACCCTACCACCCTGAATTTTTCACAGGCTTGAACCTGTTGGTGACTTCATGCACCAACCTAGCACCACCCTACTACCCTATAGAAGAATAAAAGAAAAATGGACTCCCGTACCAGGGAAAATGGTCCACTTTATATTGATATAGAATGATGTAGAAGAAGAAGGCACACTAGACCATAACCCCAACTATGACACAAATACCTAATGATGAACCTAGACCTTCTGACACTACCTCTTCAATTCCTGGCAGATAGACACTTGTACAAATTTTACAATGATGCTTTTACAATGACTCATTACAATGATACCTTTACAATGACTATATGCAGTGTTTCCCACATGAAGACTTCATGTGGTGAACTTCTTGCTATTGTTCTGCACCTTCATTGTTTCTCTTGTCATGCTACCCTTCCTCACTCTTCAGAACATTAGGTCATGCATTGAGTCTTATCTTGATGAATATATAATACTTGAAAAAAAAATTCAAGGAAGTACCCATCAAATGATAATAGCAAAACTTATGTCATCCTGCAGAGCATATGTCAGTGCTAAAAAAAAACAAATTGGAATACAAAGAACCTAATGCAATTAAGAGATGAAAATGCATATAAAGAATATAATTACCTAGAGCTTACCTCTGTTGCACCCTACTTTTCTTTACTTCCCTAGAAAGTCTGGTCCTTTGAAGCCCTTGACAACACATGATCTAGCTTTTTCTTTCCTTCTAGGATCTTGATATTGAATTTGGTGTATCTCTGTTATTTCAGATCCTAAATATGTGATTTTAGGTCCTATAGTAGTCCTCTGAATCTTCTTTACAATGCCAGAGGTCTGACCCAATTTGGATTCTTCAATACAAATTTATTCCCAATCTTTCACAATGACCTAATTATGGACTGGTTCTATAGAGAGAACTTGTATGACGTGCCACATGTCACCATTTTCTCATTCAGCTCTAAAATTGATACCAAAAAAATTATAGTTCGTGAACTATCCACCAATTGTTACAGAATTCCAATCCGATACTCAAAGAGAGAGTTATGATTATTTTCCCAAGGTCACCTATTTGAGATGAAGTTTAGGAGCCTACAAAAACCATAACTTCCACAGATCATATCTCTGAAAATGTTGCGAACCATGATCTAAAATTTTTACACAAGCTTCCTCAAGATTTCGGCTTCACCTGATAAAAATTTAAGCTTCTGAACCTTCGTAGAAAAGATGTTATAGTAAAAATTCCATGATGATCTGTTTCAAGTAGTGAAAAAGATACATGAGGAGGATATGAGTATCACAATTTATATAAGTGCTTAGGTTGAGAGGGACTTAAAGAAGTGAACGTGGGAGGGATTTTAGGAGCTTAAAATTATTAATTATTGACTGTTCAATGACCACAATCAATTATTAGATTCATGCCACAACCCCATGGGGTTTTAGCCCACTAACTGGGGTTACTAACTTCAAACATGAATATCTCTCAAACCATGAAGAATTACGTGGTGTGCCATATATCAACGGAAACATATCAAAAAGTATAATCCATAAATAATATCCTTGACTCAGAATATAGTAATTTGGTAGGTCAAAATTCCCATGCAAGATTGGGGTAGCCCCTAGTGCTGCTTAGGTTGACATCAATGACAACCACTGATCAACAATATCCCCCTTTGGCATTGATGGCAACACAAGTACTTCCACTACAATCATGAAACCTCTTCCTACAACATTCTCTCCCACTTTGACATCAATCGAAAAGGGTAACTCCCCTTGACACACAACCATCCTACGAACCTATACACACTTCCACTGCCCCTTTATATTTTGAATAAGGAAAATCTAATGATAAATTGGGAGAATCCCAAGCTTCTCGTGAATATATTAAAATTATTCATGAGCTAAAGGTTTAGTGAAGATATCAGTGATTTTTTCTTTTATACCAACTGTTAGTATGAATCTTTCATCGTAAAAGATCACTTTAGCTACGCATAACAAATAGCCCTAACATCTATGATGGCTGCAAAATATCTTTAAGTCTGCTGCACAAATTCAGATCTAAGCACAAAAGACATTAAGCAGATAAAATATAATATGGCTCCATGCATCCAACAGACAAGACAAGAACAATGTGTTTAAAAGAATGTTTTATATTATATTAAAGAATGGGGCACCTGAGAGGAAAAAAAGAAAGGTTTTTTCCGATTCTCCTCAATGGGATGGGTTCTTGAAAATCCTCAACGTTTCAGATCTAACATTCCTCTCTCTTATTGGTGTAGAAAAAACAAGAGAAACATGGAACTCAATGGGAGCTCACAAAGCAAAAATAGAAATATGGTGACCAAGAGTAGATCTAGAGTGATCTAATGCAATGGAGGTGACTAATGAATGGGGAAAACCCTCCTATTTATAATAAAATATTGGGGTGTTCTAGATCTCGGTGCATGAATAAAATATTATTAATCGAATTCTAGAAGCACCCTTTAGGAATATTTTATTATATTTGTTGGAGGGAAAAGGATTCTTGACTTGGGTCAATTCCTTTATTTATAAATAATAAATAAATAAATGGTTTATTTATCATTTTAGGGAAATTATGGGAATATAATTAAATAAATAATGGTTTATTTAATTATTTATGGATGATTTAGTCAAATTTAACTAAGAATATTATTTAAATAATGATTTAAATAACTTATTCTTAGGAAATAATTAAATAAATAAGGATTTATTTAATTAAGTTCCTTGTTTTGGGTTAAATATGACGAGGAAATATAAACAAATAAGTTATTTTATATGGTGAAATAAATTTTACTTAGGATAAAATTGGTCTTACATGGTGTACTTAGGTTCATCTAATAATAATAAGTTAGATGACCAAAACTTGGTGTAATATATTGCCCCCCAACGTACGAGTGTTAGGAGCAAATCGTATGACCGAAGTACGTTGTAAGAACTCAATCACTAGACAGCAAGAGGGAAGTGAGTGAGAGAAATGTAAGGTTGTCTGATGTGCTAAAGGACTAGACCCTGAGGAGACGAGACTTACAGGTGCAACAATTCTCTAAGTTATGAAGTGGTACCTGTGCTAAAGGCAGCGGGGGAGGCATACCTATGCCCGCTGAGGCAAAGTACAAAGAATAAGGCGCCCGAAAAACTACAGAACGCAATAATGAAGTGTGTGCTGGCCTAAACATGAGCCAGATAAATAACATGATGAATCCCACATACATGCGATGCCTGGAAAAACCGTCAGGACTTATACAAGAATATTATAGTACATGAGATAAAAATACACCCAAATGCCCCCTACACACGGGGAAGGGCTCGCAAAATCAGACTGGTACATGCAAATCGAAGAGGCGCTGGAAGCGGTTGCGGCCAATATCATCAAATGAGAGGAGCTGCATCAAGGGTGGAAATGAAAAAGTCATCCAGGCGTGTGAGGGGCTACCTGCAGGGCCACCCCCTCATTAGGGTTGAGACATCTCACACACACCCGGGAATCACCAATAGTTGTTGCTGTATCACTGGACCACCAAGTGTATAGATCACGATCATGCTGAAAAGAGCTCGAACCAAGGTACACTGCCCCCTAGACCTAGCTTCTAGAGTAAATGAGTTGATGTTGACAGAAGTAGGTCCGCCATAGGTGAGGAAATAAGGGAACCCCAACTAAAGCATGGGAGAAAATAGTAGAGCGACGAACAGACGAACATTAATGATGATAATGAAATGGGGGATGATCCAAAGGGGATCATAAAAAACATGAGTACAAAATGGTATCTCATGACGGAAATCAACACGAACAAGGACAAGTAAGGAGGCAAAGTGGTGCCCCCAGTACAAGTGTTGTAAGTGAGGAAATTCGATTTGGAGGAGAGGTGAATAGACACGTCGTGGACACAATGGGTCCTGGTGAAGTATCAAGGTACTAAGAACTAACAGGTACCTAGAGCTCATGAACAGGCCAGGTTGCACTTTTTGGGGTCTGTGCTGCGACCTGGGTAGCAGGTACTGGGCAGAAAACTATGATCTGTCCCAGGAAATGACTTGAAAAGTGCGACCTGTCATAGAAAGGGGGTTTCAGTGCTATTTTTGGGTGAGATCTGGGATTTGTATGGTTGAGGGGCCTAGGTGCCCCCAAGCATGTTGTGGTCATGCCAAAATGTATTTATGAAAAGGGGGATATAAACACATTTTAATGATGTGGTGCGTCATTTGTTTTCGTGATGGTTATGCAGCGTGAGAAAGGAAATGGAGGATTACTAATATCTTTTAGTACTGCCTATATGAATCAAATGGACTTTAAGTTTTTTGGGTTGGCATACCTGGTGTCACTATCCCAAAGAGAGGATTTGGAGATAATGAACTGGTGCTCTCCTATAAAACATATAGGTTGGTCAACAACAATGTCTAAAAGACTGGGTTGCGACTGTAAAATGAAGGAACGATAAGGGGTATCATCCTGAGAGTGATCTGAAATAGTATGGGACTCTAGAGGTTCTTCTAAGTGTGGAAGAATAATTGTACTAGAGTTGACATGACTAGATACACTAGGAGAGTTGTGGAGAATTACTTCTCTTGGTCTCTCAAATATGGGTGCCCCCTTACCCAAACATTGGGTTTCAATGTAATGGCCACAAGGTGTATGTGGTTCAAAAGAATGGTTTTGATGTAAGGGGGAATATAGAAAGTCAGGGGAGATGAGTCCTTCCATAATGTCATCATCGTGATATAAAATGGGGTGACTAGTGGAAGAAAGACCACCTAACGCGGTGAAGCTACCTAACTCATCATCATGAGAAGAGAGGTTCACATGCGCATCATCACCAGAAGTGACCGAAGAGTAGGCAATTAAAGGATCTATCGATGTTGAGCCCAAGGTGATCGTTGAAGGAAGGTTAAGAGAAATAATAGGGGAGGATTCAGAGGGAATGTTCCCCGAGGGTCTCATGGATGATGATAGGTAGAAAATGGTGGATGAAGGCTCCATCATGGGGAGCAGTCATGTCTGGTAGTTTTGCCGAAGAAAAATGCGCAAATAGGGGAGAGGTGGACTCATTGCGCTTGGCCTCGAATTGGCGGACCGCGGCTAGAGAGGTGCGGAAGTCCTCGAGGTAGGGACAAAGGTGGGTGTAATGGCCATGGAGATCACACAACGCACAGGGGTGGTTGGTGTGAATAGTCTTGGGGTTCTTGGTCGTGGTCGCGGAAGGAACAAAGGCTTCCGGGATCGTGGACTCAGGGAACGCGACAGTAACCATGGGCTTGAGATGAGGCAATTCAGGACAGGTATGGGTGGCGTGACCGACAACATCACACAAGGCACACTCGATGGTATACTTTGGAGGCCGAGGAGAGGCAAGGTTTTTCGGGGCAGCCTTGGCCTTTGATGCCCCCTTGTAAGCTTCACCCTTATTACCCGAAGCAGTCGCAACAGGAGGTGGTTCTTGTTGAGGTGACTGAGGCACTGTTGCAGTGGGAGAAGTCATGGGGACCGGTTGAACCGGGGTCGAAGCAAGATCCATTTTGGGTTGGCCAGGTGGGGTAGTGGTTGGAGGGTCAAGGTACCAGATGGGTATGCTCAGGGTAAAATTGGGGAGGGAGAGGGTGGCCATGATGGGAACTAAAGAGACTTCAGGAGGAGGAGCAAGGAAAGGTATCTGACCAGTGGGATAATTGCCAGGAGGTATGGCTCCAAGATGGTTGAGACCTGGTGGAACCGACCCAGGAGGATAGAGGGGCGCATGGGTACCACTTGGAGGAGAAGGTCCAGAAGGAAGAGGTCTGGTTGGCTGAGGTGAAGGGCTAGGAGCAGGTTGCGGCGGGCGAGGTTGAGGTTGAGGTTGCTGACTAGCTGAAGCGGGCCAATTAAGGTCAGCCTGAGACGATTTCATCATGCAAACATTCGCTAAGAGGGGAGTAGAGACAGGAGGAGGAGGAATACCAGGGAAAGTTCCAAGCAAGGAGGAGTCTTTGTAGACGCCGGGGGAGACACTGTTCAAAGAATCGACACTTTGTGTATTGGCTATAGAAGAGGTGGTCGTCTTAGGGGAGGGCTGGGATTTTGGCTCATGATATGTCAACTGGTCAATGGTGACTATCTTTCCATTATGAGGGAAAAACATCTTGCGATGGACTGTGGATGGTACAACAGACATGGCATAGGTGTAGCTACGCCCCAAAAGAATGTTATAATCAAGAGGGGGGGGTCGATGACTTCAATGTCAACGCAAATAGTCTTGCCCGCAAGAGTGATAGGACAGTTGCGGAAAAGGCCAATGGGCTGGGAGGCGTGACCATCCCACGCTCGAAGAGTGATCGTGGGAGGGGCCAACTTAGGAGATTTGAGTTGTTTCCAAACCGAAGCGGACATCACACAGGTGGATGACTCCTCATCAATGATGCACTGGGAAATGGTAGTGTTCCATATTTTTACTGGGATTTGGAAAGCTACAGAAGCAAGAAGAGGAGGAGATGCTGACTGATGGGAGTCGAAAACAATCAATTGGTCATCTGCGGGATCTATAGCACCCAGGGCAGATAGTAGAGCTTTTCTTTGAGAGGGGCACGACTGGAGGAGTTCCAGCATTGAAATGGAAACATGAGATTGGGCCAGCTAATCTACTATGTTATATGAATGGGAAGCTTGGTCAGAAGCAGCATTTCGGCGTAATGGTCCCTTAGGAATCGTGGTATGAACCTCGGCGTGGGTCTGAGGGATATGCAAGGGACCATTATGTTTCGAAAGAGGCTCTGTAGAACCTGAAGAAGGTGACTCAGGGACAAATGGAACAAGAGGCTGCCGGTACGGACAGGATTGAGGTTGAAGGTTAAGGTCGACAGTGACAGGTTGGTCAGAGTTCATCATGAGGATCTGGTAATCAGAGGTACTAGATGAAGGAGGTTGAGTGGTGACCGGTCCGTGAGGTGGTTGGGTAGCCACAAATCCCTGCTGTGCATCCACCTGCTCTTGAGGGGGCAGTGACTGTTGTTGCAGGGGTTGAGAAGACAAGGGAGGTGGGGGTGCGAATGTTGGAGGAGCTGGAGCACTAGGCGATGGATATGGATGAGAATGAGGTTGGGCAGAAAGCGAAGGCATGCCAGATCCTGGATGCGTGCGACTGGGAGGGGGAGAAGTGTAGTGGGAGGTGCCCCCTCCCCCAGGAAAACCATAGTTCATGGGAGGTTGAGTGGATGGATGAGAGAGAGCTCCAACAATACCGTTGGAGGCATGAGGTGCCCCCGATGCATTAGTGCCACTGGGTCTGGGGAGGTCAGGAAGGACGGTATAATCATAACCAGATTGAGCATAAATCAGGTCATACTTCAAGGCTATTTGGAGGGCGGCTTCTTCGGTTTGAGGGAAGTGGGATGTGACATCTTTTCCAATGGGAGGTAAGAGAGAGCGAAGGAACCAGTCCATATAGACACGGTCTTCGAAGGTAGTGGCTTGACATAGGCTCTTTCTTCTCCGCCATTCTTTAACATGATCGAATAGGCGGGTCGCAGAAGATTGACAGAAAGAAGTAAAAATTTTGATATTGGTGTCATAACGAGGGAGAAGCTGGAAATAAGATAAGAAAGCGCAGGCAAGGGTCGCAAAGGTGGTATTGGAAGAGGTGGGCTGGTCAACATACCACTTAGAAGCTTCGCCAGTAAGTGTGCGTTGGAACAGTCTAAGACAGATGGAGTCATCCGTAATGGAATTGGATGAACACCACATATGGAAAGATTAGATATGGTTGGAGGGATCTTCACTAACATGGCCTTTGAACTTGGGAATGTCGGAGGGGAGCTTGGTTGGCATAGCAGGCCAACTAACATCGTGGCAAATAGGATCATTAATCAAATAATTGAAATCGGGGAGACTAAGGCTGGCCATATAAGGGAGAAATGGGGTAGTCGAGGTAGGTCCTGTAGTGGTTCCACTGGAAATGGACCCAGCGATAGAACTAGGATTAGGGCTAGGTCTAGAACTAGACATGGTGAAGATAAAAGAGGGAGAACCAGAAGTAGGGGGAGAACCCGAATAATCAAAAGAAGAGTCAGAATGCGGACTCAGAGGAGGACTTACTCAATGACGACAGGAAGGAGGAAGTCGACCGATCAGAAACTAAGGGTTAAGGCCAAGAAGTCTTCGGGAGAAGTGCCTTGGGGGTGCAATGATGACGGGAAGAAGAAAAACCGATAAGGGAAGGGAGGGACAAAATCAAGTGAGGTCAAGGGCGGAGAGGTGCAGTGACAATTGATTTTAAAGTCTTTGCCAGGCGGTGTTAACCAGGTGCTTCTTCACTTAGGGTCAGTGTGTGGTGTGCGTTAACTTTAATTGTTTAAACCCTGACGTTTTGAGAGTTAAAGAAAAAGTGTGTTGCGTAACTGAAAATAAATCTGCAGTAAATAAGACTAAAAGAACAGAAAATTAACAGCTACTAGTGCATAAATCTAACCCAAGAAGGTGGGTCTCTCAAAACTGGTCTATAAGAGGGAAAAAACTAGGCAAAGCATGCAAAAAGAGGCCAATAGATCTAAGGTCAAGAGGGACAAGGATCTAAAGAAGGAGTCTGCTGAAAAGAGGTGCAGAGAACAGCAAAGAGGCGGAGGAAAGGTTGCTGCTAAAAAGGAGGAGATCAGCGAAAAATAGGAGGGACAGTGAGGCGGCCTTAGACATGAACCCAAATAAAACTATATGAGGTGATTTGAAAGGGGGAAGAGCTGATCTAAAGAGATCTGAAACTAAGGTATCAGATCTGAAAGCAATAAGGCTGAAACTCTAGAAATTCAGACTTCTGAAACAGAAAAAACTCTCCCACCAAAAGTGGAGGGTACTAGAGCCCTAAGGGGCAAGATTCCCACTTAGTTGAGTGAAACATATCAGAAAAAGGTCTAAACGAACAGAGACAGAGGTTGGAAAACCCTGACAGAAGCTTCAGACAAACCCAGAAAAAGTGCTGGAAAATTTGCAGAAAAAGTACAGGTTGCAGGTTCTTACCTGTTTTCAGTCCAGGTCGCAGGTTTGGGGAAGAAATGTGCGTCCTCAAGCTCAGGTCGCACTTTTTGGGCCGATAAGTGTACCCTGTAGATCCGGCTCTTTCGGCGGCAGATTTCAGAAAAATTTGTCGTCTCAGCTGCGGCTGATGTCTGTCAGCTGCGCAATAAGGCCAGAAACACACATAAGTTAAAAATTTGACTGTTTAAGAGTTTTAGGGGTGAAAAACACCATAAAAATAGGAAAAACAGAAAAGGAAAGAGAAACCCCAGGGTCTAAAACAACTGGATATGCAGGAATATATAAAACGAAAATGGTCACAAAAGAAAGCCCGTGTGGAGTCACCAATTGTTAGTATGAATCTTTCGTCGTAAAAGATAACTTTAGCTACACATAAAAAATAACCCTAACATTTATTATGGCTGCAAAATATCTTTAAGTCTGCTGCACAAATTCAGATCTAAGCACAAAAGACATTAAGCAGATAAAATATAATATGGCTCCATGCATCCAACAGACAAGACAAGAACAATGTGTTTAAAAGAATTTTTTATATTATATTAAAGAATGGGGCACCTGAGAGGAAAAAAAGAAAGGTGTTTTCCGATTCTCCTCAATGGGATGGGTTCTTGAAAATCCTCAACGTTTCAGATCTAACATTCCTCTCTCTTATTGGTGTAGAAAAAACTAGAGAAACATGGAACTCAATGGGAGCTCACAAAGCAAAAATGGAAAAATGGTGACCAAGAGTAGATCCAGAGTGATCTAATGCAATGGAGGTGACTAATGAATGGGGAAAACCCTCCTATTTATAATAAAATATTGGGGTGGTCTAGAACTCGGTGCATGAATAAAATATTATTAATCGAATTCTAGAGGCACCCTTTAGGAATATTTTATTATATTTGTTGGAGGGAAAAGGATTCTTGACTTGGGTCAATTCCTTTATTTATAAAAAATGGTTTATTTATCATTTTAGGAAATGATGGGAATATAATTAAATAAATAATGGTTTATTTAATTATTTATGGATGATTTAGTCAAATTTAACTAAGAATATTATTTAGATAATGATTTAAATAACTTATTCTTAGGAAATAATTAAATAAATAAGGATTTATTTAATTAAGTTCCTTGTTTCGGGTTAAATATAACCAGGAAATATAAACAAATAAGTTATTTTATATGGTGAAAGCAATTTTACTTAGGGTAAAATTGGTCTTACATGGTGTACTTAGGTTCATCTAATAATAATAGGTTAGATGACCAAAAATTGGTGTAACACCAACATATTCAAGTTTGATATTATTTTCAGTGACTTGTTCTTTAACAAAATCATATTTGATCAAAATGTGTTTTTTTTTTTAATGCATGACAGGATTCTTGGAGATGTTGATGGCACTGGTGTTATCACAAAAGATGGGAATAGTCTCACTAAATTGTACTTGAATATCTTCCAAATTTTGTTTCATGCAAAGGACTTGAGTACAAAAAGTTGTCGCTGTAATGTATTTTGATTCTACTGTAGATAACGAGATTGGGGTTTTCTTTTTGCTCAACCATGATACGAGACACCCACCTAGATATAATGTTGCTCCACTAGTACTCTTATGACCATCAATGCTTCCTGCCCAATCTGCATCTGTAAAGTCTTAAATAATGAGATTGATTCCCTTGGGATACCAGAAGCCATATTATGTTGTGCCCTTTAGATATCGAAGAAATATTTTGACGACAATAATATGTGATTCTTTTGGTGCTTCTTGGAATCTTGATACTTGTCCAGCTACTTGCATAACATCTCACCGATAGGTTGTTACATATAGAAGACTACCAATCATAGATCTGTACAACCTCTGATCCACATCCTTAGATGAGTTTTTTATGCTCAATTTGAAATTTGTTACCATCAGAGTAAGGACTAGTTTGCAATCCTCCATTTTTAATTTCTTGAGCATTTCCTTGATGTACTTGGTTTGACATATAAATATTATTTTCTCTTGCTGAGATATTTGAAGCCCTAAGAAGTATGTTAGCTCACCAAGTAAAGACATCTCAAACTCACTATGCATCTGTGTAGCAAAGTTCTTACTTATTCGATCATCATTTCTACCAAATATTATATCATCCACATATACCTCAATGATTGTTAAATTATCTGTATCTATTTGTACATAAATATTTCTATCAGCAGTACCTTTCTTGAACCCTTTTTGATGTAGGTATCCATCAAGACTAGCATACTATGCTCTGGGAACTTGCTTGAGACCATATAGAGCCTTCTTTAACCTGCAAACATTGTCTTCTTTTTCTGATAGTAGAAAAACTTCAGGTTGTTCGATGTAAACTTCTTCTTCTACTTTTCCATTCAGAAATGCTGACTTAACATCCATTTGGTAGAATTTGATTTTTCTTGAACATGCATAGGCGAGAAACATTCGGATGGCTTCCATTCTAGAAACTGGTGAAAATGTTTTGTCAAAATCAATTCCTTCCACTTGTGCATAGCCTTTGTAAACCAATCTTTCTTTGTTTCTGGTAACCTGTCCATCTTCATTCAATTCCTAAACACTCATTTAGTCTCATTGAAATTTTTATCTTTTTTTTCATGAACTAATTCCCAAGTGTTATTCTTCTCGATTTGATCCAATTCTTCATTCATAGCTGCTACCCAATTTTCATTCTGGTTGGTTTCTTCAAAACTACTAGGCTCAAAGGTTGCTAGAAAAGAAATGTGAGCGTGTTGTGATGAACGAAGTTGTTGACCTTCACTTATGTCACCAATTATTTGATTTGATGGATGGTTCTTTTGAATCGATTCTTCTGTTCTCTTTGGAGGAGCTTCTTGTTGTTGTTCATGTATATCTTGATGATCATTATTTTCTTATTCATGGTTGATAGTTTCTTCTTGTTCTAGAAATTTATCTATGTCTTTTTCAGCTTCTGTCTCAGGTTTCAAAGATTCTAGATCCTCATCATTATTCCTTAGAACACCATCTTCGTCAAATGTAACATTTATGATCTCCACTATCTGTTTTTGTCTTAGATTATAGAATTCATAGGCCTTTCATTTGTGTGAGTAACCAAAAAAGATACCTTCATCAACATGTGATTCAAACTTACCCAACCTTTGCTTCTCTTTTTATATAACATTTGCTTATGAAGATTCTGAAATATTTTACATTAGACGGTTTTCCTTTCCATAACTCATATGGGGTCTTGTTGCAATTATTTCTAAGAAGACTTCGGTTGATAATGAAGACTATCGTATCAATTTATTGAACCCAAAATTTTTCATCCAATTTTGAGTCCTTCAACATTGTTCTACCCATATACTGCACGGTTCTGTTCTTTATTTCAACAACTCCATTTTTCTGAGGTGTTCGTGTTGTTAAAAATTGTCTTTTTATTCCATTTTCTTCACAGTATTGATGAAATAATTTGGAAGTGAATTTTCCGCCATTATCTGATCTTAGACACTTTATTTCACAATCATTTTTATTTTCAACCAACTCCTTGTAGATATTAAAGCACTCAAACGATTCAGATTTTTTCTTTAGGAAATTGACAATTGTCATCCTGGTATAGTCATCTATCATTAACATGAAATATAATTCTCCATCTAAGCCTTTTGTTCTCATAGGACCACATAGATCAGTATGTATCAATTCGAATGGATGTGATGCAAAGTGTTCTTTTGTTTTAAATTCAACTTTTGTTTGCTTGTCGTGCTGAAATTCCTCACATAGTGTGTTGGAAGGTTTTGAGATTTTTGGCATTTCTCGTACTGCTTCCTTTTTGTTTACCCTGACAAGATTTCCAAAGTTTATGTGACCCATTCGTTTGTTCCATAACCAACTTTCATCTTGTTTAGCTAGTAGACATGCTTTAGTTGCTTCAACCATAACATATATGTCATTTTGAGCTCTACTTGTTGTATCCATAATTTTACCAAAACTGCCTTTGCTGATTTCACATTTTGTGGGGTTGAATAGAATTGTGTGTCCTTGATCACACATTTTTTCAACACTAAGAAGATTTTGATTCATGTTTTCAACCAATAGAACATTCTTAGCTAGAACATCTTTGCTTCTGAGAGTGACGGTACCTGATCCTACAATGTCTGAAGATCCATCATTTCAAAAGGATACGGTTCCATCCTTCTTCTCTTTCAGAGATACAAATTTCTTTCTATCTCCAGTCATATGCTTTGAGCAACCGCTATCAACATACCACACGTCTTTGTTGTTTTGAGCCTTGAGAATGAGATCACAATTATTAGTCTTCTTCTTCTTCCATGTTTGTTTGTTCTGTGGCTTGAAAGTTTCTTCTGGAGGATTTTCAGGTCTGCAGTCTCTAGCTATGTGTCCAAATTTTCGACATTTGTAACATTCCATATTATTTCTTAAATGTTCAAATCTGTTGATGTTTCGTTGAGCCCTGGGAGGTTCATATTTGACAAATATCCTAGAATTTTATTAGTTCCTAGGGTACGTGCGACATTCTACAGCTTTATGACCAAATTTTCCACATGAATAACAATAGCCATGAAAAATATTTTGGTACCTCGATGGAAATATTCGTCTAGGAAATTTCATCCAAGGCTATTCTTGTGAATCTTGTCCAATGAAATCTACATGCATTTCAGATCTCATAGGTTCATTGTATTTTGTTGTAGAAGGTCCTGCTTCTTCTTCTTTGTAACCCGAGCTAGTTCTGTCATTGTAAGATCATTGATTGTTGATGAGTTCTTCCAATTCCCTTGCTCTTTTGGCATATTTTTGGATAGTTTTCCCTTCTTCACTTCCTTACACAGCGAGACTACTTCGACTTCTAATGCTTCCCTTTCTTGGTTGCTATCTTCCAACTTCTTTTGAAGTGACTCTTCAATACATATGTGTTCTTCAACTTCAATTTTGAGACCTTGACCTTGTTCTTCAAGAGTATTGGAACAAATATTCTCAAACTTGAGCTCTTTTATAAGCCTGATTGCCTCTGAAAATTATTCTATGGTCAACCCTTATTTTTCATTGTTTGATACCTCTTTTTTATTGTGATTCACCATAAACAATAATCATTCATTTGCTTCTTCTTCGCTATCACTGTCTTCATCGGATGATGAGCTATCTTCCTTAGAGAGAAATTTCCTTTTGAATCCTTTATTTTTGCCTTCATTTTTGAATTTATTAAAGCCTTTATTTCCTTTTGAGTTTCCATCACTTACGTTCAGACATTTTTCTGCAAAATGTTGTAATATCCCAAAATGGGGATGCAACAATACATGAACACAAAACTAGAAATAATAGTGAATAACATCACACCAAAATGTATGAAAACGATGGAGCCATTTTATTATGTAAATTAGTAGAAAATAAGTACAATAGAAGTAGGCACAACTCAAATAATCAAGGCAAACAAGCCTCCCATGAATACATATGCCAAATAAGAAATGTTGCTACATAGAAGAATGCTCATGAACATGTATAGCACAGTCATAGATAGTACACTGCTACTGGAAATGTAAAATAATATAGATATGCAAATGTATGGCTCAAAAAGTGTCAGGAGTAAATATCTAAGCTCCCAAATACATTTTCAAGACAATCGGGAAAGGATTTCCTGAAATATGCAAAAGTACAATAATGTCGGAGTTGCAGTCCTAGGGCTGAATAACAGCTGCAACTCAAGATCTAGATGATGATGGATATAGATATAACATGTGATGAATGAATCTCATCCAGTGGATCCTTCAGGTGAAAGGCTGATCCAATCACTAAAGATCTCACCCTCCAACTATCACTGCAAACCCTCACTGCAAATGCTCACTGAAAATAACACAGTCAAGGAGAGGGATTGCACTATAGGAGATAGAAAATGTGCTGGCCAAGTGCCAAGATCTGAAACCTACTCCAAATGCTTCCTTAATGATCTCCCAAAGGAAGGAAAGCTTCCTCCTCTGAAAAATAAGCTTCGGAAGTGGTGTTGTGAAACCTCCACTGCAACACCCTGCAACACAACATTATAATTCTGCAGAAATAACGTTGTAGCTGAAGGAGGTGACTTGGCCTGAAGCATGGATGTGGAGAAATGAAGTACAATCTCCTTCAAGAGGCCTCTCAAGAAAGGAGAAGGAATTCCTAAACAAGAATGCCTTGTGCTAAGCAACACAACAATCTCAACTAAACAGTTGAAGAAAGCACAATAGTCACACATACCATAAAATCAATAATCCATATCCTGTCTTGCTATGGATGCCTTTCCCTCCTTTTATAAAAATGGAAGCCCTCTCACCTTCGGTCCCAGTCATTAGGGTTTCCTCCACCAAGGAATATTTCTCCCACTATCTCTGCGTTGTCTCCAAAGATGATCTCCACCTCTTATCCCAGCGTTGTTGACTTGGTCAAACTCGACCTTGTCCACATGCAAATGTCCCTTTTCACACATGAGGGTGTGAAATCCAACTCCTATGATGATCCCTATTCACATTATGAGTGATTTTATTCCTACTTATGAAATGTATGGGCCTCCTTACCCATTTATTCATCTCCTAAGTGTAAACAACAGAAATCAATATTCCAAATAGTTGCATGCTAATTTTGGAATATTACAGTCCTCCCCTCCCAAATGTTGCTTGTCCTCAGGCAAATACAAGGATAGAACCGAGAAGTCTCTGATCCTCCTACTGTAGCATCCACATATGATATGTTCCCCCAAGGAATGAGATGATGTCTCATTAATAAATCTCCATATTTCCCCTCCCAAGCATGCAAGCTAGCTGAACAACTATCATCATGAACAAGTAGAGTACTCAAGGAGGAAATAAGCGGCTGTCTAGAGGTCCCTTTAAGGAATGGGATCTGAAATGTAGTGGGAATCATCATTCCCATGTGGATCCTCCATCCCCAAGCTATCATCCATACAAAATGAGCCACCCTCCAAAATGGTAACTCATGCAAATCCTCCTCCACCTTTGGCTCCTGCAATGTAGGTGGGCTGAATATATGATCATGGTAGACAAAATAGCCTACCCCACATTGTCCTCCTCTCCACTTATGATAAGTGTAGAGTAAATTTTTATCTTTGGCTGCAATAATGTTGCCCTCAAGTGGCAAGAAGAAGACTAGATCTCCAAAGATATCCTCTCCAACATTGTGAATCAAGCTGGCCCAAACCATCCCATATATGATGAATAGGAGATGATCATCATATGGCATCCAAATTAGAAAGATACTGAAGGTTTCATATAGTGTTGAAAGGTACCAACAATTTCCCAAGTGGTCACAATGTAATTTTCCTAACCGTTGCTTCAGAAAATAGCATGACAAGTTGTTTCTTGACAAATTGCTAGTTGTGTATGTCATCACATCTACTAGTGAATAGTAAATGACTTGGTACATCAATTGAGCATACATGAAATAATATAACACTTGCCCAAGGCCACACAAAATATGGTTGTCTCCATCATATAATTTGGCCCAAAATTGACCATGGAGCCCAAAGAGAAGCTTTCCCTCTTGTGGAGCAATGCACTGTATAGAAATGGTAAGGGTATGAGAATACTATGTTCGATAATCAATAAATGAAAAAACAAAGTTCTTACCATATACTAGAAGTAAGATGATACATGGATCCATGAATAAGTCCTCCATAGTGGTATGACATACTCCCATGAAGAGAAATGAGCCATGTGTTGCATGAAGATCCTCCTTTTACTTGGAAATCCAAGTTAAGAAGATCATATCTCGGTAATAGATGTCTCCATCAATCTCACCTCCTCCTTGTCCACCAAGTGCATCAAATTTAAAGTGATCCTTGGGACACTCCAGTAATAAAACCAAGCTCCAAAGTGATAGCATTGTTGGCCTATGTAAATAGGCCCCTGCCAATTCATAGCTCCATTATTTGACATGCTCATTGTCAAAGACATCTCCCATAATGCTGCTATATATAGGGAATTCCTTCCAAAGTGGAAGTACCTCCTGATAATCCAAGGCTAAGGAGTATCCCCTTTGCACCATGATAGTGCCATATCCTACTCCTGCAACATCATGCAAAGTATGAGAGCAAATATGCCCATGTTCTCCCAAGAACAACCAAAGAAAAAATAGTTTTTTCTGCCTCCTGATACCTCCATCATAAAAATCATGTGGTGAAAACATAATGATTGACATGAAAAATGTCATATCAACACAATGCATCCATACACCTTGCTACCCTATGATGCAAGTATCCTGCCAAACTTCCTTCATCCACATACCCTTTGGAAGAGGATATGTCACATGATGGCCAAACTTCTTCAAAAGTAGCTAACGCAGCTAAGCCTCCTGTTGCCTGGTATCATAGATTTGCAAGTAGCTTTCCAGCTTCTTTCTCACCATCCACACCCATTCATCCAAATGTGGGTGCCTTCCATCATGCTCTACCTTGGTACCCTTCCAATGAAGACTACCATCCTCCCAAATCAGATTTCTCCTTTTGCATTTCATGGGATGTTGAAATGCAGCTCCTTGGAGATCTCCTAGATAAGATATCACATCAATGTCCTTCTTGAATCCATAGGGATCCAAGTGTGCTGGAGGTAAAACCTCCTTACTATTGCTTAATGACAGTGCTGTAAAATTCCTCAATGGTGTATTTTCTATCTTATGTTCCAACTCAAGGATGAACATATGGTTTTGTATGAGTTTTTTTTGAACAAGATTCATCCTATCCTCCAATGATTCAAACCCCAACCTCAAGTGTTGTGTGCAACTCAACAATGGCACATGAGGATGAGGGTTCATCCCTTCCTTGCACAAATCAAGGTTGCACAGCACAGTGCAATTATGTTTCTCTACATTAGCAGTATGCAATGGTGTACATCCCTCCATAAGATTTGCAGAAACAATAGGAATTGGAAACTTAGGCATACCTTGGTGAAATTTGGAAGTATCTTGTATGGCTGCAATAGTTCCTTCCTCCAATGAGTTGGCTCCCCCAACTATTGAAGATGATGGCTACTCCTTCATAGTTGTATCAGCGCTGGTACATGCCTCCATCAATGGTGGTGAGGGCTTCTCCTCCTCTGATTTCTTCTTATCAAAATTATTAATCAACCTTTGAGTAAATTCTACAATAGTAGACACTCTTGCATGACTCAAATGCTTAACCACCAAATGTGTTCTTCACCCACAAGGTGCAGCACTGCAATTTCTCCAACCTCTCTCTCTTCCACTAGATGTAGTAGGAAGAATGCATCTATTTTCCTTGCCCAAGCCCTTGCTATATATGACCCATCAAAAGTAAACAATAGAAACCTGTTGCCTTTGATTCTCCTTGTGTTGCAAGGTCTCCTTTCTTCCTCCAACTGAATGTATTGTGGGAAAGATAGAGTTTCCTTGAAGGCTCTAGGTTGAGAATTGTACTCAACAAGGTATTCACTTAGGATCTTGTGATCCAAGTGTCCTCCATATTTCTGCAATTTATCCTCTTTTTCAAAAGGAAAGGGCATAGTCCCACTGCTTCTTTCTTCTCTTCTTGCTTGATCTCCTTGTTGAGGTCCTTCCTAGATCTGAAAAGAGATGAGATAAAACTCATTCTCTCCATTATTCTGATCTTACTCTTTGTATTCTTATTCTTCTGATAGCATAATGGTTGAGATTCCATAGGTTGAGCCAAGATTATGCTCAGATACCACTTTAATATCCAAAAATGGGGATGCAGCAATACATGAACACAAAACTGGAAATAGCAGTGAATAACATCACACCAAAATGTATGAAAACCATGGAGCCATTTTATTATGTAAATCAACAGAAAATATGTACAATAGAGGTGGGCACAACTCAAATAATCAAGGCAAGCAAGCCTCCCATAAATACATATACCAAATAAGAAATGCTTCTACATAGCAGAATGCTCATGAACATGTACATCGTAGTCTTAGATAGTACACTGCTACTGGAAATGTAAAATAATATATATCTAAAAATGTATGGCTCAGAAAAATTTATGAGTAAAGATCTAAGCTCCTAAATACATTTTCAAGACAATCCGAAAAGTATTTCCTGAAATATGCAAAAGTAAAAAAATGCCGGAGTTGCAGTCCTAGGATTGAATAACAATTGCAACTCAAGATATGAATGAAGATGGCTATAGATAGAACATGTGATAAATGAATCTCATCCAATGGATCATTTAGGTGAAAGGCTGATCCAATCACTAAATATCTCACCCTCCAACTATCACTGCAAACCCTCACTGCAAATGCTCACTGAAAATAACATAGTCAAGGAGAGGGACTGCGTTGTAGGAGATAGGAAACATGTTGGCCAAGTGCCAAGATCTGAAATCTGCTCCAAATTCTTCCTTAATAATCTCCCAAAGGGAGGAAATCTTCCTCCTCTGAAAAATAAGCTCTGGAAGTGGTGTTGTGAAACCTCCACTGCAACACCCTGCAACACAACGTTGTAATTCTGCAGAAATAACGTTGTAGTTGAAGGAGGTGGCTTGGCCTGAAGCCTAGATGTAGAGAAACGAAGTACAAGCTCCTTCAAGAGGCCTCTCAGGAAAGGAGAAGTAATTCCTAAACAGGAATGCCTTGTGCTAAGCAGCACAACAATCTCAACTAATCAGTTGAAGGAAGCATAATAGTCACATAGACCATGAAATCAATAATCCGTATCCTACCTTGCTCTGGCTGCCTTGCCCTCCTTTTATACAAATGGAAGCCCTATCACCTTGTTTCCCACTCATTAGGGTTTCCTCCACCAAGGAATCTTCCTCCCACTATCTCTCCATTGTCTCGAAAGATGATCTCCACCTCTTATCCCAGTGTTGTTGACTTGGTCAAACTGGACCTTGTCCACATGAAAATGTCCCTTTTCATGCATGAGGGTGTGAAATCCAGCTACTATGATGATCCCTGTTCACATTATGAGGGATTGTATTCTTACTTCTGAAATGTATGGACCTCCTTACCCGTTTATTCATCTCCTAAGTGTAAACAAAAAAAATCAATATTCCAATTAGCTACATGCTAATTTTGGAATATTACAATTGCCCAACCTTAGCACAACAAAAAAATATCAATGGAAGTTTACCTTTGAATTTTCTCTTACCTATTTTTATTTTTCTCGTAAAGTAAGCATATTATCCATCTGAAAGACCTTCTTCATCATCTTCATTTTCTTCACACTTGTAGGTGCAGGTATTTTCCTTTGAAGGTTGTTTGTCCTTATTGATTTTCTTAGATGAAACGAATGCAGTTTCTAGATGTGAAGTACCCTCTTCTTCATCAAGTCTCGTTTCATATGCTATAAGAACTCCATGTAATTACTCTTTAATGAGTTTGACTTGATTTTCACTCTATTATAAGACTGATACCTTTGGGTTGAATCTTCCTAGTATCATTCTAAGAATAATTCATATAATATTATTCTCATCAACAGGATTTCCCAATCCTTCCAGAGTGTTGGTTGTTTAAACAAAGTTTTCGAAGTATGCAACAATGTTGGCATCTTCTTTCATTTGAGTTCCTCAAATTTTTCTCTGTAGATTTGAATCTTTTATTCTTTGACATTTGATTCATCTACATATATATTCTGAAGCTTGTCCCATACATTTTTGGTGGTTTTACAACCCAACACCTTATGATAAGTAGATTCAATAAATCCACTGATAATAATATTCTTTGATTTTGAATAATTTATCGAATTCTTCTTACCTTGTTCATCCATGGTTGGTGTAAAGCCATTTTGAACAGTTTCCCATACTTTGTAACCCTGCGCCAAGAGATAGACCTCCATTATTCCTTTACAGAGTGCATAATTATTTTCATTGAACAAAGATACAACATTCTTGGTATGCTCCATGACCTCCTTCCAGCTATTAAACTGCTATTGAAGGAATGAAGCTCTAATACCAATTGTTGAAAATACTAAGAGGGGGGGTGAATCAGTATTCCTTTCAATTAGTATTATTATTAATATTTTAGAGCATTATTTAATCTTCAATTATTATCAATGTTTGTACAACGATAGCAGTAAACAAAAGAAACACAAATGCACACAGTTTTTAAGGTGGAAACCCCCTTCGGGACAAAAACCACCCGAATGCTTTTCTGATGAAACGTAGACACAAAAATGCATACTATGGAGATTCCAAATTCAACAACTAAAAAAAAATATTAATATTTAGATTTATATTTTACAATCATACTTAAATGTTGCAATGAGAGAAAAATAATGGAAACATTAACATAGAAAAGTAATAACATCACCAGATAAGCATAGCTCAAGTATCCTGTAAATGGTCTTTTATTATTGATGCTCTAGCTTCAAAAAAATGCAATGCTCCAAAATAAAAATTCAACAGTCCAAGGTCCAACCCATGATACTCATAATGTATGAAGTATTTAATTGAATTCTACAACGATTGCAGTATATACTAGGAAATCTATTATTAATTAAAAAATAAAGAAAATTTTGACTAGTGTGACCACGAAGTGGACACAATGAAATTAATTTGACATCTGGCCCTATTTTTCAGAAGGCCATTGCTGCATGATCCGATATGTTGTTGTGCTAGCTGATTTGGTTGATCTGGTGCTGTGCCGATTTGTCTAATATGTTTGCATTTACCCTTCTTGGTATTCAAATAGATTTTCCCACTTTTCCTCAACTGGAATTTTTATCCTAATCACCTTTTGATATATTTCATCTGTATCCGTGAATCTAACGAAATTTGGCTTAAACAAAAAAATGTGTTTAATTTCATGTTGGATAAATATATTGTTGCTCATGGCCACAAGGAATTCTCTTTCTGTCATTTCTCCTCTAAGACCTCCAAAATTTTTTGTGTCCTTGGCAATGTCTTTCAACTTCTTTACACAATATTCCCTTGTAATAATCTTATCATTTAGCATAAACAATTAAGGTATCCCTCTTTTTTTCAATGGCTCGATTCTGTTAAAGAATCTACCAACAACAATCTACAAATTGTCGCACTTTTCCTCCAACCGCATGGCCAAGATTTTCTTGGTGAGCACCTTCTTGACCTCTAGAATTGTTTTTGTTCTATCTTCAACTCCAAGTTCATCCAATACATACCTGCTCTTTGAATTCAGATATCTAATGATGTTATTTGTTGTTTGAGGCATGTCCCCAAGCTCCTTGGTGGCACTATATATTATATCATTGACCTTTTCAATTAAGTCTTTATGTTCAAATATGATTTAAATGGAAGGCCATATTTCATTCAGAGATTAAATTATACTTTTCCATATGATCTCCTTTGTCTAGCCAATGGTGTGACCAATGGAAGCTTCCTTCTCACCCTTTTGCAATCTTTCAATCTGTTTCTAGGCTCTTTGCAATTCTATCTCATGTGCATTGTCAGATCTTACCTTTTGATCCTTCAAGATATTAATTTGTGCTTCCAACCATTTTATTTCTTCTATTTGGATGGACATATTCTCCATGGCGTTAGCGAGTTGTTCTGTACCACTTGATGTACCTATACTTGTTGATGTATTTGAAGGGACGACTGCAAGAGGAACAACCTCCAAGGGAATGAGGGACATATGTGCTACTTTTTCCTTCTCCTTTACCAATTTCTCCATTTATGTCCCCATATGCTTTAGTTGTGTTGATCATTCCATTACCAGCTTCATCATCTCTGATTTTTGTGTTTTGTTCTCCTCTATGTCCTCGGTTAAAGGGTCTTCAGTAGCTGACATTTTGAACTTCTTTCTCAAGGCTGATATGTTTGTGTTTTTCTTTTTCGGGATCTCTTCTACTTTATATTTGTTGGATCATATCCAATCTTCACAACTAAATCCTCCAAGGATTTAATTCTGGTATCCTTTGCAAGATAATAAATCTTCTCCATCTTGAGGTGGGACTAAATATTGGCCAGTGATACCTACAGTTTAGAATGTGGATGAGATTGTCTCTCCAGTTTGTTTGTGCATTTCCATCTAATATATTGGGTGGATTTCCTTGAAATTAAACTCAAAAGATCTTTGCTTGAAATCAATAGGTGTTTTTAGCTGTGAAATATGGGCTTCTAGGAAATCCATGCACATCTTTCCTTTCTCTGAATCAAAAGATGATAGAATCCTACTTTTTGAACTGGTGGTTTGCTTCCAAAATTGATTATAGGTGTTGGTTTTCAATATTTCATTTTTTATCTTGATCTTACTAAAGATGTCATAGATTGGTTCCTCCTTTTCTCTTGTAACAACAATAGATGTAGGTGTTTGAAGGCTTTGCCGTTGAATTGGAATTGCAGCTGAAGTTGTAGGAGAAAATATAGTGTTACACAAATTTTTGGTCATCTAACCTGTTACTATTAGATGGACCAAAGTACACCATGTAAGACCAATTTTACCCTAGTAAAATTTCTTTCACTATGAAAAATAACTTAGTAATCCATAATTTATTAAGTTTTTTATGGTCTAAACATGAAACCCCATGAGAAAATATTGAATAAATCCCTATTTTTTTGGTTTTCCTCAAGGGATAATTAATTAAACAGTAGTTTAATTAATATTCTTGGTCATATTTAACCCAAAATAAGAAAATTAATTAGATAAATCACTATTTATCTTATTATTATCTAAACATTATTTAAATAATATTACTTGTTAAATTTGACTAAATCATTTATAAATAATTGAATAAATCACTATTTTTTTAATTATTACTCAACCATATTCTTAAAATAATAAATAAATAATTTATTTATTTATTATTTACAAATAAAGGGATTTGACCAAATTCAAATTCTTTTTCCCTCCAACAAAAATAATAAAATATTCCATAAAAGTTGGATCTAGATTTGGTTAATAGTATTTTAATTATGCACCAATATCTAGACTAACTCGATATTTTGTTATAAATACAAGGGTTTTTCCATTCATTCTGTACCTTTTTTTGCCTGAAGATCACTCTAGATATATACTTTTGGTCTGACTTTGATCCTCCATCATTGTCATATTTTGCTGCCATTTCTCTTCTGAGCTCCCTTTGAGTTCCATTCTTTGTCTAGGTTTTCTACACCATCAAGAGAGAGAGATCTTAGATATGAAGCATTGAGGACATACAAGACCCCATCCCATTGAGGGGGATTGGTAACATCTTTCTATGCTCCCTTCCCAGGTGTCATAAATATAAACATTCCTTAAAAATATTATTGTCTTGCCTATTAAATGCATGGAGCAAATATTTGTTTTATTTGTTGTTTAATGTCTTTAAATGCATAGATATAGGTTTTGTAGCATTTATCTTGCTCAACTAACTACAGATATAAGGAAATTGGCAACCATCTTTTATGTTAGGGATGTTTGTTATGCATAGCTAAAGTGAGCTTTTTTCGTACGCTTGCGATTAGAATTCACACTAACATATAGTTTGGCCACTTGTTGGAGAGGAACCAGGAGTGTATCTGATATTTATCACTATATTCTGATCTGATTCCTGGCCTTGATCAATATCCATGTGAATTCTTTCTCTCTTCCTATATTTCATCTTGAACTCCTTGCTAGATCCATTAGTCCCCAAAGGTGACTGATCATCTTTTGGTATTTTTCCTGTTGTCTCTTTCTCTTGCTATTTTCCTTCATATTTCTTATCCTATGTATTATGCTTCTCTTGTGGAATAGGGTTCTGCATGCTTGAAGATGAAATTACCTGCTCTTCCGCCTCCTGTAAGGTGTTTGCTATCCACTCTGTCTAGTTCATAAATTGTTCAATTTCAGGCCTCTGAATCTGAATGTATGGAGCTGATTTGTTTTCTACCCTCTTCTTAGAGATAATGCATAATGGCTTATAAGACCAAGTGAAATTTTGTGTAAACTTCATCTCTTTTAGCCTCTTTTCAACCTCCTCTCTTGTTTCTCTAGTGTTGCAAATGAAAGGACCAATTTGGGATTTGATCCTAAATTGAGATTTCTTCTTTGTTGATACAAATTGTACTTCATATGCATTAATAATTTGTCTGATGTATTCTAGGGAAAAGATCCTCATGGAGAGATATTTTGACAACTTGTAAGGGGGCCACTCACACCCATATATTCTTAGCTCTATATAAGTTTGGTACAAGCGCCAGTCTCTAGTTCTGTCTTGGTCTGACAGCTGCATGATATTTTTAATTTCTTCACTGATCCTTGGTTCCATTGTGCTATTGAGGATTCTCATAGATGGATGCAAAAGAAAATTCAATGAATCGTTTGTAATTAAATTATTTCTACTATTTGATCAGCATTGTTGTCCACAAGATGTCAGAGTGAGGGTGTGAATCTTGACTCACTTTTCTCATTGTAAACTAAAACTTTCTTGCCAGAAAATATACAAACATATAAACAATGACTGAAGTGTATTTAAACACTTCCTCCGTATGAAACTTGAAAAATTGATCATGAATGGAATCTACCAGGAATTGACTAAAATTTAACATAATGGAAGGTTTAGAGACTCATGAAAGTATTGACAGGGAGCCTATAATTTCTTCATCTAGTCATTGGTCTGAATAGTATCCTAGTAGGTAAGAAAGGACAGTGACTATGTGTTGAGTCCTATCAGGGAATGTAGAAGATGGATATGGAGGATTCTTCCTGGGAACAGGAGTGTATCCAGCCATGAATAATTCAAGGGTTTTGGCTCTATTGGAAAAATCTAATTTTTGATTCAATTTCCTGAGGGTTTCATGGGAAAAGGGTGTGGTTTCTTCAATGACAGGATCCTGCATCATTTGCATGATAGACTTGGCACTAATGGTGAAAATAACTTCCCTTGTGGGGGGGGGGGGAAACAATTCTCTGATTTATATCATAACATGCATGAAAATTTCTTATAAATTCAGGGCAACTGTAAGTTTTTGGAAATATGTAATATGGCAGGTTTGTGTCCTAGAGTCCTATGTCATCCGCCTCATTGATGAGTTTATCTTCCAACCAATAGTATATGTCAAAAAGGTCAAATTTTGAGAGAGTCTCATGAATTTTAGGATCCCTATCAGCAAGGGCAATATGATCAGGGTCCACGGGAGGGTGAACCATTGGATTGAATGGCTACTGATCCTTCTTCTTTGGAGGCATGAATAACTGCCCTTTTTTGTATTTGATGGTGCACAGATTAGAAGGGGATTAAACAGAAAGGGGAAGAAATAGAATGGATTTATGATTGATTAGAAGGGGAATTAGAAGAAAATGGGATTAAATAAAAAGGAATTTCTGCTAATCTACAGACAAATTTAAATTTTTCACGCTCTCCTTAGATCTGCAAAACCTTGAATTTGATTACCTGTTACAATAAAACACTGAGAAAACATTGTAACCTTTGAAAAATTTGGGGAAAGGATATTTTGTAGGATTTCAGGGTTTCTGTTGACATGGCACAAGCCCTTTGGATAACGGCTTAAACAATTTAATGTTTCAATGGGTCTTTAGGTGGGAGAGGGGATGATTGGGCAGACGTGACCGGAGTGGTAACATGGAGTAGCTGGAATGGTGGAGGATTAATGGTCAACAACGTGGTTTAATCATGGTGGAAACTACTTTTCAGAGGGGGTGTAGTATGGTAAGAGGAATAGCGTGGGTGGGGGGGGGGGGGGGCACGGGGCGTAAGGTGTGAAAATATAGGTGCTTGACATGTAGTAGATGGGATGGTTTCAAAAACTACCCATTTCGGAAACACCCCCCCCCCCCCCCCGACGTTAAATTTCGGAGGATGGGGGGGGGGGCAGGGGGCGAAATTGACTATGTGCCATTAAATGTGATAGTGGGGGCGGAGATGAAATGGAAGGAGGCATGAGTTTAATGGGTGAGTGAATGGTGTGGTCAGGCAGATTAAATAAAATGTTGAGCGGGGTATAAAATATGGGGACTTTAGGATATGACATATAATATGTCAAGTATCTTTAAAATGAGTCAATCCCCGAAACTTAGGATAAAACCTCTTTCTCTTTGTTTTTTTTATCCATACATGAAAATACATGAAATATTTGGAAGGATTCTTTAGAATAAATTTCATGTCTCTCCACATTTATTTTCTTCTTTCATTCTACCTATCCTTTCACAAATCTAACATTTTTTATCATTTTTTTGCAGGGTGAATTTAGGCTTGCAAACCCATATCTCTTTTTTTTATGAAATTATAACCTACTCTTTCCATTATTTGTACTATTGATTTAGTTTGAACTTTTGAATCAATTTTATTCGTACCTAGTTACATAATTTTCCAAGATTGAATTGTTTGTCAAATACTTATTCTTTATCCAATCCAAAAAATTTAAAATTGTTCAATCATGCTTAGAATATATGAATTGTACAAACTAATATAATCAGCAGTGACATTTTGATTTGCAGCACTTTAATTTTTATTATTTTTAGGGTTTTCTTTCTTTTTCATTTCTATTCTCTTTTTTCATATTTTTTTTAATATACCCTCTTTTCTTTTTCCGTTTCATATTTTTTTTGGAAATCATTTAAATATTGAAAAACATGTACAATATGAAATTGAAACTATAGAATCATCAATCATCTTGAGATCCTATAATTTATAGGACCCTAACACAGAGACCTCCAAGAGGGGGAAATTTTGAGCTAGATGGGCAGAGGGAGTACATATAGTTATACCTCCAAGTGTGAGGTAGGGCGATGTGCAGAATTAATCCCAAGAAGAAATTTGGGCAGGGTCCATTGGGATGGTGTGTCTCATGGATCAAACTTGGCTACGAGGAGCCCATAGTACAACAGTAACATGAAGTATCAGTTAGATTGATGCAGTTAGATGTGAGGAGGACAAAAATCAGAGTGACAGGTGTCGGAGGCTGGAGCGCAGATCAAAGTTGGCAGTAGTGGAGACTGCATGGATGTAGATGTTAGCAACAGTGCAGGGAGTCCAGTAGACATGTGCGGTAGCTAGCAGTAGTCAAAAGACTCTGATGACAGATGCATTATAATGATTCAGTTGTTTGGAGTCTATTCAGTTTCAAGAGAGTTGCATGTGCGAACAACACTAGGAAGTGTTGCATCAAGAACATTCCAAAGGTACCAGATTAGGACATATTGGTTCCTTTATTTTTGAGATGGAGTGTTGAAATTTGCAATAAGAAATAATAAAATTGGCATCCAGAAACAACAAGAAAATGCACACACACGGGTGTGGGATCACAGGTCACACATGAGTGAGGGATCCTAGTGACACATTTTTTTTTTCTCGGTAAAACTAATTCTATTTATGAAACAATATAGTAAAAAAATGCTCTAGTCTCAGCTATGAAAGCCTGATAACTGGGCTTGATGTTCATGTTTTTACAGAGACAACTGAACTGCCCTGAGTGGGAAACCAGTTCATGAGAAATATAAAATACCGCCCTTAACTGGGAAACCAGTACATAGTGTAAACATATGAACTTACGAAAAGACTAAAAACTAATGGAACCTACAGTTGGGTCAGCTGTTAATAGCAACAAAAACCAAAAATTTCCAACTGAGATGTGAACCTGGACCATGCTGGGCTGAAGAAGAGCAAAATTATTGTTCCGAAGTTGAGGATTTCGGTTCTTCTACAATTCTGCAACCGAACTCATCAGCGTCCTCCTTCTTCGCATCGCTAGTGGCGCTGCCTTTACCGAGGAAGCCTTCCTGTGTGGAATCAACATCATGGTTGGAGAGCCCAATAAAAATAGGAAAAGTAGGATTAGGCACCTCAGTTTATGGCTGAGTCTGGAGAGGACGCGACAGAGTGGTAGCAGAGCTGGGGGTAGGAGCAAGACGAGGATGAATAGAGCTTTCACAAACAGAAATGGTCACAAAAGCCGTGAGGACCGGCTTGTCAAACGTGCAATTAAAGAGGAATTCTGCATGTTGGGAGGTCTGGTGGTGAGTTATACTGGCTGGAGCATGGAGAACAGGGGACGAGGAAGGAGGAGGGGAAGGCGGGATGTGAGGCTCAGGAGGAACAGATTGAGAGCCTTCGATATGCATAGGGAAATCTCTCTGTCCTCTGGAACCAGAACATTGAACCCTATCATCATCCTCCGCCGAAGAGTTGGAGGTTGAACTAGGAGAAGGGCGAGGGTGGGAGGGGTGGCCTCTGATGGTTCCTCTCCTACATCTCAGCCAATGTCTAAGACGAGGAATTTTTGCGGGGCAGGGCGGGTGATGCTTGAGGCAAAGGGTGCTGGCAGACCACTGTAAATCGGAAGACTGAGTAAACTGACGAGAGGAAAGAATACAATGGCTACTCTGCATGAAATGGTACCCAGGCAAAGTTTCAAGGCAGCCTAAAATATTCCAGCGTCGACCTATATGGGTGCGCGTATATGGCATAACACAGTTGACTGGGCAAGCGCCTCGAATAGGTGACTGAGGGCGGCAATGAGCACAGGAACCAAACGAATTTTCTGGAATGAAAACCATACCTACATAAACCTCCAGCGCATAGTAATGAACCAGGGTGGTGGACCAAATTAATGCATTGCAGGCAGGTGAAATAACTACATGAATAATGACAGTGTAGAAGTCCATATGGCCGCTGCGTGCGAGTGCCCTCGGGACTCGCCGTGGGACAAAGGTCCCATCAATTCGAACTATCAACCGCATTCGGTGTTGTTTGATCATTGTGCACCAAAGTGGTGCAGTTCTGCAGGAAATCTCTGTCATGGATGATGTGGAGAGGACCATGAACAAGCATGTGATCATTGTCTGCTCCTAAATTTGCAAGGAGATCAGCGACCTTGTTGCCTTCTCTTTTAACATGGGAGAAGGAGACCGCTTGATTTTTTCTCAACCAATCGCCAACTTGGTCTATTCTGGCAGCCAAACGCCAACTAGAAGCAGCCTTAGCCATGCTGGTTCCTTGGAGGATTTTCTTGGCCAGGTTGATGAGGATTTGAGAGTCTCCTTCGATGATGGTGGGAGTGTAATTATAGTGCTGAATTAGCCGCAGACCTTGCAGAAGCCCTTCCAATTCTGCTGAGTTATTGGTGTCCCAACCAATGGATCCATAATAGATAACAAGAGCATCCCCATTGGAATCCATGAAGATGCCTCCAAACCCAGCTTGTCCTGAATTACCTCTAGAGGCCCCGTCAAAGTTCAGTTTGACAAAGCTAGTGGTTGTAGGTGTCCAGCACATTGAGGAATCAGAAGTGTGTCGGCCTCCGGGGTTGGGGGTTGGCGATAATTTAAGTTGCCAGCTCTGCCATATTGCTACCTCTTTGGGCAGCTTGGGAAAGTCCTCTTCCTGCCAAGATTGAAGAGCCAAACTTATTGCTCCATATGACATCCAGTGAGGTAGATTGATTCTTGAAAATGCTTTTATTTCTTTCCTTCCAGATAGACCATAGGAGGAATCCAGGGATAAGTCGCCAGGGAGAGTTGAGGAGGCTGCTATTGTAAGGATGTTTGGGCCAGTTGCGGATTATATCTGTTATATCCCTGAATGGTTTGCTTTTTTGGCATCTAAAGCAGATTTTTTCCCAGAGAGTGTTGGCCAGCGTGCAGGAGATCATGAGGTGCTGAATCGATTAAGTGCATTGCTTACAGTTGGAGCACTGGGAGGGACCAATGAAGCCCCTTTTGATCAAATTTTCCCAAGTTAGAATTATTTTGTGGCTGAGAAGCCAGAGAAAAGTGGAAGCCTTTGGCCAAGTTCCGGGTGCCCAAACTAGTTGCCAGATCGAGTCGCGGGGCAGAGGTATTGGGTGCAAAAGGGAGTATGCTTCCTTTGTGGTGAACGTGCCTCTCGTAGTGTATCCCCATCTAAGTATGTCAGGATCCTCAGAGTGTTTGATCTTCCTGCGTTGGAGTTCCTCTTTGAGGTCATTCCAAGTGGATTCCTGAGCGAGAGGAATTATATGGGAAGGATGCTTCCATTTTCTGAACTCCTCGTGGCTGGAATTTAGCCAATGCTGATTGACTTTGTCCTCCTCCATACCTGGGCTGCTGGCATTGTTGAGGTGGGAGATAGTATCGATCAGCTTTGGATTTTGCTGCCAAGACTCCACCCAAAATCTCGTTGTGTTACCATTACGAATTTCCCAAAAGCTATGCTGTTGGATGAGTCCATAATGTAGTTTAGCAGCATTCCATATTAGAGAGCCAGAGCTTTCTGGAGATAGCCTTATCAGGTCTTCTGGAGATCTGTTATTAACATATTTAGCGGTCCATAATTTGGCCCATGGTGTATGCGGATTCGAGATCCATTTCCACCATATGCGAGCTCCCATAATCTCGTTGCTATGAGAAGGATTCCTGAGTCCAAGTCCTCCTGCTTCTTTTGGAGAGAAAATAGTGTTCCAGTTGACCAAATCCCATTTTCGATTTTTTCCAACAGATCCCCAGAGGAATTTACATTACAGAGTCTTGATCTATTTGAGCACCCACTTAGGAGCAGCTAACACGGAGAAAAGATAGAGGGGCATAGACTACAGAACGGCTTTGATGAGGGTGATCCTGCTGGTGATGTTGAAAGCCCGAAAAGTCCAAGAAGAAAGGAGGGCTTCCAATTTATCCAAGAGAGTGTTCCATGAGGAGTGCTTGATGGCAGAATCGATGAGTGGTGCCCCAAGATACTTAGTAGGGAGGGAAGAGATGGAAAAGCCCAAAATGCAAGTGATGCTAGCTTGAGTTTGGGGTGGGGTGTTGAAGAAGAAGACTTGGGATTTGGTTTCATTTATGGACATACCCAAGGCTTTGGAAAAAAGGTTAAGGATAGCCTTGAGGGAGCATGCTTCTTGGATAGAGGGATGCCCAAAGAGCATGTTATCATCCACAAATTTCTGGTGTGTGATAGTATGGGAGCCATGGAGGGAGATTCCACGCAGATTGTGGGTAAGAACAGCATGATGAATCAATCGTCCAAGACCTTCAACCATGAGCACAAAGATGAAAGGGGATAGGGGATCTCCTTGCCTAATACCTCTGGAAGGGGTAAAAGGTGAAAAGGGGACACCATTGATGAGGATTGAAAAGAAGGTGGAGGTGATGAGACTTAAGATCCATCTTATCCAAGACTGATCAAAACCAAAAGCAGATAGGACTTGCTGGATATAATGCCAATTTAATTTATCCAAGGCTTTCGAGAGATCGATATTTAGGAACATACCTGCCTTCTTGCTAGCCTTCAAGGAATGGATGAATTTGTGAGTCAAAATGATGCTGTCCAGGATTTGTTGCCCCTCTACGTATCTGGTTTGCTCTGGCGAGATAAGAGTTGGGAGGAGAGGTTTGAGACGATTGGCTATGAATTTAGAGATGATCTTATAAATAACATTACAGAGGGCGATGGGCCAATACTTATCAGGGGTACAAGGATGCTCTTCTTTCGGGACAAGGGCGATGAAAGTAGCATTAAGGGAGGGAAGAAGCCAATGAGTTACTCTAGACTCTTCTACTAGTTTCCAGACCTCCATTTTGATGAGATCCTAGAAGTGGTGGAAGAAATAAGCAGTGAAGCCATCAGGACCCGGTGCCCTATCATCCTTGGATTGATTCACTGCAAGTTCAACCTCCTGAAGGGAGACCTGGCGCTTCAGCAATTGATTATGCTCAGGTGTTACCAGTTTTGGGATCAGCTGCATAATCTTGTCAATGGCTGGCTGCCTATCTATAGGAGGTTCCTGCTATATTCCTTTGAAGTGTTCCAGGAGCACCTTCTCAATGTCCTCCTGTTGCTCAACCTGATCTCCTTGCTGATTGATGATGTGATTGATGCCATTCTGCATTCTTCTTTGGATCGTGGACCTATGGAAGAACTTTGTGTTTCTTTCGCCTTCGTTTAGCCACCGTATTCTTGACTTATGTCTCCATAGAATTTCCTCTTTTTTATGTCTTTCATCCAACTGCTTCTGAAGATCCTGTTCTTTGGTAGCCAAGAATTTTGTTCGACCTTCTGTGATGATTTTTTGTTGCACCTCTGTCATTTGCTACTCCAAGGCTTTTTCCTCCTGAAAGATGTTTCCATAGACCGAGTGATTCCAATTTTTGATGTGGTACTTAAGGAACTTGAGCTTCTGTTGAATCTGGTACATTTTTGAACCTGTTGGCGGTTTGAATTGCTTCCAAGTGGCGTGGATCATATCTTTGAAGGAAGGGTGGGAAAGCCAGAAGGCCTCGAACTTGAACGGTCTTTTTAAGCGGGTGCCGATGCTTTGCCACTGAAGTGCGATGGGCCAGTGATCCGAGCCCGCTATAGGAAGTATGGAAGTTGAGAAATCTCCTCCTACATGGATTGCATTGTCCGAAAGAAGAAATCGGTCCAATTTGGAAGAGATCTGCCGCACTCCTGTTTGCTTGTTTCTCCAAGTATAGATGCCGTTAGAGAAAGGAATATCAATGAGCCAGCTATTATTGATAAAATCCTTAAAATGTGAGCATTCTGGTTCTAATCTTGATCTGCCTCCTGTTTTTTCGTCCAGCTTGGTAATCATATTGAAATCCCCTCCAAGGATCTAGAGGGGATGTGCTCTGTTGGAGTTTAGCATCTGTATGGTGTCCAGAAGTGCAAATTTTCCTGCCTGATCCTGAGGGAAATATACATTGGATAACTGCCCATATATATTGGTGCCGATTGGATGAAAAGTAGCCTAGATGAGGCTGTGTGCCGCATGAAAATCTGATAGCCTTATTGCTTGTGTATCCCAAGCAATAGCCAACCCTCCAGAGAAGCCTAAGGCGTCCACTGCAGCTGAATGACTACTAGGCCAAGCCTTAGATATGATTTCCCCTAGAGTTTCACTCCTACATTTGGTTTCTTGAAGGAAGAGAATTTGAGGTCTTTCTTTCTGTAGCATAGCTTTAACCATTCTGTGTTTTCCGGGGCTGTTAAGCCCTCTAACATTCCATGAGACGAGCTTCATGGATTTCTATTTGCAAGTGGTTTATAGAACCTAGTTAATTGGGGGTAACGACTTGACTCCACCAACATTTCCCCTAATGCGATGGTTCGTTGCCAATCTGGCTTTCTGCCTCTTTTCTTGGACTCTTTTATAACCTTTAAGTTGTCCCAGTGGTTGCCCGGTTGAATACCAAGCTTATTTTGTTGTTGCACTTTGGTTAGGACCATTTCAAGGGATTCTATTTGCCGAGGGTTGATTTTATCAAATTCCCTTCTTCTGCATGCATCCTCAAGTCCTAGAAGATCAAGTTCCCCTAGGTCAAGACTTTCTGCATCCTCTTCCATGAGGCTTATCTGGCTGCTTTCTGGTGCCTCTTTGTGGATTGGGTTAGGGTTGGAATTAGGGTTATCGAGCTCCATGATGATGGGGGTTCCGTAAGAGAACTTTGAAGCTTCGGGGGTGAGGGTGACTAAAGGCTGCTGACCCTGCAGCGTGTTTTGCGTCTGCTTAGGGTCGGAAGGTGCTGAAGAGCTAGAAGGGACAGAGGGTTTGAGAGAGGGGTTAGGGGGACCGTGAAGGCCTTCAGAAGAAGGGTTAGGGTTGGAGAGAACTGCAAAGTTGTTGCTGATAGAAGGGCCATCGGAAGAGGGGCTAGATTTTTTCCCTGATGGGGGGGGGGTTTTGTTGTGCTTTCTCCTTGAAGGAACTTTGGTAAAGCCATCTGATTCCAACTTGTCTGCAGCTTCTTTCCCAGTAGTATGTGTATTGAGCAGGCAGTCTCTCAACAGATGACCGTGGGCATGGCATCTGCGACATCTAAACGGCACATGCTCATAATCTAAGGGTTGGATCCATTCAAAATCATCATGAAATAAACTTACCGCATCTGGAAGTGCTTTGTCCAATTGCATGTAGACGCAGATTCTTGCATATGAGGTGTATCTGCAGAGTTTGGTTTCTTCTGCTACTTTGATCAACTCCCCAAGACCTTTACCAATCTCCTGGAGCGAATCCTCATCCCAGTATTCTAGTGGTAGTGAGTAGAGACGGATCCAGACTGGAGCCCAGTTAAAGTATTCCTTATCTGGGTTGAATCTTTCAACCCAGTTTCTAAGATATAGCCTAGCTAAACAGAAAAAGTAGGGTCCTCCATCCATGACGGCATTTCTATCCTCAAGGCAGTTGAAGATGACTGTGAAGAAGCCTTTTGGGCCGAGCTGGAGAGTTACATGACCTTTGGGCTTCCATTTGGAAGCAATCCATCCTTGCAGTGCCTTTTCAGTAGGCCATAAACCGTTAAATTTCCCGATCAAAGCATGGTCCCTCATGTACTGGATTTTGGCATTTATACGATGGCTTGGTAGATCAATTTTGGGTCTTTCAGATGCAATGGGTTTGCATGTGGAAGAGGTGGCGACAGTTGTCTCCGCTTGTTTCTCAGAGGCTGGCCCCAGCGTGACCTCATTTTCTTGTTTTTTGTCGTTAGCACAGTGAACTTGGTCAGAGTTTGTTTGATCGCGGTCCTTGTCTACAGGGGGAGGCCTGCCGCCCCCCCCCCTGGTTCTGTTGCCATAGTGGTACGCGAACTCCTTGCACAAGCTTGAAAGGCGTTGTCAAATCTGAACGGTGCTGCAGAGAAGTGAGGGTTTCAGCGTGGTAGTGCCAGGTTTCTTCCTCAATTGTTACATTCTCCGATCCTAGTGACACATTAGTGTGCAACCAATTTTTAAATAAATTGGAAAACAAATTGTAATATTATCTTATAATAACTTGTAATAGTTAACTAAGTGCGATAAACTTAGTTAGGTCAATAATTTCGAGTTGAGGGTCAAAGGATAGGCATGTAGAATGATTCTATTATTACAGGGTCCATTTCGTGTTGTAGCACTAGTGTGGTGTGAGTGGGATCAGTTAACTCACATTAATTTAGTTAAAATCAGTTTAAATAGTTCTAATTGTTTGATGAGCTAGTGGAAGATCAAGTGAATTAAAATATATTTAATTCACCAATAGTGATCTACCAAGTAACTGACGATTCACTATTTATTGTTGCATGCATGTCAATTCTGGTGGAGACCCAGTTGAGACAAAGGTTCAAGGTAAGTAAAATATCAGTTGTATATTTAGCAAACTACCCAGGTGCAATTATAAAACCATAGGATTTCTGTGATGAATTGCGTAATCAAGGAAGGTTGAATTTCCTATTTAATAGGGGTTTACTTCTCTAGGGATTGCGAAAGAAGGGTAGGATGAGGGTAGGTTGATAATTGGCTATGCGTTTTTCCAATTTTTCCTAGATTAGTGTGAAGAAATCGGTAGAGTGTATGAGGTTGTCGTTAGCACAAATACATTGTATTGTTTCATGATTCCTTAGTTGATTATACAATAAAGATAGAGGGGTTTTGATAAATTTCTTTCCCTAGGAAATATCTTCTGTTGTGCGATTGATTTACTTCTTTCTCTTTCTTGCATGTGATTGAGAAATCGTGATTTAAATTCCGAAAATATTGTAGAAGGATTCAGTATCTTTTTTTAGTACATTTCATGATTACATTGAATCTGTTGGTGTAATATCTACAGTGAAAGTGTGCAAAGTTATACCCAAGGGTTTAGAAGGAGAGCATTGATATTGGGTGTAGATTTTTCATCTCAAGGTAGTTTTTTGAAATAGATTGGAGGTTTAAATAACTAGTTGAGACATAAAATTCTCATGTTTAACCCTACAAGTTTAGATGAGGTTTGTGTACAGGCCACACATATAGAAGCAAGAGGGAAAAATGTTCAACAAGAGGGAAACAAAATCCATTTAAGAGTGGAGACAATTGAAAAGGTAAATTCAAAGGAAAAGCAAATAAGAATGCTTCCATCAAGAAAGAGGGAGAAAAATTAACATGCAAGCATTTTTCAAAGGTCGGTCAACATGAAGATCATTGTTGGAAACTTCATCTTGAGATGAGACCCAAATATTTTAACAAAAAAGGAAAGAAAAAGACAGTTGCAATTACACAACATGATTTAGGATCTTATTCGAGAGATGAAACAAAGGTCACAAATACAAGATTAAAAGGTAATAAATCCATTACTAGCACTAGTTCTTCAAATAACCACAATGAAACTCAAAGTGAAAAAGAAAGAATATATATTTTCCATATTGGAGTCATCTCGAAACATAACAAAATTGATACTCTATTTGATAGTGGCTCACAAGAAAATCTCATTTTTGAAAACATTGTCAAAACGTGGAATTTGTAAACCATTCCTCATCCTAAACCATATCCTTTAGGTTGGGTGTGTGACAATGCAAAGTTGCAACTAACTAGAAAATGAAAAATGAAATTCTCCATTACTACAAACTTCATTAATGAGGTAGAGCTTAATGTAGTGCCATTAGACATGTGTGGTATTGTCTTGGGAAGCCCATACCTTTATGATAGGAGAGCTATATTTCATCATCGTGAAAAAAAATATCACATGCTTAAAGATGGTATTGAGTACATTGTTAGAGCACATTGCAAGAAACTAAACCTTTCACTTGTGAATGCTAGTCAAATGAATGGACTTGTTATTTCTACCAATAAATTTGTATTTTTGATGATCAAACCCAAGAATGAAGTTGAGAATGAACCCTTTCAAGGTTGTGATTCAAATTTGATATCTGATTTGACTAATTTTGTTAACCAGTATCAGTGATATGTTTCAGGAGCCTAAGCGATTTCCTCCTAAAAGAGGGATCCAACATGAAATCCAATTGCAAAAATATTGTCCTCTTCCTAAAATTGACATGTACATGATATCAGTGATGGAAAATGTGGAAATTAAAAAACAAATCCAAGAGTTTCTTGATAATGGGATCATCCGACCAAGTACATCGCCATGCGGTTAACCTATTATTTTAGTTCCAAAGAAAGATGGAACATGGTGCATGTGTGTGGACTTCCATGCATTGAAAAAAACTACGGTAAAGAACCATTTCCCTCTTCCTAGAATTGATGATTTACTTGATCAATTGAAAGATGTTTTGTATTTCACTAAGTTGGACTTGGGGAGTGGCTATCATAAAATTAGGATCACCGAAGGAGACATATAGAAGACAACATTCAAAACAAAGAAATATTTGTTTTAATGGTTGGTTATTCCCTTTGGGCTATGTAATGCTCCTACGACCTTCATGTGTGTAATGAATGATGTATTGAGGCCTTTTCTAGATGACTTTGCAATATTCTACTTAGATGACATATTAATTTTTAGAAAGTCCCGTGAAGAACATGTCATGCATGGCAAGAAAGTATTAGATGTCTTGAATAAGTAACAGTTGTTTTTAAATATTTTGAAATGTGAATTTGGAAAAAATTCTTTAGTCTATTGGGTCATATTGTTGGAGGAGGTGAGATGAAAATAGATCCCTCCAAGGTTTATGTCATTTTCAATTGGAAAAATCCCAAAATAGTGATAGATATTAGAATTTTTTTGGAAGTAGCCCCATATTGGAGAAAGTTTATTTCTAAATTTTCTTCTATCGTAGTTCTATTGCATGCATTTTCAAGTGTGAAGCATGCTTTTCAGTGGGGAGGAAAACACCAAAAATAATTTGATGCATTGAAGGAAAATATCATTTCAGCTCATGTACTTTCACTTCTTGACTTGAGATAGTCATTTGAGATACATAATGATCCAAGTGACTATGCCATGGGTGCAGTCCTAATGTGACATGGTAAGCCCATCTGTTCCCATTCAAAAACATTTAATGGTGTAGTGATTAACTCTACTACATATGATAAGGAATTGTATGCATTGGTACAAAGTTTGAAAAAGTGGAAACATTACTTGATGGGTAAGGAAATAATCATTAACACAGATCATCAGCCATTGCAATACTTGCAATAAAAAAAAAAGTTGTAGCAAGCAAGGCACTTCCAATGGATGGGATTCATTCAATAACTCCACTTGGTGATAAGGTATAAGAAAGGTATATATGATAAGGTTGTTTATATGCTTTCTATACCAATTATTACTGCATCCATTATTCTTAAGGATAATTCTATCATGCATGAGATCTGTGTTGAGCAATATGTTTTAGATAATGATTTAAAAGATGTACATGCCATTTTGTGTCAAGGTAACCAAGTAGACAAATTGTATTATCATGTGCATGATAACTTGTTATAACATCTTGGCAAGATTTGTATTCCATGGGGAGAGAGAATCACCATCATAAGGGAAGAGCATACTTACAGAGGTATTGTTACTTCCCTCGTGTGTTTGAAATTATGTCACAATTTGTAAGAGGATGTTCGTTATGTGTTATCAGTAAGCCTAGAAATAGAAATTTGGGATTGTATATACCATTTCCAGTACCTTCTCGTCCATGGGAGAGTGTTTCTATGGATTTTGTATGAGGTTTACCTATGTCTAGGAGAGGTCATGATTATCTTTATGTAGTTATGGATAGGTTCAACAAAATGTGTAGTTTGATGCCATGTAAAAAGAAAGTTACAACTGAACGCACTACTCATTTATTCTTCCAAAATGTATGGGTGCGTTTTGGGTTACCCACATCCATAATTAGTGATCGATATTCTCACTTTGTTGGGAACTTTTATTCAAGGTTGTGGGGACTCATAGACACAAAATTTAAAAATAGTACAACATTCCATCTACAAACAGATGGAAAAATATAGGTGGTGAAAAGAACGGTGTTACATCTTCTTCGTGGGTATTTCAGCAAGCATCCTAAGCTGTGGGATGAACATTTGCACTATATTCAACATGATTACAACCGGGCCAAGCATTGATCAAATAAAACATCACCATTTGAGGCACGCTTGGGATACTTTCCCAAATCTCCTTTAGATTTTATTTTTGGGAAGATTGTTTCTATTGATGGTCATAGTGACATAGAAAAAAATAAAATATTCATTGAAAAAGTTCATTTTTTACATCAAATAGTTCAAGAATAGTTGGAGAAAATTCAAGTCAAGTTCAAGACAAGACATGATAAGCATTGTGTGGATAACATTTTCTAACTTGGTGATGAATTTTGGCTTCACGTTGGCAAATAGAGACTCCAAGGAGAAGGTAGAAAGATGAAATGAAATCGATTTGGTCCATTTTGAATTCTAGAAAATATTGGTAATAATTATATTAGTGTCATTATTTGCATACTTCCACCAAGGATCAAAACATATTTTTCATGTGCATATTAGGTGTCCCACTCTAAAGAAATTTTCAATCATTCCATTATGTCATGATATAAAATTGTACCACTGGTGGTTGTCCTTGTCAATAAAACTTCACTCCCTCAGAGATTCATATCAGCTGACTCATTCTCATGTCTCCTTGAGCATAAAAACACCTATGAAAATGCTCTTTTCACCAGGAAGTCTTTTAAATCAAATCTCATTCATGAAAGTCAGGTCTAAAGAAGTCCCATTAGGTCATTAGGATTTTTATTTTTCAAGGTCACTCCTCCATTTCACATGAAGTCAGCAAATATATGAGAGGGACTAAATAAGAAATTTTGTTTTCCTATATAGAAGATCTTCATGATGTAATTATCATAGTTTCAAAGTTGTAATTTTTGAGTTTAATGACTTTTATATCAAAATTTCATTTTGATATAAAATTCAATATGTAATTTATTTATATTTTTCCAAATGTAATTTTATGAATATCATATGTAATAAATTCATCCCAAGCTGTCAATGCAATCATTTCTGGCCTAAATGGAGCAAAGAAAGCCAAATTCCATGACTTGATCAAACTGCAAAATTCCAAAAAGTCAGAAAGTTAAAGAGTATCAGTGCTAAAGTCCAAAGGGAAAAGTGAATATAGGGAAAGTGGGTTATTCAAACTAAAATTACAACCCCTAAAGATATAAATCTATTCAAAATCTTTAAACAAATAATTTGCTTCCATTCATCCATCAGGAGTTTCTTGCAGAGGAGAAAATTTCAGAGTTTTTGAGCATTTTGAGAAAATTTCACTAGTCTCTACACGTTTGCCCTAGGCGCTGCATGTTTTCCTGGACACTACGGGTTTAGCCTAGGTGTTTTTCATTTGACAGATCATCCATAGAGAAAAAAACAATGGATGCTGCGCGTTTGCCCGGAGGTTGCGCATTTCTCCAAGTCACTGCGCGTTTGAATGGAGAGGGCTTCTTAGGGTTCTATTACTCCCAACAAGTTGAGTTTTTTGCATAGACTTCTTCATAGCTCCTTCAAATAGTAAGTTAACCCTATCAAGCCTTCTCACTAAAATGTCTCATGGTTTGATGAAAATTTGAAGTGTTTATTGCTATGAAACCCTAGTTTTCATTTCCTTTTTCCATTTTTCATTTGTATTTCCCATACTCATGTCCCTAAACACATATCAGTCATAAAATCTATAAGATCCTAGGATTTTCTTATACCTAGGTTATCATTCACATTATCACTTCCTCCATTTGTCACAGCTTCTCCTTTCAATTCCACATTCCCTTCATCCCATTCCATTTACCCTAGGGTTTCCAAATCCTTCAAGTCCACAATGTCTGAAGAAGAAAAATGAAATGTCAGTGAGGAGCAAAAACCAAAGAAGAAGACATATAAGAAAGGAGGGAAAATCGTCACATATGAACCAGCAAACACAAAAGAACTCATGGCTTCTTCACTTACTGTGTCATGTTTTAAACATGTTGGTTGTTTTGAATTTTGTGAGAATGTCCAAAAGGTCCAATATTACCCTATGTTAACAAGGCTATTCATCTTAGATCTTCATGATAGGTAGGTCACTCTTGTTGGGGTTACTTTTACCATGTCTACTAATGCCATTGTAGCTGCTACAAGGATCCCTAATGTGGGAGAGAAATGGTTTAAACAAGGAAACCTTGATCATAGCTACTATGAACCATTTCTTAAACCTAGATACAAGGATGAAAAAAATACCATTTTCCCTTTCTCTCATCTTCTTGACCGATATGTCCCTATGATGAAAATCATCATGATATAATTCACCTGTGAGGGGAGGTTTTCTCGACTCTACTCATATCATATCCGTCTTCTTATGAATTTCACTAGAGTCAGAATGATTCACATACCCTATTTCCTCTCCCGTAGCATTGACAAGATGACATACATTTCACAAAAGAGGGATTATAATCATCAAATGCAGACTCTCTTTCACCACTCCCTTGTCAAAACGATATTCATGCATCAACTTGAGCTAAAGAACATTCCGTGGGACACATTCATATCAAATGAAATTTTCACTACCCCACCTAGTCAACATGATCAAAATATCCCCTCATCATCTCATCCTCCCATATCCACTCCTCCATCTTAGCCTGCTGCTAACACATCATCACCAAGTCAGTTTCATTCACCTCATGTTGATCCTTCTTCTTAACCTTTCCATAACACTTAATCATCATCAAATCATGATTCCAAGTCATCAAACAGTGAGGAGGATATTGAGGAAACTTGGGCTAATTTGGCTGATGTTGAGCCATTTCCCAAGACTTATCAGAGAGGCTATAGGCATTTTTTTCTTAACTTGGAGTGAAAGGGGCCATGCCTTCTTCATAAAAAAAACAGGTGGAAAAAGACAAGGAAAAGGCTAAAGAGGAAATCATTGATGATGAGGAGGACAAACATGAAAAAGACCATTAGCTAAAAAAAATCATTAGCTAAAAACTAAGCAAACCATCAACGAGGTAAAGACCATCAAAGCACAAAGAGAGGCAAAAAATGTTAAGGCCTCGCTTGAGGAGACCTTGGAAATATTTCGTGAAACTGATGATGAGGAGGATCAGCCTCCAAGACAAAAACCAAAGACTATAGGGCTGAATAGAGCTTTAGCTTGGGAAAGACAGAGAGAAGCTGAGTTGGCAGAGCAGCTCACACCAAGTGACCTGCTTGCTCTAGAGATTAGAAAAGAAAGGGAATCGTGTCTTGATAGAGCTAATCTACATTTGGAGAGGTTACTTAAGAAGGCCAACAAGGATAATGAATTGTTGAGGTCAAAAGTTAAACTTCATGCACAGAAAGAGAGAATTTCATTAGCCAAGCTCAAAAGAGATAATGACGAAATTGAAATTTTGACCAAGCAAGGGGAGAAAGAAAAGTTGGAAATACTTTCCAAGGTGTCACTTCATGCCTCAATCACTTAATGAGAAAGTAATCCAACAGTTCTGGCACATTTTTGCACTCATGTTAATTTATGCAATTTTTGATAATTTTCAACTCATAAATTTTGCTAAAGGTGTAGCGACATAGACGTTGCACTCTTTTTTGGGGAGTCAAAATGCAAAATGGCCACCACCAGCAGGTTTATAATGATGAGGACATAAACCCTATCAATTTTCAAAAAATTTGGAGGAGAACTGTCCCTCAAACATGCAAAAAACCACCTAAAAATCATGTTTCTACCTCTTTTTTGACCTAGTCATTGTGCATTTACCATTCCTAGGAGATTGCGTTTGAATAGTGAAAATCAAAACTATTTTGAAAAATGAATATGGATCTAGAAAATAGACTCCGACAGCTTTCCAATTAGCTATCATGGAGATGATTGGGACACCGAGAAGGCACTAAAAACCAGCTTGTAAAATAGGTTATGTTTCCTGCTTGGATGCTGCGCATTTGCCAGAAAATTGCAGATTTTTACAATCTTTAGAAAATATTATCCAATTTGAGTTTTCACTTTTGGAAATGTAATTTTACTGATGTAAATGTTAAATATGAATGTAATTATGATGATGATTATTTTACTGTGGGTAAATTCATTAGCTTGAGTCCTCAAGAGGTCAAATGAATCAGTTTCCTCTCTTTTAGAGGCAAGTTGTTGGGTCTTTCTAGTCTTCAAATTCTTTTTTAGCATTTGGTGGAAACTGATTCTCATCTCATGGATTCGACTCCCTGAGGCTAAGGAAATTGGTTTTGAGGTCTATATCTTCTTCTTCTTTCTCATTTGTAAGGTTTGGACTCAGTTTGGATGCTTGTCTTTTGAAGAAACATATTTTGTATCAGTTCTGAGTAGGAATATTAATCAAATTTGTAGATATTTTTATGGGATCCATGTGGTATGGTGTTTAGTTTCAGTTTCTCCTTTTGTGCTTAGTTTTTAGAATGTTTTGTTTATTTCATCCATCATTTCATTTCTATTAAGTGAATGTTTTCAAGTTTGATTAACAAAATCCATAATTTCTATGCTCTGTTTTCGGTAAATATTCATAGTCTGTAATTTATTTAGTTTAGAAAGAATACATAATTTCACCATGCTCTTTCTAGCTCCTCACCTATCTTGATCATCCCACCCATTGAAATCCTAAAGTGCTAAACCACTGTACCTACCTTTCCCCATAAAACACCCTGCAAATTTTGACCAAATTTCCCTTGCCCTGACTATTTCTCTCCTTCTGATCCAGCACAACCCTATACAATCAAAATCAAAACCTTGAGCTACTATACCTAGACTAATATCTTCTCTCATCAGTCATCTTGGTTGTTATTTTTGCGGAGAAATCCCTTTCCTTGCCTATAAGGGCTAGGTACTTGGCTAAGCATGGTTTGTGGTTACCTCAGAATTACCTTCTTCAGCCTGAGGTTCAATTTGAGTGATAAAAAATTCCTTAAAGTTGGATTTTCCTTAATATATGTAATTTTATTCAGTTGTTAATGTTGGGGATTTAAGGTTGTATGAGCCTCCCTTGATTGAAGATCAAGGAGAGAATGTTCATATTCCTTCAATTGAATATTTCTCTCCTGGAAATGAGGGAACGTGGAGTACCTTCGTGTGGGGCTCAAGGGAAAAAATCCAAGAAAATCCAAATGGATCCCATAAAAATCCAAATCCACTAGATCAAGAAAAATCTCAAAATTCAAAATAAACAAATCGGCTTGAAACCAGCGCCAAAGCGCAGATCTCGTCACCCTAAATCCAAAACAACTCATTTCACTCAAAATTAACATTAGATGCTCCTGATATCGCATTATGATCGATTTTGAAAACAACTAAAAATTTCAAAATGAGTTTGCAAATATGCCTAATCAATAGTTTGTATGTTGACTGGGCAATTATTAGGTAGGGTGAGTGTGCCTCCCATCATCGAATGGGATGAGGACAAGTAGCAACTATCAACTGGGTCAGGTTGTTGGTTTTCTATTGGTTCGAATTGAATATGGGTGGAAAAATTTGGAGGAGTCATGTGGGCTAAGCCTTGGCTTCCATGTGGCCTCCTAATGGCCTTTAAAAATTATGGTTTGAATCTGAACTGCCTCGGCAAGGTTTGAATGCAAGACCTACTGCCTTCCATCCAAGCCCTCCACCGACCTGCCTGTGTTAGTATTGAAGTACTATGGGACTCAATTCTTATTTAAAGTTTATGGGAAAATTCATCGGGGGTCAGGACCAGGGTTAACCCTAGACCCCAATCTACCTAACCACATTACGTGGCGAGAATACAGGTTCTGGGGTTATCCCCAGCTCCAAGCATATATTATAAGCCAAACCCAAAGTATTAAACCATGTATTAAACCGTCAGAGTATGAAAGTTCCAAACCATATATTATGTTTTTATGCAAAGTCTAGAGAAGGTTCATAAGGTTTAAAATAACAGTAATAACTCCAACCGTGTCACATTCTAACCAATGAGTGACAAAGGTTATGTTTTATGTTGGCGGTTAATACCAAGAGTCATGGGTTAAGTTTAATGCTAATCTACGAAGTAGTTCTAGAGGAAATTTTCACGTCAATGAAAATGGCGATGATGGTATGGTTTAAACCAATGGGGTGGTGAAACCTGATTTGGGCAGGGTTCCCAAAAACTAAACCACTAGTACAGAACCACATGTGTAACCACATTCATAGGTTTGGTAACCTAAAATGACATGCAAATTCAAAAAATCAATAGTCAAATAAAACCTAAATCACATGGATATGGCTGCACCAATTAACGCTAATTTATCGGTTCATGGCCAAAATAGGAAAATTAAGTGTTCGATAATTTTCACTTGGTGCGGCAGGAATCTCTCCGACGCAAGAAAAATTTATCTCTCCATGTGGTCGCAAAAGGAGGAATTTGTAGAACAGTTTGCGGGTGGGTGCTAATTGGAGGACAGTTAGCAGAAAAACTTATATGCAGCATAACTCAGTCAATTTTTGACATTTTTTAATGCAGAAAGAGTGTGGCTAGGGAATTTTTACTGTTCTAGAGCCATTGGAGACATTCTTTGAGCATTATGAGCACCGTAACTTGATATAAACACATAGTTTTGATCATAATGAAAGAGGCCCAACATTGGAAGTTGGACAGGAGATGTAGCCCAGGAAGGGTGAACTCCTTCATCATTTATTATATTGTGTGCACTATGATCGTATTTATGTCTTCTTTATTTCCTGCAAAAATGAGTTTTTAATCATGTTTATTGTTAATTAAATTGACATAATTGACTAAAAACTATAAACATTTCACTTGCAGTTTTCACCATAAATTCTCAAGTTTTCATATACACATCAGCATAATACCACTAGTATTCTCAAATCTCAGATTCCATGTTGACCATTACACATACAGTTAGCACACTCTCAAAAAAAATTCTAAATGCTTCTATGGTACCATTTTCTTGGGCATGACATGGAGTTATTTTTTGATGATAAATTTGAAAGTACTTCATCAATGTTACAATGGCCTATTTCAAAAAATGATTGACCTAGTCACTCATCAGGATCCATGGACAACCAATCCATATTACTATAGTTTCAAGAAAAAAACATACAATTATTTTTGTGTTGCAGTACTCTACTAGTGCAACTTCTTCTCAAGGCATTAGATAGTCAATAACGGTGATGATATACCACATGCTAGTTCTTCTTGTTGGTGGGTTGAATGGACACAAAAAGTCTATTTCCCAATTATTAAAAGGTTGTAGAATGATCTAGGATACTAATGGCATGTAATATCTCTTAGATGGTTTCCCTATCCATTAACATATGTCATAGGTTTTGGAAAATTATTTTTCATTGCCATTTAAGGTAGGATACCATAGTCATGGATGCAATATCTTCTATGTTGTGGCCCTTCTTGCATAATTACCTCCAATAACTCCTGCATGTGGCTTGGTAAATGTCATAGGCCACTCATGCTTTAATACACATATGCACAATTTCTCGTCTGCACCAAGCTTATACATGAAACCTACAATGAGATGATAATCTATGACTTTTACTACTAGCTTCTTATTTTATGCGACAATATACCCTTTAGATACAATCCATGTACTAAAAAATTGTGCGATCTTCGCAAAATGGTTGTCTACCATAGTCACAAGAAAAAATTTAATATCGGGCATATTGTCTTCTATATTCTTTGCATCTTCATCTGTGGTCATGAGTGATATGTGATTAAGTAATGCGTTCAATTTTCCCGGGATGAACACCACTTGGAAGTTGTATTCCTGAAAATGCAACAACCGTGACCTAAAAATCCTACCCCCCAACACGGGCTTGTTGATTAGGTATTTCAATATAGAGTGCTTTATGTATAATTTGAACTTATTTCCCAATATATAATGTCTAAATCCCTAGTCCTTCTCTCTTCGTTGTGGTGTAGTTGTGTTCTTTCATGGAAAAATTCCTATTGGAAAATGAGATATGATGATCTATTTGTCTTTCTCTAGGTTTTGCAGGAATTATCCTAGTGCAACTGATGAAGTGTTGACATGCACATGGAATTATTTTCCCCAATATGGGAATACTAGAATCGACATAGTCATGAGCTTGTCCTTTGAAGTGTCCAGTGCTTGTTGGCACTCCTCATTCTAATGGAAATTTTTATATTTATTTAAAAAATTATCCATTAGTGCAGCAATGTGTGCATATCCTTTGATAAATTTGCATTAGTAACATGTATACCCTAGGATAGAATGCAACTACTTGACTGATGTATGATGTGGAAGATCCACTATGACTGCAATCTTAGCCAGATCCACCAAAAAATATTTTTTTGCATACTACATGTCCCAATAGAATGCCAAATTTTGAAGAAAGTATACACTTTTTAATATTAATTTAAATTTGATGTTGTTTGCATCTATCTAGCATCAAGCGAAAAATATCTATATTATTTTTAAAAAGAATGAACATATTTCATTAGTCTAAATAAACCTCCAGAAACTTGTGGATAAATTCCTTGAAATTTGTGACCACTGTGTATGAGAAAATGACCAATGCATTCTTCAATATGATGGCATGAAAATATACTAAAAACGTCCCCATTTCATTGTGAATGTGATCTTATCCATGTATTCCTTCGTAATATTCACCAAAATGTATCTAGAAAATCTTCCTTTGAATTATTATACCTCTTGAATGCCTACATTCTCCAATATTTCATTACTTAAAGGATTTGGAAAGGATTCATGCACACAAGCATCATTCAGTTTCCAGAGATCCACAAAAATCATTATTTTCCCTTTCTTTTTATTCTAGACCACCATGGGTCTAATCCATTCTAACTCTTTCATTGGTTCAAGGATTCGTTCCTTCAAAATTTTATTCAACTTCTGTTTAACCTTCTCCTTATACTGATGTAATGATTTTGGAAATTTCTCCACAGTAGTAATTTTTGTGGATAGGGTCCTTGCCTAAATTTTTTTTCATTGGGGTTCAATGAGATTCTCACTTACCCAATTCTCCATCAATTATTTTCATCTCCTCAAATGTGTTGGGGCATAGATCTTGATATTTAAGCAATAAATAGATGATCTTCCCTATTGTGTCATTATCCCAATAGTCTCCTATGATCGCCATCTTAGGATTATATTCCATCCCAATGTTTACATTCTTCATTTTTATGGGTTGTGCGCAGTGTACTGACTGCAACCTCAGTCAACTAACTGTGGGCTCCCCTTCAACTTCAGGAATTTGTATATTCCTGGGATCAACATCATCGTCTCCCAATGCTACTACATTGTAGCACTCCACGAAATCCTACACCTTATGAGAATGTTTATGTTCAGGAAATAAAGGTATAAACATTGGAATTTTATAACCTCTCTACTTAATTCCCCACTAATTGGATCAATGTACCGGTATCCCTCCCTTGGGTCCACTAGCACAACCCCTCAGACTTCCCCTTGTTAGAAAATAAAAAAGGAAAAAATATTTCCTTATGTTGATAATTACTTGTGATATATTTGGGTTCATATTAAATTTCTTATGTTCTTCTTCTATCTTTCTTTCATCAAGAAATTATCAAAATAAAAATACAAATATCGAAGACACCATATGTAGACACTCTGCCAGGGATAAACCCTATATAGTTGAAAACCCAATCAAACTCTTCCACTAGAAAAATTTTCTGGATCCACACCTTGATTACTTCCATCACCTAAAGGGGGCACTTTTGGTGGGGGTACTTTTTAATTCTTTTTGGGCTTCTTCATTTGACACTGCATCCGGAAGGAGTCACATCTGAGCCAAGCTTGTAGAGACAGAGAAAAATCCACTATCTGTTCTACACCAAGAAATATGTAGAGTAACTCCCAATGTAATAGTAAAAGCAAGACGTGTGGGTGGATCGACTCTGAAAGGAGATAGAACACTATTATAGGCTATCAATGCTAGGATTACAGTTCCTAATTATAGATTTGTATGATCAGAACTTATGATCAATTCACACATCGCAATATGCTCTTTAATGGAACTATAGCTTTAGCTGGTCGTGATCAAGAAACCACTGGTTTTGCTTGGTGGGCCAAGACACTAGACCCAAATAATTCCTCCTCCACTGAGTCTTCCTTTTAGTATAATTTAAAAACCTTCAATAATATTTTCTTGTCTATCAACTATAACCCAACAACAATCTAGAATTTTGGTCCCCAACAACTCAGAATTTTTTCCTAGCTTCAATAGTATAGTTTCGACCCGTCCATCAGCTCAGCAGCTTCACAGATGAAAGAAAAAGAGATAATTTTGAATTCTTTTTATTAATAGAGATATCCTTCTCCTTCTCTATCCCTTTCCTCCTCTTGCCTTGAATTTCATACTTTTTCAAGCCTCAAAATTTTTAGATTGAACTTGATGAAAGTGTTCTCCAAATGAGCTCAAATTGTTGCCTTTATAGGAGTTTTTCCCTTCATTTAGGCTGAATTGGAGGAGGAGGCCTAGAATACCTAATTTTGGATCAAAATAAATTTATTTCTTCACAAATAGAGCCAAATAAGGGACTTTTACATTATGACATGCACAAGGATACCTGACATAAACCCTAGAAGCCTTTAATGGAGACTTCGACCTAAAAGTAGTTGACCCAAACATGAAACCCGTGCTTTAATAAGTAAAATTATTTAATAATAAAAATTAATTTTCTTTCCTTTTGAAAAATGTGTTGCATCGTGACTTAAATATAATTATGAAGACAAAGACTAGTTTCATTCTTCAACACTCCTTCTTAACTAGGGTGGTATTGATAATTACATATATAAATAGGTACATAGAAGATCTTAAAATGATATTCTCTATGAAGAGTCATATCACACTCATTGTTGCGAACTAGATACCTGACTAGGGTATTTTATCTATGCGGGACTAAGGGGACTCATGCTTTAGCCACTCTAGGTAACATCAAGCATTTAATCTCTACCACCAACCCTAGTGATCTAGGTGTGTATCCAAGGTTGGAGCTCCATGACTAATGCCACTCTTCCTCTTTGGGATCTATATATCAACACATAGGTTTTCAATAGGTCCTCCCAAGCATCTTTCCATAAGATACTTCATCTTTCTCTATTAACTAAATCAGATATATCCATTTGGACTATATATCCATTTGTCCAAGCATGATTTCATAGTGTTCAACCTTTTTATGGAAATTTTCTACACAATAACAACCCGAATCAGTAATAAATTTCAAATATAATTAAACACAAACCTTCTGGGCACTTAATAATTTTGATGCTACATTCATCATCAATTTACAATTTTTTAGATGCTTTCTTCTTCTTTTATTTCTTCAGCAACACCAAATACATCTTCATATCTCCTACAGTCTTTTGTTTTAAAATTCATGAAACATGAGCATTCATCAATAGTACTTTTGCTTACTTAAAGGTATTCACTATCATAATATGCCCTCCCTCTCAACTGGAGAGATATACCCTTTATTCTACCGAGGATACCTCTTAAATTAGGAATATAAACCACTTTATTCTTCTATAACATTGGAGAGCATTTCACGACTTCATTCCTTCTTACGACATAAAGATCATCTTGATCATCATCATTTATATAACTTCCTTCATCATGCTTACTATTATAATACGAGCATCTTCATCATATTCAAGATTATTTACCTTCAAAACGTTAATAAAAAGTGCAAAAAAATACAAATATATGCAAGCATGAAGTTAACTATATCATAATCATATTACTATAATCGAATCATTTTTACTTTAGACATCAAACACCTATACCTGGTGAGGTTTATAATTGAAACAAAAGTGACATCTTTTCACATACTAGACTTCAACTTATTTTTGCTAGAGTTTTGTCATAAACCATAGATTTCATCCTCGAGACACAAAGCCTTATATATTATAAATTAAATCAAATAAAAATCCAATCATAGTACTATAAATATAAGGTTTCAAAAATATTCCTTTTAGATTTATATGTTAGAATCTACTAGGGTTTGTTACAAACCGTAAATTTTATCATCAAAACTAAATCATATCGAAAAAAATATCATGATATCCTACAACTCACAAACTAAAATATGAGTATCAAAAATTATTTTAGCATACTCACATATACATATCTAGGATTTCATGCACTATAATTTCTCACCAATACAAACATCAATACATTGAAGTTAGATATACAACAATTTTCTCCAGGCTAATTTTTCCATCAGCTGAATATACACCTAGGGTTTCATTTATAGGATCTTATTATACTTATTACATGTATTTTTTTTCATAAAACCTAATTCACCAAACCATAAATACATAGGATTTTAATACATAACTTAGACATTAACAACAAACCATAAAGACTTGTTTCTATCATAACATTACCAAAAAGCTAAACATCAAAAGAATAGGATTTATGTTCTTCATCAAAAACCCTAAGTAGACTATGGTTTCATAATCAATATTGACATACCCTTAGAAAAAAGAGGCTATGGTTTTATAGTGAACGTTAAATATTAGGGTTTCACAATAATTATCAAAATGATAGAATGACAAGGGTCGATTTAATATAATGATTAATCACCCTAACAAGAGTCCTTAAGATTTAAAACCCTAGACATAGTGATGTCAGAAATGTAAAGAAAAATTCAAAAGAGAATGAACATATGATTTCTATGAAGAGAACTTTGTAACACAACTTGTAGTTTAATTCATACCTTGAATTATTCTTTAATAAATCTTGAAGGTCTTCCTTTGTAACAAAAATTCTTCCATGTTTCAATTTTATCCTTTTAAGTTTCCTCCATAACCTTTGAGCACTCAAAAAGCTTTCCTAACAAAGGAAAATATAAATAAAAAGGTTATTATCATATAATACAAACAAATGTTGATGTGAGGAGGAAGCCATACATGAAAATATAAACAAAGAAAAAAATACTTATGTTTTTGGTAAAGATGTTTGAGGCTCCCTCTTAATATAATATTGAGGGATACCTACAAATTTATCAAAAATATGTTATGAAACCAACTCCAAAAATAGAAGAAAAGAGAGATCAACACCATATAAATCAGCCACTTTGAGGGGGAAACCTCCAATACATTACATAAATGAAAAATCCTTGGATGATACAAATGACAAAACCTCCTTCTATATATAGGATTCCACAGGGTCACAATATAATCCTAGCCGACCTAACAATAAAATGTAAGGGCACAATAATAACAATATTGGGGTTACAGGGGCACACCAATAAGAATAATGGGCTTACACTAACAACAATAAGGGACTATACTAGCAATATAGGGACCTAACATGCCCCTCTCCTTTAAAAAGGTGTTGTCCTCAACACTTGAGTAGCTCTCGATGCTTCTGTGTAAAATTCTCATCCTCCCATGTAGAATCTTGAGTGGGTAAGTTCTTCCACTTGATGAGATACTCTGAAATTAATCGATTTTGAGTTCTTGTTTCTCTGACTGCTTCAGGTTCAAATATTGTTTTTCCTTCCTCATCAAGTTCTAGCAATATTTTTTGAACTGGAATTTTGTCACCTATAACCTTCTTTAATCATGAAACATGGAAACTGGATGCACTCGTGAAGAAGTAGGACGCTCCAATTTGTATGCCATAGTACCAATCTTTAGCAACACATTGTAATGACCATAGTAATTTGGCGATAATTTATTATCCTTATTAGCTTGCTTGAAGGAAATTTTCTTGTATGGTTGTAGCCGTAAAAATACCCAGTCTCCTACATCAAAAATTCTCTCACTACAATGTTGATCTACATGTTGTTTAATTCAATTTTGTGCCAAATTTATATTACCCTTTAAGAGTTGGAGAACTTCTTGTTAACGCTCAATTGGATCTTCCACTGCTTGAACCTTAGAATTTTCTCCTAAAGATGATGTGATGGATGGGGGATGATATCCATAAAGTGCCATAAATGGTATCATTTTTGCTGCAGTATGGAAGGAAGTGTTATACCACCATTCAGTGAGAGGTAACCACTTGACCCAATGTGTTTTCTTATCAGATACAAAACAATGAATATATCCTTCCAAAAATTTATTCACTATCTTAGTTTGACCATCAGATTGAGGATGATAAGATGAGCTATGAGCTAGTTGAGTACCCAAACAAGAAAATAATTAGTCCAAAAATTTCCAGTAAAAATGGGATCTCAGTGACTTACAATAATATTTGGGTTTCCATGTAGCTTTTTAATTGTTTCCAAAAATGAAGTAGCAACTGTACTTGCTTTAAATGGATGAGATAATGCAAAAAAGTGTGCATACTTAGTAATTCTATCAACTACACTACAAGGAAAATACCCTCTAGCGGATGTTTTTGAGGAACCCCTTATAAAAATAGCCTAGACATCCATTTCTAGTAGATTTTGCTAGAGGAGGTTGGCGGGTGGAGGTTTTTGTGGATGTTTTTCGTCCGGCGTGCTTATCATCCTAAACCGCACTTGTGCATTCAACAAGTGAAAGCATCGGTGTGCAAAAAACATTGGCACACCGGACACCATGCGCTCCATACAAACTAGCCCGATGCATCTTATTACTATAGCGCACTGGTGCTTTACAAATCTTCTTCCTCGGAGCATCATAAAACCCCACACCAAAACAGAAACCGCCAGGTGCAGTCTTAAGAAACCACACCGGTGTGCCTATAAAAAACTACGAACTGGAACAGGGTTAAATAAAAAAAAACATTACGGCCAAAAAACCACAATTTTCACTTTTTTCAGTGCTCCAGAGCTCTCAAGCACCGGTGCAATTTATCCTTGTCTAAGTCGCCCTGACTTCGGTGCTCTGATTACACCCATTGCACGCAATATTGCTCTACAGTGCCCACAAATCCCCAACTTCGATTTTGCTGAATGGCGGGCAAATTTTCTTTTGCAAATTTTACAGCCAATATGCCTCCCCGATAGCCAAATGTACAAGTATTTTTATTTTTTTTCCATAATTAAGCCTTTTAGCGAATTAGAATTTAAAAATACTTTAAAATTAACCATTTAAAATAATAAAAAAATCGTCGCGTTGTACGCTCGAGCCGTTCGGCTCGCACTGGTTCTGATGCTGCTTGTAAATTTACATGTCACACTACAATCGGTGCTAACTGTATCCGTACTGGTTCCGGGGTGGTACCGAAAGGTGCACCATGTTATTTTAAAATTTAAAAAAAAGTGTGGTGCGGTCAGTTACCCGGCCGCACCGTTGACCATGTGGAATAGCGGAAATGCAGTGTGTTGACTTAAATATCCGCGCCGAGGCAGGTATTTTTGTTAGTCCATTCCACATTTCGACAGGGTCAACGGTGCGACATGGTAAAAGACCACACCGTTGACTATGTAATGATGTCAGGAGGTCGTGCTGACCGAACTATACGCCCAGGGGCGTAAAGTTTAGTCAGCGCACCACACTCTCGAAATTGTCCATCGTCAACGGTGCACTGAAAATTTTTAGGTCTATTGTTTCTGGTGCGCTGAATATTTTTTGGTGCACCACTGCCAGTGCGCCACAAAAAAAGACGCACCAGTACAAGTGCATGCCTGTTTTTTGTGGCGCAACGACTGTTTTTTCTTTTCCAAAAAAAATTATATATTTATATTCCCAAATACATGTCTCATTTAATAAAAAATTATATTTAATATGTAAATAATTCAGAGATGTGAAAAGAGAGAAAATGGAGAACAACAACAACAATAGGCAGACCAGTATAACATGGTTCGCCTGTGGGAGGCACTGATCAGGAGCTCAAATCTGAGCTTGGGAAAAAGCTCAAAAATGAAAGTGCTCAAATTGATTTGGAAGCTAAGAAAAGAGATAGGCCTCAGAAATACGATCCCAACACCGCAAATGGTTCGAAAAACGGACACCGTATGAAAAAGTTATTGCACTTTTAGTGGAGTGGGTCCTGCGGAGCACGGAGGGGCCAACCCTCCTCCCATGGAACCTCATCATATGACCAGTGTGGGAGCTGAATGATTAAGAGCGCTTAAGGAGCCAAATCTCAAGTTTAATATTTAATTAAGCTTCAGTTAAGTGGATTTTAATATGGCGGAGATTTTGGAGGCGCTCCCAAATTTAGGTGGACTTCCACTTTTAGTGGAGTTAACTGGCAGTTGCCCCACATTTAGTGGAGGAAATTGGGGCAAAGTTGTTTTGGTCATAACTTTCTCATTACTCAACCTTTTGGAACGAATTTTTTTTTGATTTCATATTTTCTCAGATTTTTGGACTCAATGGCATAGGTTTTAGAGCCATTGGAGCTGATTTTCGACCTATTTAACTTCGGAGAAGCTTTTTGAGCCACTAGGGCCATTTTGGGTTTTGAGTTTGGTTGAGCTGTGGGTAACCTTTTTTGGTGAACCAAAAATCATTTTCGACTATTTCCTACATTATAGAGCCAATGGAATAGGTCTTAGCTCTGTTTGAAGATTTTAAAAGGCCGAAAACCTTTAGGAGAGTTTTCAGGGCCACTAGGGCCATTTTGGGTTTGGAGCTATTTGGAGTTGTGGTTATCCGTTGGAGGTGAACCAAAGCTCTATTTCAGATAATTCTGACCTTTTGAAGCCATTGGAAGAGGTTTCAGAGGCATTTGAGGACTTCTACACCCCAAACAGTTGCATAGAAGTTCAAAGCACCAACAGGACATTGATGAAGAAATCACTGTTTATGGTAATCTTTCACTGTTTAGTGAATTTGAAAAGGAATTATTAGCTTTTTCATACATTTTGAATCAGTTTATATATTCATATTTGTCTATTGAGACACTTATAATCTTGTATTGCATTTGAGAGCTTTTAATACAAGAGGACAAGCCCATTTTGGGACGCTTGATCCAGGAGATGTAGCCCAAGAGTTGGGGTGAAATCCTATATCATATTGCTGTTGTGTTTTGAAATTATATTGCTGAATATTGTTGTTGATTCCCATGTTAAGTTTCAGCAAAAAAAATTACACTTAAGATACATAAACAGTGAAAAGACATACACCATTTGCAAGCTAAATTTCCGCATAACATCAAGTTTAAAGCAAGATTATTTTAATTAAATCTGAGTGATTACTTCTATATTTTCTTTAGGAAGAGTCTGTAAGAGGGCCAGGTAGCCTTTGGATTCATCCTTTCTTTGAAAGGTGAAATATCCGGTAAATGCCCCTACAGTCAATCTTTGTATTAGAAATATGAAGTTTTCACATTTTCAGATTTAAACTTAGAATATGTTTACACTCATTTACATAATTGAAAATGGATACCTTGCACCCTTTTCAAGTTACTTCCATTTTCAGATCATATGGTATCAGAGCTCGGGTTGAGCATTCCTTATGGTGCAAAAGTTTTTAAAATAGTGTAAGAGATTTATTGTTTTATTGGTTACAAAATGGTTGCATGTATGAGTTTTCTTGAGTTGGAAGGATAGCTGTTGTTAGCTGAGTCTTGGAAAGGATTGAAGACTATTTTCCTTACCCAATTTACCTCAATATTATCTTTGGAAAACAAAATCCAAAAGTTTGTGTTTTATGGCTGCTTGAATGAGAAGGGGTCTTTACTGACATTTGGCTAAAAGCTTGTCGTTTGATTGAAATCTTTGAGGAATTTTCTTTGGAAGTTCTTTTTGGTTGTTTGAACATTTACATAATGTCATCTTCTTCTACAAGTGAAGTTTCCTCCTTCACGAGATTCTTCAATGATGACATGAAGAATGAGTTTTTTAAAGTGAAGGACATGGTGCAGATTCTCCTTGAGGATCAAAGGGAAAGTTTTCAACTTCGTGCACAATTGCTAGCTATGCAAGAAGAGAAAGAAGCCATTCTTCAAAGACTGCATGATATGGAGTTGCAGCTTCTTCAAGCTCAAGAAGCTTTGTCCAAGAAAATTCTTGAGGAAGAGGATAATCGTTCCAACTTGTCTTCAAGTTCCTCCATTGAAAAGTATGTTGGTTCTTTTGAAAAACATACAAGAGGTATTGGGTCCAAATTGATGTTGAAGATGGGCTATCAAGAAGGAAAAGGTTTGGGCAAGCATGCACAAGGCATTGTTGAGCCTATTTTTGTTGTGGAGCGTCCCAAGAATATTGGTCTTGGCTATGAGCAGCTTAATGGCGAAGCTTTGAGCACATGCATTCAAGAATGTGATGCAAATTTGAAGAGAAATTTTCTCCCAAGTTCTCAATTACATCAATGTCATGATGGCAATCTTCCTTACCATTGTTTGAAGCCTTTGTTGCAGCAAGAAGATGGTAGACATGCAGCTTATGGCAAGCATGCAAAGCAACATAAGAGGATTTGTTGCACATTTTGTGGTCAATTTAACCATCATGTTTCGAGATGCTGGATGAGGAAGAAGGCACACAAGAAGCAGATGAAGCAAAGACTACTTTCAAAGAAGGTGCATATGATTTTCACTTTTTGCCAAAAGAAGGGACATGTTGTCTCTCATTGTTGGACTTTGCATCCAACTCGTCGTCCCACGCACATGCAGCAAGAGGACAAAAATTTTGGCGAAGGTGGAACCTCATATTCCATTATTGATGTGGAAAGGGAAGTTTCACATGAGGAAAAGTTGTAGCAGAAAAAGTCGCCATGGAAGTGGCTTGGTGAGAAGTGGATGGACTTCTTGACACAGTAAGACGTACTCCTTTTGTACATATGCAAATTTCGGATGTATGCATGTATTTTGTTGTAATATATTTTTTGTTTTGAGCCACCTTAGATCATTGATCAAGGCTGCATTGTATAGTTTCACTCTATAAATTTCTCGCCAGAAATTTCTGTGTGAGTTCAAGAAGGTTAGTTGCGGACAGTTGTGGACAGTTGTGGACAAGCGCATTCAGAAAGGGAAATGTCAATTTCTTTTCATTTGTGGTTCAAATTCACTTGCTTTGTAAGGAAAAAGTGTTTGAAGGCCTGAAGAGAAGAGGATTTTTATTCTCTTATTTTCTGTACTACAGTTCAGTTCTTCATTTCAGTAAGCTTTTGGGGACCAAAAGCCTCTCATTCGGGAGGTGTGATCAAGAGCTCAAATCTGATCTTGGGAAAAAGCTCAAAAATGAAAGTGCTCAAATTGATTTGGAACCTAAGCAATGGGATAGGCCTCAGCAATACGATCCCAACGCCGCAAACGGTTCGAAAATCGGACACCATATGAAAAAGTTATTGCACTTTTAGTGGAGTGGGTCCGGCGGAGCATGGAGGGGCCAACCCTCCTCCCATGGAACCTCATCATATGACCAGTGTGGGAGCTTAATGATTAAGAGCGCTCAAGGAGCCTAATCTCAAGTTTAATATTTAATTAATCTTCAGTTAAGTGGAGTTTAATATAGCGGAGATTTTGGAGGCGCTCCCAAATTTAGGTGGACTTCCACTTTTAGTGGAGTTAACTAGCAGTTGCCCCACATTTAGTGGAGGAAATTGGGGCAAAGTTGTTTTTGTCATAAATTTCTCATTACTCAACCTTTTGGAACGAATTGTTTTTTGATTTCATATGTTCTCCGCCTTTTGGACTCAATGGTGCAGGTTTCAAAGCCATTGGAGCTGATTTTCGACCTGTTTAGCTTCGGAGAAGCTTTTTGAGCCACTAGGGCTATTTTGGGTTTTGAGTTTGGTTGAGCTGTGGGTAACCTTTTTTGGTGAAAAAAAAGTCATTTTAGACTATTTCCTGCATTCCAGAGCCAATGGAATAGGTCTCAGCTCTGTTTGAAGATTTTTAGAGGCCGAAAACCTTTAGGAGAGTTTTTAGGGCCACCAAGGCCATTTTGGGTTTAGAGCTATTTGGAGTTGTGGTTATCATTTGGAGGTGAACCAAAGCTCTATTTCAGATAATTTTGACCTTATGAAGCCATTGGAAGAGGTTTTAGAGGCATTTGAGGAATTCAATAGTCCAAAAAGTTGCAGAGAAGTTCAAAGCACCAGCAGGACATTGATGAAGAAATCACTGTTTATGGTAATCTTTCACTGTTTAGTGAATTTGAAAAGGCATTATTAGCTTTTTCCTGCCTTCTGAATCAGTTTATATATTCATATTTTTCTATTGAGACACTTATAATCTTGAATTTCATTTGAGAGCTTTTAATACAAGAGGACAAGCCCATTTTGGGAGGCTTGATCCAGGAGATGTAGCCCAAGAGTTTGGGTGAACTCCTATATCATATTTCTGTTGTGTTTTGACATTATATTGCTAAATATTGTTGTTGATTCCCATGTTAAGTTTCAGCAAAAACAATTAAACTTAAGATACATAAACAGTGAAAAGACACACACCATTTGCAAGCTAACTTTCCGCATAACATCAAGTTTAAAGAAAGATTATTTTAATTAAATCTGAGTGATTACTTCTATATTTTCTTTAGGAAGAGTCTGTAAGAGGGCCAGGTAGCCTCTGGATTCATCCTTTCTTTGAAAGGTGAAATATCCGGTAAATTCCCCTACAGTCAATCTCTGTATTAGAAATACGAAGTTCTCACATTTTCAGATTTAAACTTAGAATATGTTTGCACTCATTTACATAATTGAAAATGGATACCTTGCACGCTTTTCAAGTACTATCCATTTTCAGATCAGGCACAAGAGAGGGATAGATATGCATACCATTTCCCTATTACAGTAGGTCCCCAGGGGCTCCTAAGGCAAGTAGGCCTCCTCAAGTTCTATGAGGAGGCTACTTCCCTAAAGGGCCATGGTGTGTTTTTGAGACATCTTATCTAGAGGTGGAATGCCCATCGACAGGATCTCCGATTTGGTCCTAACCAGTGGTACGTTCCCACTGAGGAGGACATATATTTCATTATAGGGCTATTGAGGAGAGGGGTTGATTTTCCCTCGTTCCCAGAGGTTACAGTTGGCTATGCCGCAGGGAGTCAATTGGTGTACTCCCAGAGATACATTAGCATAGATATAATGTCTCCTTCAGATTTTCAGGTCTTTGGAGGTCAGTTACGTATTGGTGCATTAGGTAGTCAGGAGGTGAGGTGCCTCTCACTTCTTATTTCGACCATTTCACACAACCCCAGTGATGGGCAACGCATTAGTTGCTCGCTTCTATGTTATTTTGATTCTTTAGTATAGGATCCATGACTTTTTAGGTGGTCTGTCATTTTTTTATGGCAGTTATGTACAGCCTTAGATAGATTTCGTGTTCATGGACAAGGGAAGGTCAAATTCCCATTTTCTTCAGAGGTTTTTTGTTTATTTTTTGAGAGGTTTCCAGAGACGAGACCTACTTTTGTTCGGTAACCTCATAGGTCAATGTTCAAGGCACAGATGCACATGTGGGGACAGATGATACCCAAGAGGGGAAAGACTATGTTTTCTGCAAGAATATCACATGATGCACAGGAGTTGCTAGCCAATGTTGACAAGAATCCCTTCATTATGGTCCCAAATCCTTATGCTGGTTTGGATTGGCGAGGGTATGCCAACATCCTCTTCACAGATGATGAGTCGCCAGATGATAGAGGTAATATTATTGTTTTATTTAAATTTATTCTAACATATTATTTAACTTGTTTTTATTAAATTCTGTAATGAGTTTGCCAAAATATTGTTGTGTACTGGTATATATTTTGTATACATTGGGTCTTTTGATGGTGAGGACATGCAAACACCACCACATGATCTAGGTGTCGATCCTGATGACAATCAGGATATTCCAGATGCTGAGGATCATCAGGAGGTCGGTGTAGAGAGACCTGCTCCTGCTAGTGAGCCGATACCACCTTTTGTTAGGCAAGGTAGGCTTGATAACAGATTCAGGATGGAGTTGGTGGACCAACTCACTGCCTTGATTGTTGAGGTGGGAGCCAGGCCCGCTACTATGAGAGACATACAAGCCGATGGTAGGCTATTACATATGTGGAGAGGCATGCTGCGTGACATGTACAGCCTGATGCGGCATGTCATAGGAGATACGAACTTAGTTACACGACTGAGGAGTACCATTGCACGTTATAGCAGTGGTCAAGATGCAGCACGTGATCGACAGCCCATGAGCAGTGACACATCATCTTATGATCATTCACCTTGCACCACACCAGATGAGTAGCGTCCACTAGCATCGAGCAGTAGTCATCATGGAGAGTAGGCTAGACCATCATCCATGTCCAATCAACATCCAACAGTACTCATGATCGTGAGTATGCTAGACCATCGATCATGTCAGGTCATCCTGATGAGCAGCCGACAGTTGATTCTAATCAACATGAGGCAACAGTACCAGATCAGCAAGAACGTGATGATCAGCATGTATATGAGCTTGTCGAGGCTGCACCATTGACTGAGCAGGCCTCGACTAGTACTGCTATTGATGATGTACCACCAGTTGATCCATGGAATTTATATTAAATTTGTATATTTCTGACATTATTCTATATATATATATATATATATATATATGGTCCATGTATTTTATGTTCATGTTGTCGCTGTACTTAATTTACATGTTGGTGATCATCATGATGTGTATATTGTTAGGTCATTTTAGATATGTTCATTTAATGTGCAGCTTGCAGATAGACGTGTATGTGATAGAAGTTATTTGACATGAGATGTATATTTGATGTTTGTGTTGTGATGATGTTATACAATGCTAATTGTGTTTTGTTAGATGATCATGATCACGATGATGTTAGCAAATTTGAATGTGTTTTTTAGTAGAATATGATGTTTGTACGATGGTTATCATGATCATGATATTTATTAATTAATTTAATATTAAATGACCATGATATTTATTAAAGATTATGTCGTGATTGTAATCGAAATTTTAATTTTAATTGTAATTGTAATTTTATGTAAAATTCTAAAATTGTAATTGTAATTCTAATTCTAATTGTATGTGAAATTGTAAAGTTGTAAATGTAATTGTAATTGTAATTCTAATTCTAATTGTAATTGTATGTAAAATATTTGTAAAATTTTAATTGTATTAATGTAAAATGATTTTATTAAAATTTTTAAATTTGTAAATTTGTAAATTTGTAAATAATTGGAAAATAATAAATCAAGAATAATATGAATTTTTGTAGCATAATAAAGTTTAGAAAATAATGCAAATAAATTCATGTACTTTAGAATTACCATTATTTTACTATGCTCTTACATACCAAAAAAAATAACTTTATACAATACACCATTTTTATTGTGATCAACATAATTGCAAATTATCAAGTGAAATATTGATTTTAACATTAATTCAAAATGTTGGTGTCCCGTGATTTGGCAGATTGGTATACCAAATGACAGGGTAACATGGAACCAGTCTTTGGAGCCCTAGGACCTAGCCTTCCTGGACTCAGAGAGGGATCTCTTTACTTGTTTGCAAAGGATATGAACTTGTTTGCTTTATAGGGTTATTTTAGGCTAGTTATTAAGTGTGAGGTTTTGTTGTTTGTTTTGGTTGGGTATAATGATCAAGAAGCATAGGTAGAATGAGGAAATATCTAAGTTATTGGGTAATGGAGTCTAATGGAAGTCATGATAATTTCATCAATGGATCGGGGAGCATCATAGGGAAAATCTAACTTGGCCAGTGGATCTTCATGTTTTTGGGGGTAATAAGATGGACATCAATTGTAAGAATGAAAAGTAGGGTAAAGGGAAATCAAGAATTCTTGATCATATGTACTTCTCAACAAAGGGACTTAAATATCATAAGAATGAAGAGGCAATCAATAGACAGGGCAAACCATAAATTCTACAATCCACACTTCAGTAGATAATAATTCAAGACAAACTTTTCCAATGAAATATAGAAGGCGGGAAACTCATTTAACTTCTACTGATTTCACCTTCAAGGACACAAAAAAATTAAGACACACATATAATTGTAATCAGAGAAGAGGGAACTCCTAAAAATCCTTGATTATAGTTATGAAGATCTCTAAAACAATTAGTTAAGCAAGTACAAAGGGTATGATCAAAACAAAACCTATTTGGCGGACTTTGAAGAATGGTACTTTAGAGAGAGACTTCAAAAACAGTGTTTCAGTGGCAGCAAGTAGGGATAACCATAAATCATGCTTGATACCAACTGTATTCAAATATTTATGAAATAAACAAGCTTAGTGGGTCTAGAGAGAAATTAAGAATTCTCTAAAATGTCCTAGCAGAAGAAAACATTAAGGCAGTGAAGAATAAATATAACTAAGGTGCTTTCTGTTGGGTCTCAATCTAGTCTCCTAAACTGAGTTCATTTAATTGTCAACCAGGATTTGTAAACTGCTGAAGTGAAATGTACCATATGTACCTAGGTGCTTGTTTCCTAGTGCGTTGTGTGTAGTGTTTTGTGATGTTTTGGTCTTTTATATTGATTTATGATGTTTTTGGTCTTTCGAAGTTTTATGTTTACAATGAAAATGCCTAGAAAACTAATGAAAAGAAATTGGTGGTCAAAAACACAGTTGAGCCTAATGTATGGAATGGAAAATGTAATCAAAAACACTGAAGCAACATCTGAACTATGACTGAATAGAAACAAGAGCTTGATGATGACTTCTTAGACAAATGACACAAACTAGACTTGAGAAATGATTACTAAATATGCAAGTTTTCTAACTAGACAGTTAGACACTAATCATGATGCAACATTTTATTCTAAGCTCATCTATTCCATGACTAATTCCTAGTTCTATTCTGCAATTTCAATTGAATGTCACAGAGCCTATACTCAAAGAGTTATTGGTTTTTTTTTCAAGGTAGTTCTTTTGAGAAAGAGCTCTGTTTATGATGAGGAATTTGCAGAGATATTTCAGACCTTGTAATGATGTTATCTTCTGTTCCTATGGTTATGGATCACTGGTGGTTTTCAGAACAAAAAGATATTTGTAAATAATGAAGGTTGTCTTGTGAATCCTATCAACTAAAGTGATCTACTGTGCAAAGGGTGACAGTGTGACTATGAGATGCAAGTGCAATGAACTAATTTAAACATGAGCTTAAGATGCTTCTAAACTAAAACAATGTTAAACTATAAGTCATCATCAAACTTGAAACGAAGTAGCTGGACATGAATTAAATGCAAAATGAAACTCCGGAGCATTCTAACTAACATGCATTATTCTATGAAGTTACACAATCTGTTTGTTCATCATTAGTGATATTTTGGAAGAGTTCCTTCTTGTGGAAGAGGTAGAACAGTTCTGACTGTGTAATTCTATGCAATTGAAAGCAAATGAACTGAAAGAAAATGAAAAACTAAATTATCACATCACGGTCATATCTTGAACTTCTTAAGGATGTCTTGGAAGAATTTCTTCTTGTGGAAGAGTGATTAGAACAAGTGCAACTGTGATAGTGAAGAGCAAAAACTACAACTAATTCCTATAGCACTATAGCTATTCATCATTCATCATTATAATATGTTGGAAGAATGTCTTCTTGTGGAAGAACTGGAATGAATATAACTACAGTATCTAGTTAAAACAAATAAAAATTCAACTCCTATCCTACAGTACCATAGTCATTAAACATTCATCATTTTAGTCTATTGGAAGAGTGTCTTCTTGTGGAAGAGCTGGAACGAATATGACTACAGTAACTAGATAAAAACAAATACAAATTTAACTCCTATCCTACAATACCATAGTCATTAAACATTCATCATTTTAGTCTGTTGGAAGAGTGTCTTCTTATGGAAGAACTAGAATGAGTACGACCACAGTATATAAAACAAAACAACTACTAATTCAAATGCAGAACGTAAAGACAGCTAGGAAAAACTTATCTAGTTTACGCAAAAGAAATCCGTTCAAGGGGCAGGGGCCCTCTACCACTTGACGGCATTCAACTCCAAATTAAATCACGCCTTCAAGATAATTTTGTCTGCTCCATTAACGATGCAATAGTTTGAACATAATGCTCCGTGTCTTCAAAGACGTAACACAGAGTTTACACAAAATCTAGCAGCAAATCTAACACAAATTTTCTAACTAAGCTCTCGGCCTACTCAAGAGTTTATAAAGTAAATGCAAGTAACAATAATTACAATAGTTTAGGAATGATGTCTTTCCTTATCCAAATCATCTTAGGAGTCTTTGAGGTGGCTGCGTGAAGGAGAAAAGACACCTGGACTGAGACAGTCCTAGTAGGAGTCTTCCTTCACAAATGTGTTCCCACGTGCATAACCGTACCCAGAATTCATTTCTTCTTCCATGACGAGCAACACACCATGTAGGCACGACGTGGATCATGCCCATATGCGTTTTTCCTCAAGAGGCCACCTGGAACATGCTCAAACATAAAGGTAGCTGCAGAATCGCCGGTTAGCTACAGAATGCCTGCATTCTGCAGCTAGTTCTGGCCAAAATGCTTAACAATGGAAACAATCACAAAATTCAACAAGTCAGTTATGTAAACCATTCTAGAAGTAATTTTAACTATTTTTATTGATCAATTGGGTTTAAAATGGAAATGGACAAGGGAAAAATGAGGTAAAATGAGGTGAAGGAAAGCACAAATTAGAGGCTCAACATACCCCCACTGCTGTCTCTTTGCATGTCCTCATGCAAATTATCCTATGAATTCTGAGGCTTCTGCAAGGACATCTAATCCCCTTCTTCTCCTTGGTCTGAATGTTAGAGGCCTTCTGGGTTTCCTGATCACAAGTTTGAACCTGAGGTTTGTGAGTGCCCTGATCAACTTTTTGTTCCTTGTCTTCATCTTCTCATTGGTCCTCTCCACTTTGTCTATATGCAGGGATAAGGTTGAGTTCATGTCAGTCTTGAGCTTGATTTTATCTTTGAGAATTTCATTCTCATTTTTGATGTGTCTATTCAATAATTCCAACTCATACCTATCCCTCCTTAATATATCAATTTCAGTCAGTGGAGGACTGGGGGTTCTCTCTTCTCTTTCTGAAGCTATCCTCTCTAAAGTTTCCACATAATCATAGATTTCCTGTTGAGCAGGATCAATCTCAGGGGTGCCTTCATAAAAATCTTCATCATCATCCTCTTCCATGGATGTTTCTTCATCTTCAATATTGATTACCCCTGTTTGTTTGATTGGTGTTTTCTTCAATTTTCCTTTTAATCTGTGACTTCTCCTAAGCTGAGAGGACCCCTCTCCTTTCTCTGTAGTAGATTCCTTGATTATCTTCTCTTCCTTAAGTTCCCTCTTTATTCTAGTCAACTTCTCCAAAATGACTTCTTCACTGCTTTCTTGAACTGGTTTGTCAATTTTACCTTTTGAAGTCCTCCATTTCCTACTTCTCTTTGTGGGCTGTGGTTCAGGTGATAGTTATTTTGCTTCTTCAAAATGATTTCTTATTAAGAAATCATCCCATGTATCATTTGTTTTAGATAGATGATGCTCAATTAAAATTTTGACCAACCCATGATGATACAGGGTTGTCTCTAAAAACCGAACTCTTCTCTGAACACAGGAAGCCATTTTCTTCAGACTTTGATACAAGAAATATGGTAAATTCAAATCTTCTCCCAGAAAATGCAACATTAGTCTCATGTGGTAGACATAAAATGTCCCATATCTACCCTCACATGTAACAAATTTTTGTAAAAGAAGTAGTATGTTTCTCCATTTGCTTTTCAATGCTGTACTGGGAATTCCTTTCTTGAACACACTAACATCCATATTTGGTGATTTTAAAATTTGTTTCCAGGAGTCATTATGGAATTCCCTATTTTTAAACCATCTTTCTCCAGTTCTGGACAATCCTGTAGCCTCTGCTATAAAAACTTCAGTAACAGTAAACTTGACATCCCCTATTTCAACTTCGGTACCTTGGAATGATCTGGCAAATGTTTTGGTGACTTCCTTATGGAAGCCATTAAATTTTTCCAAGAATTGAAGCCATCCTATTTGTTGTAACATTTCCTTGCATTGTGGGTAACCTTCTAAATATTTTGATCCCACAGGCTCAGTCCTTACGATGAAACCCATGATTTTTCAATATCAAATTAACACTCTTCTCTACCCACAAAACAATGACTTTTACTTTCGGATTAAAATGGCTTCAAGCTCTAAATGAAAATGGCTTCAATTTTTGAATGACATACCTTTGATTTATAATAGCAACAGCTTCAAAACCTCTGGCTGGTATGCCTCTGTTTGATAATGAAAAATGCCTTCGAAACCTCGGACTGATGTACTTCTGTTGAACTTTGGAGTGATATGAAAGCAATTTCAATTTTCGAGCTAATATGTCTCTGATAGGCAATGAGAGATGGCTTCAGATTCCTTTTTGTGCAATACCTCTTTCTTTGGTAACAGAAGGACTTCAAACTCAATCACTGCCCTTCCGTTCCTAATAGCAAATAAAGCTGCACTCAACACTGTCACATCCCCCTGCCTGGTAACAGACTTCAACTCAATGTTCTGAGCTGTCACATACTGTTTTGTAATAATAATTAAAATCAATCACTACACACACTGCCTTTTGGTAACAAATTTCCGTACTTTAAACTCTACACAGCTACAATTCTGTGTTGACAGTGAAAATGCTCCAAACTTCGTCCTCAGTGAAGTGGCTTTGAGTCCTCACACTGTTATACTTTCAAATTTACCTCCTCTGTTCTGCGTTTACAATGCTCAATGCTGTTATCCTTTAGCTCTGTTCCTGATGATCATAATATCTGTGTCTTCGGAATGGAGTATCGGCTACGGAATGAAGTTATGGCAAATGGTCATGGCATAGAGTAGTGGAGTGAGGTGGAGGATTGTATTAATGATTGAGGAGACGGCGGAGGATTTTATGACGGCAGGGAAAATCATCATCATTAAATAGCTTGGTTAAGAGTCGTGGGAAATTCAAATGCTTTGGCCATTTCACCGCTTAAATGCTATCAGATATAAAATTTGAAATGGAAGATTTTAATACAAGGTCTGTAGAGGGTTTGTTTGGTGTTTGATCAATAAAACAATTAAAACAACCTTTCGAATAATCCACAACTAAACTATGCTAAACTTTTATGAAGTGCCATCGTAATTTAAATTTGTTACCTCTGCCCTTTATTTGATGTTTTTGTAGCCTTTGTCTTCTCTGCTCATATTTGGAGGAATCTTTCACAATTTTCTTGATATTTTTGATTCATGAATTCACTGGATCACTTTGTTGTAATTCTGATGTCTGCTGGTTGATGCCTTCAGGGTTTATAGCTGCGAAAAGACTGTCGGGCTGCAGAAAGGCTGATCAGCTGCAGAATGTCCACTGAGCTGCAGAATATTCCTGTAGAACACCTTAATCATGAAAATGAAATGTTTCTCGAGGATGGGTGAAATGTTATGAAAATGGATGAAAATGGATGATGGATTATGATATGTATGAAGTGGATAATGGAATAAAATGGATTCAGTTCATGGAATGAAGGAACATAAGGGCTGTACTGCAATTCATGACATATTTTATTCACTTGCAGCAAGATATCAAATTCTATGTTTTGACATGAAATGAAGTGAATGGAAGATGGAGTGAAATGAATGAGATGTGGAATGGAGTGAAATTTGGATGAGATGAAGTATGGATGGATAAGTGAAATGGAGTGAGATGAAATGAATCATAAGTACTATGGCACTGAACTTATGATTTTTATAACAGCTGCTTAGAAACAAAAATGGGAAAAGTTAGAGTGTCAGAGAGACTCTGATTTTCACCCTATCTTTTCTGTATAAACATGCCAATCAGTAATTGGTTTTCATGTTTATACCTTTATTTCTTTATTTTTTATTTTTTATTTTTTTATTTTTATTTTTTTTTTTCAAGAGAGAAATGCTTCAGAAAATTTAATCAAGTTGATGAAGAAGAGAGACTCTTCTTCATTAAATTCACATCATTGTCTCCTTGGAACTTCTTGACAAACTCTTCTCTTGAGAGTGGCTTATGGTATAGCTTCAGTCTATGGCCATTCACAAGAAAAGTGACCTCCTCTTCATCTATAGTTCTGATTTTTACTGCCCCATTATCAAAAATTCGAACAATTTCATATGGCCCAAGCCAATGTGTCTCAAATTTCCCTTGAAAATCCTTGAATTTTGAATCAAACAAGAGAGCCCAATCACCCTCTTTAAATTTCTTCTCTTTGATGTACTTGTCATGCCATCTAGCCCTTTGCTGTTGGACTAGACTTGTTTTCTGAACTGCATCTTGTCCGATCTCATCCAATTCATTAATTTGCTCCAGTCTATGCTTTTGTGCCTCCGTTAGATCAAGTCCTAGCTGAACTGCCATCTTGAATGTTTGAATTTGGAACTCTATAGGAAAAAAAACTTGCTTCCCATAAACAAGCTCATAAGGAGTATGGCCTGTTGTGTTTCTCCATGTAGTTCTATAGGCCCACAAGGCTTCAGGAAGCCTATCTACCCAATCTCTTCTATGTAGATGAACAGTCTTTGTTAGGATTCCTTCAATGACTTTATTTGTGGATTCCACCTGACCATTTGCTTGTGGATGATAAGGAGTAGATGTTCTATGTCTGATTTTGTACTTCTCCATCATTTGCTCCACTAGCCTTGATGTAAATTGAGCTCCTTGATCTGTAACAATTTCCCTTGGGACACCAAAACGAGTAAAAATATCCTAAAAAAGAAAAGTAACTACAGATGATTCATTAGTAACAAGTAATGGTTTAGCTTCTACCCACTTAGTAACATAATCAGTGAAAACTAATATATATTTCTTTTGTCTTGATGGAGGACTAATAGGTCCTACAAAATCCAAAGCCCATTTTTCAAAAGGTTCAATGTGTACCTGAGGTTGTAATGGTATCTCACCTGAAGGAGAAGGTTTCCCTACCCTTTGGCAACTGTCACACCTTTTGACATACTCTTTAGCATCTTTAAACAAGGATGGCCAATAATATCCTAAGTTAAGGATCTTATAGGCTGTCCTTTTATCTGCAAAGTGTCCGCCACAAGGTTCATCATGACATGCCTTGAGAATTTCAGGCATCTCATCTTCACGAACACACCTTCTAATGATCAAATCTGAACCTGTCTTGTACAACTCATTAGCGACCCATGAATATCTTGCACTATCATTAATGATTTTTATTTTCTCCCTTGCATTCATAATTGAAGGAAATTTTCCTGAAACTAAATAATTAGCAATATCAGCAAACCATGGAGTTTGAGTAGAAACTGCAAAAAGATATTCATCAGAAAATTGATCTTCAACCGGAGTGTCATCTTTGATATTTTGAATTCTAGACAGGAAGTCAGCCACAGTGTTTTGTTTTCCAGGCCTATCTAGAATAGTAATGTTGAATTCTTGCAATAATAACAACCATCTTATAACTCTACCATTAGTGATTGATTTATTCATTAAATATCTAATGGCAGAATGATCAATGTGAATAAAAGTTTCATAGCCTGTTATATAGTGTCTAAATTTGTTAATGGCATGAACAACAGCTAAAAACTCTTTTTCAGTTACAGTATAGTTTAACTCTGCAGGAGTCAAATTTTTACTGATATAATAGATGGCATAGGGAATTAAATCTTTTTTTCCCAATACTGCTCCTAGAGCTGTATCGGAAGCATCCGTCGAGATATGAAAAGGTAACTTCCAGTTAGGTCCCCTTAATATAGGTGCTTCAGAAATTTTGGTTTTCAGGGTTTCAAAAGCTAACTGGCAATCAGAAGTCCATTTAAATTCACAATCTTTGGTGAGTAATTTAAAGAGAGGAGATGCTATTTTGGTGAATTTTTCTATAAATCTCCGATAATACCCTGTAAATCCTAGAAAACTTCTAACATCTCTTTGACAACTTGGAATGGATAGGTTAGAAATAACTTCAACTTTCGCCTCATCAACTCTAATCCCATCCCCTGAAATGTGGTGCCCTAAAACAATACCTTCAGTGAACATCATAAAAAAAATTTCATGACTAAGAGAAAGGTTTGCTTCTTGACATCTTTTTAAGACCTTTTCCAAGTTTTCTAAAGCCTCTTCAAATGTATCCCCATAAACTGTAAAATCATCCATGCACACCTCTACACAGTCATGTATCAGATCAGAAAAAATTCCTAATACTGCCCTTTGGAATGTTGCAGGTGCATTGCACAATCCAAATGGAAATACTCGGTAGGCATAGGTACCCCAAGGACAAGTAAATGTGGTTTTATCTTGGTCTTCAAGTGCTACTTGGATTTAATTGTAACCACTAAATCCATCCATGAATGAAAAGTACTTTTTACCTGCTAATGTATCTAATACTTGATCTATGAAAGGTAAGGGAAAATGGTCTTTAAGAGTAGCTTTATTCAGTTCTCGGTAGTCAACACACACCCTCCATTTTCCATTTTTCTTAGGTACAACTACTAAAGGGGAAACCCACTGACTATCTGAAATAGGATAAATGAAGTTAACATTTAACAATTTTTGTAATTCTTCCTTGACAATTTCCCTAAGATTTGGATTCATCCGTCTTTGAGGTTGTCTGATTGGTTTGCAATTTGCCTCTATATATATGTGATGAGTACAAGTCTTGGGACTTATCCCTTTCATGTCAGTGTATTCCCATGCATATGCAGAAGAATGTCTCCGTAATACTTTGACTAGCTCTTCTTGTTGAGATTTTTCCAGGTTTTTGTTTATGTTCAAGGTTTTGCCTGGAAAAATTTCACTTTTAGAACTGCCAAATTTGTCCATAGAATGAAGAGACATCTGTCTATATGACAAGAAATCAATATTGGATCTCTCTTGAAATGATTCTTGTTTGTGCTCTGGAGAAGATTCAAAATTTTCTAGAGTATTCAGAATTTGATTATCTTCACTAATTTCTGAAATTGTGAAGAGTGGTTTCAAATATTCTTCATCCTCTATCCATTGAGTGTCATCTAGATCTGTAATTGTCCTAGCTGGAGGATATAAAGTGAATTTCTTTGTTGAACTTCCATCAGAAATATACATATCACCGGACCTACAACTAATAAAAGCATCAGCTGTAGCTAACCAAGGTCTTCCTAGTATAACAGGATGGCCTCCTAGATTATTCTTGGGTGTCAGGATCATGAAATCCACAGGGTACTCCCAAGAGTCTAGGGACACCGGAATGTCTTCTATTACCCCATCTGGTCTGATCACAGATCTATCTGCTAATTGTAATAGTGTGGGTGTAAAGAGAAGATTAGGAAGTTTCAGTTTGTCCATGATTTGTCTACTCATGATATTTATTGCTACTCCTAAGTCAATGAGTGTGTTTTGAATTTCAATTCCATTGATGTGAATTTTGACAACTGGATTTCCTGGGTCAAGGTACTTTGGAATAGTAATCTTACCCATCATAATGTCTGCTATTTGTCCTACCAGTTGAATTTTCTTGGTTTCTCTTATTCTTTTCTTTGTTGTCTTCATACTCAACTCCTTTATTGTTTTGGCTAAAATTGGGATTTCCTTGATGGCTTGCAATGATGGAATTTTAATGCAAACATTTCTCAATTCATCCAAGAAATCATAATTAGGCACCATTATTTGTTTTTCTACACCTTTGTCAATTTGTAATCTTTCCGGAAAGGCAGGTATAGAAGTAGATGTGGATGGTTGCTCTAATACTGGAGTTGGGCTTATTGGATCTTTTTGTTTCAGTTTTTCAATGTTTTGGCCTTGAAAGGATGTACCTTCCTCAAGAATTTTATTAACCCGTAGGGAGTCTTCCTCAGAATTATCTTGTTCTTGTATGATCACAAAAGGTTTCCTCTTCTCAAGTATCCTTCCAGACCTAAGTTGAACATCACTAAGGTCTAGAGGAGTAATTAAATAAGTTGGAAATTGTTGTCCTTCTATCATGTATGTATTCTGGGGTTCTTATTATTGGGGTTTGGTATGGGCTGAGCTGGTAATTGATTGGATTTTTGAGGGAATGGTAATGGAAGTGGTTGATTTTGATGAGGTTGGTTCAAATGATGTTGTTGTGAATTTTGTTGAAAATTTTGTTGAAGATTTTGAGGAAAATTTTGTTGAAGATTTTGAGGAAAATTTTGTTGAGGATTTTGAGGATAAAATTGTGGATATGGTGGATAGGATGGTGGATACTGATAATATGGAGAGTATCTTCCATAGGGACCTTGTGATCCTTGTGCCCAAGCTTGAGATTGATTTTGAAATTGGGGCCAATGTTGCTGCCAAGAATTCCAAGGTGGAGGTTGATTATACATTTGATCATGAAATCCCTGTGTCTGAGATCCCTGCCAAGGTCTTCTAGATACAAAGTTAAGAGATTCTGTGGAATATGTAATAGTTTCTTCTTGAAAAACAGCCTTGAGACCAGGAAGAGAAGGACAATTCTTGGTCTCATGTTTCTCAGAACAAATAACACAGGTTTCTACAACTTTTACATCTAAAGGACACTCTCTCAAGGCATGTTTCTTCCTACATTTGGGACAAAAGATTGCCAAGGCATCAGATTCAGCCTTTTGCTTGTTTTGTATCTTGAGGGTGTCTATTTGTTCACTAAGACTCTCTAAGATGTCAGATTTAAAATCATCAAGCATGTGTCCTATTTCTGATCTACTTACTGTCCCAGAAGCAGATTTACTTGCTCTTGCAAGAGCAGGATCTCTTGGACCTTTGACAGTTTTGGATTTCCCTCTGGAAAGGTTGATACATAACTCAGATATTTTAGGTAATGTGAGTTGTGATATATCCCATTTTCCCATCATGTTAAGGATATCCAACCATTCATCCCTAATGGTTTTCAACAAAAGAGCTTTTAAAGTGTCTTGATCTAGGTTTTCCATTTGTGCCCTTTTTATGTTGTATTTAAATATTTCCAACAAATCTTCTAAGTTTTCATCTTCTTTTTGTAACATCTTGAACACTTCTTCCTTATGATTAACCGACATACAATAATCCAAGTATCTCTCTAGAAATGCTTGTTTCATGTCTTCCCATGTCCTAATGGAACTATTGTTTAAGCTCATAAACCACTTCAATGCTGCTCCTTTCAGAGTTGAAGGAAATAATTTCAATTTTTGAGCATCTTGAAGGTAGTCATAAGTCCTACACAACACTTCAAATTCGAATAAGAAAGTTTCAGGATCTTCAGTTTTAAGTCCATAGAAGTTCGGAAGGACAGAAGGTGAAATGTTTTTCATGGTTGTATTGGTTTCTTTATCAAGTATAGGGAACCCAAAAGAGCTTCCTATTCTACCTCTTCCTCCATCTGCACCTCTACCTCCTCTTCCTCCTTCTCCTCTACCTCTACCTCTACCTCCTCCAAATAATGTGTGTTCTCCATTAACAACTCCTCCTCCTCCTTCTTCTGCCATGGTTGACTCTCCCGTGGAAGTAGAAAGGTTTGTATCCTCAACAAAGGTTTTTGGATCCTCCTCTATGGCAGGTTGAGTGGATGAAGTGGAAGGTTTCTCTAATGGAATAGGTGACCTTAGATCTTCTAGAAGTCCAGGATCAGTAAAGGATGGAAGATGGGTTTGAGTTGAAGGTGTACTAGTTCTGGATCTAGATGAAACAAGTGGTGTTCTAGATGTCAAACTTCTGCCTCTGCTGCTTATAAATCTTCCTCTTGAATCTCTCTCCCTATGCATAAAATTGTTTTTGGATGCTAAGAAACAAAGGTTACCTAGTTTTCACTTCCCCGGCAACGGCGCCAAAATGTTGTGTCTCAATCTAGTCTCCTAAACTGAGTTCATTTAATTGTCAACCAGGATTTGTAAACTCCTGAAGTGAAATGTACCATATGTACCTAGGTGCTTGTTTCCTAGTGCGTTGTGTGTAGTGTTTTGTGATGTTTTGATCTTTTATGTTGATTTATGATGTTTTTGGTCTTTTGAAGTTTTATATTTACAATGAAAATGTCTAGAAAACTAATGAAAAGAAATTGGTGGTCAAAAACACAGTTGAGCCTAATGTATGGAATGGCAAATGTAATCAAAAACACTGAAGCAACATCTGAACTATGACTGAATAGAAACAAGAGCTTGATGATGACTTCTTAGACAAATGACACAAACTAGACTTGAGAAATAATCACTAAATATGCAAGTTTTCTAACTAGACAGTTAGACACTAATCATGATGCAAAATTCTATTCTAAGCTCATCTATTCCATGACCAATTCCTAGTTCTATTCTGCAATTTCAATTGAATGTCACAAAGCCTATACTCAAAGAGTTATTGGTTTCTTTTCAAGGTAGTTCTTTTGAGGAAGAGCCCTGTTTATGATGAGGAATTTGCAGAGATATTTCAGACCTTGTAATGATGTTATCTTTTGTTCCTATGGTTATGGATCACTGGTGGTTTTCAGAACAAAAAGATATTTGTAAATAATGAAGACTGTCTTGTGAATCCTAACAACTAAAGTGATCTACTGTGCAAAGGGTGACAGTGTGACTATGAGATGCAAGTGCAATGAATTAATTTAAACATGAGCTTAAGATGCTTCTAAACTAGAACAATGTTAAACTATAAGTCATCATAAAACTTGAAACGAAGTAGCTGGACATGAATTAAATGCAAAATGAAACTCCGGAGCATTCTAACTAACATGCATTATTCTATGAAGTTACACAATCTGTTTGTTCATCATTAGTGATATTTTGGAAGAGTTCCTTCTTGTGGAAGAGGTAGAACAGTTCTGACTGTGTAATTATATGCAATTGAAAGCAAATGAACTGAAAGCAAATGAAAAACTAAATTATCACATCACGGTCATATCTTGAACTTCTTAAGGATGTCTTGGAAGAATTTCTTCTTGTGGAAGAGTGATTAGAACAAGTGCAACTGTGATAGTGAAGAGCAAAAACTACAACTAATTCCTACAACACTATAGCTATTCATCATTCATCATTATAATATGTTGGAAGAATGTCTTCTTGTGGAAGAACTGGAATGAATATAACTACAGTATCTAGTTAAAACAAATACAAATTCAACTCCTATCCTACAATACCATAGTCATTAAACATTCATCATTTTAGTCTATTGGAAGAGTGTCTTCTTGTGGAAGAGCTGGAACGAATATGACTACAGTAACTAGTTAAAAACAAATACAAATTTAACTCCTATCCTACAATACCATAGTCATTAAACATTCATCATTTTAGTTTGTTGGAAGAGTGTCTTCTTATGGAAGAACTAGAATGAGTACGACCACAGTAGATAAAACAAAACAACTACCAATTCAAATGCAGAACGTAAAGACAGCTAGGAAAACTTATCTAGTTTACGCAAAAGAAATCCGTGCAAGGGGCAGGGGCCCTCTACCACTTGACGGCATTCAACTCCAAATTAAATCACGCCTTCAAGATAATTTTGTCTGCTCCATTAACGATGAAATAGTTTGAACATAATGCTCTGTGTCTTCAAAGACGTAACACAGAGTTTTCACAAAATCTAGCAGCAAATCTAATACAAAATCTCTAACTAAGCTCTCGGCCTACTCAAGAGTTTATAAAGTAAATGCAAGTAACAATAATTACAATAATTTAGGAATGATGTCTTTCCTTATCCAAATCATCTTAGGAGTCTTTGAGGTAGCTGCGTGAAGGAGAAAAGACACCTGGACTGAGACAGTCCTAGTAGGAGTCTTCCTTCACAAATGTGTTCCCACGTGCATAACCGTACCCAGAATTCATTTCCTCTTCCATGATGAGCAACACACCATGTAGGCACGACGTGGATCATGCCCATATGCGTTTTTCCTCAAGAGGCCACCTGGAACATACTCAAACATAAAGGTAGCTGCAGAATCGCCGGTTAGCTACGGAATGCCTGCATTCTGCAGCTAGTTCCGGTCAAAATGCTTAACACTGGCAACAATCACAAAATTCAACAAGTCAGTCATGTAAACCATTCTAGAAGTAATTTTAACTATTTTTATTGATCAATTGGGTTTAAAATAGAAATGGACAAGGGAAAATGAGGTAAAATGAGGTGAAGGAAAGCACAAATTTGAGGCTCAACACTTTCAGAAGACATTTCTTAGCCTAAAACTTTTATTCAACTGCAACATAGAAAAGTGGAAACATAATGAAACAAGAAATAACAATAACAGATTAGAAGCACTTCACTAACAACCAAGCTCAGGCATCCACTGATCTAGCCTCCTCCATCAACAAGCAAATCAAGGCATCCACAAGTTACAAGACATGAATTTCTTTTCAACTTCCAAGAGACTATGTATTACTTCAAAGAGTCATCAAATGACAACAAGACAATGAGTTCAGATGCAGTAATTATGCTGCAAATGAGGAGGTGAAGTTAATCTAGGGTTTAAGTGTTAGTTATTAGAAATTTAATTAATTCCTAACCTTGAAGACCATGCCAGGCTTAAAGTAGGAATATCTGCAAATATTTCTCTTAATAATAACTTCCATCTTAACTTCCTAAGGAAAAATAGGTCAAATGTTTGACTTTAAGGCCTATTCATAACTTTTACAATAATTGTTTGACAGATAAAAATATATTTGACTCAGTTCAATAACTGCCTAGTGCTTTATTGAAGGAAACAAATCACTAGGTGGCAAAAAATATCTTCAAGAAGAGAAACTGCCAGAGGCTGAGTCATTTGAATTTGCCTTGGGTTAATTTGTCCATCATTTTACCTTTAATATCTGTCTTTAAGCCTTAAACAATGTCTACTTTTTATCATATTTTCTTCAATTCTGTTTGATCTCTGTTCTATTTATTTAATCATTTGTTTTATTTATTTGATCCTTTCGCCTTTATTCTTTTTGTCTTTCCACTGTCTTCCTTTATTTCTTTGACTTCTTTTCAGGTTAATCCTTTGTTCTTATCCTTTGATTAGGATTATTCCTCTAACCTTCCTAATTTCTTCCTTTTCACTATTTCTTCAATTTCTTAATTTTTCTGTGTGCAAGGGAGGCCTTTCCTTGTGGCTGGAGGTTCATTTGATTCACCGATGACCATGTTTCATTGAGGTAAATATTGGCACAGACCCCTTGGCCATTATCAAATTTTTATAAACTCCTGGATCATCATCCAGGTTCTCACTTATTTCAATTTGACCCTGTGAAGTATGCTCATTCATGTCCGCCATAAAAACCTGCACAAAACATAAATAATTAGTTGAAGACATGCGGGGAGGGTTTCATTGTTTTTTCAGGGTTTTGAACTGTCGGAGGATGTTTGCAGAGGAGGAGAGGGTGGAGAAGGAAAGTTTCCAAAGGTGGAAACAGGAGAGATTCAAACTAAGGCGGGAGTAATTTGAAATTTGGCTGGAGGGGAAAAGTGGTCTTGAAAACCATAAGTGGTTTATCGTGTAGGGAATGGGTGGTAAGTGGTTTTGGGTGAAACAGATGCGATAGAGTTTAGGGAGTGACACGTGGCCGAAGAAAACCACCTATTTCGCGCGGGTTATAAAAATTTAAACTCAACACCATTAAAAATGCAATATGCATCTTGGGCCATTGGATCTCGGGTTTGGATATCAATGATGCGGAATGGATCAGGGGAGTGGCAAGTAGGTTTCGAGAGCGGAGCTTAGGGACAGGTGGCATAATCTGAATAGATACGGGGTATTGTGGAAGGTGGGGCGTGGGCCCTTTAAAAATCAATGAAATGCATTAATTTCATATGGTTTATAGAGGGCGAGCGGGTGTAATTAAAAGGTGGGGCCCGCTGTTAATATTTCAAAGGTAAAAAGGGGGGGGTTATAAGGTTTGTGGGGTTAAATAAAATGAAAGGGTGAAGGTATATTTCAAATGGGGAAGGGGCTAAGAGATAGCGGAGGATGAGGTCTTATGTGGGAAAAGGGGGCTAGGGCTTAGAAGAGAGGGGCTTAAGGCCTTTTATATCAAAAAGGGGAAGTTTTAGACATAAAAACATGGTTTTTAATAGAATTAAAAGGACCAAATAGTTTAGGACTCAGTTTTAAACAATGTAAAAAGGGAGATTTTTACATTGTTTAATATGTCAAAGAAAAAAATGATGAATGAAGGGGTTTTATGAGGGTTTTGAGGTAAGGAGAAAATGGGTTTTTCAGAGGAAAAAGGCCATGAATGAGAGTGAGGGTAAGGAAGTGAAATGAGGCAAACAAAAAAAATAAATGAAGTCCTTCTTTGTAGCAGTGGGGTAGAATTTTTAGAAGACAAAGAGGGGGAAATTCAGTGAAACATTTTGACTTAGGGTAACGAAGGCAGTGAGATTTCTAAAAGTCACAATATTTCTCAAATTTTGTTTTTAGAAATTTGGGATCATAATTTAGTCATCTTTTGATATCAGAAAAAATTATTGATGACTAACACAAAATACATATTATAATGTTTAGAAAAAAAGAGTCTTATAAGGTATAAGGTAATTATTAAGTCCTCTTCTTTATAAAAACCCATCCTAAAAAGTATAAATATTGATGAAATAACACATGTACCATTTCACATGTACTAATTCCATTGAACAAATTTTAGAATAATTCAAGTATATTACCATTGTGTTGCCTCTTATGGATGCTAATTCCATGAACATATTTTAGAAGAATTTAAGTGTCAAGAATGAAATAGACAGAAAAAAACATTTTTGGACTGTTTTGCATTTTATTAAAAGGTTTTTGAGTTTTTTTTTGGGGTTTATGGGTTTGTGGGATAGTAGACAGTACCGACCATGCCATATTGGTATTTCAGTTGAATGTTTCCTAGCAACGATATGACTAAATCTTGTAGCTATGCATTTAATGAAGAACCCATATATTTTGAGAATATGACTGAAGACTGTTCTCATATACTTGAGCACTATTCCATTTCTTCACCATATTAGCTCAAAATAGAAAGAATAATTTCTTTCACCATAATAACACACAACTTTCACAAAATAAAACACTCCATTCTTTTCTTTGAGGCATCTTACGCAACTGATAGGAATTTCTGTGGAGTTTATCCATATTCTGCAATTTAATGAGGGTTGGAGGGAGTTTACAATCTTGTATCTGTTAGTAACTACACCCTTCGGTAGAACCAAAGAAAATTCAGGTAGATTCATCAGAGAATGAGACTGGCCATAATCAATTCCTTCGAGACCTCAACAGAAGAAATAGATATGCATGTTAGAAATAGATATGCATGTCAGAGGCTCCTGTTGGCACCTTTTCTTGTTGCACGTTGTGGCAAGGTTCAAGTTTCTTTTTCTAAAAAAAGAAGAGGTGTAGTTTTGAAAAGAAATGGACCAAATATTTTCACAACAAAATGTACATTTCCAACATGTCTAAAAACTAAAATATCTCCCACATTAATAAACTGCTCAGAAACAAAACTTTCCCAACCATTTGTGAAAACTGCCCACGTCTTAGCAGAGCACAGGTTCACATGCCACAATTTCCCACTTATGCTCTATAGTATTGCATCTTCACATGCCCCACATTGCATTCACTCCACATAATCAGTGGGGACCTCCTACAATAAAAAAAATTGCATTGGAAGAATAGTTATTTCCATCAAGAATTTATCCAATTCTAATTCTAATTCTAATTTTCAAGAATAAACAAAATTATAATTCTAATCGCATATTTCCATCAAGAATAAACAAAATTCTACTTCTCAATTTCTATGGTTGGAGTTCACTAAATTTTTTTGTACACACCTAAAAGTGATTTTGGTGCCTTAACCGCAAATCGGTGCTAATGTACATATAACTGCACCGATGCATTTTAGTTACTGTGCATCGGTGTCGTGTTACCAATGGACGCACTAGTGCAATGATATTAAGTGATGCACCAGTGACGAATAACTGCAGATAAAAAAAGTGAAACACTATTTTATTTAATTGAAAAAAAAGTGGTAAATTCAAAAATAGGCGACAAAATATTTTCGAAAATCTAATTTCATAAAACAATTCTTTAAATACTAAACACTTTTCATTATTTCACTATTTTTGCAAAAAAATCAGCCAGAGATTTGCAAGAGACATACCTGGAGCAAGAGAGCATGAGAGCACTGTGGAGCAGCAAAATATGTTCGAACAGAAGTATTCAGACAATCAGAATTCCAAACCTCTGGTGATTCAAACCTTTTAGCATAGGATTTCAAATGATCTCGTGATTAAATTTGATTATTTTTTTTAATTTTTCTGCATTTCTTTTACAAAGTAAGAAAAACATTTCAATTTGTTTTTCATTTTTAGAAAATAAAATAAAATAAAATAAAATATCCATTTTTACCCTAACCCCTTCATTCTTTTTGTTTCTACCCTTTCTTCTCCCTATTTTTGTGATTTCAGAATTAGGGCTTTTCATTTTAGATTGACATCCAACCCACGGGATGACTTGCATAGTCGAATCCCAATCCATGTCGGTCCTTACATGAATTTTTTAGAAAGAAAAAAAAAATATTATTGGTGTGCCCTATGTAACCTAGCGCACCGGTGCATTGTATTATCCAAGCACACTGCGAAAGTACTGTGTAATAAAAAATTTAAAAATAGTTTTTTTTAATCAGTGCACCATATGTAAAATAGAGCATCGGTGTGCTAGTTTACGCAGGGCGCACTGATAACGTTCTATTTCATTATGGCACACCATGAATGTGATGTTTCACAAAAAAATGTTTTATTGTGTTAATTGGTGCACCATGTAACATATAACGCACTACATCGGGACTCCTAGTTGATAGAGATCACCATATGGTGGTCCCTTGTTTGCGCGGGGCATTTATGCTACAAAAACTAACACTTGACAATTTTTATTATTTTCTCTGTGTTAATCAGTGCGGTGGTTAACATGTAACACGCTGGTGCTCCTTGTTGACATAGAGCACGATACGGTTTATTATACTATTTGTGCGGTGCATTTATAAGACCCCCACTCACTGACGTCGGTGCGTACACAATGAATGGAACACCAGTTTCTTGAGATTTTTTTTTTTTTACCTAAAAAGTTGAAAATTTATTTATAAATATATTAATGAATGATATAATACAGGTTTCAGATTGATAAAGAAATTACTGACAAGAGATCAAGTAACAAAAATACTGATAACACATCAAGAAAAGCAAAAAAGGCAAGTTCTTTGTAAATTCTTTACAAAAAATATTATTTTTGAACTATATGTAAGTTTAACTAATATGTATTGTTTACTGTGTATCATGCAGAGCCACAAACTGATGAAGCTCGATAATATTATTTTGAATCTAGGACTAGAAGAGCATAAAAGCTTGATGGAAAAATTGCAAAATGATGAATCAGGTGAATGAAAAAATACTATCGATCCAATATGAGTTTCTTTATTTAATTTTCATTAATAGTATACTTAAAATTATTTGATAACATGTGTCAAACAATCTATTAATTCACATATGTTTAATGTTCTACAGGGATGAAAAAATCAGAAAATGAATGTTGTTCTAAGAAAAGAAAAAAGATAGAACATGCAAATGAAAATGAATTTCTCCTTAACTCATTTGGAGTGGTGTTGTAGGTTAACGAAAGGGGGAAAAAATTTTACAATACAAAAATCAATCTAATGATTCCAAGAACCAAATTTTATCTAAACTACAGGAAGATTTTCCAAAGAATTGGTCAATGATACATGTCAGACTTTTAATAGAAGGAACGAAAAAGCAATATTCCTTTAAATGTTTGTATTGAATTATTTATAAATAGCACTTTTGTTATATTTATTTTTCATATAACAATATAAAAATTAAATAGTTTATTGTCATGCTATGTTTTCAGCGAGATTATGAAAATCTAAAAATATGAACGAGATGATATCAGAAATATGCCAGTAGGAATGTCCAAAAAGATGTACAAGGAGATGGTCAAAGAAATGGACAAAATTGCATCGCAGGAGGAGCCATCCCAACAAAAACATGCTTCAAATGTAATATGTAATCATTGAATTTTTTGATCATTAGGTACAATAAATAAAAAATTTAGCATTAAATTTTAATTTTCAAGTATTTTCTTGCAGAAAAGAAAAGAGAATGGAACCCATTTAGCACATAAAACAGGGTGACAAGGAAGAAAAGGATTGATATCTAATTTTGTGAGTAATTGTTACTTCCTTATAACAACTTAACTAGATTTCATTTTTGTATTTTTTAAGTTATTTTACAAAAATCATCATTGAATTTCTGCAAATAGGTGCTAACATACAAAGAAGAACCATCAGACAAATTGATTGAAATAGGGTTAAATATGGGTTGTGAGTATATGTTGGCATATCAAAAATTAATTGTGGAATTTGTAAGCATCTATCGATCTTGTTTTACTTAGCTCCGTCTATAATTAATAAAACAAAAAAATCTTTTATATTAAATATGTGATTTTTTATGGGGTATAAAACTTGCAGGAAACAAAGTATGGAACCGCGTCAACAAATGAAATCTTGAAAGATGGCATGGTACATGGTTTTGAAAGAATGTGTATAGTTTATGAGTCAATTGTTACTATGGTACGTCATTTATTTTCGATTTACATTGATGTATATTATTTAATATTGCATTTTTTTTTATTCTCACCAATGTATATACACTCATTACAGTTTATTTTTATGTTTGTAGATGGAAGGTGAAGAAGAAGAAAACAATCAACACTGTGAACAAAACATTCCTGAAAATAACCCAAGTCATGGAAGTAGCTCTTGCAGTGACAGTAGTTCAAGCGAAGAATGATAATCACTATGTTTGGATACCAATAACTGTCCCATTTTGTATGACAAAGACTATCTTATTCATATATATATAATAAAATATGTTTTAATTTATTCTATTGCATTCTCCATTATCGTTGTGAAATGTAACACTACTAATTGAATTTATGGATGATTAAATATTATAATAAAGAGATGTGAAATTTGATGATATGATATAACAAATTAATCCAAACATCACATTCAAATGCACTAATAAAAATTTAATTCATATGAATATTGTTATAAGATATATATGTGTCGAATTTTGATGAAAAATGAATTTTAAAAAAGCACAATAATTATGATATGATATAACAAATTAATCCAAACATCACATTCAAATGCACTAATAAAAATTTACTTAATATGAATACTGTCATAAGATGTGTCGACTTTTGATGAATAATGAATTTTTAAAAATCACAATAAGTGCACTCTCATGGTCGATGTTTCTAAAAGATACAAAATGAACACCGGTGTGTGTCAGTTACTGTTTACTGGTGCATTTGTATGTTGCATCGCATCGGTGCATTTCTATGACCTATGGGCACTGCACAAATATAAAAACCAATTAAAAATCTCGGTGCATTTGTGTGATACTGCATACCGTCATGCTTATGTGAGGCTACACACCAGTGCATTTGTACGACTTATGGGCACCACATGAATACCAATACCAATTATAAATCTCGGTGTGTTTGTCTGATAAGGCACACCAATGTGCTTCTATAAGTCTACGTATCGGTGCATTGAGATGACCTATGGGCACCGCCAAATCCAAATACCAATTAGAATGGCCCTGTGCGTTGTATCACCAACACTGCTCCCAGTGCGGTTTTATACTTTGACAACCCAGTGCATGCACCTTCGACCACTCTAGGGCCACCTTCTAGATGACATGCACCAGTGCGTTGAAACCTTAGTAGCGCATCGATGAAAAAAACATCCGTAATAACCTACGGCCACCAAATTTTTTTAGTTGTGTTGAATTTCCATTAAAAGCTCCGCCAAAACCTCTGTAACCATAAACGGATGTTGTAGCAAATGTTTTTTTGACAATTTTGGCCAATTTTATAACACTAAAAACCTCCTTTATAACCTCCGCTAGAGGGTCTTTTCCTTGTAGTGCTACCACCATGATGACACTCTTTCCTTCAGACTTAGGTAAACCTGTGATAAAATCCATTGAAGTCTCATCCCAACGTTGACATGGAATGGATAAAGGTTGTAGAAGACCCGAGGTCTTAATTGTTTCAACCTTATTTTTCTGGAAAACCAAAAAAAATTCAACAAACTTTTAAATATCAGATTTAAGGCCATCCCAAAAAAATTCTTTCTTCGCCCTGTGGTAAGTTTCCAAAATAATACTTTGTTTTAGTTGGGAATTCTTACAAATATATAAGTGATCTTTGTACCATAAGGAATAATTTTTCCAACTAAATGTATCAGATGTACTAGGACCTAGCTGCAAATTTTGAATGAGTGTCCACACTTCTTTGTCCTTCTTCCATTCATCCCTTGCTTTGTTTATCCAATCTGGTTGGATAATAGAAATGGAATAAAGCAATGCTTCCACCTCTTCATCCTTTCTTGAGAGTTCATCTACAACAACATTTAGCTTCCCTTTTTTGTAGATGATTTCAAAGTCATAACCCAACATCTTTGTGACCAATTTATCCTGCTCTTCTGAAGATAGTCTTTGTCCCAAAAAGTGTTTAAGACTATCATGATCAGCTTTTACCTTGAAGAGTCTTCCCATTAGGTAAGGTTTCCATTTCTTTAGTGCATGTAGTATTGCCAACATTTCCTTCTCATAAATAGATATTTGTAAATACTTTCCTTTGATTAGATGACTTTCAAAAGAAATGTGTCTTCCTTCTTGCATTAAAACAAAACCAATTCCATTTCCTAAAGACTCTCACTCCACAATAAAGGTTTTTGTGAAGTCTGGCATAGCTAAGACCCGTTTTAGGAACATTTCCTCTTTAATATGTTCAAAGGCCTTAGTTGCTTTAGGAGTCCATGAAAATGCATCTTTCTTCAATAATGTTGTTAGAGGTGTTGCTATTCTCTCATAATTCTTAACAAAATTGTGATAATACCCTATTAACCATAGAAATCCTCGCAACTTCTTTATGTTTGTGGGGACTTTCCATTCCTTAATGACTTTAATTTTGTTAGGCTCTACCTTAACACCCTCATGAGATATAATATGACCCAGATATTCCACCTCTTGTACTCCAAAGAAACAGTTGGATGTTTTTGCATATAATTTTTTCTCCTCGAATAGTTTGAGCACCCTATCAACATGTTGAACATGATCCTTCCAAGACCTGTTGTAGATTAGTATATCATAAAAAAATAATAGCACAAATTTTCTAAGGAAGGGCTTGAAAATGGAATTCATCAACCCTTGAAATGTAGAAGGTGCATTGGTAAGGCCAAAAGGCATGACAAAAAATTTATAATGACCCTCATGAGTTTGAAATGATGTTTTTGGAATATATTTAGTCTTCATTCTAATTTGATGATATCCTGAATGAAGATCCAACTTGGTAAAATAAATTGCTCCATGTAATTCATCCAATAATTCATCAATCATAGGTATGGGAAATTTATCTTTAATAGTGAGCTTATTGAGCTCCCTATAATCCGAACACATGCACCATGATCCATCCTTCTTGTGCACCAATACTACTAGAGTAGAGAAAGATTTTTTACTAGGTTAAAATATACTAGCCTCTAACATTTCTACAATCATATGTTCAATTTCTCTCTTTTGGACATAAGGATATATGTAAGGCCTGATGTTTGGAGGAACACTTCCTGGAATCAAATGAATAACATGATCATGATCAAAAATAGGTGGGAGTCCTTTGGTAGTTTAAAAAACCTTAGAATGATTGTCCAAGACATTTTGGAGATCTAGAGAAATAGATGATTTTGATGTTGGAACTTCTAGTGAGCATAATTGTGCAATTACGCCTCGTTGTTCTTTCTTCAGAAGCTTTGTCATGAAATTAGAGCTTATTATATTTTCCTACTTCATTGTGATACCCAATAATTCAAATTCCATTCCTTTCGAAAAAAATTTCAAGAAAATTTCTTGAAAATTAAAAGCTACCATCCCCAAAGATTGTAACCATTGTACTCCTAGTACAACATCAACACCTCCCATTGGAATGGAAAGCATTGGACTATTCAATAAATATTCCCCCATGGTTAGCTTGATATTATGGCATTTTCTAGAGAAATTTATAGTTCCTCCATTTTCGACCATCACTTGACATTCTAGTGTTGGGTATAGGAAACAATTCAATTCCTTGGCTACGTTACAATGAATAAAATTATGGGTACTACCTGAATCAATCAACACTATTACCTTTTTCTTCTTGATATGTCCTTCTATCTTGAGAGTTTTAGGAGTGGTAATTCCTTCCAATGCATTACACGATATAATTAGACTCATTTCTTCCTCTTCTAGGGTTGGTTCCTAGTGTATATCCTCTTGTTTTGAAGTTTCTTGTTCATTTTCTTCCTCCACTTCACAATATATGTAAAATAATTTCTTCTGAGCACACTTATGACCTTTAGTGCATTTTCTATCACAACTGTAGCAAAGCCCTTTTCATATTTTTTCTTCCAATTTTTGTGGTGTCAACCTTGTAGTTTGTGGATGTCTGGGAGTAGCAACATTTGTATCTTTATAGATGTGAGTGGTAGGCTTCCTTGTCACCATAATTTTACATTCATTTTTTCTTTCCAATCTGAATGCCTTCTCCAAATGAATCAGGTTCCCAAACGTGAACTTCATGTTGGATGTTATCCTTTAAAGTCCCTATGAATATATCAATCATGTGTTCCTTTGAAATATCAGCTACCCTTATATTAAATTTTTGGAAGTCCTCAATGTGCTCCACCACTAAACCCTTTTGTTTGAGATTTATCAATTGGCTAAAGAAGGTGTTTCTCTTTGTATCCTCATAATGAGCTATTATTTCCTCTGCAAAAATTGACCAAGTGACAATATTTTTATGGGAGAAAAGCCATCGATACCATACAAATATATTTTTTTCTAAATGTAAAGTTGCGATGTGTACCTTTTGTGTGTTTGTCACATTATTGAGATCAAAATATTGCTCCATCTGTAGTATCCATGTTACGGGATCCTTGCCATCAAACTTCTTCATATCCATATTTGGAACATGGTGGTTCTTCCATCCAACATTAAAGTTTATGAAATAATTATTAACATTTATTTTGTTCTCATGATTTTCCTCTACTATCTTTTCGCCATTAGGAAACATTTCTTGTATCAACTTTGTCAAACCTTCCATGTCTACTTTTAGATCATTCTTCATGTTTTCCATGTTTTCTTTCATTTTTTATTCCATGTCATTCATCTTAGATTCCACGCCAGCTTCCATGCCCTCCATATTAGCTTACATGACATCCATATTAGATTCCATGCCTTTCTTCAAACCATCCCTCTTAGCTTATCCGCCTTTATTCAAAACTTCCACTTCATTTTTTGTTTCTCTTTGCGAGAACGAAATTTGGTGCACTTACTCTTGTAATTTTGATATGTCATGTTGTCATTCTTTGTCTTCATGAGTCATATTAGAGCCTTATAAAGGCTTAATGGGTGTTGAATTCTTCTAAGGGGGCATTTTAGAACCCAATACTGATATCTATTCTACAATATGCCCTTAGAATCAATTCAAACTAATTTTTCACACAAGACTTATGTAATTAAAATATATATATATATATATACACACCTTTTTCTTGATTTTTAGGAGCTTGATATTGAAAATAAATTATATCTATGATTTTGAATCTTAAAATCTAAAATTCAGCCCTGCAGTGGCCCTCTAAAGCATCTTTCAAATGCCATAGGTCTGACCTGATTTGGATTCTTCAAGAAAACGTTATGCCCAATATCCCACAATGACTTAATTATGGATTGGTTCAGTAGAGCAAACTTGTATGGCATGCCAAGTGTAACTGTTTCCTCCTTTGGCTCTGAAATTTATATACAATAAACCAAAGTCCATGTACTTATGCCCAGTCTTACAGAATTCCAATCTGATGCTCAGAGAGAGCATTATGATGCTTTTCCCATGGTCACCTCTTTGAGATGAAATTTGGGAGCCTAAAAAAGCCCTAACTTCCACAGATCATATCTCTAAAAATATTGTGAAAAAAGATCTGAAATTTGTATACGATGTTCCTCAATATTTTGGCTTCGCTCCGTAAACAATTTCACTTCTGAACCTTTGTATAAAAAAATTTGTAGCAAAAATTCCACGATGACATATTTAGGTTAACTTCGGGAGCCTGAAAATAATCATAACTTCCACAAATTATATCTCCAGAAATATCATGAAAAAGGATCTAAAATTGTTACAAGATGTTCCTCAAGATTTCAGCTTTTCTCTGTAAAATTTTTAGCTTCTGAACCATTGTATAAAAAAATTTATAACGAAAATTCCACGATGACATTTTTGGAGTAGAGAAACCCTAGAATCCAAAGCTCTGATAACAAATGTTATGAAACCCACATCAAAAATAAAATAAAAGAGAGATCAATGCCTTAGAAATTAACCACTTCGAGGAAGAAACCTCCAATACATTACATAAATGAATTGGATAATACAAATGACAAAACCTCCTTCTATATATAGGATTCCATGGGGTCACAATACAATCCTAACCGACCTAACAATAATAATATAAGGGCACTCAAATTATAGGGAAATTGAAGGTAGTTTCTCAATAAATGGAATTGAATGGCTTTATAATAATAGGTGATACATGTTTCAAAGTTCAATGGTGATGGATGAATACTTGTATTCAGAGTATGACACCTATGATCTCTTCTACAAGGAACTAGACATGTGGAGATTCATGGAACAATGATGATTTCACTCTCAGGAGACCAACGCACCCTGTACTGTCAAGAAGTGATTTTCAAAGCACCCTTTCATGGAGATAAGTGCTTTTCAATGCACTTAGACCCATTCAAATGAGCATTGATGATTTAATGGGTCATATAATATATACTTCAAACATTAGAAATCTCACAATTACTTCTCTTAGGACATATAGTAATTGAATTAGGGGATGATAGACCCTATTAGTATTGAATTGGGGATGATAGACCCTATTCATACTAGTCTTCGGGGATGATGCCCAAATTGACCTGTAACAGCTACCCCCTAAAGCATAATTATGATAATATGTGGATGAAATGCTTTACCATCATGAGTAGGATCTGAAGGGGACGGTGACCTGCATCAATTTGCAATACATTACATCATGATATCTTACACCTGGGAAATGAATTGTTGAGGGAGGCATACCCATGCTCAGAACATAAACTATCATAACATGTACATAATTCAGAAAGTCTTCTACAGATATAGACATGCCTACAGATATAGGCCCATGTTTGGATGAAGATCTGTATGTAAATAAATCATACAAATGATGTAGTACAATTCCTGAAGTCGCAGACCAAATGGATGAAACTATATTTGGGGTCTTCTATCTCTTTCACTCGATTTTTCAAGTATAAGTCTAACCATGCAAATATATTTTCTGAAGTCGAACATGGGAATACATCGTCAGATTACCAGCCAATGATGTGAGCTTTTAACATATGCGAGAGAAACCATCGTTGATGTTAATGGTTCTCAAGGTACTATAGTACAATTTTCAAGGTGTGAATAGATGATTTGATGTCGAACACCAAAAAAAAATTTCAGTCGAAGGTCAGGAAGCGAGAAACTTGCCGATAATGTAGCAAGTTCCAAGGCACTGGAAAGATGTTTCTAAGTTAATTTCGTGGATGATGAACTGATGTCGACAGGAAGAAAATCTATCGCAAAATGGGAGTAATGATTTTGGAGACTAATGTGACTTTATGTTGCAATTTTCATGGATGGCGGTCATGAAAGTGAAGGTTTATGAGTATTGCAGAAGATGAGGAATTACTAGATGACTTCTCTTGAACATATCGACGACACTGAAATGAGTTGGCAGCATTGACCCAAAACTAAAGTGATTGTATGATGGACCATAGGTATGATAGACCATCAAGAAGACTACCCAACCCAAAGCCATGGTGACGAAGTGAAAGTGTCATGTTCAAGAGAAACGTGCTACCATAATGTGTTCCATTCTTTTTCCCAAATTTTCCCTAGTCATTGCTGACCAGTACCTCTTTATTTTTTAGCAAGCTTGAAGAGGGTAACATATGCTTGATCTATAATTCGACCCTTTAGGTGAATCCATCATTATTTAATGATTTAACGAGTCTAGAGATAAAAAAAAAAATGATCTTGCCATGATCGACAAGTCTGTCACTATTTTATGTTTCAACGAGTCTAACGACAGTGAAAACTCGGTCCTTTTTCATATTTAGAGAGTTTGAAAAAGGGACAAAAAGAAAAATCCATGAGTCCTTTTTTGTAAATTTGTCGCTCAGGTATGAAAAAGTGTAAAATGATACCCAAGAAAACCTCTTAGCAATGTTCGACTAAGGTGTTCCTTTTTCGTAAATAATCTATCTTAGTCTGGAAAAGGGTTAAAATTACACTGAGTAGATGTCGTTTCATTTACTTTTACGGGCTCGAAAAACAAGTGCTTGGAAATATTTTCACATTATTGGAGTTTGGAAAGAGCTAAAATAACACTCTAGGGGGTTCCTTATTCGCATTTGTTAAATCTCAAAAAAGAGATAAAATTGTGCTTTAAATTCCATTTTTCATTTTTATCAAAGCTCGGAAAAAGAGGATAAAACTATGCTTTGTGGTCAAATCATTCTTGAATAATTTTTCACTTCACACTCACTGTATCGGTTGTGACACCTATTCATAGAACCATCAAACAGATTAAAAATACATGTTTCATAGTAAAAATGAATAAAAACTATAGTCACATCATTAAATATGAATAAAATAATCGAAATGACTATTAAAAATTAGTTTTTACCATTTCATTTTACCATTCCATAGTTACCATTTGAAATTTATGAGCTCTGAACTAATTTTTCCCTCGAACTTCAGCGATTGATTGCGATAATTTCAGTGGACGATTTCTTGCTCCATTTTATCTAGGTTGGAGCTATGAATCTTCTCTTTCTTTTAGTATCATTTATGTTTCATTTCATGGTAATTTTTTAGGGTTTTGAGCCCCTTAGGGCAAATATATTATGCTCTAAGGGAAACACACCCTTGAATGTTGAAAGGTGCATTGTAGAGCGCTAGAATTGAAGTCTAAGTGAATTTTAAATGCTCTGTCCATTGACCTGGGGTGTGTTGGGTGCATTTTAGAGTTTTCAAAGTGTGCTCAAAATTTCCCAAATTTTTTGCATGAAATGGATCCTAATTAATCTTATAGTTTCCTTTCAGGTATTGATCGAATCAAATGACCATTACGTGGTGAGAAAGAGAACATGAAGAACAAGATATGATTTCCCTAAATAATCCAGGTACTGTAAGAGCCCTCAGGAATTGTGGGTTGCTTAAATACTTCAGATTATCAGGGATGAGACAACATATGGAACTATTAGAGTTCCTATTTCGTTCATGGGATCCGATATTATAGGATTTTCACATTAGGGACAAAGTGCTCCCAATATTGGTTAAGAATATTTACTTTCTCACGAGATTATCAAGGCGTGGTTCTCCTATTTCCCTTACAGGATCTGGTCTTGGAGGAGATGCAATTAAGGATTACATATGCCAATATTGTTAACCAGGTACTAAACCAAGTAAATATGGGAAAATAAATATCCGTGACCTGCATGATTTGACTTTGAGAACTATCCTTTTTACTATTGCAAATCTTGCTGGTTCCATGACACTACATGTTGCAAATCGATCATACATACAGTATACTCTTGAGTGTCTAGAGCCAAAAATGTTCAACTAGGCTGAAGCAATACTCTTTCAAATGAAAGAACAACTGAAGAAATCAAAGGGAGGCAGGAAGAAGAATTTGAGTTATGGATCGATCCTAATTTCTTCATTTTAGAGCGATTTCCATTTATGCATCTGTAGCATGTTACACTGAGCATATCTGGTCCTAGAGATCCTCAGATGCAGAGATGGGTTGAATTGATGGCTAGACATGCTAGTCAATCAACCATCATATTCTCTACTGCATTCTTTGCCTAGTTCAGATGACAGATGATTGCCATAGATGAGTATCCATATGTAGGCATATTTCTATAGAGATCCAGATTTGATTCTACCAGATGGAGCTCAATGGGGTGCAATGGGTAAAAATGTTTTGACCGTGTTTTTTTATTTTTAAGGTTTCTACATGTTTTTGTATTTTTGAAGTTTTCTAGGACTAAGCTAAAGTTTTCATGTACACATATGTGGGTCATGTTTGACCAGTGGGTCAACCAGAGCAGGTAGCAGATGAGACAATAGAGAGGAATATCGAGAGAGAATTCCTTCAGGATTTAGATTTGACCGATACTCTTGCTGAGTTGTAGCATCACATTGAGGGATTGAATCTTGGGATACAAAATTTCTAGATCGAGGAGTTACCTTTTAGATTGCAGCACCATGCTATTGGTGTTCCTAACCATTGGATGTGGTTATTGCGTAGGATAGCTAGAGTAGTTGGTTTTTATCATGAGCACCACTAGTTTCAGTGATTTCCTACGTTTAATGTGCAATCCTATTCAATTATGTTATTTGAATTGAAAATGTGTCTTACATGTGTTGCAAATGTCTGTTTAAAACACAATTTTCTAAGGTATCAGTTAATGTGTTCAAATTTCTTGAAATGTGTTGATATTGAATGTAATCAAAATGTCTTTCCAAAATTCGAACTCTAAGGAACCTATGATGAAGTGTTGGATTTCGGATGGTATAGATGCTAGTAAGTTGTAGTATGATAAGTTGTGAGTCTAACCTAATAATGATGCGGTTAATGCCAAATTAAATGGTAACAGAGAGAAGTTCGATGAACGCGCTATACTCAGTGATATTGTTTGTGGATCGACCGATAAAAACCCCTTGAAAACTCACTAACTTGCCGCCTGGAGAGAAAATGGCCCATGTTGCAGAGGACAGGTTCTACATGCTTCGATTAGCACCATCGGTGTACCCAACGAATGGTTCCAAATATTTAGTCATTTGTGATGAGATTTAAAGTGGATTACTAACTTCAATAAAACTCTATAAAAAGAAACTAAGGCAATAAATGAAAATCAAAGAGTATATGTAATATGATACAAAAGTTTACTATTCTTAATTAATCATAGTAATGTTTAAGATACAACCCATTTCGAGGCTGCGCCAATGGAATTCCATCATAATCAACTAAATTGTAGGTGCCCTTAGATAGAACTCTTTTGACAATGTAGGGGCCATGCCATAGTGGCTCAAATTTTCCTGTTCCTATCAAATCAGCTTCCTGATCATAAAGCAAGACCAGGTCTCCCTCTAAGAAGATGTGAGGCTTGACATGTGGTCATATTGTGCCTTGATTCGTCTCTTATGTGTTTCGTTGGCCAATGCGGCTTCATGACGCATTTCATCTAGATGGAGGAGGTTAAAAATACATTCTTCTTCATTAGAGGTGTCAGGTAACATGTCAATAGTGAGTTTTAGTGACGAAATTTCACATTCGATTGGTAAGATAGCTTCCAGACCATACACCAATTGAAAGGGAATAAATATGGTTGCATTTCTCACTGAGGTTCTATATGCCCACAAAGACGAGTACAAGATTAAATGCCAATTTCGTTTATGAAGCCCTATCATTCGTTGAAGAATTCAGTTAAGGATCTTGGTAATGGCTTTAAATTTACGATTGGATTATGGATAATAAGGGATGGAACTAACATATGACAATCCTAATTTGGCAGTCAACTCATTCACCATGTTACTTCGAAAATTTTTACCATGATATGTAACTATCGCGTGCGGTACACCAAACCAAGAGACGACATGATTGAAAAAGAGAAGTGCAGTTGTTTTTCCTGTGTTATGAATGTAGGTATCACTTCGACCCACTTATTAAAGTAGTCGACTGCGACAATAATATAACCATGCCCCCCGGCCGAATGAGGGTTGTAGGTCATGAAGTCAATGCCCCATTTTTCAAATGGTCCCACAGTAATGACAGGATGCATTGGTGCTAGCAGCATGCAGATTTCATGATCAAATATCTGGCATGTATGAAAACTTCTAACCATGAGGATGAAGTCACAAAATATGGTTGGCAAAAAGTAACTGGCACAAAGAATCTTTTGTGCGGTAGCATAACCAAACAAATGTCCACCACAAGCACCAGCATGAAAATAATTTAAAACTTTCTCGGCCTCCTCATGAGTAAGACACATCCTTAAAATTCTGTCGACACCACGACGATAAAGTGTATCACCAACGATCAGATAATCTTTGGCTTGCTATCGAATACGCCACTTTTGTGAGTGAGAGGTATAGGGCTGGAAAGTTTGGGTTTGGAGATAAATGATAAAATACCCATACCAAGGGTAAGATGACCCAATCATAAATTGAGACTCATTTGGAATTGATGGTTTTGATGTAGTTTTAGTACTATCAGAGGGAAGGTCGCAGAGAATCTCAACCAAAAATAAAGACTTCTTTGACTTGGATTTGATGAATTCCAAATCAAATTGCCGCATAACGACGATCCATTTTGAATATCCCCCCCCTCCCCCAACAATTGACATGACAGAATGTATGTCATAGGGTTGCAATCTGAAATGACAATGGTCTTCCAGAGTATGATATAATGGTGAAATATTTTGGACAACTTGAATGACCACCAAGGTGATATTTTCGACATATGAATTCTTAATTTCCATATCATTGATATTACGACTCAAATAATATATCAGATGTCCTATCTGATCTTCTTCTTGGACCAAAACTACAGAAATTGTCATATCTCTTGCGACGATATATAGGATATAATCAATCTGATAATTAGGGGGATACATTAATGATGCTCGGATTAGGGTATCTTTAATATCATCAAAATAAGCTTGTGCAAACTTATCCCAATGGAAGTGAATCTCTTTTTTCAAGAGATGAGTAAATCCTTTAGCCATTTCGACGTAGTTGGGTATGAACCTCCTTAGGATGTAATTATCCTTTCCTTGAAGTTTCTGTAATTGAAGTAAGTTTGATGGCCTAGGAAAATCAAGAATGGCTTGGACCTTTAGTGGGTCTATTTCAATTCCATATTTTGAGATGAAAAATCAAAGAAAAAGACCAGAACCAACATAAAAAACACATTTTTGTGGATTTGGGCATATCTTGTAGTGTCAGCAACGTAAAAATATATCTCTCAATTGCGTTGGGTGATCAATTCGTTTTTGTGAATGCGCAGGTAAATTTTCTAGATAATGTTGAACAATGTGCTTAATTTCATTGAAATCATAATCCATTTCTCTCTGAAAATTTTCACCAACATTATTTAAACTAAATGGGAGTTTACAATAAGTGAATGTGCCCCAGACACAGATGAATGATGTATTATATTGGTCCTCTGGGTGAATATTTATTTTATTATAACTAGAGAATCCATCCATGAAAGAAAATATTTCATAGCTGGCACATTCATTAATAATTTGGTCGATAAAGGGAGTAGGATAGTTATCTTTTGGAAAAGCGAGATTGACATCCTGATAATCAATGTTGGCAATATGATTCTTATGGTTGCATATGTTGTCCTTGATGGCAACTCTCTTGCAAATGATGAAGTATATAGCTTCTAGAGAAGCAAAGTGGTTTTGAAAAAGGTCTAGCAGAAGAAAAGTATAAATCCAGCAGAAGATGGTTTATATTCATAATTGAAGGTTCTATATGTGAGTTTGTGCAGGCCAAGTCGCGTATACACATGGAAATGAACGATCCAAGTTGCGTATGGATTTTTTGCTCTAAAATTATGATACAAGGGGTCATTACCATGGTTTTAGCCCATAATATTGAGTGTCATGTTGTCTATTTGATTCTTTCCAAAAATACCATCGGCACTTGTGTGGTTTCGGCTCATGGTTTTGATAAAGGCTAAACCTATATAAGGAGAAGAAGATTACAGTGCAAGGAAGGGGGGGTGAAAATATTTTAACTGAGTACTTCAATCTAAAGTTGATCTGTATGGAATGTGTTTTTTTATTAGTAGATCTGAAATAATGGTGCACCCATGGATACAATGATGGATCATGATCTCTAGACCTGAAATGACTATGTATTTCCTTGATCTATAGATCATATGTTTAGATTTGTTACCTAGCGAAAGTTTAATAAAGTAAAAGGGTAAATATCTGGAACTTTCTACAGCCTTGAATATTGATAGATCTATACATTGGTTCGTCTCGGTGAAAGCACGTATACATGAAAGTTTGTTTCAGCTAAAGCATGTATGGAAGTCGGGGATTTCAGAAGCTTGATGGAGAGTTTATCTGTTTATTGTTGTTATATTTCTGTTGTCTTCTAATGAATTCTTCATGTATATCTGGGTTTTTTGAATAATGTATATGTTGTTACTTGAATATGTACAAATCTGATCAATGAGTGATTAAATATGATTAATGATGCTGATTGAATAAGGGTTCTGCAAATTTGAAAATATATATGACTGAAAGCCTCATATCTATTTCTAAGTCTGATCAAATTCTGGAAATTCAGTATTCACAGAGCTATACGCAGGTTGGTGTGCAGGCAAGTGCGTATACACATAGGTTCAGTAAAATCATGTAACGTATGCATTTTAGATGATAAATGATCAAGATTGAAATTGATTTTGTATGTTAATTCTGAAATCTGGGTTTATTACTATGTTATGGTTACAGTGATCTCACCATTCTGTTTGAAGTTTTTGTTAAGTCTATTTGTGTTGAACTATATATTGAGTTGTGTTGAAGCTGTTCGATCTAGTGTGAAAATTTATGAAACGCGGTCCGTAGTGGGTTTGAGGATTGAAGCCTTCAGTGTGGAATTAGTAGCTTCCTGCCACTAGAAGCTGGTATTCTATTCACGGGGTTGAAGCTCCCTTCCAGTAGTAGCTCGTAAACGAGATCAGGGGGTTGGAGCTCCCTTCCAGTAGCAGCTAGAGAATGAGAGAAGGTTGTAGCCTTCTGCAGGTAGATTCCTATGTATTGATATTAGCCTGCATCAGTATAACATTGTAACAATTTTCTATTTAATAAATATTGAATACAGAGAGGAAAATAGCGGTGGTTTTCTCCCGAATTGGGTTTACACCTTAAATCTTGGTGTTCATGTGTGATGCTCTTGTGTGATGATTTATTATGTTATTAATTCAAATATTTACTGCTAAAATATCTTATGCATAACTGATGATATAGGTTAAATAATGTTTCTAAATGTTTATCTAAACAATAAATTTACCTTCGTATACACAATTTTTTGTTAGGATAACCGCGTACATACAATAGTTGGGCTAGTTAAAGTCACATATAGAAATTGGTAAGAGAAAAATAAAATACTGTGATTATTCAAAATACCGATTCACCCCCACCGCCACCCCCCTTATTAGTATTTTTCCCAACAATTGGTATCAGATCAAGTCCTTCTGAAGAATATTAATCGCTAAAAGGAAGATCATCTAAGATGAGCAATCAAGATGGGGTATCATCTATCAGGCCTGCACTCTTGAACAGAAACAGTTTAATCTTTTGGAAGACAAGGATCAAATCCTATCTTAAGTCTCTTGGGGAAGATGTGTAGGCTATACTTGAAGGCAATTATCAAAATCCAGCCTCAGTTCCAGCAGTTCCAGTTGCAAGGAAGAATTATGAAACCAATGCAAAGGTTGTCAATTCATTACTGGGGAGTTTGATTGAATCAGAATATGTCAAAGTTATGTAGTTAAATACAACAAAGGAGATATGAGACAAAATCATTCTGAGCTATGAAGGTGATACCAAGGTAAAAAGTGCTAAACTCCAAACTCTTAGAATTCAATATGAAAAACTCAGAACGCATAATGATGAAAGAATTTCTAGTTTATTTTTACGTCTATATGCGATCGTAAATCATATGAGAAATTTGGGTGAAACTATAAGTGACACCACTCTAGTAGAAAAAGTCTTAAGATCTATAACTCCTAAATTCAAGTCATAAATGTTTTTTATTGAAGAGAAGCAAGATCTTCAAACTCTTACTATTGTTCAACTTCATGGGATTTTGATTGTATGTGAAATGAGGAAAGGAGGTCCATCTGAAGTCAAAGAAGCTAATTTTAGAGCTACTGCAAAAGGCAAGGAAATAGAAGAACAAGAAGGATCAGGGTATGTATCAAAAAAGGTTGAGATAAATTTTGTAAAGAAACTTAAACTTGGCACTGGAAGGTTCAAAGGTAAGCTTCCTTTCAAATTATTTGCTTGTGGAAGAGTTGGTCATTACACTGCTAAATTTCCTCTTTAAGATAATCATGAAAAAGGAAAGGAATTAGAAAAATGTAATAAGAGGTGTTTTATCAATAGATAAATATATTATACTCATGAATATAGTGATGGTCTATCAAATAGTGAAGAATAAGCATCTGATCAGGATATTAGACTACTCATGGAATTTGAAAAGGACTATAGTGAGGCTAAATATACTTTTATGGATGCCTTAGAAGAAAATTATTTTCTTGAAGAAATCAATCAACTCAAAATATGTTTGGAAGAAAACAAAATAGCCATAGATACTATAAAGAATCAGCTTATAGAAAAGGAGAAGCACAATGAGAAATTAGAATATGAAATAGTAAGTCTAAGAAAGGAAACTTTAAATCTTAGATTTTCTAAAGGATATGAAACCTTACATGAAATTATGAAGGTTCAATGCTCTCCTCTTGTAAAGACATGTCTTTGATATATCAAAGAATCTTCTCAGTCTTCAGCACCAAGCTATCTAAGTGCAGCTAAAGCCAACCAGCAACATTTCGTCACTCAGTAAAAGAGCAAAGAGAATTCCTAGGTAAAGCATGATTACTTCAACTCAAGAATGAACAATAACATAAATCAACAGGTAAACATCAATAGAAGGAGCCATGATCGCAGAAATTTATTCTTTAATGGAATTATGTTTCTCGTGTCATAATTTTTGTCATAAAGCTTCTCAATGTGTTAAATACCAAAGAATAATGACCAGAGAAGCAAGAAAGCAAAGAAATGAGTTTGGAATAAAGAAGAATACTTATAACAGCTTTTCTCCTCTTCAATACGAAATTTAATTTTATTATTGTAATAACTTTGGACATGAAGAATCTGAATGCAAGAGAAAACGACAACCAAGAGAACATATATCCACAAACCCCAAGTTATGGAGAAAGAAGGACTTGCAGGTTGAAAGCTATGGCATAGATTTATTTGCAAAAAGAGAAGAAAATAAATGGTACATTGATAGCAGATTCTCAAAACACATGACAGGTGATAAAAATAAACTTCTTTCATACAATGCATTAGAGAAGGAAACGAATGTTACTTTTGTAAATGACTCTCCTGCTATCATTAAGGGTCTATGTTTTTAAAATAAAAGGTTAAAACTAACAATATTTTGTATGTGGATGGATTAAGTCATAACTTTTTGAGTGTAATTCAAATGTGTGATCAAGGAAATGAAGTTGCCTTTAGCTCAAAATAATGTGTAGTTCGTGAAATTGACATAGAAAAAACCGTAATAAAAGCAACTAGAACTCCAAGAAATCTGTATATATTGAAAGCTGGCCAAGAGAAATTATATTTAGGTAAATATATAGAAAATTGGGTATGGCACAAAATATTGGGGCATTTGATCTTCTCTCAAATAATAAAATCTAGCATACTCAAAGCTGTTCGTGATCTACCTAACATAACTCCACTTGAAAGTACCATATGCAAGTCATGCCAATTCGGTAAGAAAACCAGGGTGCAATTTAATTCCAAATAAGTATCAGTAAGTAAGCTTATTGAACTTATACATACTGATCTATGTGGTCTTGTAAGGAAAAAGTCACCTCGTGGAGAATAATACTACATCCTATTTATTGATGACTTTTCTAGAATGTGTTGGTTCAAATTGTTGAAACATAAATATGAAGCATTTTAAAAGTTTAATATCTTCAAAGATTTAGTTGAAAATGAATTAGATATAAAAATCAAATGTCTTAGATCTGACCGAGGAGGAGAATACATATCAAGAATATGGCATAAAAAGATAGTTTTATGTAGTTGGAACTCCACAACAAAATGGCGTGGTAGAAAGAATGAATAGAATAGTTGAGCAGATGGCTCATGCTATGTTGGATGAATCTGAAACTCTTGATACCTTTTGGGGAGAAGCAACGCACACTCCTTTAAATATTCTCAACAAGGCTCATGTCCATGTGAATAGTGATAAAAATCCTCATGAGCTCCGGTATGGTAATATTCCCAATGTGAAACATTTTAAAGTATTTGGAATCAAATATTTTATAAGAACAATGATGAAAAACTTTGTAAGTTTGAGCCTAGAGCAAATGAAGGAATATTTCTTGGTTACTCTTCTAGAATTAAAGCATATAAATGTTACAATAAAAGACTTTGGAAGATTTTTGAATGTGTTGATGTTGTAATTGATGAGTCTCTCATAGCTCCCAAAAGGGAAATAACAACAACAAATGAAGATGATGATGATCTATATTTTCCCTCATAAAATAAAAACAATATATAAGGAGAACCCAATGAAGCACCAGAAGAAGATATATGAGAAAAGGCTCCATCTAGGTATGTTCAAAAGAATCATCCAGAATCTCAAATATTGGGAGAAAAGGGATCATGTGTCCAAACAAGAAGAAATCTTGTAGGATCCCCTAGCTATCTGACATTCTTATCCACTATTGAACCACAGAATGTAAATCAAGCTAGTAAATATTAATGTTGGATTCAAGCCATGAATTAAGAACTTGATAAGATTGAAAAGAATCATACTTGGGAATTGGTTCCAAGACCTCATGATAAATATGTTATTGGAACAAAATGGATATTAAAAAACAAGTTAAATAAAAATAGAGATGTTATTAGAAACAAAGCTAGATTTGTTTGTAAAGGGTATGCTCAACAAGAAGGTATAGACTTTGAAGAAATATTTGCACCTGTAGCCAAACTTAAAGCCATAAGAATGTTTATTTCTTTTTAAACTTTTCACCAGTTCAAAGTTTATCAAATGGATGTAAAATCTTCCTTCCTAAATGGTGATCTAGAAGAAGAAGTTTATAAAGAGAAAATAGAAGGATTCATTTTAGGAAATGATGAAAACTTGTTTGCAAACTCAAAAAGGCTCTATATGGTCTCAAACAAGCTCCTCGGGCATGGTACTATTGTCTTGACCAAAACATTCAACAAGAAGGTTTCACAAAAGGATCTATTGACAGTAACTTATAAAAACAAATTGAGAATGATAAACTATTAATTATTGTTGTGTATGTTGATGACATCATTTTTGGGAGTAATGAAGAGTCCATGAGTCAGAAATTTTCTTTTGTTATGTAGCAAGAATTTGAAATGTCATTACTTAGGGAACTAACATATTTTATTGGCTTAGAAATGCAAAAGGCAACAGATGGAATATTCCTTTCACAAGAAAAATACCTCAATAAAATCTTGAAGAAGTATGGGATGGAAGATTGCAAACTTGTAAGCACTCCAATGGTAACTGGATGTATCTAATGTTCCAAAATTTTCATGAAGTTAATTGGAACATTAATTTTGATCATATCATCTAGGAGGTGAATAAAATGGGTGAGGAGACCCATTACTAGGAATAAAATCCCTCATAGTGTGGAAGGGATCTATGGAGTAGCTTTATTTTGCACCTTCCAGTGTGAAAAGGGGCAATTGCATGAGGACAAGGTCAAGTTGACCAAGTCAAGAGTGTTGCCTAAGAGGGTGTGGCTTGCTTGGGAAGACAACATAGTTTGAGAGGGAGAAATATTCCTTGTGGAAGAAACCCTAATGTGTGGGGTCCAAGGCAAAGAGACATTGACTTGCATAAAAGGAGGAAGAGGCAGCCATAGTGAGACATGTTTGAGTGTTTTGATTATTGGTCTAGTAGACTATTTGCAGTCTCCGGCTGTTTAGCTGAGTTGCAATGTTTTTTAGCACGAGGGATTCCTATTTAGGATTTAATCTCCTTCTTGAGAGGCCTCTTGAAGGATTGCAATTCATTTCTCCACATCTAGGCTCAAGGCCAAAGCCACTTCTTTAGTCACTGCATTATTTTTGCTAAAGTATAACGTAGTGTTGCAGGGTGTTGCAGTGAAGGGCTCCACAACACCATTCCTTGGATCATCTTTCAGAGGGGGGAGATCCTATTCCTAGGGGAGGTTAGTGAGGAAGGTTTCAGAGCTAATTTTCATATCTTGGCATCAGGCCAAGAATCTCCCATCTACTACAGCGCAGTCCTACTCCTAGACTGCGTTATTTCAGTGTGTATCTGCAGTGGCGGTTTGCACCACTATTTTGGAGGGTGAGATCTTCAGTGTTAGGATCAGCCTGTCACTTGAGAGATCTGTTAGAGGAGGTCTATTTTATACTATGCATCATCTTCAGCCATCTCTAACTATTTTCTGAGTTGCAGCTGTTGCCTAGCAACTCTGGCATTTCTACAGATTTGTCATTTCTATATATATTTCAGCCAATCCTCTTAAGGATTGTTGTATTTTCATTTTTAGGGGTTGAGAGCTTGCTCCCCCACATTTCCTAAGCTCATATTGTCATATATTTGTATTATCATTTTATATGTTGCAGTGTCTCCTATAAACTGCGTTGTTATAGCCATGGCTTCCTTTATGTAGTAGTATTTTCCATTTATCATGTATATGTTCTATTGAGAGAGTCATTTCCCTACTTGAGTGATTGTTTCCTCAAGCATTTGTATACATTGTTGCAACTATGATCTAATATGATGGCTATTTAGATCTTCTGACTATTTTTGCATTCAGATAATGCTGCTACTCCATTGTATGTTCTTGTATGAGTTGCAGCCCCTTCACCGGGCATTTTCTCAAGATAACTAAGAGTGGGAGACCTGTTTAACCCACCTAGAGGGATTTCTTTTGAGCCACCTCTTGTATTTAGGACTTAGATACTCAGATCTAAGGGATCCAAGTCTTGGTTTCAAATCCTATGGCAGTCATTCCTGGAAAATGCATTTTCCAGTCATGCCTTGCTAGCAGTTCCCATTTTTGGATATTACAGTGCTATCAGAGCATCAAGCTTGGATCAGCCTGTGAGTCTCAACCCAAGAGATCAGAAGATTGAAGAGGATGGGTTTTATCTCATCATATTTCAGATCCATGTGGAACCTCCCCAAGGAGGATAAGCAAATAGAAGAGGAGGGACCCTGCACTTCCTATTCTCATCAAGAAGGAGACAGGGAAATAAGCAGGAAAAAGACTCCATTTTCTGAAGGAGAAAAAGGGGATAAGCTTACAAATATTCTTCCTAAATCTGTACATAATATTCATGAAGACTTCAGCAAGATAAGGAAGGAGATGCATGGAGAATCTCCGCAAGAGTTTGAATCTAAAGCAAACTCTAGATTGTCATATGAGAAGTGTGAGCAAGCAACCACACACTCTAACACACAACGCAGTCACATGCCCAGGATTTCCAGAAGAGAGGTGGAAGAAGAAGAAGAAGTTGCAAGGAGGGGAAATCTTAGTGATTTCCTAAAAGAGTATGAGTCTCAAACTCATAAATTTTGAGATCATCTCATTTTTTCATAGTTTTGCAAGATCAAGGTGAAGGGAAAAGAGGAGTAGGATAGATTTCTTCTATATATCTTTGAAAGTTCACCTACATGTTCAGCCAAAGCTTGGGTGGAGGAGTTAGATACCTTCTTGCAACAACACCAAATTCTTGAAGATGAAGCCATTAAAGTTGCAGCACTGCATATGAGAGGTAAGGCCTATGCCTGGTGGATCTTTGAATCATTTTTTTTAAGAAATGTAAACATTAAATCTTATGCAAGTTTCACTAAGGCCTTAGTGAAAATATTTGATGGAAGGATTCATGAGACACACATGGTGGATCTAAAAAAGGAAAATCAAACAAAAACCTTGCATGAAAACACAATTCCACTTCAGAAAACAATGCAGGAGGCTGAAAACCAGCACCATACCTTGCTGGGAGAAAGCCTTTCATCTCACACCATTGAGAAAGAAAGCATGGAGATATCTTTTTCAAAAAGGGTTAGAATCATTGGGAGGTTGCCCATTCATGTTGCTGAGATTGAGGGCAATAACACTGGCACATTTAGAGATTATATAGTGCCTCATGCAGAGGAAGAGGAGCTCTTGCTCCAGGTGGAGGGATTCTTGCATCTTTGCAAGGAAGTCCCCAGGATCTCATGTGTGGAGATCAAGGCACAACTCATGTGCCTTGTTGAGGAGGTGTGGAACAATGGAGACACAAGGAGGAGGTAGGTAGAAGCCCCAACATCATGAGATGAGGAGTACACATTCCTATCCATTTCTGGAGGTTGTTACACCAAGGAGGGAGACTGGATTGTGCAGTGAGAGCATGGGAAGATTTTTCCATTCATTTATGCAGTCATCTCTTGATGATGATGTCTCATTGCATGGAGACATTTTACCAGGGAGACCACTGCATCATCAGTGGAGGATGGATGCTTCACATGTTGGGGCACCACTCATTGATTTCAGGAGAGTGGGGACCTTGGGAGAGCTTGATATAGTGCTAGGAGTCTTGGGTAGACTCAAGGAGAGAGGAAGCATTCCCTCAACATCATCATTACCCACTTCCCTTTCAGACTCTACACTATGGCAGAAGCAGCAGGGGAAGGATAGTAGCCTTCCAACTTGCATCTTTAACATGGAAGATGTCAAAGAAGAGGGCAGCCATATGACAGATGTTCTTCATGAGAGAGCATCAGCATTGTCACTATGGAGGATAGATCCATATTGGAACTCCCAGCTGTTGGTGGATTATTCCAAGGATCCTCATGCTTGTAGGATATTGGATGGCCAGATGCATTTGGAGGAGTATTCAGTCAGAGATGGGGTCATCTTCTATCATGGTAGGATCTTCTTGTCTGGAGCTTCCAAGCTCAAGGAGAAGTTGCTACAAGCAGATCATGAGGATTTCCTTTTCAGCCCCACTTGTTCTATGAGAGCATACCACACCATCATGGAGGGGTATTTTTGGGAAGGTTTTGAGGAGAATATATATCATCATATGAGGAGATGCATGGATCATATGGAAATGGAGGAGTTAGCACAACCACTTCTTTTCTCTTTGAGGATGAGAGGGGACTCATTTATGAGCCACTCCTTTTGTATGAGCAGAACATATGGTAAGGGTATTCATTATTTACATGATTATTTGTATAATGTATATATGCATCCCTTAACCATACATGTGCAAGATGATGCTCCAAGGAGGAGCATTCATTTTTCTAGACCTCATGGTTTATTTGAGGCCATAAGCATGATTGATGGTCATTCCCTAGCAGGACTTGGGGAAGAGAGATATTATGGAGGACATGCTCATTGTACACCTTGCATCATTCACTTCCTCCATACTTATGAGGAGATTGGAGCAGCAGGCAAGTGGTTGAGAAGCCACACTTTTTATCAGTCTCTATTGAATTTGAGGGTCAAGCTACATTGGTTTCACTTGAGGGACCATTTTCCTTCTCATTTGTTACATATGGCATCAAGCATGATTCTCATTTTTTCTCCCTATGGTTCTATTGTTTCTCTCTTAATGAGGAGCATGTTGGGGAGAGAGACACATTGGATGGATGTGTCCTTTGAGGGAGAAATTCCTCACACTTTTTGCACTACATGTTCTAAGGGGAGCATGGGAGACGGTATGGCCACTAGAGAAACAAATTTTTTTCCTTATGAGGTGAACCATATGATGGATGTAATGCCATATGATGGTGATTTCCAAATCATCATATATGGGGACATTTGGGCCCGCATGATTTTCAACGTGGGAGGAGAGTTCTTTGGATATCTAGTCCTCATCTTTCCACTTGAGGGCAACCTTATTGCAGCCCAATGTTAGCCAACACTTTACACTTATCATAAGTGGAGAGATGGATAGTGTGGGGTAGGCTACATTGTCTACCATATGCAGATTTTCATCCCACCTACTTTGCCAGAGCCAAAGGTGGAGGACAGTTTTTAGGAGTTGCCTGGTTGGGAGGTGACTCATTTTGCATGGCTAATAGCTTGGGGATGGAGGATCCATATGGGAGAGATAGTTCCCATTAGATTTCAGATCCCATTCCTCAAAGGGACCTTTAGACATCACTTTTTTATCCTCTTCAGTATTTCACCTTTACATGAGATTGGCTTGATAGCTAACTTACATGCTGAGGAAGGGCAATGTGGGGACTTGATTGATGAGATAGCATCTCTTTCCTTGGAGGAGATCATCATACATGGATGCTACAGGGACAGGAGGAGAAAATAACTTAGTCTATCCTTGCACTTGCTTGAGGACAAGCAATTTTTGAGAGGGGAGGACTGTAATGTTCCAAAATTTTCATGAAGTTAATTGGAACATTAATTTTTCTCATATCATCTAGGAGGTGAATAAAATGGGTGAGGAGACCCATTAGTAGGAATAAAATCCCCCATAGGGTGAAAGGGACCTATGGAGTATCTTTATTTTGCACCTTCTAGTGTGAAAAGGGGCAATTGCATGAGGACAAGGTCAAGTTGACCAAGTCAACAGCGCTGCCTAAGAGGGTGTAGCTTGCTTGGGAAGACAACATAGTTTGAGAGGGAGAAAGATTCCTTGTGGAAGAAACCCTAATGTGTGGGGTCCAAGGCAAAGAGACATTCACTTTCATAAAAGGAGGAAGAGGTAGCCATAGTGAGACATGTTTGTGTATTTTGATTATTGGTCTAGTAGACTATTTGTAGTCTCCAGCTGTTTAGCTGAATTGCAGTGCCATTTAGCACAAGGGATTACTGTTTAGGATTTCCTCTCCTTCTTGAGAGGCCTCTTGAATAATTTCACTTCATTTCTCCACATCCAGGCTCAAGGCCAAAGCCACTTCTTCAGTCACTGCATTATTTTTGCTGAAGTATAACATAGTGTTGCAGGGTGTTGCAGTGGAGGGTTCCACAACACCATTCCTTGGCTCATATTTTAGAGGGGGGAGCTCCTATTCCTTGGGGAGGTTATTGAGGAAGGTTTCATAGCCGATTCTCATATCTAGGCATCAGGCCAAGCATCTCCCATCTACTGCAGTGCAGTCCCACTCCTTGAATGCATTATTTCAGTGTGTATCTACAGTGGGGGTTTGCACCTCTGTTTTGGAGGGTGAGATCTTCAGTGTTAGGATCAACCTATGACTTGAGAGATCTGTTGGAGGAGGTATATTTTAGACTGTGCATCATATTCATCCATCTCGAGCTATTTTCTGAGTTGCAGCTGCTGCCCAACAAGTCCGACACTTCTGCAGATTTTCCATTTGTATATATATTTTAGCCAATCCTCTTAAGGATTGTTGTATTGTCATTCTCAGGGGTTGAGAGCTTGATCCCCCACATTTCTTGAGCTCATATTGTCATATCTCTATATTATCATTTTATATGTTGTAGTGTATCCTATAAATTGCGTTGTTATAGCCATGGCTTCCTTCATGTAGCAGTATTTTCCATTTATCATGTATATGTTCTATTGAGGGAGGCATTGCCCTACTTGAGTGATTCTTTCCTCAAGCATTTGTATACATTGTTGCTGCTATGATATAATATGATGGATATTTGGATCTTTTGACTATTTCTGCATTCAGATAATGCTGCTACTCCATTGTATGTTCTTGTATGAGCTGCAGCCCCTTCACCGAGCATTTTCTCAAGACAACTAAGTGTGGGAGACCTGTTTAACCCACCTAGAGGGATTTATTTTGAGCCACCTCTTGGATTTAGAACTTAGATACTCAGATCTGAGGGATCCAGGTCTTGGTTTCAAATCCTGTAGCAGCCATTCCTGGAAAATGTGTTTTCCAATCATGCCTTGCTAGTAGTTCCCATTTTGGGATATTACAATGTAAACATAGTTCTCATGATGATTCTCCCATGGTAAGTCAACCAGAGTATAGATCTATTATTGGAATTCTACTTTATCTGAACGGGACTAGACTAGACATTATGAATGCAGTTGGGATTGTTGGAAAATTCCAAGCTAATCCAAAAGAATCACAACTTCAAGTTGTAAAAAGAATATTCAAATATCTACAAGGGAATCAAGACTTTGGTCTATGGTATCCAAAGAATGTTTATCTCACTCTTCATGCTTACACAGATGCAGACTGGGCTGGAAATGTTGATGATCGAAAAGGCACTAGTGGTGGTGCATTCAATATGGGGTCCAGATTAGTATCTTGGTTCAGAAAAAAACAAAGTTCCATTGATTTATCTACAACAGATGCAGAATATGTGGTTGTCGCATCATGTTTCACACAACTTATTTGGATGATGAAAAAATTAAAATATATTCAAATCAAATGTTCTCCTCCCATCTCCATCTTATGTGATAATACAAGTGCCATCGGCATCTAAGAAAATCTGGTTCTGCATTCCAAGACCAAGCACTTTCCTATCAAGTATCACTTCTTACGAGAACAAGTGCTTGAACAAAAGGTCAAATTGGAGTATGCTCCCTCCAAAGAACAAGTTGCTAATATATTTACTAAACCTCTTCCCAGGTAAGCATTTGAATATCTCAAACAAAAGTTGGGAGTTGTCTCTACCTCACTTATTAAATCATCTTTCTTTCAAAAGATTAAATGCAGTACACAAGTTTCATGAAGGAGAATTACTTATATAAGAGAGTATCTCTGTATAAATCTACATATGGTTTTTCTCTGACAGAAAAATCAATGGGTCAGCTTTCAGAATAGTCTGTGGTGTTGATGGGTAAACTCTGTTGGTTTGGTATTCATCTTACAGTTCCCTTATTTGATATTTATCTCCTTGATGAATATGCTTTGATGAATTGGTTGTTGAAATTGTTCAGGATGCATAGGTTTAAGGGGAGCATTTGTCTGGCTGAAGAGGCTGCATTTTTGGCATTGTGATTATTTTCTTTTTTATGATCTCTTGTTTGAGATTCTTTGGTCTTGGTTATAAAAATTCATATAAAGGTCATTTTGAGACCTCTGATGTAAATATTTTCATCTTAAAATTTATAAACCCACTTGGTTAGGTATTTGAGTCAATATGTAAATCCACTCAGTTGGATCCTTGATGTAATTTTGTGTCCTTGGTGGTAGGAAAGGTCATACTCTATTGAGTTAAAGAGTCATGTATTTTATTGAAAATATGAAGACTCTGCATGTGCTCAGGGGGAGAAATTGTCTTCTTTTTTCTACTGATGTCAAAGGGGAAGAGTATTTGGTGTTTGAATAATTTCTATATATCTACAGGTTGTGGTGATCAAACTCCATCATGGTTTCCATCAAGTCCAAAGGGGGAGATTGTTGGCAATATGATTCTTATGGTTTCATATGTTGTCCTTGATGGAAACTCTCTTGCAAATGATGAAGCATATGATTTTTTGAGAATCACAGTGGTTTTATAGAAGGTCTAGCAGAAGAAAAGTATAAATCCAGCAAAATATGGTTAATATTCATAATTGAAGGTTCTATACGCGAGTTTGTGCAGTCCAAGTCATGTATACACACGGACAAGAATGATCCAAATCACGTATGCCTTTTGCGCTCTAAAATTATGATACGAAGGGGAATTACCATGGTTTTAGCCAACAATATTGAGCACAATGTCATCTATTTGATTCCATCGAAAAATACCATCGACACTTGTGTGGTTTTGGCTCATGGTATTAATAAAGGCTAAACCTATATAAGGAGAAGAAGATCACAGTGCAAGGAAGGGGAGGTTATGGAATGGATTTTGTTTATCGGTAGATCTAAAATAATGATGCACCCATGGATACAATCATGGAGCAGGATCTCTAGACCTGAAATGACTATGTATCTACTTGATCTATTGATGAGATGTTTAGATATGTGACCTAGCACATGTTTGATCAAGTAAAATGGTAAATATTTTGAACTTTCTGTAGTCTTGAATATTTACATATCTATACATTGGTTCATCATGGTGAAAGCGCGTTCATCATGGTGCATCATGGTGCATCATGGTGGATTCCATGGTTCTCCTTCTGGCATCATGGATTCCATGGTGCTTTCATTAGTCAAGAATGTGGATGAAAAAGGATCATAAGGAGTACCAAAATCTAATGAACAATCAACCCAAATGATCGACAATGATGATTTACGATGCATCACCCAAGCCAAGAAAATTGATTTCTATGTCAGCTCAATTGGGCTTGGCAACCGAAATTCATCCAATGTATTAACTTTAGAATCATTAGTAATCTTCGTTAAGTTGTATCAAGTGGAAAAAATCATGGAACAAGTCTTTATTCTTGTAATTTCCACCGATTTCATAGGTGGCGGTAATGAAAAGGTGCCCATTAGGGAAGAATCCTTTAAGAGCCCTACACCAATGTTTTTAAGTGCTAGCTGTGATGGGTGAACTAACGGAATACTTCCAGTTACTTGGGAATTAAAGGAAAAGAAGGAGAGTTTATTAATGACTGTGATAATGCCTTTATGAGGGAATGTGATCATCCGAAAGTAAGTAGATATGATCGTAGTCATAGCGTAAACCCATGGCCTTCCAAGTAAAATGTTGTAGTTAAGGGTTTCATCAACAACCTAAACTTCAACAGTTAGATTTCCCCCCCTACTTTGGCATGCAAGTTATGGATGATACCCCAAGGCTTATATGTATGACTATCAAACTCTTTCAACGTCGTAGGCGATTGAGATAAGTGAGGCGAGCTAGGTGACTTCCAGAAATTGAGAGACATAATCCAGGTAGATGCTCTCTCATGAATAATAGTGCGATGGACGAGTTGATTTAGAATATTTACTTGGATTTTGAATGCTAATTTAGCTAGTAATTGTGGCACATATCCCATATGATTAAAGACTACAATATTGGAATCTATCAGATCGATTCCACCAATTGCCGACAACAAAGCCTACTTCTGGGAGGGACAATTTTTAATTACCTTAAGCGTCGACATAGATGAAGGTGATTGAGCCAAATATTCAACTATATTATAACTTTATTTGCACCACCTCGAGTATTGAAAGTCGACTTGTGGACGACTCCCTTCGGTGTCTTTATTGTTAACTCTGGAATAGCAGTTGGTGGAATTCATTCAGTGGACAGATTCATGGTCGAGGTCATAGTTTGATTAGTAGCCTGACTACCATAATATTTATTTTGCATAGACACCAAAAAATTATTTTTTGGCTTTCTGACAGATAGCATAAGCACTTGGGAACTAGAAGTGACATCCATAGCAACCATGTTTGTGTTTGGATTCGGAAAAGGATCTCTCAACACAACAGATGCTGCCAAGGTCTTAAGAAATTGTGAGACTTTGGCATCGTGAGGATATTCTCGAAAAAATTTCTCCTCATTACATATCAAGCAAAGGTAACGAGGTTTCTAATAATTTCCAAATTTTTTATTAGATTATCGTTCCTGCGGGGTTGAATTTTTATTTTTCTTCGCTTTCCCCTTTTTCTTGCTTCTGGGTTTCTTATCACTTTGTCCTTTGTTAGATGACACTACATGAATTTTGGAAGAAGGTGTAGGATCAAATGAAGTAGAGGTATGAGTGTTTGTACAACCAATCATACCATCGTCGGCATGATATTATTTACCATATGGAGGAGGAACAATAAAATTTTATCGCAGTGCGCTTGGAATTTTCTGATAGAGCATGCCAGAATGAGTATAAATCAAATCTAAGTACTGGACATGAGCAATGGCTTGCTCTTCAGTGATGACACCGCATTTAGCTACATCCTGGGTGATAGATGGCAATAAGTATTTAATAAACCACTTAGCAAGGATCTGTTCAGGAAAAAATGTTTTGACCATTCTACGATGATGACACCAGTCATGAATATGATCAGAAATGTGAGTAGCAATTGTCTGTTTAAAATTGGTCAATAGTTATGTTCCAGTTTCATATTGTATGGGTAACTGGAAGTGGGTCAAGAAGGTAGTGGCTAGGCAGTGAAGTTATCAAATGAATTTTGTGGTAATTCAATGTACCTCTTCACAGTCAGACCAATAAGCATATGCTGGAAAAGACGTAATCGAACAGAGTCATCATTTAAGGAGTTTGATGAGAACCACAAATGATAAGTCATAACATGCGTTGATAGGTATTATCTAGGTTTTCCATTGAATTTAGGAATGTCAGAGGGTAGTTTATGTGGTATCACCAGCCACCAAGGAGAATATCTAATGGGATCATTGGTAAAATGGTTTAAATCAGGTGATTCTAAAGTTGCGACAAAGGGAAAATGTCGATTTAAGTCAGGGTGAGCATAACTAGGATATGATGAAATTGCTTGGGAAATGGGCCTTTGAGCACCAACATAAGGAATTTTCTACTGGTAACCAAAATAGGGGTTGTTTGGATGACCAAATGCTTGAGGGATCTGTTGACCAAGACTTGGATAAGTTGTTTGTTGTTGGAATTGTTGTTGGAATTGTTGTTGTGGAACTTGAGGCTGTGGTTGTCAAGGTGATTGCCTACTAAGATTATATCCCAATCCAGAATAGATTGGACCCAGTTTTGAATAGGTAAGACTGGTAGGAGCCTATGAAATCCCATAAAAGAGTAATCCAGCCTGTGATTGAAAGATTCCAGATATAGGTGGTTGTTTTAAATCAACCGAAAGAGTTAGATTCTAGAGGCCCAAAAATTGAGGGTAATGGGTTGAGGGACTCGCCTGAGACAATTGAGGTACATCCAACTGACCCTGTAAAAGGGGTAATGAAGTATTAAAAAGTGGAATAGATGTGGGTGCAACAGGTTGAACTGGTTGATATGAATGCACAACTGTTTGAGGTTGAACAGGCAGGATAAGATGCCATTGAAAAACAACCATTCCAACATTTGGGTGACCATAAAATGACGGAGTACTGTTAAAATGGGTGACCATAGGTTAACCCCCAGCATGAGGAGTATAATAAGATGGAATATATTTTTCTCCAAATGGTGGGAGTCCTGTCGAGATTGTACTGGATGGAATGTACCTAGATGGACCAACCTAATGTTGCATTGAAGATTTATATAAAGGATCAAGCTATTTAGTACTCATTAGATATGTACCAGATAGAATACTAGAAGATGAAATGGGTGAAGTCCATGGATTTGTGGATGCACCAGATTAGTTTCCAGATAATGATTGGTAACCCGATGGGATGGAAGGACCACCATAAATATGTGACTCTAGTGATGTGGTAAACATCGACGGAGTAGCAATAGTAGATGTTGTCGCAACTATAACAGAAAATACAGCCGGAGATGTTGACTCAACCATGGTCATACAACCTAGTGTATACCCTATAGGATCTACAGGAACTCAAATTGAAACAATATAAAAAGAAACATTGTAAGTAAACCAAGGAATAGTCTCATAAAGATAAAGCCCCGACCCAAAATGAGTTGGAGTTGAGGGGCGAGTTTCTTGTTTAGGTTATTCCTCTATAAAAATCAAACCATGTGGAAGGATTTCGCTATCAGGCCCAAGATATATTTCAGGTGGTTGACTGCATGATATGGGAGACTCAATGGCTATGATCGATTGAGGAGCGACTGATACAGGAAAAAATTCTAGTTGTTAGAATTTGGGATACAGATGTTCTGGTAAAAGAATGATGGGATCCAGATCAATTTCCAGTTGAACAATGTCGGGTTCGGGAGGTATGGTCTCACTGATTAGATGGATAGCGTCCACAGGTAGCTGTGAGGACTCCGTTTTGACAATAGTGGGTAAACTAGGATGTGTAGAAAAAACTCGAGATGACTCTGGTATATGTGATGAAGATGACACACCATAGGTACTGATGGTACTAGTTTCGGTAGAATGAGGTCACCTTCACCGACCAGAAAAGGCTTCCAGTGGTAAAAGTGGTTTAAGTTCTATTCTACATGAATTCTGGGGAAAGGGATGTTCTTATTCCATGATGACTGATTGATTTTATTACAAAAAAAATAAAAAAATAAAAGGGCGATACTAGGAAAAAGTCTTACCAAGTAATTGTGAACTGCAGAATACAACCTGGCGAACCAAGAAGTACGAACAAACGATCTCCCAGAATGCTGTGTTTAGTGTATCACAAGTTACAAGGCGGCTGACTTAGTTACCTATGGATGGTAAGCAACCTAAAGTTGTCCTCCTAAATATACCTAAATGTACATGGAGGCCCAAGTCCATATTAGCATTGTTTAATGTGAAACCGCACAGTGAGAGCACCCCCTTATACTTTTCATACTAGAACACCGCCCTATATACCTGAAGGTACATGGATGAGCTTTGATATACTTACGTACGTGGAGTGGGATTTCACAATCGGAATGTATCGCTGACAAGTTAGCGACATCTGCTATGTTTAACGATGCCAAAACACATCTCTAGCCTAGACCTTCTAAGTGTTATCGTTAATATTACAATGCTTTCTGTTAGGTCCCTATATCACTAGTATAGCCCCTTATTATTGTTAGTGTAAACCCCTTATTTTTATTGTTGTACCCTTGTAACCCCCATTTTGTTATTATTGTGCCCTTAAATTATTATTGTTAGGTCGGCTAGGATTACATTGTGGCCCACTAGGATTACATTATGGCCCCATGGACTCCTATATAGAAAGGAGGTTTTGTGAATTGTATCATCCAAGAATTGTTCATTCATGTAATGTATTGGAGGTTGCCCCCTCGAAGTGGCTTATTTCTAAGGCATTGATATCTCTTTTCTTCTCTTTTTGGAGTTGAGTTTATTTGGTATCAGAGCTTGGGATTCTAGGGTTTCGCTGCTCCAAACAGGTCATCGTGGAATTTTCGCTATAACTTTTTGTCTACAAAGTTTCAGAAGCTGAAAGTTTTAGGGTACGAAACTGAAATCCTGAGGAAGGTTGTCTAAAAATTTCAGAGCTTGGTTCGCAATATTTTCAGAGATATCATCTGTGGAAGTTAGGCCTTTTTTCAAGCTCCTAAACAGGTCATCGTGGCATTTTCTCTATAAAAAATTTTCTACGAAGGTTCAGAATCGGAAATTCGTATGGTGCAAAGCTGAAATCCTGAGGCAATTCGTCAAAAAATTTCAGAGCTTGGTTCGCAATATTTTTGGAGATATGATCTGTGGAAGGTAGTGCTTTTTGAGGCTCCTGAATTTCATCTCAAAGAGGTGATCGTGGGAAAAGTTCAATAACTCTCTCTCTGGAGATTGGATTGGAGTGCCGTAAAAAGTGGTTGCAATTAAACGGCCTGTAGTTTCTTGGATATCAATTTTAGAGACAAAGAACAAAACAGTCACACGTGGCAAGTCGTACAAGTTCGCTCTACTGAACCAGTCCAAAATTAGGTCATTGTGGGAGATTGGACACAAATTTGTCTTGGAGAATCCAAATCAGGTCCGACCTGTGGCATTTGAAAGAAGCTTGAGAGGGCTACTACAGGGCTGAATTTGAGATATCGAAGATTTTCAATTACAGAGATAATTCAATTTCAATATCGAGCTCCTCAAAAGCAAGAAAAAGGTGTGTTTTGTTTTCCGAATTGCATAAGTCTTGTTTGAATAATCAATTTGAATTGATTCCAAGGAAACTCTAATAGAATAGATATCAATATTTGATTTTAAAATGGCCCCTAAAGAAAAAATTCAACACCCATTGAGCCTTGAGAAGGCTCTACTATGACTCATGAAGAGGAAGAAGCGAAACATGGTATATCAAAATTACAAGAGCAAGTGCACCAAATTTCGCTCTCGCAAAGAGCAAAAAAAATTGAAATGGAAGTTTTGAAGAAAGGCATGGAAGTGAAGATGGACGGTTTGAAGAAAGGCATGGAAGCTAAAATGGATGGCGTGGAAGCTAAGATGGATGGCGTGGAAGCTAAGATGGATGACATGAAAGACAACATGGAAAACATGAAGAGTGATCTAAAAGCATACATGGAAGGCTTGATGACAAGCTTAAAACCAGAAATGATTCCTAATGGCGGTAATATGGGAGAAGAACCTCATGATGAGAACAAAATAAATGTTAATCATGATTTCATAAACTCGAAGGTTGGCGGGAAGAACCACCATATTCCAAAAATGGATATGAAGAAGTTTGATGGAAAGGATCCGGTAACATGGATACTACAGATGGAGCAATATTTTGATCTCCATAACGTGCAAAACACACAAAAGGTACGCATTGCAACTTTACATTTAGAACAAAATACATTTGTATGGTATCAGTGGCTTTGCTCCCGTAAAAAAATTGTCACTTGGTCAATTTTTACGGAGGAAATGATAGCACATTATGAGGATACAAAGAGCAACACCTTCTTTACCCAATTGATAAATCTCAAACAAAAGGGTTTAGTGGGGGCAGCACATTGAGGACTTCCAAAAATTGAATATAAGGGTAACTGATCTTACAGAGGAACACAGGATTGATCTCTTCCTAGGCACTTTAAAGGATAACATCCAACATGAAGTTCGCGTTTTGGAACCTGATTCATTGGAGAAGGCATTCAGGTTGGCCAGAAAAGTTGAATGTAAAATTATGGCGACAAGGAAGCCTACCACTCAATTCTATAAAGAAGGAAGTGTTGCTACGCCTAGATTTCCACAACCTACAAGGTTGACACCACAACAATTGGAAGAAAAAAGAGCAAAAGGGCTTTGCTACAGTTGTGATAGCAAATACACTATAGGTCATAAGTGTGCTGAGAAGAAATTATTTTACATAGATTGTGAAGAGGAAGAAGAAAATGAACAAGAAGAGGATATACACCAGGAACCAACCCTAGAAGAGGAAGAAATGAATCTGACCATATCGTGTAATGCACTGGCGGGAATTACCACTCCTCAAACTCTCAAGATACAAGGACAAATCAAGAAGAAAAAGGTAATAGTGTTGATTGATTCAGGTAGCACCCATAATTTTATTCATTGTAAGGTAGCCAGGGAATTAAATTGTTTCCTATACCCAGCACCAGAATGTCAAGTGATGGTTGCAAATGGAGGAACTATAAATTGCTCTGGAAAATGCCATAATATCGAGCTAACCATGGGGGAATATGTATTGACTAGTCCAATGCTTTCCATTCCTATGGGAGGTGCTGATGTTGTACTAGGAGTACAATGGTTACAATCTTTGGGGACGATAGCTTTTAATTTTCAAGAACTTTTCTTGAAATTTTTTTAGAAGGAAAGGAAGTCGAATTACGGGGTATTGCAGGGAAGCCAGGAAGGATAATAAGCTCTAATGTCATGACAAAGCTTCTAAAGAAAGAACAGCGAGGCGTAATTGCACAATTATGCTCACTAGAAGTTCCAACATCAAAATCATCTATTTCTGGAGATCTCCAACAAGTCTTGGACAATCATTCCAAGGTGTTTGAAACTCCCAAAGGACTCCCACCTATTCGTGATCATGATCATGCTATTCATTTGATTCCAGGAAGTGTTCCTCAAAACATCCGGCCTTATAGATATCCTTACTTCCAAAAGAGCGAAATTGAACGCATGATTGCAGAAATGTTAGAGGCGGGTATAATTCAACCTAGTCAAAGTTCTTTCTCTGCTCCTGTAGTATTGGTACACACGAAGGATGGATCATGGCGAATGTGTCCGGATTATAGGGAGCTCAATAAGCTCACCATTAAAGATAAATTTCCCATTCCTGTGATTGATGAATTATTGGATGAATTACATGGAGCAATTTATTTTACCAAGTTGGATCTTCGTTCGAGATATCATCAAATTAGAATGAAGACTGAAGATATTCCAAAAACAATATTTCAAACTCATGAGGGTCATTATGAATTTTTGGTCATGCCTTTTGGCCTTACCAATGCACCTTCTACATTTCAAGGGTTGATGAATTCCATTTTCAAACCCTTCCTTAGAAAATTTGTGCTAGTATTTTTTGATGATATACTAATCTGTAGCAGGTCTTGGAAGGATCATGTTGAACATGTTGACAGGGTGCTCAAACTATTGCAGGAGAAACAATTATATGAAAAAACATCCAAATGTTTCTTTGGAGTACAAGAGGTAGAATATTTGGGTCATATTGTATCTCACGAGGGTGTTAAAGTAGACCCTAACAAAATTAAAGCCATTAAGGAATGGAAAGTCCCCACAACCATAAAGCAGTTGCGAGGATTTCTTGGGTTAACAGGGTATTATCGCAAGTTTGTTAAGAATTATGGGAGAATAGCGGCACCTCTAACAACATTATTGAAGAAAGATGCATTTTCATGGACTCCTAAAGCAACTAAGGCCTTTGAACATCTTAAAGAGGCAATGTGCCTAGCACCGGTCTTAGCTACGCCAGACTTCACAAAACCTTTATTGTGGAATGTGATGCCTCAGGAAATGGAATTGGTGCAGTTTTAATGCAGGAAGGAAGACCCATTGCTTTTGAAAGTCGTCCAATCAAAGGAAAGTATTTACAGAAACCTATTTATGAGAAGGACATGTTAGCAATACTACATGCACTAAAGAAATGGCGAACTTACCTAATGGGAAGACACTTCAAGGTGAAAAATGATCATGATAGTCTTAAACACTTTTTGGAACAAAGACTATCGTCAGAAGAACAGCAAAAATGGGTCACAAAGATGTTGGGTTATGACTTTGAAATAATCTACAAAAAAGGAAAGCTGAATGTTGTTGCAGATGCACTCTCAAGAAAGAATGAAGAGGTGGAAGCATTGCTTTGTGCCATTTCTATTATCCAACCAGATTGGATAACTGAAGCAAGAGATGAATGGAAGAAGGACAAAGATGTATGGACACTCATTCAAAAGTTGCGGCAAGATCCTAGTACATCTGATACATTTAGTTGGAAAAATGATTCCTTATGGTACAAAGATCGCTTATATCTTTGTAAGAATTCCCAACTAACACAAAAGATTCTTCTGGAATTGCACACTTCTCCTTTAGGAGGACACTCAGGATTTTTAAAAACTTACCACGGGGTGAAGAAAGAATTTTTTTGGGATGGCCTTAAATCTGATATTCGAAAGTTTGTGGCGGAATGTTTGGTTTGCCAACAGAATAAAGTGGAAACAATTAAGACCCCAGGACTTCTACAACCTTTATCCATTCCAGGTCAACGTTGGGAGGAGATTTCAATGGATTTTATCACGGGTTTACCTAAGTCCGAAGGAAAGAGTGTCATCATGGTGGTAGTTGATAGACTTACCAAGTATGCACACTTTTGTGCATTATCTCATCCATTTAAAGCAAGTACGATTGCTACTACATTTATGGACAGAATTCAAAAGCTACATGGAAGCCCAAGGGTTATTGTGAGCGACAGAGATCCCATTTTTACTGGAAATTTTTGGAGGGAGTTATTTTCTTGTTTGGGTACTCAATTAGCTCATAGCTCATCTTATCATCCTCAATCTGATGGTCAAACTGAGATAGTAAATAAATGTTTGGAAGGATATCTTCGTTGTTTTGTATCTGATAAACAAACACAATGGGTCAAGTGGTTACCTCTTGCTGAATGGAGGTATAACACTTCCTTCCATACTGCAGCAAAAATGACCCCATTTATGGCACTTTATGGATATCATCCACCATCCATCACATCATCTTTAAGGGAAATTTCGAAGGTTCAAGCAGTGGAAGATCACATCGAGCATCAGCAAGAAGTTCTCCAACTCTTAAAGGATAACCTGAATTTGGCACAAAATCGAATGAAACAACAGGCAGATCAACATCGCAGCGAGAGAAGTTTTGATGTAGGATATTGGGTATTTTTACGGCTACAACCATATAAACAAATGTCCCTCAAGCAAGCTAAGAAGGATAATAAATTATCGCCAAAGTACTATGGTCCTTACAAGGTGTGGCAAAAGATTGGTACTATGGCATACAAATTGGAGCTTCCTGCTTCTTCGCGAGTACATCCAGTTTTCCATGTTTCATGCTTAAAGAAGGTTATAGGTGAAAATCTTCCGGTTCAAACAATATTGCCAGAACTTGATGAGGAAGGAAAAATCATATTGGAACCTGAAGCGGTCATGGAAACAAGAACTCGACAGCTACGGAATCGATCAATTTCAGAGTATCTCATCAAGTGGAAGAACTTACCCACTGAAGATTCTACATGGGAGGATGAGAAATTTATACAGAAGCACCCAGAGCTACTCAAGTGTTGAGGACAACACTTTTTTTGAAGGAGAGGGGCATGTTAGGTCCCTATATCACTAGTATAGCCCCTTATTATTGTTAGTGTAAAACCCTTATTGTTATTGTTGTACCCTTGTAACCCCCATTTTGTTATTATTGTGCCCTTAAATTATTATTGTTAGGTCGGCTAGGATTACATTGTGGCCCACTAGGATTACATTATGGCCCCATGGACTCCTATATATATAGAAAGGAGGTTTTTTGAATTGTATCATCCAAGAATTGTTCATTCATGTAATGTATTGGAGGTTGCCCCCTCGAAGTGGCTTATTTCTAAGGCATTGATATCTCTTTTCTTCTCTTTTTGGAGTTGGTTACACAACACTTTCTTAGGCTGATTGAGGTGAAATTTATGTTGACCTTGTTTAAAATTTTATCTTTTAGGTTCACTACATGATGTAATGGGAAATTCCTAAAATGTAAACTAAATTAGAAGCATACTTTTCAATTCAGATTTTTCAATGAAAATCCTAGCTACTAAGGGATAGAGCAATCACCTTTTTTACCATACAACAAAGAACACAAACTAAATGCAGATTTCCCTTATCCGTTCCTATGCAACACACACAATATTTAAATGCACATGCATGTTTTTCTTTTCATTTTTCTTTAATTTCAATGAGTAAAAATAAACTAAATGCACAAATCAATAAAATAAATGTTTTCTTTCGGGCAACAAGGAGTGGAACAACAATTTCTCTTAGGAAAATGAATAATGAAATGACAATTTTCCTGCAGGAAATGAAGAATGAAACAACAATTTCCTTTTTGAAAATAGATAATTGATCTAATGCAAAATTTCAACTTTGAATTTAATTTTCCAATGATAAATAAAATAGCTAATGAAAAATTGAACAAACAGATTTCCAAACAAGGAAGAAATGTAATATGTACTTGTCTCTAAGATAAATCAGACATCTGAGAATACAATAGACAATTGGCTAAAACTGAATGCAAAGACAAATTTTGACGGAATTTGGCTAGCTGAGGGGGAAACACACCCTTTAAGGGTAGACAATGTGTCTAGAGCACCCCTGAAATGGAGACAGTGCTTTGCAGAGCACTATACCCTGACCAACAGTGTGTTGGACGTAGCTAACTTTGGAAAACAAGCATATTAAACACACTTCTAAGGAAAAATGTTCGTTCAAATGACTGATAAGATGAAGTAATGTCCACTGATGATGGTAAAAAGGGACAGAAACACAAGGAATGATGGATTTCTCCCCAATATGTTCACCAGTTTGTTATACGGAATTCTAATCTATGGATAAACTAGATTCCCTGAGTGTGGTGTTCCTTCACTCAAAACAACAAAATAAAGACACCTATTCTTTTCTCTAAGACAAATAGATAGACAAAAAGGAAATAAACCTGCTTGTAATCCATTCACTCTCTTTCTCCTTCTTTCGTTTTTGTCCCCCCGCTCAATCTAACTAAATACACTAGATCGATACCTTCAATCAAAGACAGCGAAAAACAAACAACATACAAATATACAAGTATATTCTTATCTTAACGAAATCGAACCAATTATATTTGAGAATAAATACACATTAGAATACAATTCAAAAGATATAAGCATACATATGAGAAAATGAATAGATATCTTTATTAATAAAGTAGGAGAAGAATATTACAACCAATAGATCAATTCATCGTCAATCTGCTCCATCTTAATTCTATCCTCATCACACCAAGCATCATCTAAGTAGCATGATATTACTCCAGCTCTCATCAATTGAGAATCCAATAACATAACACCACACAAATTTCTCCCTCCCTATCACTTAGATGAGTACTCAACTTATATGGAAATTAAAGGTAGTTTCTCAATAAATGGAATTGAATGGATTTTTAATAATAGGTGAGACATGTTTCCAAGTTCAGTGGTGATGGATGAACACTTGTATTCGAAGTATGATACCTATGAGCTCTTCTAGAAGGCACTGGACATGTGGAGATTCCCAAAACAATGATGATTTCGCTCTCAAGAGACCAACACACCCTTAAGAATGGGGAAGTGCTTTGCAGAGCACCCTTGCATGGAGATAAGTGCTTTATAATGCACTTAGGCCCATTCAGAGGAGATGTGATGATTCAATGGGTCATATAATCTATACTTCAAACATTGGAAATCTCATAATTAAAGACATCAATGGAATGACTTCTCTTAGGGCATATAGCAACTGAATTAGGGGATGATAGACCCTATTAGTATTTAATTGGGGATAATAGACCCTGTTAGTATTAAATTGGGGATGATAGACCCTGTTCATACAAGTCTTGGGGGATGATTCCAAAATTGGCCTATGACAATAGGCTTCTTGAATTTTCCTTGAAAAAGATTCAAAACTTTGTGCTTCTAAATGATAAGATCTATCCTCTTTTTCCATGCCCTGTAGTTGGAGGCTTCTTCTAGCTTGTTTTATCCCTTCATTGAAGTTGACATATTTCCTATAGACAATAGGCTTCTCTTCTTATATAATCATTTTCCTTAATGAATTTTTTTATGCCCTTTTCATCAATAGATATTTTTTCTGCCATTTTACTTCTTCGTCACCTTAGCTCAAATACCATGTTAGAAAACCATAAAGTAGAAATATTTTCTTATGTTGAAAATTACTTTTGATATTTTTGAGTTCTTATTAACTTTCTTATGTTCTTTTTTTTTATCTCTGTTTCATCAATACATTATCAAACTAAAAATACAAATATCAAAGACACCATATGTAGGCACAATGCGAGGGTTAAAACCCTTGTATAGGGGAAAACCCAATCAAACTCTTCCACTATAAAATTCAAGTTGATATAGACTAAGAACCTAGACCCAAAGACCTTCCTCGTCCACCAAGTTAGCCTTTCAATATAATTCAACAACCTTCAATAGTCTCTTCTTGTCCAAAAATTATAACCCAACAACAACCCATAATTTTCACCCTTGACAACTCAGAATTTTTTCCCAGCTTCAGCACCATAGTTTTCGCCCCTCCAGCAGCTCAGAAGATTCACACATGTGAGAGACGGAGAGATAATTTTGACTTTTTATGCTTGATAGAGATCACCTTCTCCTTATTTATCCCTTTCATCTTATTCCCTTTAATTTCACACTTTTTCTGGTCACATAAATTTCAAATTGAACTTGATGAGAGAGTGCTCCAAATGAGGTCGAATTGTTGCCTTTATATTTGAGTTTTGCCCCCTCAGTTAGGCCGGCTTGTCCAGTTTGAGGCCCACTTTCTGGAGGATGACTAGAAGACCTAATTAACATTAAAATGTTTTTTTTCCTTGACAAATAGAGTACAATAAGCGCATTTTACATTATGACATGGACACGAATACCTGACATAAGACCTAGAAGCCTTGAATGCAAGTTTTGACCTAAAAAAAATTGAGCCAAGCATGAAACCCATGCTTTAATAAGTGAATTTATTTAATAATATAATTTTCTTTTCTTTTCTTTTGAAAAATACATTACATGATGACTCAAATGTAATTACGAAGATCGACACTCTTTACATTCTTCAACACCCCTATCTTGAAGATAATTTGTCCCTTATTTAAATTAATAATTTATTTGTTATCAAATGCCCAGTCAATTCTCGAAAGAGGAGGTTATGGGTCAATATCATCCATGATTTATATGACCACAAAATCAACATTAGTCTTAACTCCATCCATATCTACTAGTACACATGTCAACCTACCAATTGGAAAGATGCAGTGTTGATTTGTTAGCTTCTACTGGAGAGGGGACCATATTAGTTTTACTTTCATTAGCATTTTCCATGTACGTTTCGATAAGATATTCACATCAAATCCCAGATCCAACATGATTGTTAGGTCCCTATATTACAAGTGTAGTCCCTTATTGTTGTTAGTGTATCCCCATTATTGTTATTGTTGTACCCTGTAGCCCCCCATATTGTTATTATTCTGCCCCATAAAATCCACTATGGTTATTATTGTGCCCTTTCATTATTATTGTTAGGCCAGCTAGGATTATATTCTGACCCCATGCACTCCTATATATAGAAAGGTGGTTTTTTCATTTGTATCATCTAAGAATTTTTCATTTGTTTAATGTAAAGGAGGTTGCCCCCTCAAAGTGGCTGATTTATAAGGTGTTGATCCCTCTTTTCCTCTATTTTGGGAGATGGTTTCATAAAATTTGGTATCAGAGCTTTGGATTCTAGGGTTTTGATGCTTAAAACAGGTCATCGTGGCATTTTTGCTATAATTTTTTTTCTATGAAGGGTTAGAAGTTAAAAAAAAAACCCATGTGAAAATACAACCCGAGGAACATTGTGTAAAAATTTCAGAGCTTGGTTCACAATAATTTCAAAGATATGATATGTGGAAGTTAAGGTTCTTGCAGGCTCCCAGAATTCATGTCAAAGAGGTGACCTTGGGAAAATCATCATAACTCTCTCTCTAAGCATCGGATTGGAATTCTGTAAAAATTGGCCAAAATTCCACAGATTTTGGTTTCCTATATATCAATTTCAAATTCGAAGGAGGACACAGTGACACATGGCACATTGTACAAATTTTATCTACTAAACCAATACATAATTAGGTCTTTGTAGGAAATTGGGAATAACTTTGTCTTGAAGAATCCAAGTCAGATCAGACCTATGGAATTGTAAAGAAGATTTAGAGGGATACTAAAGGACTGAAGATAAAGGCTTGGGAATCCGAAATCATGGAGATACATCAGTTTTAATATCAAGCTCCTCAAAAGCAATAAAAAAGTGTGTATTTTTTAAAATTGCAAAAGTCTTGTTTGAAAAATCAGTTTGAAGGGATTCCAAGGGCATATTGAAGCATAGATATCAATACTGGGTTCTCAAATGGACCCTAAAAATAATTCAACACCCATTAATCCCTCTAAAGGCTCTATTATGGCTCATTAAGAGGAATAAGTGAAACATGTTATATCAAAATTATTGTACCAAGTGCAACAAATTTCGATCTCACAAAGAGCAACCAAAGGTGACATACATGGTTCAAAAGAATACATGGAAGCTAAGATGAATTCTTTGAAGGATGACATGAAATATGATATGCATGATAAATCAGTGTAAGATCACATCGAGCATCAACAACAAGTTCCCCAACTCTTAAACGATAACCTAACTTTGGTGCAGAATCAAATGAAACAAAAAGCAGATCAACATCGCAGTGAAAGAAGTTTTGATGTAGGTGACTGGGTATTTTTATGGATACAACCATATAAAAAAATGCCCCTCAAGCAAGCTTAGAAGGATAATAAATTATTGCCAAATTACTATGGTCCTTACAGGGTGTTGCAAATATTAGTACTATGGCATACAAATTAGAGCTTCGTGCTTCTTCTCGAGTGCACCCAATTTTCCATGTTTCATGCTTAAAGAATGTTATAGGTGACAAAATTCTAGTTCAAACAATATTGCTAGAAATTGATGAGGAAGGAAAAATCATATTGGAACCTAAATCAGTCACGGAAACATGAAATTGACAACTACAAAATCGATCAATTTCAGAGTATCTCATCAAGTGGAAGAACTTACCCACTGAGGATTCCACATGGGAGGATGAGAATTGTATACAAAAGCATCCATAGCTACTCAAGCGTTGAGGGCAAAACTTCTTTAAAGGAGAGGGGCATATTAGGTCCCTATATTACTAGTGTATTCGCTTATTGTTGTTAGTGTAGCCACCTTATTGTTATTGTTGTACCCCTGTAGCCCACATATTGTTATTATTGTGCCCTATAAAGGCCGCTGTTGTTATTGTTGTGCCCTTACACTATTATTGTTAGGTCGGAAAGGATTATATTGTGACCCCATGGACTCCTATATATAGAAAGGAGGTTTTTTCATTTGTATCATCCAATAATTGTTCATTTGTGTAATGTAAAGGAGGTTTCCCCTTTGAAGTGGCTGATTTCTAAGGCGTTGATCTCTCTTTTCTTCTATTTTGGAAGCTAGTTTCATAACAATGATATTATCCATGTCATAATATCCCACATGTAAATGTAATATGAATTCCTTAATTTTCCTTTTCCTCTATGCCACCTAATTTATTGGGTGGTGAAACTCACACAACAACCACTTACATCTCATTTATGCATTGTTCGACCATTTTTTTGAGTTTTTCTAGCATATTTTCATCATGTACTAACTCAAGGATTTTTTTTGATATGTTCTAAATTAGGCTTAGCTCTGCTTCTGGTTCTCTACGAGTAGTCTCGTCATACAAAAAGGGCATCACATACTCTTGAATTCCCTCGTACCTATCCCATTTAGTGGTGTCCATTTTCATTTTCTTCTTTGTAAGTCACTTTATCCTTGGCTAGATAAATTTTTGGAGGAGGTTTGGAAGCCTTCCTTACCCATGACTATGGCTACTAGTACCCCTACTTTGTAGTGTTAACCCTCACCCTGATTTTCATGGTTCAACTGTGGTCATCTTAACATCCATCCCATTCTTTTCCAGCCACTTTGCGGTCAGCTAGAGAAAATTCACATTGTATGATGTAGTTCCTACAATAAGTGCATGTGTAATAAGGGTTAGGTAAATCACATGCAAAGCTCCTTCTATGCACAACTATACCATATAGTGGGCCCTCAATCCCTTCCAAATATGCCTCTTTATCGTACTAGTCCTCCAAGACCTCTAGTTTCCATCCCTTGTTCTTGAAATGGCTGATTGTACTAACCAAATTTCTTATATCACTGTTGTTTGAATCGTATTTCCATCAATTCATTCCCTTCTAATCCTTATACCTGGAATGAATCAAAATTGTGCTCGTGTATCAACTCTACTTCACGACAATGGTGTATGTCGTGCCCAACCAACTTGCATAAATCACAAAATAAATTCTACATAGAAGCCTCATACTCCTACATCATAAGACAATTTTGTGGGGTGTGACCACAAGCTCAGCAGAATTTGAACCATAAGTCTCTACCCTGCACAAGCGACTTAGTTTCATATTTTTCCATGTAATCCGATAATATATTACACTCATTCTTTTGGTAACATTATATTGTATAGATGATGCACCACACCTATGACCATTTTTCCTTCCCTTTAGTAAAATATTGCAATTGGAGGGCCAATGCAGCAATTGGAGACTGAAATTGTGCCACTCCATTTCTTTCCCTAGTTCCTACTAGAGAGTTTTATAGGTTTAATGAAATATCCAACACTTTTGATTATGAATTGATTTATTGTTATGTTAGGGGAATTCTAATGTGTGGGAGTAGTCTAGTAATAAGCCACTCCTATGTTGCACATATAGTATTTTGAAGGTTAATCTATCCTTCAAAATTTTGAATCTCTAATCAAAATTCTAGAAAAACTCAATAAAACCCTTCTTAATATCCTTCAACTCCATAATTCAATGAGATTAAAATTTTGGCTTCTGAAACTCCCTAATGAAGGCGTGCTTGAAGTCATTCAATAACCTAGTTTATCTAGTTGGAGTCTCACTTTTTTACTTCATATACCAAGTTAGAGCATAATCCTTGATGGTAACCTCCATCTGCATAATCTTAGTTTCTACATCTTAAACATGCTTTGCTATCCAGCTGGCTTCATAGATGATCCAATTTTTCTTTGGATCCTTAGTCACAACACCATGGAACATAGTAATCCTCAACTATACTCATGCTAGTGTTTTTTACGCAATACTTCTTTAGAAAGTGTTGTTTGATGAACCTACTACACTACCAAACAAATGCATGCTATTCTATACAACAAACTGAACTTGAATACTCTTCAATGCTCCTCTTAATAGATAACCAACTCCACTACTAATACTACTAGCTTTTCCCCCTTGAATATTATTACCCTCTATAATATTCGTCACAGTATGCATAGTACTTACCTTAATATTCATAGAAGCATGTATGGTTATGGGCTCGAAACTTGTCATGGTATGACTAGAATGACCAGGATGCATAAATTCCATACTCCTTAGGCTACACTATTAGTATTGTTTCTACTTTTCTTCATTGTATGATTTGTTGAGCTATGGTCCTTTAAGTCTCTAGTCACTTGTGTTGCTTCTCATCCTTTGGTGGCCTTTTGTTGCCCCTCTCCCCAGGATTCTCCTTGTGCTGGGAATATATGTTGACCAACCTCCTTCTGCATCACTATGTTGAAACCTTTTTCCACATATTAACATTCCACCATACAATTTATCTATCTCCATTATATCTCTTTGGTGACTTCACAACCATAGTTCCTTAATACACCTTTTGATTCCACTACACTCTCCCAACTACTTCTCTAGTCCCTTCAACTCAAACCACCTCCTAGTTCTTCCCCAACTTCCCCATAGCACATGAGTTATTTAACCACTTATGGTGTCATATTCCATAAGTAGAGCTATGTAATCACATAATAGTATTTTAACTGATAGAGGCAACAACTAGATGAATATTCCTCGTGGACCCTGTAAACATTTTCACTGTGCAACACTATATGATATTATGGACTCTATTTCAAACTCAATAACATATCCTTCTATCACACTTTCAAACCAAAACTTCACAAAACGAAAAATGTTAATGCATACCATTTGTATTTGGTTTTCCTATCCTAGAGTCCATTTTCTTGGCCCAACATGATGATAGGTTGGACTCTTGTCCACTAGCCACTGAATCCACTTTGCTAAGAAAACCAAAATTTTTACAAATTATATCTCATGGAACTCACTAAACATGTATTTATGTAACCAACTTTCGGTGCCAATGCTTAAGTCCTTGATCTCCCTCACTTTCAACTTATGTTTTTTTCTAATTAAACCACGGACTGATTTATTCCTTGATTTTATTACATGGTCTCCACATTCTTGTTACATATAAATCCTATTGTACAATTATCATAGTATTGGCAATGAAACCATTTTTTTGCACAGGGTTAGATAGACTCAGGTTGGCATGCAATTTCAGCCAACGAAAACCTCTCCAACAGCAACCCTTTTAGCATCACCCATAGAGTGGATAAAGTTTCACTCGAGGTGATATGGGGGACTGCTATAAACAAATTTCTATAGTCAGATGGAAGTGTTGTGTATATGGTTTTATTATCCTAATATACTATTTTATACTCATAACATTAACATGACATAATTTCAAGGGATGCACTTAAATCCTATGATACACAATACGTTACAAAGGTCCACACTAACATTACTCCATAAAAAAATGACAATAAATGACATTACATACAGTGATAGATAGCTATAGAAGACAACCTAGTTATAATTTTCATTACTTTATTAAAAAATGGTGCAAAATGTGCTACAACAATGTACTCCATATATTGGCTCACTAGCCCAACATACATAAAACACAGAAGAATTGCATCGCATGGCACCATAGAGTATTGAATAAATGTGTGTAAATTACATATCCAAATACAGGTTCAACAGATAACTTGATATAATTGTAATTTGAGTAGATGGTCCATTAACATACAAGTTAACAAAGGAACAACAATAGAAAATTGTTGTGACCCTAAGTTAAATAACTTCAGTCTTCTCATTTTCCATCAACATATTCTTCATCATTAGATATCCAAACTCTGTCCAGCTCATCTAGTCCTCAACAAAAACCTAACCTCTCAAACATTTTTTGATAGCCTCCCCCAATTTTACCATGTCCTCTAATTGATATTTGGTCCCTATTCAAAATTTCTTTTAATGGCGTCTCCTTCACTCGTCGAATTAACTTTCCCAACAAACATCCTTCTCAACATCCATCATGGAGATCCTTTCCATTTCTTCCATGATCCTTCATATTCTACCTAACATGATTTTATTAGCATGCATTATTGTCTAGCTATCATTCTACATGTTATGTGTGGCACTCCTTCTGCATTTCAACTTTCTTCCCTTCAACATCCTCTTTTTTTGCACATTGTTTCCCATAATTCTACAAAAATTCCAAACGATTTTTCCTCGAACAATAATTTAGGGTATGCACCACATGGAATTTAGGGATGTTGAATGGCATTTAAATTAACTTCAAATAAGTTAGTTTGGAATATTTTGTACAGGACTTATCATAGTGTGAAAATTGTAGATATCCAAGGAGACATGCAAAATTTCCTTAGGTACATATTTCATAAGCATATTTGAAATTTTGGATACATGGCATGTTCTACAGTTTCGTTCTTGAGAAGACCCAAAAACTACAATATTTTGGAGAAGAAAACCTGGTGAAGGTAGAAGAATAAAGTAGACCTAATGAAGATAGAAGTAGCAAGTTAACCTAGTGAAGGTAGAAGCTACTAATAGAATTGGTGAAGGAAGAAGCAACTAACAGAATTTATGAAGGAAAAAGTAGGAAGTAGAATCAATGAAGTAGGTTGGTGCCTATGAATATTTGCAACAACGGATATTGGTATCTTCTATAGGTGGGTGCCTATAAATCTTGCAAGACAGGGGATTGGTGTCTGCTGTAGGTTTTTTCCTACCAATATTGTGGTAGAGGTGATTAATTTCCCATATGGATTATTGCATGAAATCCATGCAAAAAATTGGATTGATGTATATTGTAGGGAACTAGTGTCTCTTGTAGGTTGGTGCCTATAAATCTTATAGTAGGGGAGATTAGTTTCTCCTATATGTTGGTGCCTACAAATATTTTAATAGGGGGGATTGGTGTCTCCTATAAGTTGGTTCCAACAAAATTGGTAACAACAGGTTGGTTCCTACAAAGTTTGTATCAGTAGGTTGGTACATACAAGGATTTTTAACAAAGACATTTCCATATATATCTTGTGTTCCATATGTGAGATTGTTTGGTTATTATTTTTGAATGTGTGGATAAATATGAAATTCTATTACACTAACTCACATCCCTCCCCCTTTAGTGTAAGTGTGAATCCAACATTTGGTATCATATCAGTTCCTTTAGAAACAATCCAACTATTGAAAATAGCACCAAGAAAGATTCTAATTTAATTTTACATTAAATTAAATTAGAATAATATTTTAATTCCACATCACATGACAAATTGTAGGAGTTAAATAAGTTATTTGAATTAGTTGGTTCAGTTAATTCAAGTTGAGGTTATAACTTGAGTAATGTAGAGTGGCTCCTACAAAATAGGAGCCCTAGTTAAGTTAATTTTCTGTTGTAATTAATTAACGAAGTTTATCTGAGTTAAAGTCAGTTTAACTGGTTCCAACTGATGGAGGAGCTAGTGAGAGGTCAAAGTGTGGAACCTTAACTTTAATCACATGAAATGATCACTAAGATAATTGATAAATCATCCATAAATAACTAATCAAGAGATCATGTACAAGTTTTAAAAATTCTCAAAAATGAATGTATTCAGAAATGTTTGCAATCTGATTGAACAAAAAGGTATCATCGTTGCAATTCTGGCATCGTGAATGGTTCGCAAAACTGAGGTCATATGCCAAAGTTATTGAGGTTTGAAAAAACCCAATAAACTCCAAAAAATGACCTTTGACTCAGTTTGACTTATGAAATTTTATAAATATATATATATATATATGTCAAAAATTGATTTTTCATAAGTTTTTATAGGCCAATCAATGGGCGCCATGTGGCCTGTTCGGAGGCTGCCACGTGACCCTAGGTCGAAGGTGTGAAGGGTTGGAAAAATTTGGTGAGTCTACAGGATTCGACCATGGGTCTCTCGACTGCAAGCCCACAAGCCCAACCGGCCCGATTGGGAAAAATATCTTAAAAAACTATGGGCACAAGTTTTATTTGTCATTTGAATTTGAATCGAGAGGAAAACAAAAGGGGCTAGCCCCTTAGGGCTAGCCTGACCCTCCATGCGACTTGGGCACCATGACCCTAGCCTAACGCCTTCAAACCACAAGTATAACGGTTTAACAACCACCATGTGGCCACGTTTTCGTAGCAATTAATGCTATGGTTTGTCAATGGTTACGGTTAGCGGACCCGCCGGTGGTTTAAACGTTGGGGTCATGTGACAACCCACAACCCAGAATTAAATGTAACTATTATCATTCTCTGCCTAAGTTGGAGCGGAACCAAAAATTTTGGCGGGACGACAAGTTTAGTGCTCTTAATTGGAGTTCCTCCATTTTTGGAGGAGGTTTCCAAGGGATATTGGGAAAATTTTGTTTTTGTCATAACTCCTTCAATTTTCAACCAATTTGAGTGAAAAAATAGTCGATTTTGACTATCTCAGACCTTCTAAACTCAATGGAAGAGTTTTTAGATCCATCAGAGAGCTTCTAAGCAATTTTTTGCTTCAATGAAGTTGAAAGGGCCACTAGGGCCACTAAGAGGCAAAATCAGTTTGAGGCCTAGCCATGGAAGCTAGAGGCCTTATCTAGAGATCCAACAGTAAAAATTGGATACTTCAGATGTTTTGAATCTGATTAGATGGTTTTTAGAGCCTGTAGAGAACTTTAGAAAGCCGAAAAGCATTAGTAAATTTCTAGGAGCAATTAGTGCTAGCTTTTTCAAGTAGCAGTGCAGGGCCTAGCCAGAGCAGCTAGAGACCATATAAAGTGAACCAATAGTAATTCTTGACTGTAATCAGAATTATGAACCTAATGGAAGAGGTTTCAAAATTTTTTAAGGACTTCTAGAGGTCGAAAACCCAACAAAGAAATTTTCAATGACCCTAGTGTGAGGGGGTGCCGACAAGTGTTGGAGGTGAAACTGGAGTAGCTGAAGGCCATTTTCTATGAATGAATAGTCTATATTGACTATTTCAGATATTTTGGAACCAATGAAAGTGATTTTATAACCTTTTGAGAACTTCTAGAGCTCGAGAACCAGATGTGAAGTTTTGGGTAGCCCTGGGCAAACCATGGCAGATAGCATAGTTTGGGGATGCAGTGCTCGATTTGAGCAATTTATCAGTCAATATTTGGTGTCTGATGTGTCTTGGATATAAAAGGAGTGGTTTTAGTGACAAAAATAGAATTCTGAAGGTGTTTGGGCCATTTATATGCTCAGAGTAGCTCAGAGCACCGAGAGAAGGAATCGTGTCAAAGGGAGCCTAAAGTTGTTTGCAGAGTTTGGACAGCCATGAGAGGGATATAGATGGTATTATCAGCCCTTTGGATCAGTTTAGTATTCATTGGAGTTAAGTGTGCAACTTGTAAAAGAAACCTTACCATAATCCCAAAGAGCCGAGTCAAGATGACAAAGCTCAATGGAGACGTAGCCCCTGAGATTCGGGTGAAATCGTAGATTAATTTTCTGTTGTGTTTAAATTTTTTATTGTTGCATTATGTTGATGTTATACAGTTAAAATTTCAGCAAGAAAAAATTAACTTAAGACACATAAATATTTAAAAATTCATACACCACTTTCAAGCATAAATTCCGCATAATGTCAAGTACAAGCTAGATCATTTAATTGTTAAACTGAGTGGGAGGTTCTTGAAATACATAAGAAGTTATCCAGAACATTTTCAGATCAGGTTGGTATCAAAGATAGGTTGCTTGATTGACAGAGAAAGCTATTTCTTAAACTTTTGCTTGTATAACTTGAAAGGTGTTTAAACAGTGTAAAAGATTAACTGTTTTACTGTTTGCAAACTGACTGTTGTTTGAGTTTGCTAGAGGTGAAGGGATAACTACTGATTAGCTAAATCTTGGAGAGGACAAAAAGGAGGAAAGGGCTGAAGGCATCTTCCTTACCCAAAAGGACCTCAAGGTCACCCTTGGAACATAAACCCTCTTGATGATTGTTTTTTAAGAAGCTCTTAGAGTTTGTTTGCTGTTTGGCTGCTTGAATAAGAGTTTCTCTCTATAGTCATTTGGTTAAAAAAGCTTTGTAATTTGTTTTGAAAGCTTTGAGAACTTTTTTGAAGTTAATTTTTTCATTTTCATTATGACAACTTCTACCAGTGAGGTTTCGTCCTTCAGAATATTCTTTGATGAAGATATGAAGCATGACTTTATTATATTGAAGGACATGCTGTAGATTCTTTTTTAAGATAGAAGAGAAAGCACTGAACTTCATGAGAATTTGTTTGCCATGAAGCAAGAGAAGGAAGAAATTCTTCAAAGATTGCATGATATGGAGATGCAGCTCCATCAAGCCCAAGAGGCATTGACCAAGAACATGCGTGAGGAAGAGGTAATCCACTCTAATTCGTCTTCAATTTCCTCTTTAGAAAGATATGTTGGTTCTTTCGAAAATGATACAAGAGGTATAAGATCTAAGTTAATGATTAAAATGGGCTATGAAGCCAAGGGTTTAGGCAAGCATGCACAAGGCATGGTTAATCCTGTTTTGGTTGAGGAACGACCCAAGAATCTTGGTCTTGGTTATGTGCAGTTTAATGTCGAAGACTCCAAACCATGAAAGCATGTGAGGCAACTTCAAAGAGAACTTTTGTTCCAAGTTCTAAGATGAAAATATGTCAAATTTGTTTCGAAGATGATTGCCATTGCTTTAAGCCTTTGTTGCAGCAAGAAGATGGTAGAAATGCAGCTTATGGAAAGCATGCGAGTTTAGATAGTTCTCAAGACAAGAACGATGATGTTAGTCTACAAATGAAAGCTGGAGCCTCTACTAGTTCATCTCCTCATGAAGGAAAAAAGGATGAACATGCAAAGAAGCACAAGAGGTATAAATCTCCCCATGATCAATTTGATTGTGTTTCTACAAGGCATGATAATTTTTCATGCTTAAATGGAAGAAATATTTGCTGTACATATTGTGGTTGATTTAACCATGATTTTTTGAGATGCTGGATGAGGAAGAAAGCATACAAGAAGCAGATGAGACAAATGCAACTTTCAAAGAAGGTGCATAAGATTTGCACTTATTGCCAGAAGAGGGGACATGTTGTTTCCCATTGTTGGAATTTGCATCCATCTAGTCGTCCCAAACACATGCAGCAAGAGGACAGAAAGACTGGCGAAGGTGGAACCAAGGATTCCATTATTGATGTGAAAACGGAAGTTTCACATAAAGAAGAGTTACAACAACAAAATTCGCCATGGAAGTGGCTTGGTAAGAAGTGGATGGATTTCTTAACACAGTAATACATACTCCTTTGTAAATATGCAAATTTCTGTTGTATCCATGTATTTTATGTTGTAATCTATCATTTGTTTGAGCCACCTTGGATAATTGATCAATGCAACAATGTTCAGTTTCCTTCTGCAAATTTCTCGCTAGAAATTTCTAAGTGAGTGCAAGAAATACAGTTGTAGATAGGAGGACAAGCACATCCAATAAGGGAAGTGTCAATTGCTTTCTAGTTGTGGTTCAAAGTCACTAGCCATGCAAGGCAAGTGTTTGGAGGTTGAAGAGAAGAGGGTGTTGTTCTATCATCTAATGTACAGATCAGTATATCAATCTTCTGGGGTCCAAAATATTCCTAGTGGGGAGGTGTGATCAGTAGATCATGTCCAAGTTTTAAAAAATGCTCAAAAATGAAAGTATTCAGAAATGTTTGCAATATGAATGACCAGAAAGGTATTGTCACTGTGATTCTGGCACTGTGAATGGTTCACAAAACTGAGGTTGTATGAAGAAGTTATTGAGGTTTGAAAACGCCTAGTAAACTCCAAAAAAGGACCTTTGACTCAGTTTGACTTATGAAATTTTATCAAAAATATATATATGTCAAAAATTGATTTTTCATAAGTTTTTATAGGCCAATCAATGGGCACCATGTGGCCTGTCCGGAGGCTACCATCTGGCTCCAGGCTAGAGGTGTTAAGGGTTGGAAAAATTTTGTGGGTCTACAAGATTCGACCACAGGTCTCTCGGTTTCAAGCCCACAAGCTCGACCGACCCGACTGGGCAGAAGATCTTAACAAACTATGGGCACGAATTTTATTTATCATTTGAATTTGAATCGGGCGGAAAACAAAAGGGTCTAGCCCAACCCTCCATGTGACTTGGGCACTATGACCTTGGCCTAAGGCCTTCAAACCGTGGGTCTAACGGTTTAACAACCACCATGTGGCCACATTTTTGTAGCAATTAATGCTACGGTTTGTCAACGGTTACGGTTAGTAGACCTGCCGACGGTTTAAACAGTGGAGTCATGTGATAGCCCACAACCCAGCATTAAATGTAACCATGAGTATTCTCCACCTAATTTGGAGTGGAACCGACAATTTCGATGGGATGGCAAGTTTAGCACTCTTAACTAGAGTTCCTCCATTTTTGGAGGAGGTTTTCAAGGGATATTGGGAAAATTTTGTTTTGTCATAACTACTTTAGTTTTAAACTAATTTGAGTGAAAAAATAGTCAATTTCGACTATCTCAAACCTTCTAAACTCAATGGAGGAAATTTCAGGGCCATCAGAGAGCTTCCAAGCAAGTTTTTTCTTTGATGAAGTTCAAGGGGCCACTAAGGCCACTAGGAGGAAAAATCAGTTTGGGGCCTAGCCGGGGAAGCTAGAGGCCTTATCTAGAGATCCAATAGTCAAAATTGGATATTTAATATGTTATGAATCTGATGAGATGGTTTCTAGAGCCTTTAGAGAACTTTAGAAATCCAAAAAGCTTCAGTAAAGTTCTAGGGGCCAGTAGTGCTAGCTTTTGCCAGCAGCAGTGTAGGGCCTTGCCAGAGCAGCTAGAGACCATATGCAGCAAACCAATAGTCATTATTTATTGTAATCATCATTCTAAATCTAATGGTAGAGGTTTCAGAAATTTTTGAGGACTTCTAGAGGTCTAAAACCCAACAGATAATTTTTCAATGACCTTAGTGCCAGGGAGTGTCGACAAGTGGTTGAGGCAAAACCGGAGCAGCCAGAGGCCATTTTTTATTAATGAATAGTCTATATTAACTATTTCAGATATTTTGGAACCAATGAAAGTGGTTTTATAGCATTTTGAGAATTATAGAGCTCAAGAAGCTGATGTGAAGTTTTGGGCAGCCCTGGGAAAATAGTGGAGGATAGTTTAGTTTGGGGATGTAGTGCTCAATTTGAGAAATTTATCAGTCGATATTTGTTTTCTGATGTGTGCTAGATACATAAGGAATTTTTTCAATGACAGAAACAGAATTCTGAAGGAGTTTGTGCCATTTAGAAGCTCATAGTAGCTCAGAGCACCCATAGAAGGAATCGTGTCAAAGGGAGCCTAAAGATGTTTACAGAGTTTGGACAGCGATGAGAGGGATATAGATTGTATTCTCAGCCCTTTGGATCATTTTAATATCCATTTGAGTTAAGTATGGAACTTGTAAAAGAAACCTTACCATAATCCCAAAGAGCTGAGTCAAGATGAAAAATCTCAAAGGAGACGTAGCCCACGAGATTCGGGTGAACTCCTAGATTAATTTGCTGTTGTGTTTAAATGTTTTATTGCTGCATTATTTTTCTGTTATACATGTTAAATTTCAGCAAGAAAAAATGAACTTAAGACACATAAACAGTTAAAAATCCATACACCACTTTCAAGCATAAATTTCGCATAATGTCAAGTACAAGCTAGATCATTTAATTGTTAAACTAAGTGGGAGGTTCTTGAAATACATAACAAGTTATCCAGACCATTTTCAGATCAGGTTGGTATCAGAGCTAGGTTACTTGATTGACAGAGCAAGCTATTTCTTAAGCTTTTTCTTGTATAACTTGAAAGGTGTTTAAACAGTGTAAAAGATTGATTGTTTTACTGTTTGCAAACTGATTTTTGTTTGAGTTTGCTGGAGGTGAAGGGATAGCTATTGATTAGCTAAGTCTTGGAGAGGAAAAAAAGGAGGAAAGGGCTGAAGGAATGTTCCTTACCCCAAAGGACCTCAAGGTCACCCTTGGAACACAAACCCTCTTGACGACTGTTTGTTAAGAAGCTCTTGGAGTTTGTTTGTTGTTTGGCTGCTTGAATAAGAGTTTGTCTCTACGGCCATTTGGTTAAAAATATTTGTCATTTGTTTTGAAATCTTTGAGAACTTTGTTGAATTTAATTTTTTCATTTTCATTATGACAACTTCTACAAGTGAGGTTTCCTCCTTTAGAATATTCTTCGATGAAGATATGAAGCGTGACTTTATTATATTGAAGGACATGGTGCAGATTATTTTTGAAGATAGAAGAGAAAGCACTGAACTTCATGAGCATTTTTTTGCCATGAAGCAAGAGAAGGAAGAAATTCTTCAAAGATTGCATGATATGGAGATGCAGCTTCATCAAGCCCAAGAGGCTTTGACCAAGAACATGCGTCTGGAAGAGGTAATCCACTCTTATTTTTCTTCAGTTTCCTCTTTAGAAAGATGTGTTGGTTATTTCGAAAAGCATACGAGAGGTATAGGGTCTAATTTAATGATTAAAATGTGCTATGAAGGCAAGGGTTTAGGAAAGCATGCGCAAGGCATGGTTGATCCTATTTTTGTTGAGGAACGACCCAAGAATCTTGGTCTTGGTGATGTGCAGTTTAATGGAAAAGACTCCAAAACCATGAAAGCATGTGAAAAAACTTCAAAGAGAACTTCTTTTACATGTTCTAAGATAAAAATATGTCAAATTTGTTTCCAATATGATTTCCATTGCTTGAATCCTTTGTTGCAGCAAGAAGATGGTAGACATGCAACTTATGGCAAGCATGCGAGTTCAGATAGTTTTCAAGACAAGAACGATGATGTTAGTTTGCAAATGAAAGCTAGAGCCTCTACTAGTTCATCTCCTCATGAAGGCAAAAAGGATGAACATGTAAAGTAGCAGAAGAGGTATAAATCTCCCCATGATCAATTTTATTGTGTTTCTGCAAGGCATGAAAAATTTTCATGCTTAAATGGAAGAAAGATTTTCTATACATATTGTGGTCAATTTAACCATGATGTTTCGAGATGCTGGATGAGGAAGAAAGCATACAGGAAGCAGGTGAGGCAAATGCAACTTTCAAAGAAGGTGCGTAAGATTTTCACTTATTGCCAGAAGAGGGGACATGTTGTTTCCCATTGTTGGACTTTGCATCCGACTAGTCATCCCAAGCACATGCAACAAGAGGACAGAAATATTGGCGAAGGTGGAACTAAGGATTCCATTATTGATGTGAAAATGGAAGTTTCACATGAAGAAGAATTGCAGCAACAAAAGTCGCCATGGAAGTGGCTTGGTAAGTAGTGGATGGACTTCTTAACATAGTAAGACATACTCCTTTGTAAATATGGAAATTTTGGTTGTATGAATGTATTTTATGCTGTAATCTCTCGTTTTTTTGAGCCACCTTGGATCATTGATCAAGGAAGCGATGTTTAGTTTCCTTCTACAAATTTCTCACCAGAAATTTCTGAGTGAGTGCAAGAAACATAGTTCTAGATAGAAGGACAAGTGCATCCAAGAAGGGAAGTGTCAGTTGCTTTCTAGTTGTGGTTCAAAGTCACTAGCCATGCAAGGAAAGTTTTTGGAGGCTGAAGAGAAGAGGGTGTTGTACTATAATCTACTGTACATATCATTATATCAATCTTTTGGGGTCCAAAAGATTCCCAGTGGGGAGGTGTGATCAGGAGATCATGTCCAAGTTTTAAAAAATGCTAAAAAATTAAAGTATTCAGAAATGTTTGCAATCTGAATGACTGGTAAGGTCTCGTCGTTGTGATTTTGGCACCACAAATGATTCACAAAACCAAGGTCGTATGTAGAAGTTATTGAGGTTTTAAAACACCTATTAAACTCCAAAAAAGGACCTTTAACTCAGTTTGACTTATGAAAATTTATAAAAAAAAATATAATGTCAAAAATTCATTTTTCATAAGTTTTTATAGGCCAATCAAAGGGTGCCATGTGGCCTATCCGGAGGCTGCCACGTGACCCCAGGCCAGAGGTTTGAAGGGCTGGAAATTTTTATGGGTCTATAGCATTCGACCACGGGTCGCTCAGCTGCAAGCCCATATGCTCGACCAGCCCGATTGGGCAGAAGATCTTAACAAACTATGGGCACAAGTTTTATTTGTCGTTTGAATTTGAATTGGGCGGAAGAAAAAGGGGCTTGACCGACCCTCCATGTGACTTGGGCACCGTGACCCTGGCCTAAGGCCTTCAAACTGTGAGTCTAATGGTTTAACAACCACCATGTGGCCACATTTTTATAGCAATTAATGCTACGATTTGTCAACAGTTACGGTTAGCGGACCTGCCGGCAGTTTAAACGGCGAGGTCATGTGACATCCCACAACCTAGCATTAAATGTAACTGCTAGCAGTCTTTGCCTAATTTGGAGTAGAACCAACAATTTCGGCGGGATGGAAAGTTTAGCACTCTTAACTGGAGTTCCTCCATTTTTGGAGGAGGTTTTCAAGGGATATTGGGCAAAATTTGTTTTTGTCATAACTCCTTCAGTTTTCAACCAATTTGAGTGCAAAAATATTCAATTTCTACTATCTCAGACTTCTAAAATCAATTGAGTAGGTTCTAGAGTTGTCAAAGTTATTCTAAGCAAGTGTTTACTTCAATGAAGTTCAAGGGGCCACTAGGGCCACCAGGAGGAAAAATCAGTTTGAGGCCTAGCCAGGGAGGCTAGAGGCCTTATCCAGAGATCCAATAGTCAAAATTTGATATTTTAGATGTTTTGAATCTGATGAGATGGTTTTCAGAGCATGTAGAGAACTTTAGAAAGCTGAAAAGCATCAGTAAATTTCCATGGGCCATTAGTGCTAGCTTTTGCCAGCAGCAGTGCAGGGCCTAGCCAGATCAGCTAGAGGCCATATGCAATGAACCAATAGTCATTATTGACTATAATCAGCATTTAGAATCTAATGGAAGAGGTTTAAGAAATTTTTTAGGACTTCTAGAGGTTGAAAACCCAACAGAGAAGTTTTCAATGACCCTAGTGCTACGGGGTGACGATAGGTGTTGGAGGCAAAACCAGAGCAGTCGGAGGCCATTTTTTATGAATGAATAGTATATATTGACTAATTAAGATATTTTGGAACCAATGAAATTTTTTTTAGAACATTTTGAGAACTTCTAGAGCTTTAGAAGCTGATGTGAATTTTTGGTCAGCCTTGGGCAAACCGTGGAGGATAGCCTAGTTTGGGGATGTAGTGTTTGATTTGAGAAATTTATCAGTCGATATTTGGTGTCTAATGTGTGATGGATACAACAGGAGTGGTTTTAGTGACATAAACATAATTCTAAAGGATTTTGTTCCATTTAGAAGCTCAGAGTAGCTCAGAGAACCGATATAAGGAATCGTGTCAAAGGGAGCCTAAAGCTATTTAAAGAGTTTGGAAAGCCATGAAAGGGATATAGATGGTATTATAACCCCTTTGGATCAGTTTATTATCCATTGGAGTTAAGTGTGGAACTTGTAAAATAAACCTTACCATAATCCCAAAGATCCGAGTCAAGATGACAAAGCTCAAAGGAGACATAGCCCATGAGATTCAGGTGAACTCATAGATTAATTTGATGTTGTGTTTAAATTTTTTATTGCTGCATTATGTTGTTGTTATACATGTTAAATTTAAGCAAGAAAAAATGACCTTAAGACACATAATTATTTAAAAATTCATACACCACTTTCAAACATAAATTCCGCATAATTTCAAGTACAAGCTAGATCATTTAATTGTTAAACTGAGTGGGAGGTTCTTGAAATACACAAAAATTTATCCAGACCATTTTCAGATCAATAACTCATGTATGTTAGATTATATAAATACCCATTTGATATTGGAGTTTAAGGGAAGTGTAATATTAGTTGTATAACCATCTAAATTGTATAGGTGGTGCATGCAGTTATAGAAAGGCCCTAGATGTATTGTGCAAGCAAACAACACAATGAAATAAGGATCCTAGAGGGAAAAAATTGGTCAAGAATTGGCCTAGACTTGTTTAGGAAGAAATAAGTCATATAAAGATGGTGTAGAGGTTTCCATCATTGGAGAAAAGAATTTTAATCTTCTCATATTTTCTGACTTATGTAGTATACATATAGTGGGGTTTCTAGCCAAAGCTTTCCCTAGGAAATAGTGTGATTGAAATTATTTCTCTTTTATGCTTTGAGATTTCGCAATCATAATTTTTTTATGCAATTGGTAGAGTAGATCCAATTCCATTGTTTTAGCATATTAAAATAAGAAGTTTGAATATATGCATATTTTCTACATGGTATCAGAGATGAAATCACTATAGAAGAGAAAAATATGAGTTTGTACTTGCAAGAGGAATAAGTTTTACAGATATCTTCTTCAGAGCTAGCAACAAGATCAAGATGGAATTCTCTGGTCTAAGTCTTGTGTATTCGCTTGAGGGAAGCTCTAATTACACTTCCCGGAGAGACCAAATGGAAGAAATATTGGAAGACATTGGATTGAAGGAGCTCATTTGTAAGGAAATCATGAAACCATCTCCAGCTTCAGGATCTAGAACAATGGAAACATGTGTTGCAAAGGCAAGAAGGTGTTCCAAATCATATTGTATTCCATGGAAAGGAAACTTCATTTGTAATGTGGAATTCATTAATATATTTTTTAGAACAGAAGTGACCAAAGGAAGACAACACTGAAGGACAAGCTCAAGAAAATCAAGACGGAGAAGGGCCAAACAATACCAAAGTACTTAACAAGGTTTACATAATGTCAAAATGAGCTTGGAATTGTTGGTGTTATAGTTTCCAAAGATCATCTGGTGAGCCTAGTAGTTCTAGTCCTTCCCAAGGTATGGCACAAATACCAGGATTCAGTAAATAGGAGGGTAGAAGGTGTTAGCACAAGGAGTCAGTGGTCACTTATTGACTGCAAAAGGAGTAAGCCTTACACATCATGGTTCATTTCAAATTTTAAATAGTTTTTTTAGTGGTGGGATGGCTTCTCAAAGAGTTTGAAATGATTGTTTTATATTCTTTAAGAATTTCATGCATTTGGAAAGTTGTGGAAAGTATAAATTGTATGGGTAATTTGGTAGTATAGGGATTAGAGTGTAACAAATGAAAGGAGATATATAGTTGGTACCTATTCTAGAAAATATTCATATCCTAAATTAGTCACACAACTATAATGATGGCTCTTTACACAAACTTTGTTTATGAAAACTAAAAAACATTCAAAAACTAGATTGCATGAATAAAGTATTTCACAAATCCTTGATGAAATCTTCACTAACATGTTTTAGAACACATATATGATTTGCAGAAAGATGGAAAGTAGATCATGTACTATTAAATCCTTTAACAATTTCGTACTAACACCTTACCTGAGTTGTTGCAACTCACAATTAGAAGAAATTAACAAAGAAAGAAGACACACCATACATTAGATGGTTCTTGAGTCACAAATTCCTCCAAAATGAATTAAAAAGGCTTTTATTTATTATATCCAGTCTTCAAGTAGAGAAACATCCAACCTGGAAATGGTATTTACAAATGGTATATATAGAAAGAGAGGCATGAACTCCATCTCTTCTAAAAATAAGGAAATTCTACTCGTAACATTACATAAGTGTTATAGGAAATTACAACCATATTCTATCAAAATCTAACTGAAAGGAAATATGTATAAGAAAGAAAAGAAGAAATTTGCGCTGAACTGCTAAGTGTGTTGTCATGTTGCCCCTTTTTCTATTGATTTGTCTCCTTATGTCTTTGTTCTTTAAATAGAAATGTATATTCATTTAATATGAACTCCAAAAACCTCAAACCACTTTTGACCATCACTTGTTATATCCATTTATTTATGAGTCTTTATCTTTCCTTAACTGGCTTGGAAATTTTGCTGACATGTGTCAAAATTTAGTTAAAACAGGCGCTACCAGAAATTCCAGTAAAAAACTATAACTACACAAAAACTCGAATGCTAGGGGAATTTCCAGTAGCGCTCTGTTTATTTTTCAAAAATGCACAGAAAATTTTGAAAAACCTGTGTAGACTTATATTCTTTTACATCTAAATTTTTGTTCAAAATTGCAACTGATAATAAAAAAGGTGTTTATATCAAAAAACCTTTTTAACTTCCTTCCATGTGGGCTACAACTTCAGAAATCTTGTCCAAGTCTATCTTACTGTCAGTAACTGATATTGATCTAGTTGTTCTTGTGGTCACTTCCTTGATAGTGGCCTTCTCCTCCTGAGAACCCTTTTGGATATTTCTTCTTTTGGAGGGTTCTAACTACTGCTTTGAAGGGTTTTTTTTTTAATCTTTCTTCTTAGATTCCTTTGTCTTTGACCCTTCAGATATTCCTTCTATATCAATGACCTATGTCAATCAACTTGAATTGTGCAGAGCCTTGTACTCAAGCCTAGACTTATTATTGTCTCTGTTATGTCCTTTTTTGGTTCCTGTAATAGGTTTAGCTTCCTCTTTCTTCTTCTTGCTACTGATCTCATACACTGCATGTTTGACGAGTTATTCATCATACTTTTTGGGATGATAATATTTTTTCATGTTCGGTTGAATATCTTCTTCTGGAATTTCTAGTAGCATTTGTAATTAGGATTTCTCTGTAGTTGTAGACATTCCTCTTCAAGATCTGGTTTGTAAATTAGGAAAAGGATGAATGGGGGGCACCATTTTCATAGACTTGGGTTTATTAACTGAGGAGCTCTCTCCTTTCCCCAACTTTCTCTCAGCCTTGATTAAAGAAATATTTTCTTTTCTGCACTTGGATTTATGTACATTCTCCTTTTTAGCCTTCCTCTTGGTTCTTTTTGCAGGCTGAGGGTGTTTTTGTGAGGATGGAGGTGTAGGTGTAGGTTGGACTACCCTGTAAAACAAGAAATGGTCCCATATTTGATTTATTTTTCTTAACTCTTCTTCAACGAACACCTTGATGAGAGCTTGATGATACAAGTTGAATTCTGAAGAAGCAGTGTGAGTTTGGGTCCTTGCTGACATCTTTGTCATAATCTTCAAAAAAAAGAATGGAAAATTGAGGATCTCCATACCTACAACATGAAAAATCAGTCTCATGTGATAAAGAAACACTATTGGATACCTCCTTCCATAGGTGAGGTAAATATTGATAATTTTAACAGTTTTTTCCCTTTAGTTTTGAGGTAGATTCTTGGAATTCCTTTGGCCCAGTTCAGATATTTGTGTCCATCCTTGAGGAAACTGTTACGGTCTGCTCCAGTGATAACCTAACCTTTAAACCACCTTTCTCCTTCCTGTGAAAGGTTGAATGCCTCAACAATTGAATCTGTTGATACCTGCAATTTAAGACCATAGACTATGGCTTCCTATCCATTGAAATAATTTGAAAAATCTTGAACTACTCCTAAGTGAAAGCTTCCTATTCTGGCGCACAAAGAATACCACCCTACTTGAATAAACAATCTTCTCACCTTCCAATTTGCATCCACTAGGTCATCACCCTGTGGTTCAATTCTTTTATATTTCCTCATCTTTTATTCATATTCAGAAATATCTGAAAAATGATAGGTGGCAGAGATAGAAGATCTCACCTTAATTGTGTTGCTTGTGTCTTCCTCTGAAATCATGTATGAAATCTAGACTCCTCCTCAAACTGCAAATCTTGAAAACTCACTCTCCAACAGCTACGCTCACAACTAATACTGCTCCTTATTTTTTGGTGGTATTAAAATAGCAACACTAGTTCACCATCCCATGCAATATATTTTCATGGTTACAAATCTCCTTGACTATATTATGCACCATGTGATAGCCTCATAATCTGCATTTGGCTGCATAACTTCGGATAGCATGCTACAGGCGGCTTGAAATATGAGAATATATGACTATCAGTCACCTCCACTGCATGTTGGCTTATTGGCCTAAATTTCTGGCAGCTTATATGTGTAACCATATAAATTATCACTGCATTAAACCTCAAAATCCATGATAGTTCCTTTTAAAAATCACATACCTTGACATGAAAATGGACCAACTTGGTTGACGGACAAGACAAGATCAACGACTGGGTTTGGTTATTGCGAATTGACACCTAGACTCTACACGTATACCATGACTTAAATTAACGTGAATGAACACAAACCTATCCTATCACATGGTTTAAGTCATAATGAAATGAATTAAAACATATTTTAAACTAAAACACATGGCTTGACACAAAGCGGATGCGCTTTTTCTTTTCTTTTTATTTTGAAAATAGGGGAAGTTACCGAAATTTCTAGTAGCATCGAAATAAAAGAAAATCAGACAGAAACATGAATATAACAGAATATATGAAAAATCTCAAACAGGTGCTACCGGAAATTTTGGTAGCGACCATTTTTTTTTTTGAAATTTCAAAGTCTAATTCTAAGAAAAAAAAAATTAAAATGGACTCATGACTTAGTAAAGAACTATGCTAACAAAAGGTACCTGAGTGGGAGAATCTATGGTCTGAATTGGTGCAAGAATATATTCAGCAGAACACCATAGATGGATCCTAATCAAAGCATTATGATGAGGAGAATTGTGCCTTGGCTGGAAATGAAAAGAAAGGGAAATGGAAGTCATACCATTCCAAATAAGATTCTAGTCAAGCGGGAAATAAGGACTTGTTTAAGATTAAATTTTTTCATTGTCATGATTTGGGACACTATGCCAAAAAGTGTCCACAAAATAAGCTCGACAATAATCCCTTAGGAGGAGTGGCAGGTGAAGCACTTGCTTCAGGATTAAATTTGGATTTCACCCTCGTCGCATGCATGTTGTCATCGGTGTTGGGTAGTGTGTGGTACCTAGATAGTGGAGCCTCATTTCATATGATCGACAACAAATATTTCTTCAACGAAATGGAGGAGAAGGACCTCCATATGCACATCTATATGGGAGATGATGGGAGGTATAGCACGGGTGACATCGGTATTGTTACCTTTCAAAGGGAGCATGGTTATCCTCTCACATTGAAAGATGCCATGTATGTTACCTTTAGGCATGAAAGTGAAGGCTATCGGGAGTGACAACGGTGGATAATATGTGAAAATTAATTCAATAACTTATATGCATAAGAAGAAATTCGATAAGAGTTAATACCACCCCATAACCCACAACAGAATAGGATTGTAGAAAGGAAGAATAGAATAATTGTGGGAGTTTCACGGGTGTTGTTACATGATTCAGGCCTATAGCTGCACCTGTGGGTGGAAGAATGCAACAAAAATATATACGTTCAGAACATAAATCCTCATCATATCCTCGAGATGAATACACCAGAAGAATCCTTTTACATTGAGAATCCATATGTGGCATGCTTTAGAATTTTTGGTTCATCAGTTATTTGTCATGTTACCGAGGATGTACGGAAAAAGCTAGAAAAAATAGCTTACATGGGAATATCTTTGGGGTACATTGATGCACCTCATAACTATCAAGTATACATACCATCTTGTAGGATAAAAATGGCTCATATAGATGTGAAATTCGAAGAAGGAAAGGCCATGCAAATTTCCCTTGAGAGGGAACTTCAGTTGCATGCAGATGAGGATATTTTAGCTCCAAAAGAAGAACCTCAGATTGATTTTGAGCAGCCACATGTAGACGAGAACATAGTTGAAGGAAACACTCATTCAGAGACATCCATATATGGAAGGAATCACAACAAAGAGGCTAACAGGTTGATGCATGATGCTAGCGAGAATGTGTGAGCACCCACATCAATATGTAGGCAAAGAAGGTCCCCATATCGGTACACTATCTACATAGTTCTTATGAGTGAGAGTGTAGAGATTGATCCATCCTCATTTGAGGAAGCAGTTCAAAAATTGGTATGGGTTGATGCCATGGTAGAGGATTATGACTCCATTATTAGAAACAATGCATGGGAAGTTTTCCCAAGGCCGGAGGACAAGTCAGTTGTAGGATCTAGGTGGATCTAAAAGGTGAAGAAAGCATCAAATAGGAGTGTTGAGAAACATAAGGGAATATTTTTGGCCAAGGGGTTCTATCAAGTAAAGATAATATATTATGATAATACCTTTTCTTTAGTAGCAAGGTACTCTTCTGTCAAATATATTCTTGCACTTTCAGCACAGAGGGGATGGAAAATACGTCAGATGGATGTAAATACAACTTTCCTCAATTGAGTGATTAAGGAAAAGGTGTACATAAAGTAGCCAAAAGGATTTGAGACCTTCGATAGAGAGTATCATGTGTGTTGACTCAAGCGAGCATTGTATGGACTAAAACAAGCACCTTGTTCTTTGTACATGAGGATCAACAACTATTTCACCGAGTTGGGCCTCACCGAAAGTGAAGCAGATTCAAACCTTTACCATATTGGAATTGAAGGTAAATTATTGATTATATTATTATATGTAGATGATTTAACTCTAACAGGTGATGAGAAGCTCATAAAATATTGCAAAGAATATTTGGGAAGAGAATTAGAGATGAAAGACATGGGGCTCCTGCATTATTTCCTTGGTTTGGAAATTTGGCAAAGAGATGGGAAACTGTTTGTCTCTCACCATCAAACCCATGGAGACTCCTCTAGCAAGGAATGGGAGGAAGGAATATACTGCTTCAAGTGTAGTGGTATAAGCTACCATTTATAGACAACTTGTGGGTTCACTTATGTACTTGGTGAACACATGACTATCCATGTAGCAGTGTTTTCCTAGTATAGTAGGAAGAAAAGAGAAATTGCACTTATTTCAATATAAGTTGAGTACATGGATTATATTCAAGTATATTATGAGGATATCTGAATGAGGACGATCCTTGTTGGATTTTTTTTGTCAATAGATGTACCCTACAGTGATTTAATGTGACAAACAGGGTTGCATCAAACTCTCGGTTAATCAAGTTTTTCATGATAGGTCCAAGCATATCAACATCTAGTACCAACATCTTAGAGATTGTGTGAAAAGGAATATCATGATGCTAGAGTACATTCCTACATAGGAACATGATGTAGACATATTGAAAAAGGAACTTTCAATAGGCAAGTTTGACTTCCATAGAGGAAAGATCGGGGTGTCTGATGATCCCTTTCCATATGCGAGGGAGTGTTGAAAATGGCACCAAGAAAGATTCCAATTTAATTCTCCCTTGAATTAAATTAGAAAAAAATTGTAATTCCACATAACATGACAACTTGTATGAGTTAACTAAGTTATTTTTACTTAGTTGGTTCAGTTACATCGAGTTGAGTGTATAAATTGAGTCATATAGAGTGGCTCCTACAAAATATGAGACCTAGTTGAGTTTATTTTGAGTTGTAATTAATTAACTCAAATTATCTGAGTTAAATTTAGATTAACTGGTTCCAACTGATGGAGGAACTAGTGAGAAGTCCAAGTCTGCAGCTTGAACTTGAACCACAAACAATGATCAATCAGATAATTGATAAATTGGCCATAAATAACTCGTGCATGTCAGATTAGAGAAAGGATCTAGTTGAGATTGTAGTTCAAGGGAAGTGTACTATCAATTGTATAATCATCCAAATTCTACATGTGGTTCATGTAGTGAGAGAAACGCCCTACATGTATTGTGCAATTCACATTGTGAATTTCCCTAATTAATAGGGCATAATTACCCAAGGAAACAACACAAGGAAATAAGGATCCTGGAGGGTAGAAAATTGGTTAAGTATTGGCCTAGGCTTATCTAGGAAGCAATGAGACAGATAGAGATAGTGAAGAGGTTTATCTAGTTGGAGAAAAGTGTTGTAATATTCTCATATTTTCTAACTTATGTAATATGTAGATAGTGGGGTTTTTAGTTGAGGCTTTCCCCAGGAAATCATTGTATAATGTGTGATTGAAATTATTTCTCTTTTATTTTTTGTGATTTGACGATCGTAATTGGTTTCCACAATTAGTAGAGTAGGTTCAAGTCTATTTTTTTATCACATTACAATTAGCAGTTTGAATATACGTGGATTTTCTAGACCAACCACTATAAGGAAGATATCAAAGGGACCATGGCTAATCATGATATTGTTTTTACCAGTAAATCTCCATTATTCAATTGAACAAATTATGCCTTCCAGAGGGTAGGAATGAGGGCTTCTATAATGTGTCTTGGATTTGAAATTTGTAAAATTGTAGCGAGTTTCTATCAAGCTCTAGTATTTACTCCATCTGATAAATTTGGTAGGAAGGCTTTTGTAAATAATACAAAAGCCATGAATCCAATATTTTTTGTCCTATTAAAATCATATTTATTAAAGTAATGCATTGTGATTATGAAAAATACAATTGGGAGAGACTTCAAAACAACTATAAATGATATGAATCAGTGAATATAATAAATTTTCGAAGCCATAGAACACAATTTGAGAGCTTGAAGATGAATTATGAAGAAGATATTGCAACCTACTTCCTTCATGTGGATGAGATTTTTAATACTATCATGTGACTTGGTGAAGAAGTTAAGGAACCAATAGTTGTATAGAAGCTGTTGTGATATCTCCCATAAAGATTTGATGCAAAGGTATCACCTATTGAAGAAATCAAGGATTAAAAAAATATGAATATGGATGAACTACATGGGATTATTATTACATATAAAATAAGAACATTTAAAGGAAATTAAACTCTTAAGGAAGAAACTTTCAAAGTTTCAAAGAAGACATAAGAACTTAAATTCAGTGATTATTTCAGCAATGAATTAGATGTAGAAGAAGCACGACTTGTGAGAAAGATAAAAGGAGGATATAGAAAATACAATGGTAAGCTACCATTAAATTTTTTTAGTTATGGTATAATAGGCCACTTTTCTACTAAATTTCCATACATAAAATGTGAGGATAGTGATGATGAAGAAGAACATGAAAATAGAAGCAAGTATTATATACACCAAAAGAGGAAAGTATTCCAAGAAGAAATATTTTATTCCATATAAGATAGTATATCCACAGAAGATATCGATGAATATGCATCTAATATTGGCAAATAAGAACTTCTTGTCATAGAAATTGATGCAAACATTGTTGATAAAGAAGATAAATACAATCAAGAAGATAAATCAGATTCAAAAGATAGTGATATTGGTGGGGAAGTAATATGAAGTAGAACTTGTCAGTTCCCTTGAAGAAATAGATATACTCAGAGGAAAGATAAAAGATAAGATGGAACCATTTTACAAATATGAGAAGGAAAAAGGTCGTGATATTGATGAAAAAAAAAATCCATCCTAAAGGCACTTTTAGAAGAGGAAAATATGATGGAATTAGTTATAAGATAGTTTAAAGGAAGGGAAAAAAACTGTGAAAATTGAGAAGCGGAAGTTATTTCCTTGAGAAATAAACTAGAAAAAGAAAATTCTCAATTGAACCAAATCTTGAATTTTGGAGAATACCTATCATATAACTATTATAGGTCACCTTTCATCAAAATAAGTATTGGATATAAGGAAAATCATAAGACCTCGAAGGGTGAATTAAGCACAAAGTCACCAATAAAGGAAAATGAGGAAAATACCAAAATTTATGCTAGTGTTCTCAAGGACTCCTTCAACAATCAAAGACGCATCCAGAAAGAAGATAAATACTGGAAAAGACCTAATTTTTCTCACAAGATCAACAAGAATAAATTTATAAAATATTCTCCACCAAGTAGGCATTTCACATCTTGGTATCAAATATATTCTTTAGCTATTGCTTTCTTTGTAATAATTTTTTCATAGAGTAATAAATTGTATATTCTATGTAAGAAATAATTATGTGAGAAATAAAAATTAAGGATCTTATACAACCTTAAAAAATGGTTTTGTGGGAAACAAAACTAAAATTCATAATGAAGGTGTTAACATATACAACTCATTTGGTTCCCTAGTGTATCATATTGAATGTTACAAGTGTAATAAATATGGACATAAAGAATGTGATTGTACAAGTAACACAATAAGTTTTCCTAAGAAAAACAACGAATAGGATATTACTGGGCATAAAGAATAATGATAAAAGGTACGGAAAGGAAGCCCGAAAAACAAGAGGAATGTTGACTTACTCTATATACTCAAAGAAAAACAAGAAAATAGTTTTGATATTGGATGTTCAAAACACATGATAGGATATTAGAGAAAATTTATTACTTTAAAACAAGAAAAATGAGGTAGTGTCACCTATGGTGATAATACATCACTAATGATAGCTAGAAAGGGTATAGGTGGTGTTGAACATGGATAGAATAAAACTAAAAATGTCTTTATATGTTGAATGCCTAAGACACAATCTTATAAGTGTAAGCCAAATATGTGATCAATGATATGATATCACATTTTATTCTTAAAAACGTGAAATTAGGAAAGAAGTTTTAGGAATATTGGTGGCAAGACAAGCTAGGACCTCAAGTAACGTAAATTTCCTCAATCAAGTGAAAGGTGAAAATTGTTGTATCAGGGTGATGTCTCTCCAAAATAATTTTTAAAAGAAATCACCATATTAGGGGGGGTATCCCTTTTCCATTGATGCCAAAAGGGGAGAATTTTTAGATAAGGGGAGAGTTTGCAGGAATGAGGAGTTCTACAACAAAATGCAAAAATGTTTGGGATTGAAATCAAAATAAAAGGGGGATATTATTGAGTATTTTGTAGTAATTTATGTAAAATCTAGAGAGGGATTATTGGAAATATTGTTTGGATATGTAGATTTTTTCTTGATGCCTAGTTTGGATACCCTAGATTTGAAGAAAAATTTACTCTAAATATCTAGATAAAAAGGGAATATATAATATATTTTTGAAAATATCATTTCAATAACTTTCCAATGCTATATGAAATTCCCTCTAACTCCACAATAATGAGGAGATAGAAATATTATGTCAACTTGACCCAGGCAGTTTTACAAGCTAACCCCACAGGTAAACATTGAAAATATATATCAGTGAATTTGAATACCATAAAACTAAGAGGATATTTGATATGTCAAACTGAAGCTAGGGAATACTCTTTGGGTCTTCAAGGGGAAGAAAAATTGTGATTTGTTGAGAATACGAGTCATTTTGGAATTTTCACTAGAACTTTTCATCTAGATGTTTCATATCATGAAAATTGGAGAAGAAAGAGGGGATATATTATTGTACCTATTTTATAAATTTCAAACTTTTTTTAATTTTAATTTTTCGTATATTCTCTAAGGAATTTAGGGTTCCTGAATGCTCTTGAAATATGCTATAAATAGGTCATCTTGGACTTTTCGATATATTTTTTTCTGGGCTGCTTAAAAATGTGAAACTTGGAGGAGATGGAGGATAGATATGCATTTACATGTGGTGAAAATTTTAGCAATTGGTTAGCTATAGTATCACATACATGCTCTAATGAAGTTATGCTTCCTAAATTTTCTTGAAATATGCTTCAAATAAGTTACCTTGGCATTTTCACTATAACATTTCATCTATGATGTCTTACAATGTGAAACATTGAAGATATGGATGGGATATTTTATTATACATGTGATATAAATTATAAACTTTTATTTTCTATAATTTCGTAGATATTCTCTCACAAATTTAGGGTTCCTGAATTCTCCTAAAATCTTCTTCAAATAGGTTAGTTTGGCAATTTTCTATATTAAAAAATTGGATATGTTTAAAAATGTGACATATTTTTTATACAAAGGAAAGATATCTAGCTACCTATGTCATATAATTTCAAAATTTGGTTTTCTATAATTTCGAAAATATTCCTTATGGAAATTAGGGTTACTGAATGGTCTTGAAATAAAATTCAAATAAGCTAGTTTGGAATTTTTTCCTAAATCGATTTTCTAGGAATGTCAAAACTATGAAAATTTCATACATACAAGGAGACATGTAGAAGTGGCATAGGTAAAGTTTTCAGAATCAGATTTTCAAATTGGATATGTGGCATCTTGTACAAGTTTTTTCATGAGAAGATGCTGAAAACAATAAGTTTTTTTAGAATCATACTTGGTGAAGGATGAAGCAACAAGTAGACAGAGTGAAGGAAAATGTAGCTAATAGACCTATTACTGAAGGTAGAAGAAATTAACATGCCTGGTTAAGGAAAAATGTTATTAAACCAGCTCCAAAAATAGAAGAAAAGAGAGATCAATGCCTTAGAAAAAGCCACTTTGAGGGGCAAACCTCCTTTACGTTACATAAATGAGAAATTTTTGGATGATACAAATGATAAAACCTCCTTCTATATATAGGAGTCCATGGGGTCGCAATATAATCCTAGCCTACCTAACAATAATAATTTAAGGGCACAATAATAACAATATTGGGGTTACACGGGTACAACAATAACAATAAGGGGCTTACACTAACAACAATAAGGGACTATACTAGTAATATAGGGGCCTAACATGCCCCTCTCCTTTAAAAAAGTGTTTTCCTCAATGCTTTACAAGTTTTGGATGCTTCTGTATAAAATTCTCATCTTCCCAAGTAGAATCTTCAGTGGGTAAGTTCTTCCACTTGATGAGATACTCTGAAATTGATCGATTTCGTAGCTTTCGAGTTCTTGCTTTCGTGACTTTTTAAGGTTACAATAAGATATTTCCTTCCTCATCAAGTTCTGGCAATATTATTTGAACTGGAAGTTTGTCCCCTATAACCCTGTTTAAGCATGAAACATGGAAAACTGGATGTACTCGCGAATAAGTAGGAAGCTCTAGTTTGTATTCCATAGTAACAATATTTTGCAACACCTTGTAAGGACCATAGTACTTTGGCAATAATTTATTATCCTTCTTAGCTTGCTTGTGGGAAATTTTTTTGTATGGTTGTAGCTGTAAAAATACCCAATCTCCTACATCAAAACTTATCTCACTAAGATTTTGATCTCCCTGTTGTTTCATTCGATTTTGTGCCAAATTTAGGTTATCCTTTAAGGGTTGGAGAACTTTTTGTTGATGCTCGATGTGATATACCACAGGTTGAACCTTAGAATTTTCTCTTAAAGAAGATGTGATGGAGAGTGGATGATATCCATAAAGTTCCATAAATGGGGTCATTTTTGCTGCAGTATGGAAGGAAGTGTTATACCACCATTCAGCGAGAGGTAACCACTTGACCCATTGTGTTTGATTATCAAATACAAAAAAATGAAGATACCCTTCCAAACATTTATTAACTATCTCAGTTTGACCATTAGATTGAGGATGATAAAATGAGTTATGAGCTAGTTGAGTACACAAACAAGAAAATAATTCTGTCCAAAAATTTCCAGTAAAAATGGGATCTCTATCACTTAAAATAATATTTGGGTTTCCGTGTAGCTTTTGAATTGTTTCCATAAATGCAGTAGCATCTGTACTTGCTTTACATGGATGAGATAATGCACAAAAGTGTGCATACCTGGTAAGTCTATCAGCTACCACCATGATGACACTCTTTCCTTTGGACTTAGGTAAAACTATGATAAAATCCATTGAAATCTCCTCCCAATGTTGACATGGAATGGATAAAGGTTGTATTAGACCCAAGGTCTTAATTGTCTCAACTTTATTTTGCTGGAAAACCAAATATTCCGCCACAAAATTTTGAATATCAGATTTAAGGCCATCCCAAAAAAATTCTTTCTTCACCCTATGGTAAGTTTTTAAAAATCCTGAGTGTCCTCCTAAAGGAGAAGTGTGAAATTCCAAAAAAAAATCTTTTGTTTTGGTTGGGAATTCCTGCAAATATATAAGCGATCTTTGTACCATAAGGAATCATTTTTCCAACTAAATGTTTCAGATGTACTAGGATCTTGCTGCAACTTCTGAATGAGTGTCCACACTTCTTCATCCTTCTTCCATTCCTCCCTTGCTTTGGTTATCCAATCTGGTTGGATAATAGAAATGGCACAAAGAATTGCTTCCAGCTCTTCATCCTTTCTTGAGAGTGCATATGCAACAACATTTAGCTTCCCTTTTTTGTAGATGATTTCAAAGTCATAACCCAACATCTTTGTGACCCATTTTTGCTACATTTCTGAAGATATTCTTTGTTCCAAAAAGTTTTTAAGACTATCATGATCAGTTTTTACCTTGAAGTGTCTTCCCATTAGGTAAGGTTGCCATTTCTTTAGTGCATGTAGTATTTCCCAAATTTACTTCTCATAAATAGCTTTCTGTAAATACTTTCCTTTGATTGGATGACTTTCAAAAGAAATCAGACTTCCTTCTTTCAGTAAAACAACACCAATTCCATTTCCTGAGGCATCACATTCCACAATAAAGCTTTTTGTGAAGTCTGGCGTAGCTAAGACTGGTGCTAGGCACATTGCCTCTTTAATATGTTCAAAGGCTTTAGTTGCTTCAGGGGTCCATGAAAATGCATATTTATTCAATAATGTTGTTAGAGGTGCTGCTATTCTCCCATAATTATTAAAAAACTTGTGATAATCCCCTATTAACACGATAAATCCTCGTAACTTCTTTATGGTTGTGGGGACTTTCCATTCCTTAATGGATTTAATTTTGTTAGGCTCTACCTTAACATCCACGTGAGAGACAATATGACCCAGATATTCCACCTCTTGTACTCCAAAGAAACATTTGGATGTTTTTTCATATAATTTTTTCTCCTCCAATGGCTTCAGCACCCTGTCAACATGTTGAACATGATCCTTCCAAGACCTGCTGTAGATTAGTATGTTATCGAAAAATACTAGCACAATTTTCTAAGGCTTTGAAAATGGAATTCATAAACCCTTGAAATGTAGAAGATGCATTGGTAAGGCCAAAAGCCATGACCAAAAATTGATAATGACCCTCATGAGTTAAATTTTTTTTTTCATAATATCTTCAGTCTTCGTTCTAATTTGATGATATCCTGAATGAAGATTCAACTTGGTAAAATAAATTTCTCCATCTAATTCATCCAATAATTCATTAATCACAGGAATGGGAAATTTATCTTTAATAGTTAGCTTATTGATCTCCCTCTAATCCAAACACATGCGCCATGATATATCCTTCTTGTGCCCCAATAATACTGGAGCAGAGAAATAAATTTGACTAGTTTGAATTACACCAGCCTCTAACATTTTTGGAATTGTACATTCAATTTCGCTCTTTTGGACATAAGGATATCTGTAAGACCTGATGTTTGGAGGAACACTTCATGGAATCAAATGAATAGCATGATCATGATTATGAATAGGTGGGATTCCTTTGGGAGTTTCAAACACCTTGGAATGATTGTCCAAGACTTTTTGGAGATCTGGAGAAATAGATTATTTTGATGTTGGAACTTCTAGTGAGCATAATTGTGCAATTACACCTCGTTTTTCTTTCTTCGGAAGCTTTGTCATGAAATTAGATCTTATTATCATTCCTGGCTTCCCTGCGATACCCCGTAATTCGATTTCCTTTCCTTCCGAAAAAAAATTGAAGAAAAGTTCTTGAAAATTAAAAGCTACCATCCCCAAAGATTATAACCAATGTACTCCTAGTACAACACCAACACCTCCCATTGGAATGGAAAGAATTTGGCTATTCAATACATATTCCTCCATGGTTAGCTTGATATTATGGTATTTTCCAGAGAAATTTATAGTTTTTCCATTTGCATCCATCACTTGACATTCTGGTGCTGGGTATAGGAAACAATTCAATTCCTTGGCTTCCTTACAGTGAATAAAATTATGGGTACTACCTGAATCAATCAACACAGCTATTACCTTTTTCTTTTTGATATGTCATTATATCTTGAGAGTTTGAGGAGTGGTAATTCTTGCCAATGCATTACACGATATGGTCAGACTCATTTATTCTTCTTATAGGGTTGATTCCTTGTGTATATCCTCTTCTTTTGAAGTATATTTTTCATTTTCTTCCTTCTATTCACAATCTATGTGAAAACATTTCTTCTCAACACACTTATGACCTTTAGTGTATTTGTTATCACAACTGTAGCAAAGTGCTTTTGCTCTTTTTTCTTCCAATTGTTGTGCTGTCAACCTTGTAGGTTGTGGAAGTATCAGAGTAGCAACACTTACATCTTTATAGATGTGAGTGGAGGGCTTCCTTGTCACCATAATTTTACATTAATTTTTCTTGCCAACCTGAATGCCTTCTCCAATGAATTAGGTTCCCAAACGCGAAATTCATGTTGGATGTTATCCTTTAAAGTCCCTATGAAGACATCAATCATGTGTTCCTCTAGAATATCAGTTACCCTTATGTTCAATTTTTGGAAGTCCTCAATGTGCTCCACCACTGAACCCTTTTGTTTGAGATTTATCAATTTTCTAAAGAAGGTGTGTCTCTTTGTATCCCCATAATGTGCTATCAGTTACTCCGTAAAATTTGACCAAGTGACAATTTTGTTTACGGGACTAAAGCCATCGATACCATACAAATGTATTTTGTTCTACATGTAAAGTTATAATGCACAAATTTTGTGTTTTTTTCACATTATTGAGATCAAAATATTTCTCCATATGTAGTATCCATGTTACGAGATCCTTGCCATCAAACTTCCTCATATCCATCAAGTTTGGAATATGGTGGTTCTTCAATCCTACATTAGAGTTTATGAAATCATGATTAATATTTATTTTGTTCTCATCATGAGTTTCCTCTACCATATTTCTGCCATTAGGAATCATTTCTTGTATTAACCTTGTCATCAAACCTTCCATGTCTACTTTTAGATCATTCTTCATGTCTTCCATGTTGTCTTTCATTTTTTCATCAACCTTAGCTTCCATGACATCCATCTTAGCTTCCATGCTAGCTCCCATGCCATCCATCTTAGCTTCCATGCCATTCTTCAAACCATCTATCTTAGCTTCCATGCCTTTCTTCAGACAATCCATGTTAGCTTCCACACCTTTCTTCAAAACTTACATTTCATTTTTTGTTGCTCTTTGCGACAGTGAAATTTGGTGCACTTGCTCTTGTAATTTTGATATGTCATGTTGCGCTTATTCCTCTTCATCAGTCATAGTAGAGCCTTCTGAATGATTAATGGGTGTTGAATTATTTTTAGGTGGAATTTTAGAACCCAATATTAATATCTATGCTTCAATATTCCCTTGGAATCACTTCAAACTGATTTTTCACACAAGACTTATGCAATTCAAAAAACAAATACACACCTTTTTATTTCTTTTGAGGAGCTCAATATTGAAACTGAATTATCTAAGTGATTTTGAATCTTCAATATCTAAAATTTGGCCCTGTAGTAGCCCTCTGAATATTCTTTCGAATTCCATAGGTATGACATGATTTGGATTCTTCAAGACAACATTATGCCCAAACTTCCACAATGACCTAATTACGGACTAGTTCAGTAGAGAGAACTTGTAATACATGCTAGGTGTCACTGTTTTCTCCTTCGGCTTTGAAATTGATACAAAGGAAGCTACAGTCCATGTAATTACGGCCACTTTTTACAAAATTCCAATTTAATGCTCAGAGAGAGAATTATGATGATTTTCCCATGGTCACCTCTTTGAGATGAAATTCGGGAACCTGACAAAACCCTAACTTCCACAAATCATATCTCTGAAAACATTGTGAACCAAGATCTGAAATTTTCACAGGAAGTTCCTCTAGATTTCGTCTTCGTGTTATAAAAATTTTAGCTTCTGATCCTTCATATAGAACGATTTATAGCAAAAATTCCACGATGACCTATTTGAAGCATCGAAACCCTAGAATCCAAATCTCTGATACCAAATGTTATTAAACCAGCTCCAAAAATAGAAGAAAAGAGAGATCAACGGCTTAGAAATAAGCCACTTCGAGGGGGAAACCACCTTTACATTACATAAATGAAAAATTCTTGGATGGTACAAATGACAAAACCTCCTTAAATATATAGGAGTCCAAGGGGTCACAATATAATCCTAGCCAACCTAATAATAATAATGTAAGGGAACATTAATAAAAATATTGGGGTTACAGGGGTACAACAATAATAATAAGGGTGTTACAATAACAACAATAAGGGACTATACTAGTAATATAGGGACCTAACAAAAAATTAGTAAGAATAGTCTCTATGAATATTTGTTGCAGGGATATTGGTATCTCCTACATGTTAGAACCTACAAATTTTGCAGAAAAAGGGATTGGTGTCTCTCTTTGGTTGTTCCTACATGCAATAGAGGGAATTTTGTCTCCTATAGGTTTATGCCTAGAAATATTATAATAGTGTGGATTGGTGTCTCCTATAGGTTGGTGCCTACAAATCTTGCAATATAGGGGATCGATGTATCTTATATCTTGGTGCCTACAAATATTTTAGCAATGGGGATTTGTGTCTCCTATAGGTTTTTTCCTACAAGGTTTTTTATAGTAGGGTGGTTCCTACAATTGTTCATTAGTATATTGATGTCTATAAATATATTTTATGAAAAAGAAATCATTTTTATTTCATGTTCCATATGAGAGATTGTTTGTTTATGATTCATAAATGTCTAATTAAGTAAGAAATTTTCTTATATGGATTCACCCCCCCTCTATATAATTATAAATCCAAAATTCACAACTATAATAGGTTTCTTCCTTCATATTATATTATTAGTGAAGTATTCCACCACCATTTTAATTATTGCTAGAACATTAACAGTTTTCAGATTCAGAAGAAAATTTTCCCTAAATCTTCGTTGCATGTGTTTAGGTCTAAATCATATGCAAAGAATGGTTTAAGGAGTGGAGATATTGGAGGAATGCCAACTACTTAAGAGGGATCCTTTCCTCATTTTGATGTAATGGAGCCCAAGTTCATATAGCCATATACATACCATGTGAAAGGTCATGCATTCTTATGGAATTACTAGAGAACTAAGGCCTAATTTATCCATTCATGAGAATGAGATTCATATCACTATCTAATCTGAAATTAAAAATGAAGGGTTCATAAAATGTTTTGTAAGTTAGTTTATGTCTTTTAGAAAATGGATCATGATTGAAAAAGAACACAAACTAAAGTAAAATTTACATATTTTTAATAGTTAAAATGGAAAATAATCAACATCAAAACAAAACAAATCGATGATGGAGTTCACCCCTCCTAGGCTACGTCTCTGAATCGAACTTCCAATGGTGACTGTTTTTATTATATGCTCAAATGTTCAAATAAATCGACATAAAATGATATATTTGCAAAAATAACACTACCATCACATCTAGAACTCCCAAAAACCCTTGTGTGGGCTCTTCTTAGTTTCAAAAAGGCTGAAAAATGGCCAAGATAGGCCTCCTTCTTCAATATGCCTGTAAAATACTCTACAAAACTGGTTTTGTGCAAACACTTGGAAACAAAATGTATTTTGACATATTGGTAGAGCGACCAAATTGAAATCCAGAGGTCTTGAGTTCAATCCTTTCTTATCAATGGATTTGGAGTTGTTTTGTTTAACAATAAATATATTTGTTTGAATGGTTTGAGTCCCTCCACCAAAAATATTCTCCCTTCCTAGTCATGTGGCTCCACAGGTGGCCAAGGGGTTGGGCCATAGGAAACACACATCCTTGTTCCCACTCTCAGTTTCATAACGTGCATGTGACTTCATCTTGGGGCACAGAAAGAGAGAAACGCACCTCACCCATCTATGCTTTCTGTCGTGGTTCCATTAAGTGCAATATGGCATAGGGCCAACACTTAAACTTTGCGCCCATCTCCTATCCCACAGTTGGTGGTCACATGACCTTAATGTAACCTGGCGCACCCAAATGGCTTGGCCCCCTCCCCCAACGTTGGAACCATCCCTCTTTAAGTATAATCACACCACTGTTATATAACAAGCACCACCCATGGTGTAACAATAGAGCGGTTTGTTAGTAAACTGAAGGTCACTAGTTTGATTGTTTCAGAGTATTGTCTTTCCATAACAAAAATTTTGGCACCAGAATTAGGGGCACTTGGTGGCCTCTCATAGGGCCATGTGATTCCCTTTGGATGGTCCCACATGGTGACCTATGATTGGTCCACCACATCCACCATACAAAAAATCACAGTGTGCCACATTCCTTCACTTCATTGGTACATCCTATCGTCCACACATCCCAATCAACTCATGACATCACCATACAGACTACCATGTGGCATTCGTACACTGCTTAATAAATCATGCAAGTTGAATTTTTAATTATTTACCAAAAACTTTAGAACATGGTAAATTCCTCATATAGTTTTAGATTGAGGTGATTCAAACATTGTTAGAATTAGAAAAAAATGACATACTATTTTGCACCAGTTTCAAGATATTTTGAGCACTTTCATTTTTACCATATTTTTTATCCCCTAGATTTGTTTACCGCCAAAATATTTTGTTTACTCAGCAAGTAAGTGAGGGTACAACTCCCTCACTTTATACATACCTAAACACCTTGATTTTCTTGGATTGGTACCCTTGATCCCCGCTCGAAGACACTCCACATTGCCTCTACATGAAGCCCTTATCCTCATGTTAAGAATTGAGTCTTCATACAACTCATTTAAATATTAAGGAGAAAAATATTTTAGAGATGGAACTTTAAAATTCTCTTCTTCATCATTAATCATAGGAGGCTCATACAATCACAAGTTTTACACATTCATAATAAAAATAATTTTTCATGTAAGGTGAAAAATCTAATTGGAAAGCATTGTTACCAATCTTCTCCAAGATTTTGAAAGGACCATATATGATTGGCTTGAAATTTTTCCTTCAACTTGTAGTCTTTCCTTACTGATGTACAACCGAACTTGATCTCCCACTTGGAAATTGTGATCAACATGATGCTTATCATGTCTTACTCTATACTTGACTTGTCTTTTCTCCAACGATTCTTGTACCCTTTTATGGACTAGCTGAATTTGTTCAATGAAATTCTTGGCTTCGTCCACATCACTATTTCCATCTACTTTAATATCTTTACCAAAGATGAAATCTAGAGGAGACTTTGGAAAATAACCTAAAAAATGCTTCAAATGGAGATACTTGTGTAGATGAATGCTTGGCACAATTATAAGCATGTTGGATGTAATGAAAATTCTCATCCAAAAGTTTAGTTACCACAATATCCTCGAAGGAGATGCACTACTATTTTGTTCACTACTTCTGTATGGTTGTCGATTTATGGATGAAATGGTGTGCTCTTCTTAAACTTTGTGTCCATTAGTTCCCATAAACTTCACCAAAACATCCTCATAAATCGAGAATATAGATCAGAAATAATCAAGGTAGGTAACCAAAAGTGAACCCATACATTTTGGAAGAACATATTTGTAGTCTATTGAGCTGTAACATGTTTCTTACATGGAATAAACACACACATTTTGCTAAAACAATCTCTTATCTCTAAACTGGTACTAATGGGATGCCCCACCAGACAAATTACAGTAACTCTTTCAGACCAAATTTTGACTGAGAATTAGCCTCTTCAGCATCAGAGGGCTCTCTCAATTTATCTAATGATTTGCGCAATTAGATCTTAAATCAGATGGCTAACTCTCTGATAAGTGTCTTAGTGTAGTTGATTGCAGGTGGAAAATGGGACGGATTTCACTACATCAAGCTTTAAACCCATGACATCAGGTTTTGGATACCTTGGGCTCATGGATTTAGTACGAAGGTATCTAGTGACAAATGATTCCCCTTGTGGAAGCTGAGGCTTTTACTATTTCAATGAAAAATATAATACTAACACACATAAAATATACCTTAACTTAATGTCAAAAGGAAGTCAGAGCATGAGGGCATGAATTCTGAGTAATTCAACATCAAGATATTGAGAAAATATATTATGAAAACATAAGGCATAAAATCATTGAAACAGTAAAAAATCTTAGGTAAAGCAGAAAATACCATCACTGTATATTAGTGATATTCCAAAATTTACAATAATAGTGGTCTCAAAGTGACATTCTCCAACCCCTTTTATAAGTCTAAAAACTCTCTCATTTATAGAGTGAGGACTCATACAAATGATTTTCCACCTTTCTAGCTTCGAATTCCCACCTCAAAGACCTATTTCAAATATGATTACATCACTTGGAGACTTCCTAGTGATATTTCTATTTTGGAGAGTTTGAAAACAAAAATGACTCTTTCTTCATTAAATAATTCAAAAAATCCATTTAATAACCCTTATCAACTACAACCAACTAATTTTCATAGTGTAATGGAGTGTTGATGTGTCATTATGCCACGTGGATGCTGATTTGGACCTCCTCCATGTCAAAATTTTACAAATTTTTCATAAATTTGGCTACTGAAAATTCTGAAAAATAGGCTTCAAAGATGAGTGCATAATTTCCAAAATTTGATGGCTTTGGAGAAACTGAGAGAGGTTTTCGTATATGGGAATGTGCTGAAGAAAAAAATCTTTCTGATTTCAAAAATATTTTTTCCTTTCATCATAAATTAAAATTGAAGATGACTACTAAAACATTCATGTACAGAAAACTTTATAGCGCTCATTTCATAGTGAACTCAAAAATCCACCTTTTGCATAACCTTTAACCTTTTTTACTATTGGAGGGTCTTCCTTGGTGCTAATGAGCTAAATTAAAAAAAATCCCCACTTTGATTTTAACCATAGCTGTGATTTTAAGCAAAACGTCACCTACAATGATTTCGTAGCAAAATCTAGGCTTCAAGTCTGGGATTCGCTACGAAATGGCCTAATTGGAAGAAAAATTGAAAATTATGATTTACTTATTCAAAATTTTACTATGGTTGTGTAATATGATAATATGAAGCATGATAAGGAAAAATTGGTTCAAAATACTTCTTACCCTCCTAAAGAAGCAAAATTTTCATCTTCAGCAAGTTCATCTACAAATAAAAATGAAGTTGTCTTTTCTGAAAATTAGGGCTCATAAATGATATCATATCTCTAGATCCTTGATAATTGTTGCAAAATGGGAGGATTTTTTTTTATATCGGTTTGTGCTAAAGAAAAACCTCTCTTGGCTTTTTGAAAAACATCTACATGTGTCTAGGAACTGCATTTGAAAAACATGTCTCAAACAGGAAAAAATGCATTATGAAAATAGAGCCCAAAGACATCTTTGAATTGCCCATTTTGTAGCACCTATGAGAAAATTCAAAGTGGTTAATTTTCTTTGATATGTGCTTCAAAATAACCTCTCTCAGTTTTTTAGAATTATCCTCTATTTTCCCAGAAACTGTTGTTGAAGTTTACTACTCAAACAATCCAAAAAACAGAGAAATCCTCTAGTTTGCTATGAAATGGTGAGGTGATTTCGTAGTGAAATCTACCTATTTGAATAGAATTCGATGCAAAATCATGAAAAAATAGACATGTGGCTAGAAATAAATTTTAAACCAATGCATGTGAACCTAAGGTGGATTTGATAGTTATGACCGAGATGACATGACTAATGAAGTGTTTTGGACTTAGGATTAAGACTTATTTCATGAAATTTTCATGAATTTCATAGACCAACCTTATGAGACAAAATGACCTATGTAAGTAACTCTAATAAAAAAATAAAAATATACGTGTGATAACAGTGGCTCCACTGGGGATGGTGCGCCCCTATGGTAAAATAAAGAACTTGTAGTTTCAGTGCTTTCCTTCAAGAAAAAAAAAATCTGAAATTGATGGGGACTTATTCAATCTCTTATGGCCTTCTCCTCAGGCTCAAGATTTTTGAAAACTGCAATCCAATCTGAAGACTAAATCTATACATGCTAAAAATATGCTCAGAATACTTGCGCTTATTCACACATACTCTTACCTATCCTAACAGCTGCAATCTTCATGCTTGATTCAGGCAACATCAAACCTTCGATAAAGCCAGTCAATGAGTTGATTTGATACCTGAACTCCTTGATTGTGCTTAAACCAAAAGAAAAATTGATACTGTAATGACCTAGGCAACATAAAATGGGTCTGATTTTCATAGTGAAAACATAATTGGAAATTTGGACTATAGAACTCTTCCATGTAGTCAGCTATAGAATCATAGAATACATAGTTTGTTTGGTGATTCTCAAGACATTTTGCAGTTTTAGCCAACTCATATATGCTTTCTTTAGCAACATAAGATTTCAGTTGTGTGATATCAAACTCATTTTCAAAAACCATACATTCCTCCTCAATCTCAAAAGAAAAAGTTAGCAACACCTTCTCTTTGTATTTTCGCATGAATTTTTTTTCAAAAGACTGATCTTCACTGTCAAGATTATAAGACTGAATTTGATCTTCTAAAAATTCAATGTCTTTCTCAATGTTCTTATAAAATTCATCCAAAAATTGAATCTTATCTTCTGACTTGCACTCAAATGACTTTAAATAAGAAGACAAGGCCGAAGAAAAAATTTCATCCGCTTCCTCATTAGTGTGATCATCGTTCCATTGCTTAAAACCTTGAATGGAAAGAGAGTCTACCACAAACTCTATTTTTTCCATCCATGTTTCCAAAAAGATAAGCCAAAAATTTGCAAATGACTTAATAGATCTGACAAGAAAACTTTCAATCCATTCTCTACATTTCCCTTGAAATGAATCATAGAGAAATCTGATGAAAATATCTTCATGTCTAACTCTAAGAAGCTTAGTAAATTCACAAAAATTTGATATATGCTTCAAGGTCAAACTCAAATATTCTCCATTAAATTTTTGACCATTCCTTGAAAAATATGCATCCTTGGGAAAAGGATTTGGGAAACCATAAATTTCCGAAAAATCTACACATGCATACCTCAAAACAAGAATATATGCATCTGTGTTCTTCATAAATCCAATGGAATCACCATGAAGCTATGAATTTTTTAATTCTTCAACAATGTAGTCGTCGATATAGTTCTACAACCTTAAAAATTCTAAGCTCCTACTACCTCCAAGAGTTCAACATTATTTTTTGAGAACAAACTTCAGGGAATATGTCTTTAGACTCCTGGAAGACACACCAAAATGTTATCTCTAAAATGGTACTGATGGGATGCTCTACCAGAAAAATTAGAGTAACTCTTTCAGACCAGCTTTTGACTAAGGATAAGCCTCTTCAGCCTGAGAGGGCTCTCTCAATTTATCTAATGATTTTCTCAATTAGGTCTTAAATTAGATGGCTAAATCTGTGATAAGTGTCTTAGTGTATTTGATTTCAAGTGAAAAATGGGATAGATTTCACTACCATTGGGATCATGGAGTCAGTATGAATGTATCTAGTGATAAATGATTCCCCTTGTGGAAGTTGAGGCTTTTACGGTTTCAATGAAAAAGATAATACTAACACATAGGAAATATATAAGAACTTAATTGTTGGAACATGGTCTCCTACAAAGCTGCGAATTTGGTCCATTTTGTATATTTTTTACTATATTTAGTCTAATGCAGGGATTTTGGGGTGGGTCAAAACCCCTAATGCATTGTAAGCAGGTCAAGGGTAGACCAAGAGTATGGTTTGCGAACCATTGGATGCGTAGGCTAAATTAGTATAAATAGTTGAGCCTTTTTGAGTCGATAGGTAGAGGATGAATAGAGATTGAGGCGAAATATGAATTGCTAGATCTTGGGTTGGGTTTTTTGGGTTATGAATCTTGCTGGCTTTGTGCGTGGAGATCCTTTGTCTCGCTGTGTGCAGACCCTACTGGTTGTGTGCGCAGGTGGTATTCGGAGAATGTAAGAGGATTTTGATAAGTAATATATGCGAAGTGTTGCTGAAACATATGATGTTGTCTGGATCTATTTTGTTATGATTGATGCGAACTAAGATTGTCTGATTAAGCTACAAACTCGTCTTTTTTATCCCTGTGCTATGAAAGTATCTGCACTTAGTATATTACTGTGATGTGACTGTTGTTGCACTTACTGATTACATCTCTGTTAATGAACGCGAACTATCTGTGTTGACAATATTGGCTACGATTATGCTGTTTTATGGTTGTAATTGATGATACACACATGGATGCAAACCTGTTAGAGCTGATCTAATAAGAACTATATTTTGGTTAAGTTATGGAACCCTGCGAATCACCCTTCTGTGTAGATATGATAATTACAGGCCTGCGTTATTACCTACTCTCCCTCAGGGTGCGGAAACATAGTTCCAACACCCTCCCATACTGCTTCGGGTGAGACTTTGACCTCTGCAAGCGGGTCACTGCCGAAAGGGCCAATAGTATAGGGGTTTGTTCGAAAACCTTCACGTCCAAACCTGGGTCAGGACCCCTCGAGCCAACAAATGGTTCGGTTGCCGAGACCGGGAGAATTTTAAGGGAGAGATTTGGTAATGCCAAGGTTGTATTGGAAGCATGAAAAGAAAGAAATTGACGAGTGGTTTGAAAAGAAAGTTTAGGAATTCGCTGTAAAAGAAAATCGCAATGTGAACTTAACTACGAAGGAGTGGAAAATAAGTATATTTTCTTGGAAATCTATGAGATTTTCTTCATAACTTTTGAAATCAAGCTGCAAGAGTGGCTCGCAAGACTGGTCGATTTTCAGAAGTGTTGGTAAGATGAATGGGTCATGCAGTGGACACCAGAGCTGATCCGGCAGTTGGAAAATACTAATAATACCATTACTCGCACAATAGATCATTGGGTGGATAGTGTGATAGGAGGATTTGTGACTGAATTTGCAATTGATCAATTTGTATCCTACCTAGAAGCAGAGTGAAAGTTATTCAAGGGTTTCTGGGGTAAGTTCCTAAAAAATTTGCCGTTACTGATTAAGATCTTATTGTGCGAGAAAAGTATCTTGTGTAGCCATACCGAGTGAATGAGCTTCAATCAAATTGAGGGTACAACGTGCAATGGTAAGTACTACAGAGCTAATCAAGAGGGAGATCGATCTGTCTACAATCCAATGACTAATTTTGCTGTGCATAGTCCCCCATCAACACCACCTTCGAATCCTCGTAAGGGCAAGAACTCATCTCCGCCACCAACAGACGACGATATGGCTTCACAGATGAAGCTACCCACCTTTGAGGGTGTGGGGGACGAAGATATGGATCGATTCTGGTTTGTTGCAGGGTCTGTATGGACTGCACAGAATGTAGCGAGCGATGCTGTGAAAAGAGCGCAACTATCTCTTGCTTTTGAGGGAAGGGTCCTGGACTAGTAAATGGGATACCTCGACCAGCATGCGAATTTGAGCATTGAGGACATTAAGAATGCCTTGAAGCAACAATTCAAGAAGCCTAAGGCCTACTCCTAGATAGTGAACGACCTGAAAGATTTCAAATGAGGTCCATCTGAGTCTGTATGGGAAGCTGATCAGCAATTGAAAAAAGTAATCATAGAAGGAGGATTCCAGTATGATGACAGGCAGCATGTGGAGTGGTTCATTGCTATGTTGTTGCCCCACCTACGCATACCAATGGGCCACCAAGACATTGAGTCATAGGAAAAGGCCTTGGAGATAGCAATGATGTTGGAGGTTGCGCCACAAGATGAAACCCAGTTGGGTGTGTAATAGATACAAGGCCAGTTGGAAGCAATGCACATGGAAATCCAAAATCTATGAAAGGAACGAGGAGCGGAGGATAGGTGGTGCATACGATGCAGGGTGAATGGCCACACCAAGGATAACTATCCGCTATTAGCAGACTACATGCAGGCTAGAGGTCCTATCCCACTGCGCCCTAGAGAAGCTGCAGGGCCAAGTAGGCCAGCACTATGGTGCGATGACTGTTGCGTTGCGGGGTTGCACAACACCAACCACTGCCCTTGCCCTGCTGCTTGTATTATGGAGGTTAAGCTGCAATGGTGCAGGTTTTGTAGGTCTGTGGGGAATGATGAGCAGAGCTACCTAAATTATGATCTATTGATAGACCGAGGAAACATCTATAAGGTACAGACAGATCCTCCATCACCAAGGACCCCCTCCAATATCGGGGGCTCCCCCATTAGGGGTAGGGGAGGGGGCCGAGGCGGAAGCGCAGGTAGGGGAAGAGGCCAACTAATCTGTTATAACTATGGGGAGATAGGTCGCTTTTTAAGGGACTGTCCTAACCCTACAAGGCAATCCTGCAGGTATTGCAGGTAGCTGAACCATGTGATCGAGGACTGCCCAATTTGGATGGTTAAGGTGAAGGAGAAACAACAAACACCTACACATAATGTGCAAAGGGTTACGACAGAGCCTTGGAATGAGGGACCAGGTATTAATATCATAACCCGTAGCGGCCTAGCCACCGAGGGGGTGGAAGAAAAAGCTGCAGTTGAGCCTCTGATCAGGAAAGTAGTCATCAAATCAGAGGACCTATACCTAAAAAAGGAAAGTGAAACCTTTATCGCAGCTCAGCAGGACTTCACAGAAGCATCTACTTCGCAGGTCCCTGCGACAACCAAAGAAGGAGAGGGGGTTCGACCATTTTTACAAGCATGCATGAAACTACTACACAACGAGTAGGCCATTGAGAACCTCCAGGCACTATTAAAGAGGTGCGTATAGAAAACCAACCCGCCCCTAGAAGTTAAGGATGTAATCACACTGTACAAGTACAAGAAACACACTGGTAGGGAAATGCGGCTCACAACACAAATCAGGGATTACAAAATGGAGCAAGTTATTTTGGATCTAGGGTCGGATGTGAACGTGCTGCCCAACCAAACTTGGCAGCACATGGGAGAACCCAAGTTGGAATGGTCCACTATCCAGCTACGCATGGACAATCAGCAGAAGATCATACCATTAGGAAGGTTATCACAGATTGTAGTGGTTATTGCAGGGGTTAAGGTCTGGGCCAACTTTGAGGTCATTCATATTGTGGAAGATGCAGACCCTTACCCTGCACTCTTAGGGTTAGATTGGGCCATTGACATGGGCGGTATTATCAACTTGAAGAAGAGAAGCATGGTATTTGAGAACAGAGGGATATGAGTGATAGTCCCTTTAGACCCCGCAGAAGGAGAAAGGTATATGGAGATGGTTTGTATCGACGAGGAGGTAGATCACATCTACAGGTTAACTACGCAGGATGAAGCTTGGATCAACCCTACGATTGATAGTATGCTCTGCTAGGAAAAGGATAAGGACTTTTTTTTTGACTTTGGCAGAGAACTCGAAAATTGGTAAAACTGGTTGCACGACATATCCGCACTGCAATGTCTCAGAATTTCAAGGGATTTTTGATTTATAGCCTCAGATGTAAGAGACCTGCCCTACTTTGATGGTTCTGGTAGCATTTAGGAATTTTTGCAAGCATTCAAAGCTGAAGTTCCAAAGGAATGAAGGTTATGGGCCCTCAATCTCACCCTATGTGCAGCACCTGTGAAGTGGTGGGATGAGCATAAGACAACATTCCAGGAATGGGGGGCATGTCAAACTATGTTACTCCTGCACTTCGATCCTCTGGTTCACTTATGCAGGGAACAACCTGGACTGGTAATCCAAAGCTACGCAGACTTGCACAAGATAACTACCATTGGCGGGAAAGGGTACGTGAATGGTAGGTGCATCTCTTACAAAATCTCTCTCAAAATGGTGGATATTATGGAAGTTATGGATCTGGCAGCACCTACAGCTATGAATCAATTGCGCTCGCTCCTCCACTTCGCAGGCTATTACAAAAAAAATAGCCAGGAGTACGCATTGATCACAGTGCCTCTAAAAGATCTTCTCAAGGCCATTTCAGTTCGCAGGGACGCTGAATGTCAAGGGAGCTTCAAACTAGTAAGGAAAATAATAGGCCCACTCAGAACACAGTTGGAACATTGGTTGGACCACCGTGTGCATAGGAGGCCCACTAAATGCACACAAGTGCATTGGGAGTGTAGGTGTTCGTTGAGCGCACCAGAGCTGCGAAAACTAGCCATTGGGACAGTCAAATTAAGTAAAATACAAAATGTACCGTTGAATGGAGCTGGTGGCGGGCATTTAATGAGGCGATTGTGAGAGAGTTTTTACCATTTACATGATGGTAAGTTGTAAGTGCAACTTTCCCAACCACTGATCGCTCACGCTAGCTATAAAACGGGTCGAACGGACCAGACAAGGGTTCTGTATCAATTGTCTAGCTTGTACTTGGCATATCTTACACCGACGATTTGGTGCTGCAAGACGCTCTGTTTTTATAGTGTCTCCTTCATGTCCGAGCAACCTACCCCCTCAGATAGTAGCAACTCGGAGTTTGTTTTTCACACTAGGATAACGGCTACGAACCCTGTTGAACCTTTTGAACCACTGACTTCGGTAGAACAGGGGACTGAGGAAGTGGTGGAAATCGAGTCTAAGGCGGAAGATATTATCTCCACGCCGAACCCAATCACAAGGAAAAGAAAATAAAAGGCACAGAGCTTTGGAAAGCCCCTGAAGCCCACAAAATGGGTTGCAGGAAAGCCGCTAACTTCCCCGCGAACCAAAAAATCCCCGCAGGAAGCTCAAGAGGAAGCACAACCCGTCGAGCCAATTCACTAGTTACCTTCCTTTGTTCGACCATGCAGGACATCGATGCACATGCCGAAGAATCTTGATGGCCTGGTCACTTACCTGCAGATGCCATTCACCCCAGGCGAGGTCCCCATCATTAGCGAACCTTTTGGTAAGCTTCATGAGGTCAAGATTGACGATCACGACCTAGCCAACTTCGAAGCATTCCCTCAACTAGCACCTGCATTATACCTTGAATCAATTCATGATGAAAATGGTGTTACAATCATCCCCTAGCACTGGGTGTGTGGTTTGGTTGGGTCCGGGCTCCTGAACTTACTCAGGATGCCCCATTTTTGTCATTACAATATTATGGACCGATTCGCACAACAGCTGCTCGCCCTAATTCATGAAGGTTGGTTTTGGATCCAGGACATGACTCCTATTGATGCTATGCTGATTCATAGGATTACTGGTCTCCCAATGAATGGACCAAGCCCTCTGAAGAGAGTGGGTAAGAAATACGAAGCTAAGACTGCTGAATTTGTGCGCCAAAAATACAAGGTGGAGTAGAATAACCAAGGCTTTATCATCAAATCCATCAATGATCCCGCTACGTAGTTGCGCACGATGTTGCTAGCGTGCAAGTTGATGTGAAAATTCCAAGTCGCCATCGTCCCCACCTATGTGATCCAGCTAGCAGGCCAATGTGGGAAGGGGGTCTGTTTCAATTGGGCTCAGTACTTATGTGATGAATTTTTGGCCAACGTCCGAGAATCCCAGGACTTAGGGTGTGCCTTTTGTTACTTGTGGTTGGTGTTCCTCATAGCGTTGGTCACTTGGGAAGCTCCCGTGAAGTCTATCCTCCCTGAGCTTACCTCGGATATGTGTGAAGGAGCCCGTTATGCGCACTTGTGGGACTCCAAGGATGCGCAGTGCATAGAGGAAAATCAACTCTTTTGGGTCCTCTTCCAGAGCAGCGTGGCAGCTGCCATCAACTCTCGACCACACTTATCACCCATAGTCTACGAGAGGTGCAAGTGATTCATGACCTTTCAGGTGACCATGCACAACATATAGATTCGGAGCCGAAAGGAGAAAGCTTGGACTTCGCTCCCCTATATGGTCGTGGATGAAGAAATTGACAATGTCATTGCACTCTAGCCCTGGTAGGGGAATATTAGCTTCAAGACTGGGGCGTAGGGCCCTAAATATGCCAGTACAACATAGGTAATTCCCCTTGTCACTATTAAGGATATTGGAGGCTCCAACAAAATTACCGGGAAGGACACAAAACTAGCTGCGAAGAAAGATGTGCAGCAGAAGCGGACTGATGAGAAGGGCGCCGAAGTAGCAACAAAGAAATATTCACAGCCCGACTTAGGGACAAAAGGAGGGGATGCAGGAGAAACTACAGATTCCCCTCATGGGACGAAGCGCACAAGCGAGCCTGCCAAAGGACCCCAGAAGAAGAAGTGCGCTCAGCGAATAGAACACGATGAAACTGTTACCTTGAATGACGGTGTCCTCGAACAAATTACTGATGCAGTCTCTCTAGCCACGTAGGATCGATGGGAATCCCTCAAAGGACAATAGAAGGCTATGCTCGCCACATTACAGGCCAAGCTCCATGAGCTGCAACTAAAGACAGACACACTGCACACCAGTGTGACTTTGGTACGGACACTGCAAACCACCAGCAGTGCTATGCTCACAACGACAGAAAGCCGCCTTTTCCATTTTCCTAGTGCTACCCATATGATGAGTCCGCCCGACCTGAGCATCTAGGTCCATAGTTGCCGAGAGGTACAACTAGACTTAGCTTGACTACCCCAAGATGCATTGCAAGGACTCCACACGGGTATATTTCAGAAGATTCAGCATCGAGACCTGCAGATTCATAAATAGCTAGGCTTGGCTGAGAAAACGATCATTGAAAGCAATGCCGCAATCGCCCTTGCCACCAAGCAGTAAAAGGAGCTCGAAAGCTTCATTCACCAGCTCTACGCAGATGTTCCAGTAGAGATTCTGGCTACCGCTACGCCCCAGGCAAAGTTTGAGGGGTTGGTCACCGCATTGAACACTTCTCGAACAAAGGTTGTGAAGGTTAAGTCATGGATGCAGTAGCATATTTCTGATCTTTAGGCTAGATTCAAGCCCGAAACACCTCCGGAGGTGTGAGCCTAGCGATCTGCGCTATTCACTGCAGCTATGAACGTCATCACAGGGCAGATCGCGCAAGGTGCTCAACTACTAGAAACTGCAATGCAGCTATGGACCAAGGTCCAACGCGATCCGCTCCTGCATGAAAAACACCCAGGCCCTATGGCAGAAAGAGGAGACATTTGAAACATTGGAAGCCACCCTGCCCATGTTGGTTCCTGCTCAGCGCTTGGCACGACTACGAACCAGCCAAGAACTCCAAGTTGAGATAGAAGAGCTTTGATAGAAGAAGAAGGCCCTCAAATACCACCTTAACCCTTGGGCTGCTGACGCCCTTAGACTATCGCAGGATGCTGATGTAGCCATGAATCAGCTCAACCAGACTCTAGAAAGTGTCACCACTGTGACAGAAGGCCCGATTTCATAGAAATTGGTCGACATCGTCCAGAATGTTGCTGCCCAAAGTGAAGCCGTGTTGCCTCGATTGGCAGAAGCGATCAAAATGTTGCAAGTGCAAGTGGAGACCCCACCATCTCAGTGACTGGGGACGAGTCACAAGATTGTGTTGGGGGACTGTTGGAACAGGGTCTCCTACAAAGCTGCAAATATGGTCCATTTTGTATATTTTTTATTATATTTAGTATAATGCAAGGGTTTTTGGGTGAGTCAAAACCCCTGATGCATTGTAAGTGGGTCAAGGGTAGACCAAGAGTCCGCAAACCATTGTTTGTGGGCCATTGGATGCGTAGGCTAAAGTAGTATAAATAGTTGAGCCTTTTTTAGTCGATAGGTAGAGGATGAATAGAGATTGAGGCAAAATACGAATTTCTAGATCTTTTGTTGGGATGTTTGGGTTAGGACTCCTATTGGTTCTGTGCACAGAGATCCTCTGTCCTTTTGTGTGTGGACCCTGCTAGCTGTGTGCGCAGGTGGTATTCAGGGAATGTAAGAGGATTTTGATAAGTAATATATGTGAAGTGTTGCTGAAACATATGATGTTGTCTGGATCTATTTTTTTATGATCGATGCGAACTAAGATTGTATGATTAAGCTGCGAACTCATCTATTTTATCCCTGTGGTATGAAAGTATCTACACTTAGTATATTACTGTGATGTGACTGTTGTTGCACTTACTGATTACATATCTGTTAATGAACGTGAACTATATGTGTTGAAAATATTGGCTGTGATTATGTTGTTTTATGGTTGTAATTGATGATACGCACATGGATGCAAACCTGCTAGAGAAAATATGATAAGAACTATAGTCTGGTTACGTTCTGGAACCCTGCGAATCACCCTTCTGTATAGATCTGATAATTACGGGCCTGTGTTATTACCTACTCTCCCTCAGGGTGCAGAAACCTAGTTCCAGCACCCTCCCATATTTCTTCGGGTGAGACTTTAACCTGCACAATCGGGTCACTGCCGAAAGGGCCAGTAGTATAGGGGTTTGTTGGCAAACCTTCACCTCCGAACCTGGGTTAGGACCCCTAGAGCCAACATTAATGTAAAAATGAAGTCAGAGTATGAGGGCATGAATTCTGAGTAATTCAACATCAATATATTGGGAAAATATATTAATAAAACATAAGGCATAAACTCAATGCAAGATTCAAAGAATCTCAGGTAAAGAATAAAATACCATCACTGTATATTACTAATATTCCAAATTTTACAATAATAGTGGTCTCAAAGTGACATTCTCCAACCCCTTTTCTAACTCTAAAAACTCTCTCATTTATAGAGTGAGGACTCATACAAATGATTTTCCACCTTTCTAGCTTCTAAGTCCCACCTCAGAGACCTATTTCAAATATTATTGCATCACTTGGAGACTTCCTAGGGATATTTCTGTTTTGTAGAGTTTGAATACAAAAAGGACTATTTTTTCATTAAATAATTCAACAAATCCATTTAAGAACCCTCATCAACTACAACCAACTACTTTTCTGAGTGTAATGGAGTGTTGATGTGTCATTATTCCATGTGGATGTTGAGTTGGACCTCCTCCAAGTCGAATTTTACAATTTTTTCATAAATCTCGTTAGTGAAAATTCTAAAAAATAGGCTTCAAAGATGAGTGCATAATTTCCAAACCCTGATGTATTTTCAAAAAATGAGAGAGGTGTTTGTATACGGGCCTATTCTAAAAAAAAAACCTCTTTCATATTTCCAAAATCCTTTTTCCTTTGGTCAGAAATTAAACTTGAAGTTGACTTCTAAAATAGTCATGTACAAAAACTTTTGTAGCGAACAAAATCTGTCTTTTGCATAACCTTTGACCTTTATAACTATTGAAGGGTCTTCCTTGGGGCTAATGAGCTAAATACAATTTTTTTCCAACTTTGATTTTGACCATAGCTGTGATTTTAAGCAAAAAGTCACCTACAACAATTTCATAGCGAAATTTGGGCTTCAGGCCTGGGATTCACTAGGAAATGGCCTAATTGGCAAAAAACTTGAAAATTGTTCTTTCCTTATTCAAAATTTTCCGACGGCTATGTAATATGATAATTTGAAGCATGATAAGGAAAACTTAGTTCAAAATACTTCTTACCCTCCTCAAGAAGCAACATTTTCATCTTCAGCAAGTTCATCTACAAATAAAAATGAAGCTATATTTTCTAAAAATTACGTCTCAGAAATGATCTCATATCTCCAGATCCTTTATAGTTGTTGCAAAACGGGAGGCCTTTTTTGCATATCATTTTGTGCTGAAGAAAAACCTCTCATGGTTTTTTGAAAAACATCTCTAGGTGTTCGGGAAATGCATCTGAAAAACATGTCTCAAACGGGAAAAAAACACATTATGAAAATAGAGCCAAAAGACATCTCCAACTCTCCCGTTTTGTAGCTCCTGTGACAAAAGTGAAAGAGGTTAATGTTCTTGGATCTGTTCTTGATAATAACCTCTCTCAGTTTTTTTAAATTCTCCTCTGTTTTCCCTGAAAGTTCTCTTGAAGTTGACTGCTCAAACATTAAAAAAATAGAGAAATCATGAAGAAATCTTTCGGTAATAATCACATTACAATGAACAAAGTCGATGTGTTTCGAACCAACCAGTGTGGTTCATCATCAGGACTAGGTGAGAGATTAGATCAGACGTTGAGTTTAAATAGATGTAGAAAAGGATAACATCGAATTTTGACTTTGAAATCCATAACGGTTAGTTCTATTAATTTTAATTATTTAATTAAAACATTGTAACGGCTAGGTCAATTTAATAGTTTAATTTAAATATAAAAATCATTTTATTTGTATTAATATCGTTAATTGATTATTCAAAAAACAAATAAAAATAAATAAATAAATATAAATATAAATATAAATAATAAATAATAAAAATAAAAGAATAAATATATATATATATATATATTAAAAAATAAAAAAAAATGAAAATAAAAATAAATAAATAAATAATACATAAATAAACAAACAAACAAACAAATAAATAAATAAATAAATTAAAATATATATATATATATATAGGTAATAAAAATAAAAAATAAAAAAATAAAATAAAATAAAATAATTTTTTTTTATTAAGAATATAAGGTAGGAATCCAACACCTGCTTATATTCCAACCGTCATCTCTATTGAGATTTACGGGCCTTTTTTCGATTTCAAGGACCTCTCTTAACTTACGATGATGAAAGTGATCAATCCTAGCTAAGACCTTAGCCTCTTCAATGCAGATATGATGGTTATTTTTTTCCACATGTTCAGCTAGGGCAGAGGTGCGGGACCTACCATGCCTAATGTCAGCTACATGTTCACCTATCCTTTGGCTAATGGACCTACTCGTTTCACCAATGTAAGGCGTCCCACAGGAACAAGGAATAAGGTAGACACCTTTTCCATCCCTAGGGTTCATCGGATCTTTAACCGAGTTAAGAGAGCTGTGAATCGTGTTAAGGGGTTTGAAGGAAGTGGAAATCTTATGCTTCCTAAGAATCCTAGCAATCCTATTAGTGGTACCCTGAATGAAAGGAAGCCTTACATTGCAGGACCATTGATTAGGATCATTATTATTTTTAACTAAGGGACCTCTCTTTGCTTTAAGAAAAGCTTTAAGTCCTTAAGACTTACTATAACCATTAGAACAAAAAACATTAAGGAGATGGGTCTTTTCTCCCTCAAGGTGAGATTCATCAGAGATTCTCAACGCCCTAGTGGCTAAGGTGTTGAGGACGTCTAACTTTTGAGCAGGGAAATGATGAGAATCCGTGCGAAGATATTGCTCAGTGTGGGTTTTCTTACGGAAAACCTAATGAGAGAAAGAACCATCTTCCTTCCTACAAATAAGAACGTTAAGGAAAGGAAGGCTCCCATCCACCTCAAAATCCATGGTAAATTTTATGGAGGAAGATTGAATATTAATATGAACGAAGAAACGATCCAGCTCTTCCTTACCATGAGGCCAGACGACACAAGTATCATCTACAAACCTTTTCCAAAGCTTAGGTTGGTGCAAAGCAGAGGAAAGTGCCTTGGATTCAAAGTCCTCCATAAAGATATTAGCAACAATTGAGGAAAGGGGAGAACACATAGCAACACCTCAGGTTCACTACAAAATGGTCAGGTGATTTCGTATCGAAATCTCCCTATTTTGCATAAAATTCCCTACATAATCATGAAAAATCATACATGTGGCTAGAAATTAATTTTAAACCAATGCATGTGAACCTAAGGAGGATTTGATAGATATGACTAAGATGAAATGACTAATTAAGTATTTTTGACTTAGGATAAAGACTTATTTTATGAATTTTTCATCAATTTCATGGACCAACCTTATTAGCAGAATGACCTAGGTGAGTGACCCTAATAAAAAATAACAATTTATGTGTCATAACACGATCCACTACAACAAATAGATAATCATGAACTTTCCTAGACATTGCTTGTCCCCCAAAAATATCCATAGAAATACTTTCCCAAGGGTGAGAAGGGATAAGAATTGGAGTTTACAAACAAAATTTTCTATTTCTTTTCTTTCTAGTAGCACACTTAGAAAATCCTTTCACATATCTTGAGACAGTTTCATTCATGTTAGGCTAATAACAATACCTCTGTAATTGAGCAATTGTTTTTCCTACACCAAAGTGACCAACAATAAGAGAAGTTTGGGCTTCCATTATGACATTGACTCTTTCACCCTGTGGAACACAAAAATTTCCAAGATGGTGCAACAACATATTATTAACATGATAATCCAACTCTTCAACATGATTTCCTTGAATCAAAGCTACATAAACATATTTAAAATACTCAACTTTAGCATACCGTTCAATATAACTTTCATGCATGATTGAGTTATGCTTAAGAATAAAAAATGCATTAATAATAGGACTTGATAACATATCTACAAATTTGCTGTATATACCTTTCTTATACCTAATTACCAAATGATATTGTTGTAGGAATCCCATCCATATGAAATGTCTAGCTTGTTATAGCTTGGTTTGTAATTGTAAATATTTCAAAGGTTGGTGGTCAGTATGAATAATCATTTATTTACCCATAAAATAATGCTTCCATTTCTTCATGCTTTGTGCCAAAAAATACAACTCTTTATCATAAATTGAATATTTAATTACTGCATTAGTAAAGGTTTCAGAATGAGAACATATTGGCTTACCATGTTTCATCAAAACTTCTCCCATAGAATATTCGATTGCATCGGTTTGAATTTCAAATGGCTTCTTAAGATCCGGAAGTGCTAGAATTGGTGTTGTATTTATTTTCTCTTTCAAAGTATCGAAGGCTTTTGGTTGCTTTCCTCCCCACTAAAAGACCCACTTCACACTTGTCAAAGAATGTAATGGTTCTGCACTAAATGAGAAGTTAGCGATCATTTTTCTTCAATATTGGGCTGCTACCAAAAAGCTCCTAACTTCTGTTACGTTGTTGGGTTTGGGCCAATTCACAATAACATCAACTTTGGAGGGCTGAATCTTAAATTCAGCCCCTCCTACAATGTGACCCAAATAAACTAAATAGGTTTTCCCAAATTCATATTTAGACATATTCAAATACAAATTTTCCTTTTTTAGGACATCTATAACTTGCTTTACATGCTTGAAATTCTCTTCACGAGTCTTACTGAAAATCCGAATATCATCTAAGTAGACTATGAAAAAATCACCAAGGAATGAACGCAATAAATGATTCATAACTCTCATGAATGTGGCAGGTGCATTGCAAAGCCCAAATGGAGTAACTAACCATTCAAACAAACCTTGTCTTGCCTTGAAAGAAGTTTTCCAAATATCATCTTCAAAAATCCGTATCTCATGATAACCACTTCTCAAATCTAACTTAGTGAAATAGACAAATTCCTTTAACTAATCTAGCAAATCATCAATGCAAGGAAGAGGATAATGATTCTTTACCATGATCTTATTCAAAGCTCTGAAATCCACACACATGCGCCATGTACCTTCTTTCTTTGGAACCAAAACAATAGGAGACCCAAAAGGTGATGTACTAAGCCTGATGACCCCTTTTTCAAACAACTCTTGAATTTTCTTCTTAATTTATGCATTCTCTAAAATTGACATTCTATACATGTCAATATTTGGAAGTGGTCCATCCTGTTGCAATTGAATTTCATGTTGGATTCCTCTTTATGGAGGTAACCCTTCAGGTTCCTGAAACATATTTTCACAAGTGTTAACAACTTCAATCAATTCATTCTTGATTTTAGAATCACATCTTATTAAAGCTTCATATTCAGAAGTATATTTAGCTTTAAGCATCAACAACACAAAATTATTACTAGCATTTACAAACCTTTTCATCTGACCAACACTAACAAAAGATAAGTCCATCCTCTTATGATCAGGGAAATTTTTAAGGATGGAAACTTATCTTAAAGTTTAGAAACCTTGGCAAATCTTACTAGTCTCTAACATGCAAACTATAAAATGTTTAGCTATATGTTTATAAAAATATTCAAATTTATAATGATTTTATATAGTGTCTATAAAACTTTGGCGATTTCAAGGTAAATAATTTTAGGTTATAAAATTTGGGGAAATAATTTTTAGGAAAAATGGAAATTAGCGAATCCTTTTTCAGAAAAAACATAAAAAATTATCCCACCTGCGAATATTAGCCCCTAAAAGTTTCCATGCTTGCGATGTGCTCTAACAATATACTTAACTCCATCTTTAAAAAGATGATAGTTGTTCTCATGATGATAGAATATGGATTTTTAGTCATATAAATATGGACTCCCTAAAGAAATCTCTCAAATATCAAGTGGTTAGAACTTTTGGTTGATTAGAACTTTCTCCTTCCAACCTTGTTGTTCTCTCATTATACAACACTTTCACCATCTTAGTCATATCATAGAAAGACTTTCTAAAAGCTCTCTCATCCTCTCACATCAACTCTCATCATTTTCCTTCTTCATGTGCCATGGCTTGTGGAGTTTGCGCCCTCCTTGAGCCAATTTGAGGGTTTGGTTCTTCAAGTACTCCTCCTCTCCTCAATTTAGACCTAGTAATCATTCAAAAACAAATAATGTCAAACCTTCACAAAAACCATGCTTTGATACCAAACTAATATGAAATTAAAAATGAAGGTTTCATGAGATTTTTTACAACTTATTTTATGTTGTTTAGGCAATGGATGAGGATTACAAAATGAAACATAATAAATTAAATTTTGGAAATTTTTAAAAATTAAAATGGAAAATAAGCAATATCAAAACACAAAAATTGTTGATGGAGTTCACCCCTCTTGGGCTACGTCTCCAGGTCAAACTTCCAATGGTGGCCCTTTTATTATATGCTAAAATGTTTAAATACATCAACATAAATTCATGAAATTGTGAAAATAACACTCACATTGCATCAAAAATTCCCTAAAACCCCTGTGTAGTCTCTTCTTAGGTTAAAAAAGGCTAAACAATCGGCAAAATATGCCTCCTAGTTCAATATTCCTGCAAAAAAACTCTACAAAATATGTTCTCTAGAAAAAATTGGCAAAAAAATGTATTTTGGAATATTGTTAGAGCTACCAAATCGATACTGGGAGGTCTCGGGTCCGATCCGCTCTTATTTTCGCATTTGGGGTTTTTTTTAACAATAAATATATTTCTTTTAATGGGTCGAGCCCCTTCGCCAAAACTCTGCTCCTTGCCCAGTCATGTGGCACCGGAGGTGATTGAGGGGCATGGGCCATAACGCATGCACCTCCCTGGCCCCACTTTCAATTGGATAACGTGCATGTCACTTGGATTGTGGTGCGAGCATGGTGCCACATGCCCCTCCCATCTGTGTTTTCCATCGTGGTTCCATTAACTACAATATGGCCCAGAGCCAATGATTAAACTATGTGCTTGTCTCCTATCTCGCAGTCAATGGTCATGTGACCGTAATGAAACCTGGGGCTAGGCTAGTCGGGAGCAGCCTCCGGCCCAACCCCATCCCCTAACAGTGAAATTGTTCCTCTTTAAATATAACTCTGCTACTGTTATATGAGAAGCACCACCCGTGGTGTAACAATAGAGCGGTCCGTTCATAAACTAAAGGTTGAAAGTTTGATTCCATCAGAGGCCTGTTGGTCCATAACAATTGTTTTGGCCGCAAAACCAGGGGCCCTTGGAAGCCTCTCATAGGGCCTCGTGGCACTCTATGGTTGGCCCATGTGGTGACCTATGATTTGTCCACCACATCCACCATAAAACCAATCATCATGCGCCATGTACCCTCAGGTCATGGGTTCAACCTGTCATCTATACATCAAATTTAATTGATGACATCCACATGACATCATCATATGGACTACCACATGGTATGCGTACACTGCCTAGACAACCCTGCAAGTTGACTTTTTAATTGTTTTCCAAAAGCTTTAGAACATGATAACTTCCTCATACGATGTTGTATTGAGGCTATTCAAGAATCATTGGAATCATAACTATGAGATCTACGATTTGGCACTGGTTTGGGGAGTTTTTGAGCACTTTCACTTTTTAGCATATTTTCAATCCATTGGATCACTATCAAAGGGCTCATATGGAACTCCATCAGTGATGTCATCAATTTTTTATAGGAAATAAAGGCACCAAAGATACATCAAAACACCAAAGTTTTTAGTTGAGAGAGAACATGTTAAGAGAGAGATCCTATAGGAAAATAGCAACGGATCCTTAGGCCCATGATCAATGAGTGACCGAAGTGTTATTAGTGAAATAGACAAGATCGTAGTGAAACAACCAAGGTAGCAAGGGAAAGGAGTACTAATGAGTGGAAATGATAGAATTGACATGCATATGAATAGGTAAGACACTAAGCGAGAAAGGAATTGAACATTGCTCTGATACAATGTCATTGGTTAGCTCTCACCTCATTGATTTTCTATTAATAAAATATACATATATTTATAGTGATCTCATGACCTTTGATTTCAACTTCTAAAGTCTAATTTCTCTTCCTATTATAACAATTTATATTCCACATATTTACATAAATAGAAAATATTCATATTTCACCAAATCCCTAAGGATTAGGTGATTAACGATACATATTTATAAGATAGTGTAAAATATCATCGTATACATGGTGAAAGTATTTTTGTTCGAGACAATATTAAGGAATTAGTTTAATTTCGTAGTGGGTTAGTATATGTATGTAGCTACCTGGGTTGTTCAAGAGGGGATTCATAACATTAAATTGAAGCATTTAAAGGTGGTGGTGATAAAATGGATTTATCAAGGGCCTATGATATGTCCATTTAGCTTTATCTAAGGTTATTGATGACACATATGGGATTTAAGGCACTTTTATTACCTAGGGGATAAGTTATGTAATGACTTTTTTCTCGGTTTATATTTTTTAGAGTAAAGAGAGGACTTAATAAAGGATGCCCCTTCTCACCTCTCATGTATTTTCTTTTGGCTAAGGGTGATATTAGATCTTTAATAGAGGGAAAGAGATTAGGGACCTTGAAAGGTGTTCATTCAGGGTTGAATTTATATCTTTAACATATTTTATTTGTATATGACATACAATTATTTTAAAATTGTGGTAGATAATATCTAAACAAGTTGTGTGATATTATGGATTTTTATTGTAATGGAATGAGGATGTTGGATAACATACATAAATTTGATTTTAAAAGATGGAGGGGGAAGAACAAGTTTTTTCTTTATCTATTTTGCCTTACTTGATAGACTTCCATTTGGAAGATGTTTTGAAATATTTAGAATTCTATATTAAATTGAAATAATTATTTGGAATAGGATTATAATTGAATTGTAACCAAACTAGAAAAACGACTAGCATGTTGGAGTTATATAACTAGTTTTCAAAGGGAGGAATACTTATTCTAATTAAATATGTTATTAAGGAAATTCATTTCTACTAGATGTATATGTCATGGATTCCTTAATGGATCCTTGAAAAGATAATAAGAAAAAATTATAGGTCTTTGTGGAGAGGATCAATTGAAAAAATGATTTTTGTATAAAATGGGAGATAATAGCTATACCCAAGTTTTTAGGAGGGTGAGGCCTTAAGAATATTTTCCTTTTCTAAAACTCTTTGACCACTAAGAGTGTTTGGAGGTTTGTTATAGCTGAAGAGTTTTAGTGTCAAGTGGTGATTCACAAATATATTTATCTGGACACAATTGAAGATTGGATAAGGATGGTTGAAAAATATAAGCATAATATTTCAGTTATGTGGAAGGAATTTGTGAAGAATTTTCCTTTCATCTGGGGCCCTAACTTATAAAGTGGGTTATGGAACTATAGTTTCGATTAAGAAAGATGCATGGGTTGGGACTAGAAGATAGCTGCTACTATTGCCACAAATGGCTCAATCACTAAGGGATAGAGGTTTTTGCATGCATTTTGTCATTGCAAATCGAATTGCAACTTTTAAATGTTGGTAGGGATCGCTTACAATATAGGCAAGGCTTTATATTAAATGAAATATATTTATGGAATATTTGTTTAATCATGGTTAAAAAGAAGTTACATTAAAATTTATGAACATCAACACAAACTAGCATAGGATTTTTATGCTTTGAGTATTTACATGCCTAAACTTGGATATATGTATTTGAAGTATATAGGAAGGAAGAAGAGAACTTCAATGGTGGTGGTATTATCTTTTAAAGATGATTTCCTCTTCTAAAGTAAAGTTTTTTATGTGGTGTTTGTTGATGAACAAAGTATTCACTTGGAATAGATTATAGAAGAGGGATTCATAGGGTCATAGCTTATGTGCTCTTTGAAAAATTAGGAAGGAGATAAATGGCTATTTGATCATGGATTACAACTATTCAAATTAGGTGTTGCTAGAAGTGGAGGTTCTAACCATATTAAAAAAAAATCAATTAATAGAGCATTGGGGGATATGGTTGGCTTAGAACCTTTAGATTTTTGAAGAAAAATACATTCCTCTGATAAAGTGTGTACGCAATGGGCTTGACATATTGTATTCATTTTCTATGGGATAAGGAAGACAACTTAGTGATAGTGGTGGATATAAAACAAATTGAGAAGAGATTTCCCTAGGATTTTTTTGATGGGGCATTACAAGATGACCTCGTTGTATGTGAAGGGAGAGGAGTTTTGTTTTCTGAAGATAATCATTTCATTCACTTTTGGGCAAGCAGGGTTGTGGGAGGGGCCAACTAATTATACATAATTGAGGGAACTAAAATTAATATTTTTGTTAAGCCCCAAGGGGAAGCTCAATTGATAACTATTGTGAAAATGAAGTGTTATGTACCAAGAGATTCAAGGTTCAAATTCCCTTGACTTATTTGTGTTTGCAGAATAGGGACACACAAGCACCTAGAAGTTATATTGGTAGTGGTTGGAATTGAAACCAATCCAGTTGCCAATTCTCGTAGTTAAAAAAAATATGATTCTTACTGGCAAATGAAAACATAATTGATAATTTATTATTCTCATTTTCATGAAAGTATTGAGTAAAATATGAAGATATTATAATGTCTTTCTAAATTATATCTAAAAGCACACATTTTGAATCCTCATTTTCATGAAAGTATCATTGTATCAAGAAAAGATATTGTTTGCAGTCTTTTGGAAATTTTAATCTTACTATTTATTCTATTGCAAGATATTACAAGTGATATCTACATTATAGAAGAATACATTCTCTAAATAGAAAAGTGAAATTGTTTTCTTGATTTACTAGATCTATAGAGTTAATTAGAAATAATAAGAAAGTATAACTTCATTTTTTTAAGGTTTCGAAATGTTGTTGAAGATAATTAGCTAAAAACAATTGAAAAACCATGTGAAAAATGGAATTTTAAACCATGTGAAAACACGGGATTTTAAGCCTTTTTCAAAAAATAATAAAATTACTATTTTTAACGGCATGTTGACCATTGACCATTGGGATAGCTTAAGCCAAGAGCAATCTCAAGTGATGTTGATAATTAAATGATCAAGCTAATCTACCCTATCCCAAATACCTTTGCAGATAAAAATAAAAAATGAAATAAAAAATCACACTTTATCTTATTTTCTTGTGAAACGTAAAGAGAGATATATGAAGATTCATTTTTTTATTATTTAACTTATTTTTATTGAGCATTAAAAAAAGATGGAAAAGGGTAATGCAACAGCATTATGGTTCCCGCTTATAGTTCTGGTGCCCTCGCACGTGCCATTAGTTTTACTGCAAACAGCTTTGACCACTTCGTTTTGATCGGAGCAACTGCTGGTTATCATGAGCAGGTAAAGCAGCAAAGATTTTGTCTTTCCCTTTCATTTCAGATGAGGTTCGTAACAGTAAAGGCTCGCTGGCCCCTTCGCTCACAGGTTTTAGGTTCGCCAGTCCTTTTGTTGAGAGGTTTATTTTATAGTTTATGTTTAAATTGGACTTGATATGTATTTATATTAAAATAAAAATAAAATATTTTTTAAATATGTATATTGTTAAAAGAAAAAAAATGCTATATATGTTTAGTTGTTGATATGATATTAGTTTCCTATAAGGTAATTAGAAGGAAAAAAATTATGTGCGTAAAATGTTTAAATCATATATTTTTCAAAAATATTTTAACATATTATTTAAAGAGATTATTTGAAGATATATGTTAATTAATTTATGTCTACATAACTTCATGTATATCTATATATACAAGAAAAATGCCAAAATAAATTATTCTAACATTGTATATGATAAAATATCCAAGATGGGTTACAAATAAATTATTTTAATATGAATTAATATTGTTAAATTTAAGACTTTTGTGATCCATAATTTAGATAAATGTCTTAAGGTTTAATTACATCATAATGATTTGGTCGACTTTTCTAACCAACTAATGTGGTTCATCCTCAAAACAAGGTGAAGACAATAATCCATGCTAATGAATAAATAGTGTGAATGCATCATTGATGGAAATTAATCGTTAAAATCTAGCTATAATTAGTTCTGGGCAATGATGCATCCACACTATTTATTTATTTATTGAGATCGATTATTTTCTTCACCTTGTTGTGAGGATAAATTACATTAATTAGTTAGAAATGTAAATCAATTCATTATGATATGATTAAATGAATTAATATTAACAAACTTCAAAAGATATTAATAACAAAAAAAAAATCAAAGTGCTCATATATATACATGTCATATAAAATATTTTATATATTTTTTGGAATCTAAACTTCTGTGATCCATCATATAAATTAGTAGAAATTCTTTCGGTAATAATCACATGCACAGGAACGTGGTCGATGCGTTTCGAACCAACCAGTGTGGTTCATCATCAGGACTATGTGAGAGATCACATGCAGACATTAAGTATAAATAGATGTAGCAATGGCTCAACTAGCCGTTAGGATAACGACTAGTTTGACTTTTAAAAAAGTAAATATTCCATTATTTATTTAATTTAATTAATTTTTATTTATTTATTTATTATTATTTATTTATTTATAAATTCTTTAATATATTTATACAACTAATTAACCAATTAATTAATATAATGGTAATTAATTTAACAAATTGTGCTCAGTAGGGCCTTGGCAGCAAATATTCATCAATTTGAATGGGCACGTTTATGGGTATCTAAGTTGAGATCAGATCTTACCTTTCTAAAAAGATGTAGAGATGCTTCTATCATTCCTTCTTTTGCTAAGATTAAACATCCTCTCCATTTGTCTTTGAACCATAATATATTTTTAAAAGCTAGCCTTTCTCTCATTCGTTATGAGATCTCCAGGGTTAGAAGAAGTCTTGATCTTTTATCGAGAAAGTTGTTATCTTGGCATTTAAAATTGTCCAATTTTGTTCCGTAAAGCTTATGGAATTTAATCGATGCCAGGTCGGCTCTCAAATCTAGTCGATGGGAAGCTCTTTGGAAGGAAAAACATATAGTAAAATTCCAAAAGCTACTAATGAGGTCTTCGCATTCGAATGAACCTTCAGTTTCGTCATCGAGCAGAGTTAGTGCAAACCAAGTATTAGCACTCCGATCGTGGATTGTTGATTCATCTTTGCCTTCAGGTTCTGAAATAAGTGTACCTCTATCTCCTTCTCGATCCAAACCTTCGTCTGCTAATGTGTTCAATGATGATTGGCTGTCTTCGACAAAAAGGATCGATTACGATCCCTAAAGCTCTATGATTCATTTAGCAGCGGACGTTGATGTCAATATATCCAGAGACAATGCGCTCAATGTTGATCTGATATCTTTGACCAAACTGATTGAATGCGATCCCCAAAGCTCATTGCTTCATTCTACAACAGCAGTCAATGTCAAGATCTCCAGAGATAAAGCAAGGGAGGGGCAGCATACATCTCTGTCTTCGGAATCTGGAAGCAGTTGCAATAATGTGGATGAGCGTGTTCAGAGAATCGGATTTCCCCATTCAGAACTGTAGCAATCTTCTGATGCTGTCAGGTTAGACGACATCCATGATATTTGCGATGATTTAGCTCATGTTGCCGTCGGGTCTTCTTCTCCACAAGAAAGCCTGTTGAGTGCCGGCGACTCGGGTGGACAATTAGTTCTGGGTGTGACCGTTGAAACCGATTCCCTACAATCGATGCCTTCTAATTCAGGTACTGGTCTTCCTATTATTTTCGATTATGATTTAAGCTTAAATTCGTTTGGGAATCTTCACAGCCATGACTTTTCTTTAGTTAATAAAAAGAATTGTAATTCAATTAGTAATGGCCTAGGTAGTATGTTTTTAGTTAATAAGACTAACATTAATAATTGTAACCTTAATAATATTAATAAAAGTTGTGTAATTAATGACAAGATAAGAGATCAAAAATGTAATAAGAAGATAGGTAGCGATCATTTCAATAACATTATTAAGAATGATAATAGTGAGAATAATAAAGATAGTAATATTAATGAACATAATTACATCAATAAAAAGAATTTTTATATTCCTATCAAGAATAATGTTAGTAATAATTGTAAATATAAAAATAAATTTAATAATATAAATAATAATAATAATAATATGAATATTAATAGTAGCTCTAATAATAACAATATGAATATTAATAATAGCTCTAATAATAAAGTTGTTAATCTATCCATTTTCTCTTTTGACCCCTCTGTTTATAATCTTTTAGAGAAAGGCTTCAATTTTGCCTTAGCCCCTAGGAAAATCCCTATTCATGATATTATTTGTGACATAGAATTTGGTATTAGAGATTTGTCGGATTCCTCCAAGGACATTATTAGACAGGACTGTGCGATTATCTTGAGGAAATCCAAACCCCCCAAGAGCAAGCTAAGTAAGCTCGAATATGAGGCTTTAAAATATTTAAATAATAATAAGGATATTGTTGTTCTTAAAGCTGACAAAGGTGGTGCAGTTGTCATCCTTAATAAGGATGATTATAGGAAGAAAATGTTAGATCATTTGGAGAATAGTGGGAGCTACAAGAAACTTGCCAAAAATCCCTTAAAAAAGGTCTCAAAGGCGGTTGTTGATGCTATTAAATCAAACAGCATGGTGAGCTCCTTAAGTAAGAAGTTGATTGAAAGAAACCCCCTTACTCCAAGAATCTATGGTCTTCCAAAAATCCATAAGGATGGTGCTCCCCTCCGACCTATTGTTAATACTATAGGGGGTCTGACTTACCTTCTCGCCAAGTTTTTAGCCCTTAAACTTAAGCCCCTCATAGGTCGTACCGAATCCTTTTTTAAGGATTCCTACTCTTTCATTAAGGATTTGAAGGACGTTAAGTTGGATATTGATGATAGATTTGTTATTTTTGATGTTGTTTCACTTTACACCAATATCCCCATCAATGAGGCTATTGATGTTATTAATCGCATTACTGATCCAGACACGGCTCATTTAGTAGAACTTTGCTTAACCTCCACTTTCTTCAGTTTTGAAGGTGAATTCTATGAGCAAACTTGTGGCGTTGCCATGGGTTCTCCCCTTTCCCCGATAGTTGCGAATCTGTTTATGGAGGACTTTGAATCTAGGTCTCTTTCCTCAGCCCTTTTCCAGCCTAAGTTATGGAAAAGGTTTGTTGATGATACTTGTGTTGTCTAGCCTCATGGCAAGGATAAATTAGATCAATTTTTCATTCATCTTAATAGCCAATCGCGTTCCATAAAATTCACCATGGAACATGAGGTGGATGGTAGCCTTCCTTTCCTTGATGTCCTTATCTCTAGAAATGATGATGGTTCTTTTTCCCATCAAGTTTTTCGTAAGAAAACTCATACTGAGCAATATCTTCATGCTAGCTCCCACTATTTCCCTACTAAAAAATTAGGCGTCCTTAGCACCTTAGCCATTAGGGCGCTGAGAATCTCTGATGAGTCTCACCTTGAGGGGGAAAAGACCCATCTGTTGAATGTCTTTTGTAATAATGGTTATAGTATGTCACAGGGCTTCAAAGCTTTCCTTAAAGCGGAAAAAGGTCCTTCTGTTAAAAATAAAAATAAAAAAGAGCCTAGTGAATGGTGTGGCAGTGTCAGCCTTCCGTTCATCCAGGGTACCACTGATAAGATTGCTAAGATCCTTAAAATGCATAAGGTATCCTCTTATTTCAAGCCCCTTAATACAATTCATAGTTCTCTAAAATCGGTTAAAGATCTGATTGACCCCAGAGATGGAAAAGGTGACTACATCATTCCTTGTTCCTGTGGGACTCCTTACATTAGTGAGACTGGTCGATCTATTAATCAAAGGATCTGTGAGCATGCTGCTGATATCAAGCACAAAAGATCTCGCTCGACCACCTTAGCTGAGCATGCAGAAAAGACTAACCATCATGTTTGCATAGAAGATGCTAAGGTCATTACTAGAATCGACCATTTCCATCATCGTAAGTTGAGAGAGGCCATTGAAATTGAGAAAAGGCCCGTTAATCTCAATAGAGATGACGGTTGGAATATCAGCAGGTGCTGGATTCCTGCCTTATATTCTTGATTTATTTTTATTTATTTATTTGTTTTTATTTTTATTTATTTATTATTATTATTATTATTATTTTATTTTATTTTTTATTTATTTTTTTAATTTTTAATTTATTTATTTATTTTTTTTCAGCTTTTATTTATTTTTATGGATTATATTCTTATTTTTGTCCTGATTTATTTATTTAATTTTTTATTTTTAAAATTATGATTATGCTTTATTATTATTATTATTATTATTATTATTATTATTATTATTTAATTTTTTAACTCGGTGTTTGATTAATTGATAGGCAGTTTGTTATTATTAAATTATATGAATAATAATTATTTTTATTTTTAATTATTAATAATAATTGATTATTATATAATTTAATCAATTAAATTAATAAGGAAAATATATATATATATACACCACAATTTGTTAAATTAATTACCATTATATTAATTAATTGGTTAATTAGTTGTATAAATATATTAAAGAATTTATAAATAAAGAAAATAATAATAAATAAATAAATAAAAATTAATTAAATTAAATAAATAATGGAATATTTATTTTTTTAAAAGTCAAACTAGCCGTTATCCTAACGGCGAGTTGAGCCATTTCTACATCTATTTATACTTAATGTCTGGCTCTGATCTCTCACATAGTTTTGATGATGAACCACACTGGTTGGTTCGAAACGCGTCGACCACGTTCCTGTGCATGTGATTATTACCGAAAGAATTTCTACTAATTATATATATATATATAGTCATTAATTTTTTTTTTTTTTAAATGGCTCAATGTAAAATATTGTATACATTCTTTTAAAAATTGATGTATATATCATATAAAGTTTTTGAAGAAAATAAGATTTGAAGTTGATTGAGTATTTCATAGTTAGATTTTTTTAGATATGTGATTTTCTATCAAAATCCGACAATAATTTTTTGGATTTACAGATAATCTCTGTACCATTCAAAAATACAATTTAAAAAATAAAAAATTACACATTATTTTTTTTACTCTAAAATAAATTTAGAGTTGAGAAATTGATTTCTCTCCCTCATATCAGATTTATTGTTAAAATAAATTGATGAAAATAACCCACATATATATATATATATATATATATATATATATATATATATATATATATATATCATTTCAAAAAAAGCAAACGTGCGAAATGAAATGAAAATTGGTTCAGCCTTCATTAATAAATAAAAAAGGAGGAGGACAATCAATGGTTGAGATTGCTCTAAATTGGGAATACACGCGTGAGTGGAGGGCCGGTCAGCGAACTAATTCTTCTCCACCATTGGGCAGTTATTGGTTCCCTTAATTAGCATTCGATTCATCCAACTCTCTGTTTCTCTTGGCTGCCCATGCAAATGAATATTAGAATATTTAAATTATTTAGAATTTAAAACTCAAATATGTTAGTAATTTTTTAATTTTCAATTAAAAAATAATAGATTAAATATGTAGAAATTCTTTCGGTAGTAATCACATGCAAAAGAACGAGATCGACGCGTTTCGAACCAACCAGTGTGGTTCATTAAATTTTTTTTTGAGTTGTTTTTAATGTTATTTTTTGAATTTTTTTGATTTAATTTATTGAAAATTAGACAAAAGTACATTAAAATTACAAATTTGATAAGTAAATTTCACACAATTAAATACTCTAATTTTTTTTTCAAAATACTAAATACATTTGTCAAAAAACCACCAGTTTAAATATAAATTGACCAAAAACTGTAAAAATTTTCAATAAAAATCATTCCCTTTCTTTTTACCTCTCTACGGACTCGTTTCGTTTAGCACGCGCCGTGTTGGCCTATGATTTAATGTGCATTTAGAGTCGGCATGGATTGTGTGAGAAGGGACAGAGCGCGTGAGAATATTTTACCGGAAAAAGTAGGTAAGCAGGGCTGCCGGCAGGAGAAAGCAAAGAGCGTTTAATGAATTTATGATTGCTATGATTATCATATTACATATCACGTGCGAAATAGTCCGCCTTCGTTTTAGCGCCATCAGATTACGTTGCCGGCGCCCGTTTTCTGCGTTACGCGTTCTGCTTCTTTTCCGCGATTCAAATCCAGTTACCGTCGAGTAGGATAGTGAACCACAGAAACGCGGGAAAGTTGAAGTCCATTTTTTCTGAGTCACCAAGATTGCGAGCATGCGAAATGATGACAACATTTCATTTTTATAAAAGTTTGATGGCAGTGGCTTCAGGCCTTGGAATCATCCAGATAACCGTTTTTTTTCATGAAGAACGTAATTTGACCCCTACAATATTTTTTTGTGATTATATAAAATTAGTGGTGGTTAACTATGGTTAATTATGATTAATTATGGTTTAACAATTTAGTATGACAAATATTGTTTTTATGATAAAAATTGTTCCAATATGATAATTATAATTAACCATAGTCAATCATGATGATCAGCCTTACTCAAACATAATCAACTATATTTTAAAATCAAACATGGTTATCCATGATTAATTATGGTCAACCATGATCCAACATAGCATTGTGACAAAGATTATCATGATATGAAAATCAACCATAGTTGAGCATCATCAACCATGGCCCAACATCCCATTGTAAAAAGAATTATTTCAATATGGTCAACCATATTTATTCAAGGGTTTATAATATTTATCTTAGAATTTAATTATTAAATGAATGAATTAATTGTTTAATGAATGAAATAAAATAAATTATTTAATTTATTAACAATATCTCATAAATATTTATATTTAATATTTAACAATATTAAATATTAATGACGACATTTAATTAACAATATTTAAATATTTAAATGAATTAAAAATTATTTATTATAAATATTTATTAATTAATAATGTTATTAACTTAATTAATAGTAAATATAATAATATTATAGATAAATGTCTTTTGCATTAATCACATGACGCAACAACAAGGTGAAGTTGGATTCTAGGGAGAAGTTGGTCCACTGTGACGTGGCCCTGGTTGCCTTTTCGTTTTTCCTACGTGGTCTTTTTTATTCTCTCGGCAATTTTATTTATCAAATTTAGAAAATTTGATAAATAAATATAATCGTGACTTGGATGTTATATTATATTCCCGACATACATATTATACCAATGTTCCACCTTCGGACCTTATATAACTCTTCAACCCTTTATAACCTTTATTTTAATACCCCACACTTTACAAACAAACCTTTATAATGGAGCCTCCACCCCGGGCCCACCTATATATATACATGTATCAATAATCAATAAAACATATACACCGTACTCGTTTATCATCCGCGCTCTTGGAGTATCGTTCGTGCATCTACGGCAAACAGTCACCGTCCGATGGCCCTCTCTTGAATCAGCGACTCTTGTGCATTTCGCGAGGCGTCCAACGTCGATCTTTAATGCGCGAAGGCGCGGTTTAAACAGTGGTTTTGGAACAGTGGCCCAAGCCACATGTCCAACTGTCTATGGAATCGCTCCTCGTTGGGGAAATACCACCTTATCCGCAAAAGTGGTGCGGGGAACTCCGGAAACCACTCGTGGTTTTTACACAGTGATTAACTCAGGTTACGGCGGGGTTGCACCATCCTTTGTATGCCTTTAACTCGGGGCCTGACTCTGGTTAGGGGTTCAAATTCGGTAAAACAAGAGAATTCTCTTCAGGCGGGAATCTCACCAACATTTAAATAGGATTCACAACTATGATTTCTCTACACAGGCCTCACCTGCGGTGGGATAATTTCACAGGATTGTTAACCAACTTACAGGAATTCAAGACAGAGAGCAGAATTCCTAATACACAATTGCCTCGTAATCAAACGAATCTCCACACAATTTACATTTCCAGATAATTAAACAACCAACAGGACTGAAATTCATCTAATTGGAAGCAATCGACAATGCACAAGGTTTTATTGTAGAATCTCTCTTCTCCCTGCTCTCTCCTCTCTTTTTTTTTTTTTTCAATGCATCCGAGGATTCAATTTATATACATTATAGTGTGACTCTTCGGTTCCTCTATGAGGACCGTTTCAGGAAACCAAAAGCCTAATTACAATTTATTCAATAACTGAACTGACAGCTGGATCGAATCCAAATTTATTCGACTTCTATAACTCTAACTAGTCTAAACATTCAACTGAGGTATTGACACCTACCTGTTACAATTCTATGGATTTCGAACCCTCCTAGCCACAACATGTGGAAAAAACCTCCTACATTGCTGGCTAGTGTCTAATGCCCCTGCATCAGACTCCTGAGGGCAATCTTCTTCATGGGCTCCTGTCCATGAGCTCCTCCACTGATCTGCCTATCTTCTGCAACATCCCTTTAGTCATCCAAGTGGCATCTTCCTCTGCTTTATCCCTCCATTTGATCAGGTACTGAAAGTACTCTTGTCCTCTGGTCCTTCTGAATGGTCTTCTATCCAATATCTTCTCTGGTTGCAATGGTTGTGTTGGAGGTAGCTGCTCTTTCCACTCAATATGTTCCTTGTCTACTGTTCTTTCTTCTGCACCATCATCTTCATACTTGTACAAATCTGCAACATTAAAAATGGGAGATATTCCAACATCAGGTGGCAATTCAATCTCATAAGCATTTGCATAAAACTTTCTAAGTATCCTGCATGGCCCAATCTTTTTAAACTTCAATTTATTATACTGCTTCTTTGGGAACCTCTCCTTTCTCAAGTGTGCCAAAACCAAGTCTCCTACTTCAAAGTGAACTTCTTTTCTGCTCAAGTCTGCTCTGTTTTTGTATTTTATGCTGCTGCCTTGCAGTTGTTGTTTCACTTTTTCATGTATGGCCTGGATCTCTGAAGCAAACTCCTCACCATCCGCACTCCTTAACTCTGCTCTTCCCAGATTTCTTAACTCTGATATTCCTCTGGGGTGCATTCCATAAATAATATGAAATGGACTCTGCCCTGTGCTCCTGTTTGGTGAGTCATTATATGCATATTCTGCCTGGGGAAAAATATGATCCCACTGCTTGGGATGCTCTCCTGCAAGACTTCTCAACAAGTTTCCCAAACTCCTATTTACTACCTCAGTTTGTCCATCAGTCTGAGGATGATAAGCTGAGCTGAAACTCAGTTTGGTATCAAGTTTCTTCCATAATGTCCTCCAAAAGTGACCCACAAATCTAGTGTCTCTGTCTGAAACAATGCTCTTGGGCAAACCATGCAATCTAACAACTTCCTTGAAAAACAAGTTAGCAACATGGGTGGCATCACTAGTCTTATAGCATGGAATAAAATGTGCCATTTTGGAGAATCTGTCCATCACAACAAAGACTGCATCATTCCCTCTCTGAGTCTTGGGTAATCCTATAACAAAATCCATACTCACCATGTCCCAAGGCCTGTCTGGAATAGGCAAGGGAGTGTACAATCCTGCATTCTGGCTCATTCCTTTAGCATACTGGAAGATTTTGCAATTTTTCACAAATTTATCCACTTCTGCTCTCATCTTGGGCCAGTAATAGAAATGACTCAGCTGCTCATAAGTCTTGTCAATACCAAAATGTCCAGCAAGTCCTCCACTGTGCTTCTCTTTGATCAAATTTTCTCTCATGGAACATTTTGGTATACACAGTTGATTCTTTCTGAATAACAAGTCTTCCTGCAGGAAATAATCCAGCCATTGGCTTCTATATGATAAAACAGGATTATTACATGCCTCAAATGCTTCTTTAAAATTTGGATCTGTTTTATACAATTCTTTGAGGAAATCAAATCCCGCAACTTCAAAATTAGTTTCTTGAACAAGCAAGTGTCTCCTACTCAAGGCATCAACCACTTTATTTGCTTGGCCACTTATATGTTTCAAAAAAAAATTAAAACTTTGGAGATACTCAACCCATTTAGCATGCTTATGTTTCAGCTTGGGCTGCTGTACAATATAATGCAAAGCCTGATTGTCAGACTACAATACAAATTCCTTGGACATCAAGTAATGTCTCCACTTCTTCAGTGCTTGAACAATTGCATAGAATTCCTTCTCATAAGAGGAAAACTTTCTCCTGGTGACATTTAGCTTTTCACTGAAATAGGCTACAGGCCTATCATCCTAACTCAACACAGCTCCAATGGCCTCTCCACTGGAATCACACTTTACTTGAAATGGTTTAGTAAAATCAGGCAAAATCAAAACAAGCTTCTCTGTTATCCTTTGCTTCAAAACTTCAAAATTTTTTTCTGCTTCAGCAGTCCACTTAAATGGCTGCTTGCTCTTCTTTACTGTTTCAATTATGGGTGCATTGATCTTACTGAAGTTCCTTATAAAATTTCTGTAAAAACTAGCAAGTCCATGGAAACTTCTTACCTCAAAAACATTCCTGGGCGAAGGCCACTCCACAATTGCCTTAACCTTTTTTGGGTCCATCTTCAATCCTTCTGCAGAAACAACAAACCCCAAATGCACCAACTCTTCCTTCATGAATGAGCATTTCTTCAAATTTATCAGCAGCTTCTCTTGGTGCAGCTTCTTCAAGACATGATTAAGATGCCTTAAATGTTCTTCTTTAGTTCTGCTGAAAACTAATATATCATCTAAATATACTATCACAAATTTCCCAATAAATTCTTTCAACACTTCATTCATAAGTCTCATAAAAGTGCTTGGTGCATTTGACAACCCAAAAGGCATTACCATCCATTCGTACAATCCTTCATTTGTTTTGAAGGCAGTTTTCCACTCATCACCCTCTCTTATTCTGATCTGATGGTATCCACTCTTTAAATCTATCTTCGAGAAATATTTAGCACCACTCAAATAGTCCATTAAATCTTCAATTCTGGGCAACGAAAATCTGTACCTGATTGTGATCTTATTAATTGCTCTAGAATCAGTACACATCCTCCAGCCTCCATCTTTCTTTGGGCTCAATACTGCTGGTACATCACATGGACTCAAACTTTCTCTAATCAGTCCTTTGTCCACCAATTCCTGTACTTGTCTCCTGATTTCCTCATTTTCCTTGGGAGTCATTCTGTAGGCTGCCTTATTTGGCAGATTTGAACTAGGGATAAAATCTATCTGATGGCTGATCTTCCTCACAGGTGGCAGCTCATCAGGTAAATCATCCACAACAATGTCACAGTAATCATCTAACATCTCTTGTATCTCTACTGGTAAATCAGAAATCTTCGTAGAAGTAAGAACTACTTTAGGTTTGCAAACTAAAGCAAAGATTATCTGTTCTTCTTCTATCTGCTGTAGATATTCCTTCCCACTCAGCAACAAGGTCTTTGGGTCAATCACTCTGCTGGATGGCTCTCCTTCTTCCATGGGTATCAATGTATGATGTACCCCATCTTTGAAGAACTTGTAAGTGTTCTTCTTGCCATCATGCACTGCTGCTCTGTCAAACTGCCAAGGTCTACCCAACAGTATATGACACACATCCATGGGCATTACATCACACAAAAATTTGTCCTTGTACTTGCCCATTTGCAGATCTATTTCACACTGTTCTTTCACAACCAGCTGGTGCCGTTTATGCAGCCAGGACACCCTGTAGGGAGTTGGGTGCTCCCTAGTCTTCAGCTTCAACTTTTCTATCACCTTAGTGGAAACCAGATTGTCTGTGCTACCACTATCAATGACTAGCTGGCAGCATTTTCCTTGGACTTTGCAGATGCTCCTAAACAAAGTATTCCTCTGTGCAAGCTCAGTGACCTCTTTAGCTTGCTTCAACAAAACCTTATTTACCACTAAGGATTCTCCCCTCTCTGGAAGAATGTCTTCTTCAATTTCTGCCTCCTTTTCAGCCTGGGCAACAACAACATTCCTTGGGCCAGCACCCACATTCTCTGGGCATTCATAGTGCTTGTGTCCCACTTCCCGGCATCTATAACACCTCAATTATCTACCTCTGCCTTTGCCTCCTCTTCCTTTTCCTCTGTAAGAACCCCTTCTGCCACTTGCATCCTCCTCTGTATATGCATTCTGAGGTGAGCTACTGTTAGCTCCATCCTTGGGTGTAGCAGGCTTTCCTCTGCCACCCTGACTTCCCTTCCCACAGAAAGTACCTCTCTTCTTGGCAGATTGTTTCCTCAGGAGTTTCTCCTCTGCTTTCAAGGTCATATGGTATGCCTCTTCTACTGTCTTGGGAGACAGAAGACCAATCTCATCTTGGATCTCCAGCTTGAGACCATTCACATATCTGGCAGTCTTCTCTGGTGTGTCTTGGAATTTCCCATCTCTTATGCTCACTCTATAGAACTCCTTTGTGTATTCCTTTACTGTCAGCAACCTCTGTCTCAGGTTCTGCATTTTTCTATACAATGTCAGATGGTAATCACTAGGCAAGAATTTACCCTTCAAATTGGCCATCATTCTGGTCCAACTCTTGATAGGTTTCTTGCCAAATCTCCTCCATTCTGCCTGCACTCCATCCCACCAAAGTGCAGCATGTCCCTTCAGCTTTGTTACTGCAAAATTGACTTTATTATCTTCACTTATTTCTTCATAATCGAAGCACTTGTTTAATTCATTTATCCAATCCACCAGCTCCTCTACATTCAGTTCCCCTGCATAGCTTGACGCTTCAATCCTAGGCTTAACTGCAGACCTCAGAATAGTCGTAAGGAGCCTCATGTCAGGAGGAATTTCAACATTTTATTTAGCTTCTTCTGTTTCAGGTTCACTGATGTCTTCAGGATCTCTGGTCTGTCTTTGCTCCACGAAATCCATCTGGCCTCGACCCTCTGCAACACCTCCAATACCTCTGCGTTGGCTATAGGTCTCCTTCTGTCGGCACCTCTACCAATTTGGATTGCCATGTCAGCAAACAACTTGAACTTCCCGCTCTGATACCACAAATGACGTAGCAACAAGGTAAAGTTGGATTCTAGGGAGAAGTTGGTCAACTGTGACGTGGCCCTGGTCGCCTTTTCGTTTTTCCTACGTGGTCTTTTTTATTCTCTCGGAAATTTTATTTATCAAATTTATCAAATTTGATAAATAAATATAATCGTGACTTGGATGTTATATTATATTCTCGACATACATATTATACCAATGTTCCACCTTCGGACCTTATATAACTCTTCAACCCTTTATAATCTTTATTTTAATACCCCACACTTTACAAACAAACCTTTATAATGGAGCCTCCACCCCGGGCCCACCTATATATATACATGTATCAATAATCAATTAAACATATACACCGTACTCGTTTATCGTCTGCGCTCTTGGGGTATCGTTCGTGCATCAATGGCAAACAATCACCGTCCGATGGCCCTCTCCCGAATCGACGACTCTTGTGCATTTCGCTCGGCGTCCAACATCGATCTTTAACGCGCGAAGGTGTGGTTTAAACAGTGGTTTTGGAACAGTGGCCCAAGCCACGTGTTCAACAGTCTATGGAATCACTCCTCGTCGGGGAAATACCACCTTCTCCGCAAAAGTGGTGCGGGGAACTCCGGAAACCACTTGTGGTTTTTACACAGTGATTAACTCAGGTTACGGCGGGGTTGCACCATCCTTTGTATGCCTTTAAATCGGGGCCTGACTCTGGTTAGGGGTTCAAATTCGGTAAAACAAGAGAATTCTCTTTAGGAGGGAATCTCACCAACATTTAAATAGGATTCACAACTATGATTTCTCTACACAGGCCTCTCCTGCGGTGGGATAATTTCACAGGATTGTTAACCAACTTACAGGAATTCAAGACAGAGAGCGGAATTCCTAATACACAATTTCCTCGCAATCAAACGAATATCCACACAATTTACATTTCCAGATAATTAAAGAACCAACAGGACTGAAATTCATCTAATTGGAAGCAATCGACAATGCACAAGGTTTTATTGTAGAATCTCTCTTCTCCCTGCTCTCTCCTCTTTTGTTTTTTTTTTCAATGCATTCAAGGATTCAATTTATATACATTATAGTGTGAATCTTCGGTTCCTCTATGAGGACTGTTTCAGGAAACCAAAAGCCTAATTACAATTTATTCAATAACTGAACTGACAGCTAGATCGAATCCAAATTTATTTGACTTCTATAACTCTAACTAGTCTAAACATTCAACTGAGGTATTGACACCTAGCTGTTATAATTCGATGGATTTCGAACCCTCCTAGCCACAACATGTGGACAAAACCTCCTACATTGCTGGCTAGTGTCTAATGCCCCTGCATCATCACATCATTCGGATTAATGATGTGATTAATCTGAAAGACATTTATCTACATTATGGATCACAAAAGTCTTACATCTAACATATAATAATATTAATTAATAGTAGTAATATTAATTAATAATAATAAAAATAAAAATAATAATCATAATTATACGTCTTTGACGTATATCAATCACATTTATTAATGTGCTTGTGCTAGCATAAAATTTTGGTGGAAGTGGCTTCAAGCCTCGGAATAATCTACATAACCAATTTTTTGATGTATATCAACCACATTTACTAATGTGCTTGTGCTAGCATAAAAGTTTGGTGGAAGTGGCTTCAAGCCTTGGAATAATCTACATAACCGTTTTTTTCATGAAGAACATGTTTGTGAGATCATCTATTGTTTGGCACCTACAAAATTTTGGGGGCTAAGACGTTAAAACCATTATTTTAATGTTTGCGTAGTTGTTATCCTCATTCTGCATTTTAATTTTTTTGAAAAAAACATATTTTCATATTTTATTGGAAACGAAAAAGTACAATTATTTGTTTGTATAGAGGTACAATTGATAGTTCTTGAAAAATTGGTCTAAGAATAAATATTTCAGACCTTAAACATATCTTGAAACTTAACTAAATTCTATTTGAATGAGACCAAAAAAATTAAAGTAAATAATTTTTGAATAGGACCAAACAGATTAAACGATAAAATAGACAAACACATTATGAGATGGAAACTAACCCAACATCTAATAGCAAATCTTCTTTGGATAACATCTTTTCCATGGTATAACTTGGAGATAATTCTTCCATGCTGAGTTTAGAATTATTTTGGATTTTGTTGAGAGAATGTCTCAACCTCCTTATCCATGTTTGGTATCAGTTGGGTCTCAATCCAACTATATATATGTATCATATTTGTGAATGAATAATGAGAAATAGTTTTATGTGTTCAAATTAATTTCCTATTTTGGTGTCGAAGTCCTTTTGGGTAATAGTTTTTGTGTTTTTTGTTTGTTTATCCATCATGCAAAGCCATCGTCGAGGAAACTAGATCCGTAATGGAACAATAGAACAAGGGGGTGGAGCAGATCCACCATCAATTTGACTGTAACTGAGTAGTTGCAGATGGCCGAGTTGTTCAATGGGTTAGGGAGATGAAGGCATCGCAAAAAAAAAAAAATTTTAGCTAATGTTCAAGATCTTTAAGATAGAGGTAGTCATTCATTCAATGGAGAAAATTGGATTGATCTATCGAAACCAATGGTTAATTTTTGAGTTTTTGTTGTGGAAGAGATCATTTTCATAGACATGCATTGATGAAGATCTGGTTGTGCATTTTTTCAGTGAATTGTATTTTTTCTTGTGTAGCTATATTAGGCTAATTAGTTGGCATCTTTAGCTGTTTCATTTGTGTAGCATTGGTAATGCCTAGGTTTTTCCATCCTTTCTCTAATTTCAAAAACTTCCAATGTTCGAAAGCCTTCTTGGAGCTCAAACCCGTGACATGGAGATCTTCAATCGTCATCATCGTAGGTTTGTGTGGACGTTAGCGTAGGAGAAGAGCGACAATAGTTTGTGATTATGATAGACGATCTGAGGCATCCGTTTATTGCCACCCTTTTGGGTGAGGTGAAAGTTACAACTATGGAGTGTCATTCAAATTCCCTTGTGATATGGATGATTTTGAGCAGTTGAAATAACTCATTGAAAAACATTGTTCCAGTAAAAGCAGTTGAAATATACATAATAATTGCATGCCCTTGTGAAATTACTGCTAATTGAAATTTAACAACAAGAGCTCCTTTGATCCAGATCTACATAGATTGATGAGAGGACATTGGTTATTGTGATATAGAAAAACGACCATTGCTTTGGTCTCTGTCACTTTTGATACTTTATTGTATTTTGGTGTTTGATTGTTATTTTGTTTTGTAAAATTATGTGACATAAACACTAAATAATAAACAAAGTAATATAGTTAAGTTAGTGGTTCTCAATGTTCTTCGATGCCAAGAGAACATATCACTATTTTTTTTATTATGTGAGTATGTTATATGATAATAGGTATTGTTGTTCTTAAATGCTTCAAGAGCATCAAATAAATGTTATTTTTGTAAATATGTGAGTGTGTATGTAAATAAATATCAGTTATATAATTTGTTGCTGAATACACTCAGTACCTAGACAACTTACCTATAAAACTGTCAAAATTGTAGTTCACTACATTTTGATAAATGGAAGTTAGTCCATAGAGCAATTAGTATTGAGATTGTCCTTTAGAAGGTCAAGAATCGTCAATTCTGCAAGTTTTTCAATGATGGTCAGAGGCAATTATGTTTTAAATGGAGATCAAGTGGTAGCTCGAAGTTGTGGTGGTGAAGAAAGAGCATTGTCTATGAGATTCCATAATATCTTTTTAAGGAAGTAGTTGGGATATAATCAAATAAATAATGATTTATTTGATTAATGGTGGTTGATTTGGTCATATTTAACAAGGAATATTATCTAAATAAGATTTAAATAATTATTCCTAGAAAATAATAAGATAACTATGGGTTTATCTCATTAATTTCTTTGTTTTTGGGTTAAACATGATTGGGAATAATAATTAAATTATGGTTTAATTAATTATTCCTTTTGGGGTTTCCTAATTAACATAGTGAAAGCAGTTTTACTTGGGGTAAAACTGGTCTTACATGGTGTACTTGGGTCCATCTAATGATGAAAGGTTAGATGACCAAAAAATGGTGTAACAGATTGCCCCCCAGCGTGCGAGTGTCGGGAGCAAATCGTATGACCGAAGTACGTTGTAAGAACACAATCACTAGACAACAAAAAGGGGTGTCAGAGAGAGAACTGTGAGGTAGATAGTGTGCTGAAGGACTAGACCCTGAGGAGACGAGACTCGTAGGTGCAACAAGTCTCTTTTATGAGAGGGTACCTGTGCTGAAGGCGGCGGGGGAGGCATACCTATGCCCGCCGTGACAAAGTACAAAAGAATAGTGTGTCCAGTAAACCAGGGACCGAACCATAGAGTACAGCTGGCATAATCATGAGCCAGATAAAAATACAATGAAGAGTCTCACATACATGCTGTGCCTGGGATAACAGCCAGGACTAGTACAATAATATCTGAGTACATGAGACAAATACAACCCAAATGCCCCCTGTAAATGGGGAAGGGCTCACAAAATCTGACTGATACATGCAAAGCAAAGAGGCGCTGCAAGTGGCTACGACCAACATCATCAAATATCTGGAGCTGCATCGAAGGCTGCAAGGAAGAGGTCATCCGGGCATGTGGGGGGCTACCTGCAGGGCCACCCCCTCATGAGGGTTGAGACATCTCACACACACCCGGGGAATCATCAAGAGCTGCTGCTGGATCATTGGACCATCAAGTATACAGATCTCGATCATGCTGAAAGGAGCTGGAGAAACAATCAAGTCAAAGGGAAAGGAGAGATCCCTTTGCCTGATCCGAGGCATCGAACAATAGTGGAAGCTGGAACCAAGGTACACCGCCCTCTAGACCTGGCTTCTGGAATGAATGAGCTGATGTCGACAGAAGGAGGTCCGCCATAGGTGAGGCAATGAGAGACCCTCAACTAAGGCACGAGAGAAAAGAGTAGAGCGACGGACAGATTGACACTAATGATGATAGTGAAGTGGAAAGGACTGAGTAGCTAATGGACGAATTTCCTTGTTAGAGCATAAAGGGCATGAATGACATGGCAGCGACTGACACAATATCGTAAGGGATAGGGGACAGTGGGACTGAAGGTCATAATATGCGACACAAGAGAGAGACCAAGCAATGAAGGATGGAGGGCTATAGTGGGGTACAAAGGGACTCGGGATAGACTCCATGAATGCGATGATGACTCAACTTGGATGCTCTAAACAAGGGCGACTCGATGGTGTTGCCACACAGTAAAAGGCCCAATGGGGGACCATAAAAGCATGAGTACAAGGTGGGGACTCATGACGAAAATCGTCACAAACATGGACAAGTAAGGAGGCAAGAGGGTGCCCCAAGTACAAGTGTTGTAAGTGAGGAAATTCGATTTTAAGGAGAGGTGAAGTGACCCTTCTTGGACAAAATAGGTCCTGGCGAAGGATAAAAATAAAAATATGCTGGCTATCTAACAGAAAATAAAACATGCATCTCAGAAAGGAAATGCTAAGGGTAATATTTCTTGAGATAGAGTGCATTGCGAAGATTGCCTTTGAAGTCTTCTAAAAGGTATGCCCCCTTACCAAGCTCCTTACTGATGATGTAAGGGCCTAGCCATAATGAGTCGAACTTCCTGTGACCAAGGACATCATGGGCCTGGTCATATACTAGAACAAGGTCGCCTTCACGAAAAGGACGAGGCTGGACTTTTTGGTCATATTGAGCTTTTGGTGCGTTTCTTGGCCGCTTCCATGGTTTGCAATGCAACACAGCGATATTCAGAGGCACGCTCAAGCATGATAAGTCATTGTTCTAGAGGTTGGGTGTCAGGGGGAAGTTCAACAACCAGAGGAAGGGAAGGGATGTACACTCGATTGGTAAGACAACCTCCTCTCTAGAAACGAGGTGAGGAGGGTTATGGTTGAGGGGCATGGGTGCCCCCGAGCATGGTGTGGTCATGCCAAAATGTATTTAGAAAAAGGGGGATCTAAACACATTTTAATGATGTGGTGTGCCATTTTTTCTTGTTATGGGTATGCAGTTTGAGAAAGGAAATGGAGGATTACCAATCTCTTTTGGTACTGCATATGGGGATCAAATGGACTTTAAGTTTCCGAATTGGCATACCTGGTGTCACTATCCCAAAAGGAGGATTTGGAGATAATGAACTGATGCTCTCGTAGAAAAGCGATAGGTTGGTCAACAATAATGTCTAAGAGACTGGGTTGCTGATGTAAGATGAGGGAACGATAAGGGGTATCGTCCCGAGAGTGATCTGAAGTGATATGGGACTCTAGAGTTTCTTCTAAATGTGGAAGAATACGGGGTCTAGAGTCAACACGACCAGATACACTAGGAGAGTGGTGGAGAATGGCTTCTCTTGGTCTCTCAAATGTGGGTGCCCCCTTACCCAAACATTGGGTTTCGATGTAATGGCCACAAGGTGGATGTGGTGTGAACGCATGGGTTCGATGTAAGGGGGAATAGATAAAGTCAGGGGTGGGAATTTCTTCCATACTGTCGTCATCGTGATAGAAGATGGGATGACTGGTGGAGGAAGAACCACCTGACGTGGTGAAGTGGCCTGAATCATCATCATGAGAAGAGAGGTTCACATGCGCATCGTCACGAGGGGTGACCGAAGAGTAAGTAGATAAAGGATCTACCGATGTTGAGCCCAAGATGTCCGCTGAAGGAAGGTCAAGCGAAACAACAGGGGAGGATTCAGATGGAATGTTCCCCAAGGGTCTCATGGATGATGATAGGTAGAAAATGCTGGACGAAGGCTCCATCATCTCGACATCTGGAGGGGGAATGTCAATGGGAGCAGTCATATCTGGTAGTTTTGCTGAAGCAGAATGCGCAAATAGGAGAGAGGTGGACTCATTGCGCTTGGCCTCGAATTGGTGGACCGCAGCGATAGAGGTGCGGAAGTCCGTGAGGCGGGGACAAAGATGGGTGGAATGGCCATGGAGATCACACAAAGCACATGGGTGGTTGGTGTGAATAGTCTTGGGGTTCGTGGCCATGGTCGCGGAAGGAACAGAGGCCTCTGGGACCGCGGACTCAGGGAACGTGACATTAACCATGGGCTTGAGATGAAGTAATTCAGGACAGGTATGGGAGGCGTGACCGACAACATCACACAAAGCACCCTGGATGGTATGCTTTGGAGGCTGAGGAGGAGCAGGGTTTGTCGGGGCAGCCTTGTCCTTTGATGCCCCCTTGCGAGCTTTGCCCTTCTTACCCCAAGCGGTCGCAACAGGAGGTGGTTCCTGTTGAAGTGACTGAGGCACTGATGCAACGGGAGAAGCCATGGGGACCGGTTGAACCGGGGTCAAAGCGATATAAGGTTTGGGTTGACCAGGCAAGGTGGGGGCTGGAGGATCAAGGTACCAAACGGGAATCCCAAGAGTCAAGTTAGGAAGAGAGAGGGTGGCCATGACTGGTGCCGTGTACACTCCTGGTGGGGGAGCTAGGAACGGTATCTGACCAGAGGGGGCATGGCCAGTTGGGATGGCTCCTAAATGGCTAAGGCCTGGAGGAACCGTGCCAGGGGGATAAAGGGGCTCATGAATACCAAATGCAGGTGAAGGGCTAAGAGCAGGTTGCGGAGGGCAAGGTTGCTGACTAGCCGAAGCAGGTTGCTTGAGAGCAGCCCGAGACGATTGCATCATGCAAACATTCGATGAGCTGGGGTCAGAGATAGGAGGAGGGGGGAAACTAGGAAAAGTTCCAAGCAGGGAGGAATCCTTGTAAACGCCGGGGGAGACACTGGTCAAGGAGTCGACGGTTTGCTTGTTGGCTACAGAAGAGATGGTTGTCTCAGGTGAGGTCTGAGATTTTGGCTCATGATATGTCAACTGGTCAATGGTGACTATCTTCCCATTATGGGGGAAAGACATCTTGCGAAAGACTGCGGATGGGACAGCAGACATAGCATAGGTGTAGCTTCGCCCCAAAGAATGTTGTAGTCTAGTGGGGCGTCAATGACTTCGACGTCAACGCAAACAATTATAGATCTGTTTGTTGCGGCACTTTAACTACTAATTGCAGATCTGAAGATGTTTTGCAGCCATTATTGTTGTTAGGGCTATTAGTTATGCGTAGCTAAAGTGGTTCTTTTCCGTACACTTCGACGAAGAATTCATACTAACAAATGGCGACTCCTTTGGGGGAAAACCCTCCTATTTATAACAAAATATTGGGTCATTCTAGATCTTGGTGCATGAATAAAATAATGTTAATCAAATCTAGATCCACCTCTATGGAATATTTTATTATTATTTGTTGGAGGGAAAGGGTGCTTTGACTTGGGTCAAATCCCTTGATTAGTGAAGAATAAATAAATAAATGATTTATTTATCTTTTTAAGGAAGTGGTTGGGATATAATCAAATAAATAATGATTTATTTAATTAATGGTAGTTGATTTGGTCATATTTAACAAGGAATATTATCTAAATAAGATTTAAATAATTATTCCTAGAAAATAATAAGATAACTATGGGTTTATCTCATTAATTTCTTTACTTTGATTAAAACTAGTTGAAATAATTAAAATGTAGTTTAAATTAATTTATTATACAAATTCTAATCCCAACATAGTGAACTGCAGTTTTAAGGTAAAGCGGAACAAGGGTCTTACATGGTGTACTTGGATCCATCTAATGATGAAAGGTTAGATGACCCAAGTAGTGTAACTATGAGATTCCATAATGGGTGTAACTCCTAACGAAGGCCAACCAAACAAAGATCAATATTGTTGTTCTAATATGCATTTATGACATGTAAGCATTTAAGGGAGAGACTTGGAGATAATGCTACTATGCTAAGTTTAGAATTGATTTGGGATTTTGTTGAGATAATAATGATAGCTGAGCCACCCATGGCCCCGGTCTACCTTATTTCTTTCAATCATCCAAATATTTCTTTCTAATTATCTCCCCAAAGCTGGCTTTCACTCTGCGATTTCTATTTTCTTGCTTGGCCAATTAAATAAATCTCCAAGCCAAGGTCTCTCGGTCTCACTACTTAATTTCTTCTTTCTTATTTACTTATCAATTTCATAGAAATTGATAAGTGAATACTTTAGACGAATCTTATATTAAACCCAAATGATAGCTCCCATATTAAACCTCGGTCTTTTAACTATGCTGAATCACAATTCGTATGGCCCCCACTTCGCAAATTCAAACATTATATGCACGCTACGATATATGAATCTGTATATTTCAGCCTTCTCAAAGTCATTGGAAGAATTAAACAACCAACGACACCGGACATATATATTAAACCCGCAAACCTTAGTTTTAAGGTTCCAATTAATATAATTGGGCGGGCCTATTGTGACAAGCCTTCCACATCTTACGGTTGTTATCACGTTGCCTCACTCCAGAGATTGATCCAATGGATATCGCACGGAGCTACTTGCGCGAACAATAACGCGCGATGGCGCGCGGTGGAAGGTGGTTTGCAATTTTCTCGAGGACACGTGTTAGTCGATACGTGGAATCGCTCCCGACTCCTCAAATACCCGCCTGGAAAGACGATGGGTGAATTAACGATGAAACCCACCGTTCAGCTCAAAACCGGCCCATTCTCTTGTTCCTTCGGTCACGGTTCCCTACTCCGGAGTTCCACTTATATCGCGCAAGGTTCCATCGAAACACCAGGTTCCATTCCGTTGCGCTCGGGGTTCACCTATTCAATTAACGTAGTTCCTATTGCACCTTCGCCCATCGTTATACGATTGCTCGTCCCAGATGGTACAATATCTCTTATGCGTGGATTAAAGCCATGCCTCTATTGTAGCCTACACTCACGGCTCTATCACTCCCCATCGACGGTGTACGTGATATTCTATTAATTTCGCTAGCTGTGCCATAGAGCACCATTAATCCCATCACGTGTTCTTAGTTATCACGGATTTCGATTGTCCTCCATCGGGATGCATGCACATATGTTCACACGAGAACTTATTCAAGCAAAGAAGATATACATTCACACATAAATTGAAATCCAAAGGCATAAATGGTGAAACATTTCTTATTTACACAATCGATTGAATCACAACCATTAGCTACAGCTAGATCTTCAATCGATGGCCTTCTTCCCCTATGCGGCTCTTTGCGGATGCAGACGGAGTCTAGGTGCGGGCTCGTGCGGTGCATTGAGCTCTCCTCGACTCTATCCATGATTTATTTTATACATATTGGAAATGAATCAATTCACTTCTTGATGACTCTTGGACTCCCTAAAGCTAGTCTAACTGCAATGACTATTTCTTCGGGCGCCCATAAATCATTCGGGAGGCCACAATGTTAACCCTTCCAAATTAACTAAAATAACTCAACTGTTTGAATATTTACATGAGACAAAACATGAGACCCCCTTTGGGTTTATTTGTAATGAGGTGTCTTGGGCCTAATGCCCACAGCCAGGACTCCCCGGGTTCAAATGATTCATGATCTCTGATCATGTGCTTTATTTTTTTTTTGTCTGCTGGATCCCATGCTTTAATTTACTGACTGGTTATTTGGTGCAACAAGGTGAAAATGTTATTTAAGTTTGCCTTTTTGCCTTTTTGAGAAAAAAATTTCATTTTTTCGGTTCTTCAACTTTACGCACACTATAACAATTTTGTGCTTAAATTTCGCTGCGGATAAAAATAAAAGTTGTGAGAAATTTTGTTAGCTTTCTATTACTTATTTTTTGAAATTTTTTTATGCAAATTTGATATGTCAACTTAGTGTTTCTTTGAGTGTGTGTTTCTTAACAATCAAAGGATTCATAAGAAGTCATGTTATGATGCAATGTTGTATTCATTGAAAATTTGTGTTTTTGAGAAAACAAAATGTGTTACAACAATCTAGACAGAGTCTACTTTGATTTTGTCATATTTACAAAGCCAATGGATGCATATCATAATTACTAGAATTTTTTGAACTGGTCCAATACGAAAAACTGCGTATTTTGGATATGTTTCGCGTCGCAAGAAATTTCTTAACATATAAGTTATAAACTAAAAATCTAAAAGCTACCCATTAGAGACGACGGACTAATGTAATGCCCCATAATTTTTTCAATTTTTTTTACAATGTATTTTGGGAGATACAAAATTTTGATTTCACTGAATCACAATGACCCTCAGAAATTGTTTGCACCCATTTTATTAGAAAAATAATTAAAATTAGTAAACGTTTATAAAATTCCATAAAAGTTATATATCCTGAAAGTAGATTCAATTCTAAAAATGCTTGTCTTGGTTCCGACAGTTAATTAACAACTTTTCATGGAGTTTAATCAGTCCAGAGTTGCAGAACCATATTCAGAGCATGGTTTTGCGTAATTGGTGACGCATTAGTTCGGCCGAAATTTTAATCTAAGATCAGCCGAACTATGTTTTCCGCCGACGGCTCGTTAAATCTAACGACACAATAGTTCAGCCGAACTTTTAATCAAAATTTCAACCGAACTATTGTGTAACTTTCCATCGGCCGGAAATTTTTGCGGAGCCCCTACTAAAACACATTTCGCGGCAATATAAATTGTCGCCGGCAATGTAAATTGTCGTGAAATCATTCACAATTTCCACTTTGTTCATTTGGATTTAAGATCTTGGTTTGGGTTTTAAAAATTTTCTTCAAAATTTGGATTTAAGAGCATTTCTTGGAAGAAAACTAATTTTACAAATAATTGTTTTGGGTTTAAAGAATTTTTTTGGAAGACATTTCTTGAAGGCGGCCTGATTTTGCAAAAAATTGTTTTGAACTTAAAAAAATTTCTTGGACGTACATTCAAAAGACATTTCTTGGAGGTATGTACGTGTTTTGAGTTTAAGTAAATCTTTTGAGCTTCGTTTCATTTTTATAAGACATTTTTCTCTCGAATTTTTTCAAGTGTTTTGAATTGGAGTATGTATTTTTTGCAAAAAATTTAAACTGAATTTTTTTAAATTAAATCTTTTGTGATATTTTTTGTAATCGAGTTATTGTCTAATTTTTTGAAGGAAATTTTTTTAACTTCATACCCTATTATCATGGGAAATCGAAGAACTTGTGCGAGAAAATATGATTGAAAAAGAGACCCTGAAGAACGTAGAGAAGAGACGAGACAATCTCGCAAAAGAAAGTTAGAAGCCCTCTCAAATATTGAAGAGGAAAATCAACCTCAAGTGGAAATTGAAACAGGTATGTAAATATAAATATTATGATTTATTGATATATTTAAAAATTTTCTAATGTAAAATGTGAAGCTTAATTTTTATTTGATGAACTAATTTGAAAAATATTTTGTTTAATGTAAACAGAAAGAGATATTCCTCAAAATATTGAAGAAGAAAATCAACCTCAAGCAGAAATTGAAGCAGGTATGTAAATGTAAATATTATGATCTATTGATATATTTACAATTTTCCTAATGTAAAATGTGAAGCTTAATTTTTATTTGATAAACTAATTTGAAAAATATTGTTTAATGTAAACAGACAGAGATATTCCTCAAAATATTGAAGAAGAAAATCAACCTCAAGCAGAAATTGAAGCAGGTATGTAAATGTAAATATTATGATCTATTGATATATTTACAATTTTCCTAATGTAAAATGTGAAGCCTAATTTTTATTTGATGTACTAATTTGAAAAATATTTGAAATTATAGATATATTTATTAATTTAGTTATTTATTGAATATGTACTATTTTTTCGAATATGTATAGATGAAATCACTATCGATAATGAGATGTTAGAAAATGTTGACACTCACACATATGGAGATAAAAAACCTGACCATGTTATACAATATCGTGTTAACTGCATTTTTGAAAATTATTTCTTAAATGAGCGGGTGACAGTTTAGGCTCAAATGTTGAAAGGTTTCCTATCATCAAGGAAATTAAAAGAAGCGACGAAACTATTGGGTATTCAAAAATCAACCAAAGATTAAAAAATGAAGGAAGAGGTGATAAAAAATATGAGTAGTGCTATAAATTCAATTAAGAGATCTAGAGAGAAAGATGTTTCAATTGTACATAGAGGAATACATATGGCGATGGTTTCACCAAGTACTCAAGAGAATCATTTGGTAACATCTATGGCATGAGCACTAGGAACCTCATGAAAAACTATGCACAAACATCGAAAATTTTGGCTGCAAATAGATGTAAATGATGAACTCGCTTGTTGGAGAGCTATTTGTAGGCAACCATACAAAGATAGACTTGGAGAAAATGTTAAAAAAATAATATATGAATATTGGAAAAACAATTCGCGTGTTTCACCAACTGCAAGACATGTGATGCGAAGAAGAATAGCACGAAATCAGTACGAAGAACATGAAAAACATCTCTTGGAAACCACTCAAATAGAGTTATTCAACAAGTTCAAAGAAGAAAATCGTCAAATTCATGTTTCACTTAGTGCTTTTGTTCAACAAAAACCATGGTATGTAAAACCTATCACCGTACGCGACACTTGTTGTTGCCATTATCATGTGGAATTTGAGTTATATTATGACACATTCCTTGATTTCGGTAGAACATTATGGAATGATTCACCTCCTCCTTCCACTATCCGTGAATTCATGTCTCAAATTCTATGTGAAAGAGAAAGCGATGAACTATTTTACAAAAAGAAATGTGTTGGTGGTAAAAAATGCGATGATTGTGGAAATTTGACTAAATTTCAAAATAAATATCGTATTGATATAAATGATCAATCATTGTCCAACATGAAAGTGAAATGGAAGAGATATGAATATATCGATACATCGATTCAAGGTGCAAATAGTGTTAAAAGAATTGAATTACAAGAAGACGAAATTTTTCTGATAGACTTTTTGAGAAAGTTTGAGGCAGAAATTTACAAATACACCAAGCATTCCCATAGAGCTTGATGGCAAGACTTGCAATTCAAAAAATCTCGTGAAGTTTTTCCACCAGGGACCATTTTGTCAGTGATTGATTTTGCAGAAAACTACACATTTGTTCCACAAAAAGAAATTCAGAGTGAATACTATCATTTTGACCAAGTCTCCATGCTCGTCCATATTCTATATAGACACGCTGAACAAAATGTCGATCATATAGAAAGCACGAGTGAAAATCGACATATCATTAAATAATATCACTTTTATATCAGTGACGATCGTACACATGATACATGTTTTGTACAACATTGTTTTGGAAGAATTTATGATTCATTGAAAAATCATGGAATAACATTCAATGAACATTGGATATGGTCAGACGGATGCACAGGTCAATTCAAATCTGCACGATCATTCTTTTGGTTGTGTTGTCTTCATAAGAAAACCTGCATTAAACATTGTTGGAATTTCTTCGAGACTGGCCATGGAAAAGGAGAACATGACGGTGCGGGAGCATGCATAAAACGAGTACTTCGAAGATATCAAATGAACCACTCTGCATGCCGATTTGTGAACACTGAAGAATTTGTTCAATGGTGCATCGCTGCTCTAAGCCATGAGAAAAACCCATCAAGAGAAGTGTGAAGGTACATTCAATTTAATTTATATTGGAAATCTAATTTTAAACATTATACATTTATCATGCAATGATTATTTTTAATTGTATTTTGATATCATATTTACAAATTCTTTTTCTAATTTTCCATATAAAGGTTTTTATGGCATATTGGAATCGGAGACGTAGATAGATCAATTGGAAATGACGTTGAAACAATAAAAGGGACTTGAAAATTGCATTCAATTCAAACAAAGTTGTCAAGAAATGTGTTTGCATTGGATAGAAGAAAATATTCTTGTTTTTGTGATGTTTGCATAGACAACACCATTAGGGGAATTTTGAGGTCTAAAATGGGCCTCCTAAAGAAATTATAAAATAATAGTGGAAAAAATCAAATAAGATTTGATGACATCATCAAATTTTAGAGGGAAAAATGGAAAAACTACTTTTTCAACTCATATTTTCAACTTATCTCCCAAATTTTTTACTCAAATTTCAAGTGAGAGTACTCGTTGGATGCGAAATTTAATTCCCCATCCAAGGAGTACCCATGTTGCATACTTTCGATGGGTCCTACTACACGAAAAATGAGAAATACATAAAAAAAATGTGATTACAATCACGTTTTTTATGTATTTCTCATTTTTCGTGTAGTAGAGTTCATCGAAAGTATGCAACATGGGTACTCCTTGGATGAGGAATTAAATTTCGCATCCAACGAGTACTCCCGCTCGAAATTTGAGTAAAAATTTTGGGAGATAAGTTGAAAATACGAGTTAAAAAAGTAGTTTTATTATTTTATTATTTTATAATATTTTTACCCTTTTATTTAAAAAATGGTGAATCATCCCCCATGGTTGACATCATCATCTTAAATCCTATTGGTTGTTATAAAGTTTATTTTTGTTGTACATTTTTCTTATGAGGCCCATTTTAGACCTCAAAATTCCCCTAATGCAAAATCCAATGACGTTTGTGAAAACAAAATGTATGTGAACGATTGGAAACATACAGAGCTAAATACAAAGGGCAAAATGTCTGTTAAAATGTTTGAAGAAATGCAATCAGAGGAAACTACAATATCATCCGATGGTGATAGAGTTTCTGATCTTGTTAGAGAAGGTAACATTTGAATTACTTTCTAATGATTTAAAAATCTAGAAATAAATTTAAATATGTATAATTTTGTTAAGTTTATTTTATTGTGCAGGAGATGTTTTTGCTATAATTGCACCTATTGACAACGATGAAAATGTGAAGTATTATTTGATGCGTTGCACTGAACGAAAAATGAAATTATTACAAGACTATAATGATCACGGATTTCAGTATGACAGAGGGTCTATTATACTGAAAGGTTATTTTTTCGGACAAACTCATCAAAGTGGAGACTTTGTTTACTTTGAAGACTATGAACCTGATTCCATAAGTTGTCAATATAGTCACTTGGTGTGTGCAGCACGCATAAAGTTGATAGAAGTTCAATCAAAGAAAAAATCAAAAATTAAGAGATGGAAAATGTCAAAATCCGATCATGAATGGATTATTGAAGATGGAATTCCATTAGAATTTTTTTGAGTGAATTGTCCAACAATTTATTCTCTTTGGATTAAATATGTTTTAGAACTTCCAGTACTCAACTAAAAATTGAGTTTCTTATGTTATTTGTGCAAGTGTTTGCACATGTACAAATTGTTTTGGTACAAGCACGTGCTCTAGTATCAACTGAAAGTAGCTTTTCTATACATATGCATTGATGAAAAATGTTATTTGGATATGTGTGTGTGTGTGTGTGTGTGTGTGTGTGTGTGTGTGTGTGTGTTCTAGAATGAAATTAATTGTTCTAGTTTTACTATGTGCATTGATGAAAAATTATTTACGTACTCAATCTATATGTTCTAGAATGCAATTAACTAGAACTAGTTTTTCTATGTGCATTGATGAAAAACTAGTTGGATTTTCTGGTAAAAAGTATGGACACAACGTAAATAAATCATCTGCAGTATAGTTTTGTACGAAAATTCCTTTCAGACAAGAGACTCGGAGCACTTCTCCGACTTTTGGTGGGATTTGACCCACATCTCTAATCTGATTGAAAATCTAGTACAAAATTTTCTTGTCCAATGGTCGGATATGTTCAATGTGCATTGATGAAAAATGTTACTTGTCTTGGATAGATATGTTCTAGAATGCACAATTAATTGTTCCAAGTAGTTTTTCTATGTGCATTGATGAAAAACTAGTTGGATTTTCTAGTAAAAAGTTTCCATAATGTAAATAAATCAACAAGGCTACCTATTTAAGTGCATTAACGACATTGACCCAAATTCAACAAACATATATATATGTACTAAACTTATATTTCCAATCAAAATTAAAGGGATAATTCGTACATATCTACCTCTTTAAACTCTTTTTTCATTTAGAGCTCAATTGATACATGGTTAGTTGCATTGAAAAGCTATGTTCTTCCTATTGGAAATTTTTTCATTCAAACAAAACTACATGGAGAGATCAAAAGCAAACTTAAAATTCCAAATGTACTTCAACCATCCAAAATGGATTTGTGCAACATTACTTGACATGCCATGCCAATTATAGTGAACAACTATCCAAAAGAAACATTTAACATTATATACCACATGTGCCAAATGTAGATTGAAACCATCCAAAACTTTAAAATTTTAAAAACTTTTGATAATATATCATGCAACATTAAAACATTAAACATCACATGCGAAATGTAGATTGAAACCATTCAAAACTTGAGTTTAAAAAACTTTTTGATCATATATAGATCGTTACTTCACATGCCATGCCAATTATAGTTCAACTAGATGGACAATAGAAACATTTAACATTATATACCACATGTGCCAAATGTAGATTGAAACCATCCAAAACTTTAAGTTTTAAAAACCTTTTGATTATATATCGTGCAACATTAAAAAATTAAACATTTAAAGTTCATTAAATATCACATGCAAAATGTAGATTGAAACCATCCAAAACTTGAGTTTTAAAAACTTCACATGCCATGCCAATTATAATTTAACTATCCAACAAAAACATTTAACATTAAATATCACATGCCAAATGTAGATTGAAACCATCCAAAACTTTTAACTTTTAATTTAACAAAAAAATATAGATCACAACATTACTTCACATGCCAAATGTACTCCAAGCATCCAAAACTTAAATTTTAAAAACAAAACAAATTATAACACATCAAATTACATAACATGCCAAATGTAGTTCAGATGACAACATTAATTTATAGATAACAACATTACTTCACATTCACATGCCAAAAGTACTAAAACCATCCAAAAATTAAATAAAATGAATTATATAATAACAATGTAATAAAATATGTCCAAAAATTGTAGATCTCACAAGTATCAAACTGTATCAAGTTTAACAAATTTTAAAACCATCTAAATTTTGAAATCAAATCTACTGTAAATCATGTCCATCAAATGGAGACGAATCTAGCGTCTTCCCTACTAGGGTCTCAGTCCGCGCCCTATCCTGTGAATGGGAAACCTACATACACAATGCACATGTACTTGAACATTAAAATTTGATGTTTTAAAAATGAATGAGAATATATATATCTAGAATGTCATGTAAAAAACAAAATATAACAAAAAAATCATGCAATACCTCATAAGGTTCCCTCTCCATTTGATTAACAAGTTCTCCCATAGGAACATCTGCAGTGGTAAACTGTACAATATACATGTACGGTTATATATATATATATATATATATATATATATATATATATATATATTAAAAACTTTCAAATGAAAATGCACGTGTACATATATAAACTTATTTTCAATAATATTAAAAAAAGGAACTAAAGACAACTTGTTCAAATGTTGTGGATGTTCCTATCTCCATCGCTAGAGTCCGCGGATTAAAAAAATCTTCTATAGGAACCTAAATTCAAAAAAATTTAAATAACTCAAAATATAGATCTCTCTCTCTCTCTCTATATATATATATATATATCAATTTTTAATGGAACTTTTTGAGGTAGAATATATATATATATATATAACTTTTAAACATAAATTTTAAACTTGTGAAAAATTGTCCATACTTGTGGCTCATCTCCCAAGGAAGTAGAAGGTACATCTCCCAAGGAAGAAGAAGGTACCGCCATCCCAAAAACATCAGACAGAATCGGTACCTGTTAAAATTTTTTATCAAATTATATATATACATACATGTACATGTGTGGCAACAATTATTTATTTTAGAGTCACTTAAAAAAAACTAACATTTTCCAACATATCTTGATGGTCAGACCCATCTTCAATGTTTGAACCAGAGGTCCCGAACGTGATATTAAAATTTTCATCACGCATCATGCCTGAGAACTGCAAATGGTGTTTTAACATATAATCGTACATTTTTTTTAGATTAATGTACACATACAAATAAAAGTATACATGTACATACACATGTATTTCATACAAATTGTACACATGTATATGTAAAAATATTTTCAAACCCTAAGATCACTAACACATACCGTTCTGATGCCCTCTTCCTCATGAAAAATTAAGTCTTGCAAACCATTGCGACAATTTTTTGCGTATGTTCGGAGATCTTCAACATTCATGTTGTCAATCTCCTCATCTGTACAATAAACAAAATTGGCACGTGCATTTTCACGTGCTCTTTGTCGATTTAAAGAAAGATCGACTCCACCCAATCCGCTATGAACATTCTCAATCATAACATCCCTGGCTTCTCGACTTATCTGAGAAGTCACATCCATCTCTGATCGCAAAGTTTCGACTCGAAACGGTCGACTCACCAATGGCGACTCAGGGCGAGGCAACTCCACATCTCGCTTAGTGCCCTTACGGTCATATAATCGACCTTTCCCCCGGCCAAAAAATTCTGAAGGAAGATCATTGTAATTGGGTTTCATACCCAAAAAAAATTCTGCATAAAACATTTGAGCAAAATAGACAGGAACCTCATCGTTCCATGGAAGCCTTCCATAGGCCGCAAGGTGCCTATCATACAAATAACGAGCTATGTTTGGGTGCTTGAAATACTGCACCTTCAACATTTTTCTTTTTGGCCCTTCCTTGTAATTGAACATTGACTTGGCCACTTCTTTTGTAACTTTTTGTTTTACGTCCTCCCATTTATCGGGACCCATCACTGTTTCTTTTCTCTTTCTCATCATTTCTACAAATGAATCAGTTGTTGGCCCAAGATTTCTGTACACATTTACCATTTCACCCAATGAATGTGTCACTATTTCAAGGCTTTGTCGACTCTCAGCAGGTAGAGACAAAGCCACGAGATCTCTTTGCAATTTTGCATGAAGTCTCTCACACCTTTGTAAGGTGCATTCCGCCATGTTGGTTTCCCATGGTATATCAGTAATCTCGGCCGGATAAGTTGTGCTGGGTTGACAGCCTTCTTCTTGAATGTAGCGGGCTGCCCTGCGTCTATTTTGACCACTAGTTCGAACATTTTCGGCCTCTGCATCAATATATATAAAATTTCGTATATTAGAAAAAACACATGTAAAAAAAGTTGTACAAATTTAATGAAAAAATATTGAAATTGATGGAAACCTTGATTTTGTTGGTTAACATCTTCTCCAACATGACCCTGTTGAGAACCAGACCCAGAATGACGCTTCTGAGAACCAGACCCAAAATGACCCTATTGAGAACCAGCAGTCGTTGATTGGCCTTCGGGGGAATAAATATCACCCCCTTCACACAACTTGCTACCACTCATACCTCGATCGGTTGAACCATGGCCATGCTCCATGGATGGAGTAGAAACCCTTCTCCTCTTACCTCCTAAAAATTAAAATATGAAACTTATTAACAACTAATTTAACTCACAAAGTCAATAAAAAATCAATTCCATATGTACACACATGTGTGGAGATTTAAGATTATATATTTAAATACTGTGAACATCCCCCGATCCCTGAACCTCCATATGGGATTCGGCTAATATTCGTCGTTCATCCTCCATGATATATATCTATTGGTCGACATTTACACAAAATAGATTTCAAAAAATCAATTTGTAATTTAGTGTACACAAATTATGTAGAACACAACTTTCAAAGCAATAATTGATTGTGTGAAACTAAATTTAATCGAAAAAGAAATTATAAAAATGATAAGTTCACCAAATTGCGCTTTACATGGTGGGAGCACACTTGGTATAAAATTTACCACTTATACACTTTAGTTTGTGGGAGAAATGACACATATACATAGTTTACCTTAAAATTGTTGTGTTTTATGGATATTAAAATGAAGAACTTCTATTTAGATCCATTCCAGAGATTGACTGTAGGGGCATTTACTAGATATGTCACCTTTCATAAAAGATGAGATCCAGAGGCTACCTAGCCCTTTACAGACTCTACCTATAGAACTTGTAGAAGTAAACACTAGAGGCATTAAAAATATCAAAGAACGTTTTCATGCTCAGACATGGGAATGTGTCTCTTTCCCTACGCAAAAAAATAGTTCAAGGTAGTTAATCTTCATAGACACGTCATCAAGTAGGTCAATGTGATCATCCCCAACTTACTTTTCATGAAATTAGGCTTGGAATCCTCTACAACTTGGTGGATGGAGTTGAATGGGAACTAGGTCAAGGCCTTTACAAAATACATGCTAATGAATAACACTTACTAGGTTATGCCAACAAATAAAGTGGGAGAAATGTTTTCTCCTCGAGGTTATCCAATTGGGTGTGTAATACCAACTTCACCCATTTCCTACAAGTTTCTCTCTTAGGTTACAAAGTGTCTTCCACCTTATTAGTTATATATTTTTCAATTTCCTGTGGATTCCTTGAATTTTTTCTCCTACCATCTCCCTCTCTCACTCCCCAAATTATTGTCATCAAACATGCCCCATTGAGGATCTGGAGCAATGTTTGCACCATACTTAGAATTTTCATTGCTGCTAATTGAAATTGGAGTCATGTATGTACTAGATTGCTTGCTTAAGTGGCTCTTACTTGGAAAATATCCTGAGATGAGTTTGACATGATGGTCATATGAGGTTGGTAGCTACTTGGTGTAATTTTCCTTAAATCTTCAAAAAAACAGAGCAAAAATGTCATTTTCGATCATTTTTTATTAGCTTCTGCATACAACAGATGTTATCACAATTTCAACACAATCATGTTCCATGAGCATGAATTATGAATGTCGCAAGCCAAATTGCAAGGAAATTTGCATTCATTTTAGGCAAAAGAAGACTATGACATTAAGGTCCATGCTAGAAAAAATTATGCAAATAAGGTTGCTAAGTCTTGATACTTACCATGTGTTTCAAAGCCATAACGAAGGTTGGTTTTGAGAGTGTCCTCTCAAAGCCCTGTCTTGAGATGAAATTTAATTCAATGTCTCTTAGAGTTGCAAGGTGGAATTGATAGAACTATTTGATTTCTTTACCATAGATGGATATCTCCTTTCATCTATACTTTTCTCTACCATATTATTTCCAAGTGAAATGGGAATTTTCACATTTTGAATGCCATTACCATGTAATTTGGTAGTCTGTTAGCTATACCTATCACAAGTAAAGTTGTCATATCAAACTATTTCTCTTGCTCAACTCAGTGACCATGACTCTCTTCTCACACTGCTTACCATATAAGATCTTCAATTGTACATGTCACGCAAAGTTGGGGGTTCTAGGTCTACACCTATTAGGTAAAGTTACATATTTTATGGCATTGTGGTCCTTAAATTTGGAGGTGTTCCACTTGAAAAAGTAGGCATTAAATATGGATGGAAAGGATTTGTTTTAACTTTGATAGAATTTCCTCGTGGAATTACTGAATTTCTCAACGACATCATGCTAGATTTGCTCAGAGAAGAAGGTTTTGGAGGAGAAATTGAATTCTTTTGACTTATTTTTGGCATTGAAGTTTGATATATAGTAGTTTTGATGACTCCATTGATGACCTTGCTGAGGAATTTGATGCACACATATTGACTTTGAAGATGGTTTAGAAGATGTTGAAGTTGTAGATTTTGGTGTTGTCACCAAATGTTTCTTTGTTGTTGGACTTGATCAAGACACAATTTAACTTTACGAGAAGATTGAAGACCTTGAAGAGGTTTTAGATTTTGTTGTTCTCACTGAAGGTTTTTGTCTAGAGTTTTGTTTCTTAAACCATCATTTCCATAGGACATTTTTGGTGAATAGATTCTTGACCTTGATGAGAGGATATGATACCTTGAAGAGGCTACATCTTTTGGTGACGTCACTAATTGTTTCTCTATTATTATGTTTGTTAAACATCTCTCTTAGGGCGAGGCAACTCCACATATATTGTACAGTTTATGGGACAGAAATCAATATGTAGAAATATTCACTTGGTTTTTATAATTGGATAGAAGAATGACTTAAAATGACCTTGTATGTCTTCTCGTTTTAGAGCTCAAATTTTTAGGAAGGATTTAAGTATCCACATTTCAAGAATCACTAGAAGAGGTTGATAAAGAATATAGTAAGACTAAAAACTAACCAATGATGTAATAAATGGATTTCTTGGGAGGTAGATTGGCATAAGGACTTTTGGTAGCTAGAACTTTTCCAAATAAGTGAATGTATTTGAAAACCAAACCTCTAGTTTATTTTGGTTTAGACAAGGTCTAGAATTTGAAAAGTGAATTCCCTCTTTCTTCCTCTTACATGTCCAATGATTAGAATCTGGATTGAGGGAAAATATTTTCCTAGAAATAAAAAATTTTCATTTTATAAATGTGTAAACATGAGTTTTTAAAATCTAATTAACTCATAAATTTCTCACAAAATACACTTAAATCTTGACACATAAACCCCTTCCCAATTGGCTAACTTTAGACGATCCTAAACATATTTTTATTTAACTAATGAGGGAGATAGCCCAACAAAAATAGTTTGTCCATATTCAAATCAAGTTGGTATCAAAGTACAATTTAGCTCATTTTAGTCAAGGTTAGTTAGAAGAATTAGCTATTGGTTTCTGTCTTCAATTTCCTCTGAAAATGAATGTGTACATGCTTTTGAGAGACATTAGAGGAATAAGGTCCAAATTTTTGATGAAAATGTGCTATGAAAGTAAAGGGTTTTAAAGGCAAGCATGTACAAGGCATAGTTGAGTACAAGGCATAGTTGAGCCAAATGTTCTTTAGGAAGGGCCTAATTATTTGGGTCTTGGTTATGGAAAACATGGAAAATGCTCCAAGCCAAGGAGGCACATGAAGCTGTTCCAAGAAGGAATTTTATTTCGTGTTCATTACCTCAAGCTTGTGAAGTTTGTGTTCATGATGAGTGGAAAATTTTGACACCCACTTTGCAAGAAGATGTTAATAATCATGCAGCTAATGAGAATGTAAAAGAAGAGGATGTTGAAAGCTCTAGAGTCATTTAATTCATTGCTAGTATTCAAAGGAGAGCCACTACCTCATCAAATTCACCTTCTCAAGAAGGCGACAACGGTGAATGTTCAAGGTATAAATTTGCCTCTAATCAAATTGCTTTTGATTATGATAAACATGGTAAATATTCAGATAAGATATAGAAAAGAACTTGCATGTTCCTTTTGTGGTTTGAATAATCATAATGTTTATAGATGTTGGAAGAAGATATCCATGCACATGAAAATTTCTAAATAAATGAGGCAAAAAGTCAAAGGCCCATTGGACAAGGAAAATGATGTTGAAAATAAGTTGAAATTGTTTATTACTCATTGCCATAAGAAAGGTCACCTTGTAGAATATTTTGCTACATACAACACTGAAAATTTTTAAAACATAAACTAACTTCTAGCAAACAATAATATTAAATTAGATTTAATTGTTTGTGCAGTTGAATTGATGTGCATAGAAAAATTGGGAATAGATATCTTTGATACATACAACACACAAATGCAAAATCTTAAAAGATAAATCAATCTTGCAAACAGAAGGGTATTTAACTAGACATAAATGTCCATATAGATTCAGCCAGAAACCCAGACCTAGTCAAAGAAAACATGAACCAATGGTTTATTTCAGCTCTACATAAATGTTGAAAAATCGAACTATTATGATGTGTTACAAATCAGCCTACATGGCAAAGTGTTGGTCGGCCTAAAAGGAAGTAATTCTATCTATATTTATATACCTTGTCTATGGCTCTTTTAATAAGGAATAACTCGACAATCTCTGAAAACAGTTTACAGATTCTTGTAAGATTCAGTACGAATATGTTGATGGGCTTTCAGTGTGAAGTTTAAAGAGTTTGAAAATAGTGTGGATCTATTGTTCGGTCATCTTTGAAGTAGATTGCGGATAGTATAGTATGAAGCAGATTGTGTATAGTGTGAAGCAAATTGCGGATAGTCTAAGGAAGATTACAAATGCCTGAAACAAATCTGTGGATATATGTTGCAGGATGCAACACCAACTAATGTTGTTGATAAGACTGTTAAAATAGAGACAGAGAACGAACCCAAGGGTTTATCTGACCCTGTTGTGTCAAAGGTTAATGTTGTGGATAAGACTATTAAAATAGAGACAGAGAACAAACCCAAGGGTTTATCTGACCCTACTGTGTCAAAGGTTGATCAAAATAAGAAGAAAAAACAAGGCGGCAAGGAAGCAAACAATGAAGATGGCAGTGACAAAGATAAGTTTTCCGGCTTGATTTTTATGTGTAATTCTCAAACAAAGCAAGAGTGTTTCCGATACAAAGTGTTTGGGTTGCCACCAACCAAAAAGGAGCTTGTAGAAAAGGTGAAGCCTGGAATGAAGCTCTTCTTGTATGATTTTAACCTTAGACAAATGTATGGTATCTACAAGACAGCGTCTGCCAGAGGAATGAATGTGGAACCAAATTCTTTTTGGAGTTGTAAAAGGCCACTCCCAGCACAGGTAATCTTTTTATACATGAAAAGGGTGCATCAAGCTTGTGAAGTTTGTATTCATGATGAATGGAAAAGTTTGACACCCACTTTGCAAGAAGATGTTAATAATCATGCAACTAATGAGAATGTAAAAGAAGAGGATGTTGAAAGCTCTAGAGTCATTGAATTCATTGCTAGTATTCAGAGGAGAGCCACTACCTCATCAAATTCACCTCCTTAAGAAGGTGACAACGATGAATGTTCAAGGTATAAATTTGCCTCTAATCAAATTGCTTTTGATTATGATAAATATGGTAAATATTCACATAAGATTTGGAAAAGAACTTGCATGTTCCTTTTCTGGTTTGAATAATCATAATGTTTATAGATGTTGGAAGAAGATATCCATGCATGTATGAAACTTTCTAAATAAATGAGGCAAAAGGTCCAAGGCCCATTGGACAAGGAAAATGATGTTGAAAATAAGTTGCAATTGTTTATTACTCATTGCCATAAGAAAGGTCACCTTGTAGACAAGTGTTGGACTTTGTATCCAACAAGTCATCCACAACATTTGAAGAAGGTGGAAAGAGATAATGACAAGAATGGAAAAGACGATTCCATAATCGATGAGGGTCAAGATGATTCACATGATGATGAAGTGCAGCTAAAAGAAGCGCCATTGAAATGGTTTGGTAACGGATGGTTAGATTTCTTATCCAATTAAGGCCTTGCATGTATTTTGATGTTTCATGAATTTCTTTGCTAATTCAAAGTATGGCGCATGTTGCATGAAGCAAGGTGTTGAAGGTAGAGTTATGTTGACACACTTAAATGCAACAAATATGGAAATTTGTACATGAGCTATTATTTGACTTGAGAGTCAATTGTTTGAAGAGGTATGTTTTGTCGACTTGTGTTTGGTTGAAGGTTTTGTACACCAATATGTAAGAGTACATAGAGACATTCACATGATGTGAATTTTTTTTCTTTGAAGGAGAAAAATGATATGTCAGCGAGCTATGTTTCTTGCATGATGTGTTTTTCAGTTTGATGGTTTTGTTTGTGACAAGACGTCACAAAATTTTGGGAAGGTCCACTCTTGAGCGAGAGCCTCATGATTACAACCTAATCATGAGAATCAAATGGCATGAACCAAACATATTGTGTATTAAATGAGGAATTTTTCTCTCCCAATCATTTCTAAATCACCCATATCACCAAGAAAACATGTTTTAAAAGAACATACTTTAGTAGGGGAAAGACCTTAGGTCCTTTGATTGTGCACATGTGTGAAAAATTGAAATTGGCAATTTGCAAAAAAGTGAAATTATGAATGAAACCACGAAAACAAAAATCCCAAAAGTAGTAAATGATTTAAATAGACCTAATTAATTATTTACCAACATAAATTTTTCAACTTTTAGCAACTAAATGATAAGTAAAAAAATAAATAAATTTGTAATTATGGTTCGAAAGTTACATAATCTTAAGAATCCAAAAAACAAATTATTTTTCAAAACGTATTACTTTCAAAGTATCAACAAAGAATGTACAAGGGTGTTCAATGAATTAACGCTATTTATTCAAATTCCATGATGTATATCTTACTCATAATTTTAACAAATTATTAAATAGTGATCTAGATTGGATAATTATATTATTTGTCATATATTTTAATGCTTATAGAGTGAAAAAACTGAAAGAATCAACTTGTAGGGTCATTTTAATGGTGGGTGGAGAATTGGGGTCTAAAACCTTTTGGAGTCATTTTGAGGTATTAAATGACATTTCTGGGGTCAAACGATTATGCCTTGTGCTGAAATCTTGACCATTATTCTACACTTAAAGACATATCCAATGGTGCGAGAAAAACATCAAATTAAGTTCATTAAAAAATTATGCCTTTAGTAAGTTGACCTATCATGTTGACGACCATGGTACGAGAGAATGTCATTTTAGCCCCATTACTCATGCATAGCAAGCTAGCTACATGTGGAATTTTAACAAGACTCTAAAAGGTCTAAAATCACAAACCTCGTTAATGGTTGACGAAGTCAAATCTTACACCTAGTTGGCTATCACGCTATGTTAAATACTTGGCCACTAGGAGGAATAAGAGTTCCATTTTGTGTTATTGTATTTTGTTGCATAGTTGAAAATACAACTAGAAGTGTGAAGTTAGAGAGAAAAATGTATGAAGTTAAGTTTTTATAGCCACCTTACATGCCAAAAGTCTTATAGCTAACTCTAGAGAGATTACCTCTTTCTTTGTACTTGCATATTTTCCATACTAGAAAAGAGATATTAGAGCATGTTTACATTTTAGTGTTGTTTTTCTCCCATAAGGATTTCCTAGGGAAAAAGGAGTCTAGAACATCATTACTTTTTAGGGTTTTTTGTCTCCCATAAGGATTTCCTAGGAAAATAATTGTGTTGATTGTCTAGAGATATGTATGTGTGTGTTTCATTATGTTCTCTATTTCTTACATTGTGTTTCATTATGTTTTATATTTCTTACATTTATCCCCTCCTATTTTTCTTTCCAATAAAGGTTTATAAAGTAACATGAGAAGCAACATGAGACTTGGAACAATCATTTTAGTTATCTATATGGAAGGAAAAAAGGATTATATCCCCTTAAGCTTAAACTTATGTAGTTTGTATGAAAAGAGAGAGCCTAATATAGCAGGCATAAAAATACTTTCCTACAAAATGATAAAACATGTGAAAGAAAAATTTAAAACATAAATCAAGATATCAAACACAATGATATTATGATGGAGAGAATATTTCTGCAGCCAAAATGAACATGCAAACTATAAACTGTAATAAAAAGATAACAATATCATTGCAAAATTTAAAAACATAAATAACGTAACACACAAGGATATCTCAAAACACCTGAATGCATATGTAGAACAAAACCTGTAATAGAATATTTTGCTACATACAACACTGCACTTTTTTAAAACATAAACTGACTTCTAGCAGACAATAATATTAAATTAGATTTGAATTAAAAATAGATATAAGTCCGGGAAAAGAGTTGAATTGTTATTCTCCTTAGGATTTCCAAAAAAATAGGTATCTGAGTTGTAATGGTTGACGAAAAATTACAAGAATGACTGGTGAAGTGTACTCTGCCAATTTCTTAGGCTAAAAAAATTAAATCATTTTGCACTAGATAACGATTATTTTTTTTCTAAGCTTAAATATTGTCTTAATTGTTAGACGGGTAGCAGCGGTTTAAGACCCTAGCCGGAGTAACCAACCTGGGTCCTATGTCTTCTGGTACCATGTCATGAATTATATAGTTATCAGATTAAAAATCTGATTTCGCAGAAATCAGATTACTTGACAAAAGTTATCTATATATTTTCAGCAGTATCTAAAGCACAATGTTAAGCATCTGTAAAACAGAAATGAAGGAAAAACGACAAGACATTACATCCAACTGTGCAACAAATCAAGATAACTGTATTCAAAATATTTAGAGGAAAGAATCAACCATGAGGATTACCATAGGAACATGTAATATTGAATCATGAAAAAAAATAGAAGAACAACTATTCATGAGAATACATTTCCTCGTAATAAATCGAACTTGATAAATTTAATAGTGCAAGAACAAGATTACTGCATTCTTTTAAAAAGAGAAACCTTGACACATTCCTCACAAAACCTCTATCAAAATAACCGATGAAAAGGGACAAGGGTTTGAACAAAATAACTTTAAAAGAAAAAAAGATTAAATGTCAATTTGAAGACAAGCTTAATCAAAGGAAAACGTAATTGTTCCACAAGATATGTATATATATAAATATCGATTACCAAAAACAAAAAATAGGAGCCGAGTTACATAATGTACAGCAAGAAAAATAACACATACGGAATATGTTCAACAGTCCTGATAAAATTACAGCCAGTCCCACATTAAAAATGTTGGAACATTTACAACCTGATTTCAAAACTGGGATACACCTCAGTGGAGGATTTAATCTCATATACAATTTTTAATAAAACTAGAACTCCAGAGATCCAAGACAAGTACTCATGGGTATAACCCCCATAATGTGACCAGTAAGCTAAAAACCTATAAACAAAGACGGATAAACACCCTCAACACAACGGTAAATTTTTTTAATCAGTCACTTCGAAATAATTTTACAGCATCCATTTCTAATTCATTGTCGATTCACATAGACCTATTCCTAAAGTATGGCAGAGTTGGTGGGAACAGGTAGGAATTTTCCTCAATGGACTGTTGGGGCATTTAGATAGCCCCAACAGGAAAATCTTAAAAAAATTGTCATCTTTTCCTCAGAAGGTGGTGGCTTATTTTGATAGAGCATCTGTTCTTGAGAAGGTGGTAGCTTATTTTGATGGAGAATTATCTGAGAATGGAGATTGTGGTGGTGGAACAGTCTTATACATCAATGAAAAACATTCTATTAAAATTCAAAGTGGTTTTCAAAGTGGTTTGGGAAGGGTACAAACAAATATGCATAACTTCTACTTCTCTTTGCCATTGAAAAATATATATATTCTTTGTAGATTTTAGGTGATTCCATAATCATTATAAACTATTTTAATGGATTGCAATGATGTCACATTCACACACTCATTCATATCTTTGAGGAGGTTCTCTTGCTCAAACATCGTTTTAACCAGATTTCTTGTCGACATATTTATAAGGAGCGGAATAGTGAACCAAATTATTTTTCTTAGACGAACATTTCTCAGATTTTGAGAATTCTGAAAATCAAGGAGCAGCTAGAAGGTGCTTTTTTTTTTTCAGTATGAAAAATACCCTGGTTTATATAATGTACCAGGAACAAAACAACAACGACTTTACATAACGATGCATAACATGTATTTTGTGACTCACCACTTCCACAGTTTACTGAAAATTACTGAAAATGTCTTGTTGTCACCACAAAGATAGCACATACAATGTGATAATAGCACAATACAAAACATACCAAATCAAAATAGCAAAACTGTTAACCCCACCAGAAGGTGCTATCACAAATTTCTTCCATAAAGGATAATTCTGTATCATCGTTCACTCCAAAACAATTTTGTAGCGCTCACTAAATTTTGGTAGAAAAAATACCCGATGAAAGCACACGCCAACGAGAGGAAAGCACACGTCGACGAGAGGAGCAGCAGCACTGAAGGGAGCAACTGGAACGCGCGAACAGCAGCAACGCTAACACAAATTCGCGGGAATAACGAAATAGGTAAATGAACAATCTTCGCGAGCGATTTATTTATAGAAATTAGTTCGACCGAACTATTTTAAAAGTAAAAGTTCGGCTGAACTTTTGTTGCCGGTTTTCCAATCTTCGGCAAAAATTCTGTTTTCCCGCGCCGTCTGTGTGTCGTCAATTTTAACGGAATCAAGAGTTCGGCTGAACTTTCTAAGAAAGTTCGGCCGAACTATTCTTGAAAAGTTTCGGCCCCGATTCTCACAAAAAGTGTAACCCGGCTTCTTTCCGCCCATATGTATTGAGAAAATGAACATATATCTTTATCAATAGAGTACGAGGAGAAGATTACAACCAATAGATCGATTTGTCGTCAACCCGCTACAACTTCATTCCAACCACATCACATCTAGCATCATCTCAGCAACATATCAGTACTTCCAATCTCTTATCAAATAAGAATCCAACAACATAACTTTGCACAAAATTCTTCCCCCTTAACACTTAGATGAGTGCTCAATTTATAGGGAAACTGATGGTAGTTTCATATTGAATGGCTTTCTAATAATAGGCAAGACATGTTTCCAAGTTCAGAGGTGGTGGATGGACACTTGGATTCGAGGTATGACAACTATGGACTCTTCTAGAAGGCATTGGCCAAGTGGAGATTCCCTGAACAATGATGATTTCGCTCCCAGGTGACCAACGCACCCTTGAGTGTCAGTAAGTGCACTGCAATGCACCCTTGCATGGAGGTATTGGAACCGCAATGCAGCTATTCCCTTGCAGAGGAGCATTTGTGAGTCAGTGGGTCATATAATATATACTTCAAACCTTAGAAATCTCACAACTGAAGCCATGAAAGGAATATCTTCACTTAGGGCACATAGCACCTAATATATAAGGGGATGATAGACCCTATTCATTGGTCCTGGGAGATGATCCCCAGTTTGACCAAGTCTTTGGGGATGATACCCAAATTGACCTATAACATGGGGGATGATTCACCATTTTTGGAGTAAAAAAATAAAAAGATTAAAAAATAATAAATAATAAAACTACTTTTTCAACTTGTATTTTCAACTTATCTCCCTAATGTTTTACTCAAATTTTGAGCAAGAGTACTCGTTGGATGCAATATTTAATTCATCATCCAAAGAGTATTGATGTTGCACACTTTCGATGGACCCTGCTACAAGAAAAATGACACGTGATTTCAATCACGTTTTTTATGTATTTCTCATTTTTAGTCTGAGCAGGGTCCATCAAAATTTTGCAACATGGGCAATCCTTGGATGAGGAATCAAATTCTCCATCCAATGAGTATTCCCGCTTGAAATTTGAGTAAACTGATAGGGAGATAAGTTGAAAAAGTGGTTTTTTCTTTTCTCCCTCTAAAATTTGATGATGTAATCTAATATTATTTTATTATTTCCACTATTATTTTATAATTTCCTTAAGAGGCCCATTTTAGACCTCAAAATTCCCCTAATGGAAGGTGAAAATGGTACTGACTGAGGACCAATATTCAAATTACTGAAATACTGAGGCATACCTTGATTCATATTTGGTGGCCATGGTTTCCATGGCTTCTTGGATCCCATGAAATACAGTTGTTCCACCTCTTCATTCGCTCCCTAAAATACTGCCTTCAATCCTGGAAGAGAAGGGCATGATCTAGTTGAATGAATCTGTTCGTAGATTGCACAAGCTTCTACCATGTTTAATGGACATTCCTTCAACAGATGTTTCTTCCTGCATTGTGGGTAGAATATGGCCATGGTCTTCTCCAATTCCTGTTGCTTCTGCTTTGCTTTCAACATGTCCATCTGAACAGACAATGTGCTGAAGATATTGGTCCTAAAATTGTCCAGCAGATTTCTGATTTCTGCCTTCGTGATCCACCCCCCATCGGATGTCTTCAACCACCGAATTCCTTGTTTATTTCTTGTTGCTCCTCGCGAACACTGAATGCACAACTCGTAGATAGTATCAAACTCTTCTTTTGATATATCCCCTATTCCTATTATGTTCCAAATCTCTATAGATTATTCCCTTAATGCCCGAAGAAAAATGATTTTCAGAATGCCCTTATCCAGGTTACTATGGCCTGACCTCTACAGAGTATATTTGAAGTGCTCCACAAAATCTTCCATATTCTTGTCTTCCTTCTGCATGAATTTAAATATTTCTTCCTTAATTTCATGGGATTTTCAGTATCATGATACTTCTCTAGGAAAATATTTTTCATGTCATCCCATGAGGAGATAGATTTCCCCCCAAACCCATGAATCATCGCAGGGTTGTTCCCTTTAAGGTGGCAAGGAATATCTTCAATTTTTGAGCATCAACTATATAATCATACCCCCAATAGACAATGTCAAATTCAAAAAGGAATGTATCTGTATCTTCAGAGGAAAGCCCATGAAAATTAGGCAATGTTGTCAAAGGAATGGGCTTCATCGGTGCATCACCTCTAATGTCCCCAACTGGGAAATCGATCTAGGAAGTTCCAGGTGCCATGAATATTTCCAATATTCACTCGGGATCTCAACGGGTTCTGCAGTAGATGACTGAAGTCGTTCTTCAACAGATGGTTGAGTCTATTTAACAACGCTTCCCTGATCGTGTGGTGATGGAAATTCCTTTAAATATTTTTCTTCTTCACTAGAAATGCTTGATTCCTCTGATCCCCTACTTGCAACTTCCTCTCCCTCTTCCGTCAACAGGAATATTCCTTCTTCCAGTACCCTGCTTTCTATTTTTTCTTCTGTTGTTGAAGGGGGTTCTTTTGATACCATGGGCAGTACTAGTTGCACAACAGACAGCCCTTTGGATTTCTTCTGAGTTCTTACCCTAACAGTAGCTCGCGAATATGCTTTTGATTCAGCCTTTGCGATGATTTATTGGATATAGGTAGTCCTCCCTAAATCCTTCCTTCCTATCTTTGGGGTCCTCCTCTACCCCTTTTATTCGGATCTTTGTTCATATAATTGATGAGAAGAAAAACATTTAAAAAAAATATCTACGCTCAGGACCTAGAGGAGTGAAAAAGAAATTCCCTCCCCAGGACGAGAGATTCGGTGTTGAAACAAAGAAAGAAAGAAAGAAACAAAATCAATAAATATTAATCTTGAGACCTGGATCAAGGCAAGAGAAATTCCCTCCCCAGGACGAGAGATTGGCCCCTGAGAAATTTAAAAAAAAACAAACAAACAAACAAACAACTAACACTCAGGACCTGGAGCAGGGTAACACTTCCCTCCCAAGGACGAGAAATTGGTCCCTAGGAAATCAATCAAACGAAAAGAGACAAAACAACTACGCGCAGGACCTGGAGGAGGGTAGAACTTCCCTCCCCAGGACGAGAGATTGATCCTTAAACCAATACGAATTATGTTCTTGCAACTTTACTAGCCTCCCCGACAACAACGCCAAAATGTTGGTGTCCAAGTGTGAATGATTTCTTCAAACCCTTTCCCACATTAATTATCAATCTGGGATGTGTTGGTTATTGCAAGGCTAGCATGAAAAATATATGCATATGACAATTACACAGTTATGTATTAATCGTGGATTCGATAAACTATATAAAGAAACAAACCACTGTAACAGCAATGAAATAATGAATGAATTGTAAACTTGCAATACATTCACATCAATTAAGAATTACAGTGATTACATTAATTGTCAGAGAAATTAAAGAAATAAAAAAATATAGGAAAAGAGATTAAACATACATAGAAGTTACGCAACACTTGGTCTTGAGAGTGGGCCCAACTCCCTGATCAGGGTTGCGATATAATCACAAGCTCGCAAAAAGGACAGAAAGATAACTTGCATTAATCTCAATAAAAAGTTTTTTTACAGATCTTAGTTCCCTGCATAGAGAATCTCTTATTCACACCGTCAAAGTCTTTCTTATACAAATTATTACAATGGTAGTTCCTGAAATCCTGGCAACTAGTGCCTACAATTACACAATTGTTATGATAGAAAAAAGTAGATGTGAAAGATAGCAGAGTAAAGATTCTAGAGCTATTTTGTCGTTGCAGCACTACCCAAGATAGCATTGCCATGTCAGTAGCTCTTCCTGGAATTGCGAATATGGTCATCCTACCACCGAATCTGCAAAAATAAATAAATTAGTAAATCGCTTAGGTAATAATCCCTATGACTATGATTCATTAACTAAATACACCAAAAACACATGTGCACTTTAAAACATGAATTGAATGTGAATAGTACAAATGGATAAAGAAAATAGGATAAAAGGAAGAAAATGATGTGCAGAGTTGGCTCCCAACAGTGACCACGAGACCTTATAAATATGATGTACGAAATGTAGGCTTTCCATGCACCCGCCAGCATAAAGGAAGGGGGGAAATCATTTGGTTGCAGGTCTACCTCACTCAGTAACTTAGATCTGATTACTCTCCCTTCTCCGACCCCGCCTTCATCTGGAAAGTGACCCTAGAACGAGGTCTTGTTCTCGCTCAGGTAAAGTATGCAATCTCTAACAGAAGCTAATGGATCTGTAGGAAGGACGATCTAGTGGCCACCACAATTTCCACACTTTGAAAAGCTATGGAAATAGCTACAGCAACAACAACAGATATAGCTAGAGTTGGGCAGTTCATGGGTTCATCGAGCAGTCAGGGCACTTACTTATCGGTGTGTATACTTATTGGCATATTGGTACCTATTACCGAAGCGTTTCTTCTATATTGTTGCTCCAGAACCGCTTGCCAGGAGTCATTGATTTACTATATTATAGACATAAAGAAGGTCCAGAGCATCTCATTATTGATAGCCAATTCAACCTTTTCTAAATGATGAATGCAAGGCACCTACTTATCGGCGTGTATACGTATTGGTGTATTGGTACCTTTTGTCAAGGGGTTTCCTTATGATAGCTGTTCTAGAACCTCTTTTCATGAGTCATTGATTTACTGTCTTATAGACAGAAAGAAGGTCTAGCCAGAGGGTCTCATTGTTGATAGCCAATTTAACCTTTTCTAAATGATGAATTCCATAATCCAATCCAGGTGAGATTGATGGAACAGGTCTAGTTCTTGTAGTTGCAATTCCGTAATTAGAGTTTGCTAACAAATTACTATGCAATGGGCTTTGTTATTAGGAATCTTAGTCTCACAGATCGTCTTTCAGTGGTCGCTTTCTCTTCCACTGCAAGACGATTGTTTCCTCTTGTCTGTATGGTTGAGGAAGGTCGTCGACAAGCATTGCAAGCAGTGGATTTACTTGTATCGAGTGGTGCATCTAACATTAGTGAGGGTTTGAGGAAGGGTGTTGGACAGGACACTTACAACCTTATAAATCGATGGACAACAATAAGCATGAACTCTAGAATGCCTCACGGAATGGGCTTTCTCATATCCTTGTACATACATTTGGATTTGTGTCTGCACATTGTATTGGTGGGTTATGGAGGTCAACAAGGATATGTAAATATAGGAGACTTGTGCTTCAACCAGATGAAGAGATGCTGGTGAGAGAGGCGCATAATTTCGTGATCTAGACCACATGATAGTGCTTGTGAGTCTGATGCTTGTGGTAGACAACATTTAGTACGATGGTTGGATGAACCATTGATCATTACAAGTGGGAAGACTACTTAGCGGGATCATGGCAACAGATTTATTATTATGGACATCTGTCTGAAACATAGGAACATATTTCTTATTATGGACATCTATCTTAAACATATGAAATCTGTTGAGCTAGGTGAAATACATAAGAGGCAGAATTTGGTGCAGAAATACATCTTTTGCCTTTTTTGCTCTGAGCATGCTTTCCTGCATAGTATCCTAATTCGTATACTGCAACTCTTATTTGAAGTGGGTAAGTATTATGCTCATGCTCGTCACAAGCAGGCCCTAATATTGAAAAGTTTGTAGGTTTATCACTCGGCTTTCTTGTTTAGATCTAGTAGCATTTTTTGGGGTAGATACCCTTCAAATTGAAGAAAGTAATGGTTTTTAGGAATATTGTTTCTGTGATCCATAAATTCTGAAAAAAAAAATCTTTAGATAAATCACATCCAAATAAATTTCAGTGTGGTTCATCATCAGGACAAGATGAAAAATCTGATCAAGAAACCCCTTTAAATAGAAGGTAAAGCTCTCACTAGCCATTTGTAAAATAACAGCTAGTTTGACTCAAATATTTCAAATAATTATAAAAAATGAAAATAATAGAAAAAAATCAAATGTTTAAAGTTTATAATTAGGATTCTTATATAATTTTATTTATTTTAATAAAAATAATACTTAATAATCATATATATATATATATATTTATTTTAATTATAATTATTTATTTGTTATATGTTTTAATTTTATATATTTAATAATAATTAAATGTTATGTGATTCAAATCTTCATCAAAAAGTTATCTTTTGGTAATTAATCTTAAAAATAATAAATAACTAAATAAGTAAAAGTTTCAATAAAATAAATAAACAAATAAAAATAAAATAAAAAGAATTAATTAATTAAATAAATAAATAGACAAAATAAAGATCAAAACAAAATAAATAAATAATAATAAATAAATAAATAAATAAAATTAAAATAAAAAATAAAAAATAAAAAATAAAAAATAAAAATAAAATGAAATATATATATATATATATATAATTTAGTAATGAAGGGCACGAATTCAACATCTGCTAATCATCCACCCATCATCTCTGTTTAGGTTAACTGGCCTTTTTTCAATTTCCAAGGCTTCTCTCAACTTGCGGTGGTAGAAATGGTCAATCCTCGCAATAACCTCAGAATCTTCAATGCAAATGTGATGATTTGTCTTCTCAGCATGCTCCGCTAGCGCAGAGGAGCATGATCTACTATGCTTCAGGTCAGCGACATGTTCCTGAATTCTTTGACTAATTGATCAACCGGTTTCACCAATGTAAGGGGTCCCACAAGAACACGAAATCAAGTAAACACCCTTGCCATCCTTCGGGCAAACCGGGTCCTTAACCGATCTAAGCGAACTCCGAATGGTGCGGGAGGGCTTAAAGGTTGAGGAAACATTATATTTCTTTAGAATCCTGGCGATTTTATCCGTAGTACCTTGGATAAATGGAAGGTGAACACCCCCTAATCGATCACAGGGATATTTCTTACCCTTAGGACCTTTCTTCGCTTTTTGAAAAGCCTTAAGACATTGACTCATGTTGTAACCGTTTCTGTTAAAAACTTTGAGAAGATGATCCTTTTCACCTTCAAAATGGTGTTCATCAGAGATTCTAAAGGCTCTAGTGGCTAGGGTGCTAAGAACACCAAGTTTCTAAGCAGGGAAATGGTGAGAACTAGCATGTAAATATTGCTCAATGTGCGTCTTCTTTCTAAAGACCTGATGAGAGAAAGAACCATCTTCATTTCTAGAAATGAGGACATTAAGAAAAGGCAAGCTACCATTATCTTCGAAATCCATGGTGAACTTGATGAAGTCTGATTGATTATTAAGATGTTGGAAGAAAAGGTCCAATTTCTCCTTACCATGAGGCCATACAATGCAGGTGTCATCAACAAACCTTTTCCAAAGCTTAGGTTGAAAAAGAGAAGAGGAGAGGGCCCTAGATTCAAAGTCTTCCATGTACTTGGATAGTACCATAGGAGGAAGGAGCCATGGCTTCTTACCTGAGCCCTGTTAAAAAATTCACCCTCGAAATTTATTTAGATATGATTTTACCGAAAGATTTTTTTTCAC